>OZ035994.1:12533396-13194507 GCA_964035005.1 Erebia palarica | reverse complement strand
TTTATTATGATAGTAAGTTTATTTATTATGGTACTGCCTCATTGGTCTAGCGGTTAACATGGTCGACTACGGATCACGAGGTCCTGGGCTCGATTCCCGATTGGGCATAACAAAATATTAGGTATTGGGTTTTTTCAGTTTGTAAGTTGGCGGTGTTTCGGAGAGCACGTTAAGCCGTCTTTCCCGGTTATTATCACTGATCCGCATTGGAGAAGCGTGGTGGGTCTAAGCTCTAATTCCCTATCTCCTATGAGAGTGGAGGCCTGTTTTCAAGCCGTGGGACGTTAATGGGCTGTAGTGGTGGATGGAAGTAAAATATTGCTTCAGCTTACCTTGGTGATAAATTAATTTCTAATAACCACGGCTTTAACATGTCGTCTACCAAGATGTCGTACCCGAAAAGTTCTGAAAATGATGAATTCAGATGGCATAAGGGAAAGTGATGTGATATTAAGAAAATTTAGCTGGAGTTACAGAGTACCATGTTTTATACAGAGTACAGACTGCTTGTGGTCATAAGGTTAAGTTTCAACGTTCGAACTCCTCTTCAGGTAGTTGAGGGTTCGATCCTCGGACACGCAGTTCTTGCATTTCAGTGTTAGCATTATTACTGTTTGTCATTATACCTCATGAAACAGGAATTATTTTGACTCGTTTCATGAAATTCAATTTAATCTGCGGATACGGACGCCATATTGAAAATAGTTAATATAAATACGAGTGTTTGAACGATGGTAAGTCAGTCTCCTGCAGGCAGACGCAGCGATTATTGAATACTTTTGTGTTTAGATCGCAATTTGGTTTAGAGCTTAACGATAGCAATCGTGGCCAGATCAAATGAATATTGTCTAAGTTTAGCTAACCTTTATCTTCTTACATTAAATTTATTGTGGAACCTTTACACGTTTAACCATATACTCGTGCAAGTTCCAATGAGAGTACAAATATATTAAGTGTCTCAATAATACCTACTTCTGGATTGTCCCTTACATCAGTTTTAAGGAATTAAATTATCACTTGTTATAACAAAAAACGTTGTAAGGAAAAATGCATGTTTGAGAGTTCTTCACAATGTTATTAAAGGTGTTTGAAGTCTGACAATCCGCACTTCGCCAGCGTGGTGGATTATGGCCAACCCTTTCATATTTTGAGAACAGACAAATACTCAGTAGTGAGTTGTTGATGAGTAGACATTATTATGCATGAGAGACTGCTGGAACAGGGCTGACATCACTGTAAGTCAAAGTCAAATAATATTTATTCAATTTAGGTAGGTACACTACACTTATTGACGTCCAGTTATATCTTAAAACTAAAGCTACGAGAGTTCCAAAAGCGCCCTGGTCCGAGTCTTAAGAGCCCACTACAAACTCAGCCGGGTTTTTTTTCATTATCACCATTTCACAAATCATCTTAACGAACTATCAGAGCCATTAGAGCAAATTATTGCCAAGCTTCCTTGTCATTTAATCCTTTACATGTAAGCTGGAATAATATCACCAAAGCAGTTGAACAGACTGGGCACGAAGACCCTCACTGCTGCAGTGATGGTCTGCGCTGAAGACAGGATGGACTTGACCATCAGGTCCTCAATGGCCGCCATCAGTGCCGCGGTGTTCCGACCCTGCTTCCTCAAGTGCCGGAGTAGCGCTGACAGAGTCCACTTGTGATCTGGATACTTACCGAAGCAGTTGAACAGACTGGGCACGAAGACCCTCGCTGCTGCAGTGATGGTCTGTGCTGAAGACAGGATGGACTTGACCACCAGGTCCTCAATAGCCGCCATCAGTGCCGCGGTGTTTCGACCCTGCTTCCTCAAGTGACGGAGAAGCGCTGACAGAGTCCACTTGTGGCCAATGTTTCCTGCGTTTGGGTCGTCGCATCTAAAATAATTGATGAATACTGTGGAATTCTATCGACGAGTAAGAAATTATAATATTTGGATATACGCAGGTCTTTCATTGTGGCCAATCTTTAAACTAAATAAGAGCTCTATATCTACTGTTGCCCTTTTCCACAGGGAGTATTCTAAAAGGGATAACAATATAAATAGAGCTCTCATTTTAGTTTAGTTTGAAGATGGTGTACTACAGAATTGGCCTCAGTGATTGGTTGTTTATTAAAATTAGTTGTAGCGTTTTTGTCAACGGTAAAACTATGATTTTTCATGTCGACATAATTTAGCAGAAATAAATTTTTGATACGGCAAGTACTTCACTAAACTGTATTTAAAATTAAGTGTAAGCTATTTTTCGATTAAGATTCTCCATGCTGTAAAATTCAAACCAAACACGTTGGGAATCCTCCAATCAATCAGGGAGCTCTGATTTTTTTTAATTTCATGGTATTTATTCTGTGCTACTGATATACATAACAGCATAACATGTCCGAGACATTTTAAGGCTCATATTAATTAACCAACTCTCTCTCCATGTCTCATATGAGAGTGGAGGCCTGTGCCCAGCAGTGGGACGTTAATGGGCTGTAATGTAATAAACCAACAACGGCTAAGAACACGTTCTCGAGTATCGGTCAATCTATGTTTATGACTGGTCTTAAGTATAGTTTGACCGAGACTTGTGAACGTGTTCTTAGCTGACGTTGGTTTATTAATACGGCCTAAGTTTTCCATCAACATAATCAACCAAATGCAATTCAAAAAATCACTAAAATTATTTAATTAAGAAAATATGAAACAACATTATTATACCATTTTAGCCACTGAAAAATCACAATTTTCCAATACCAAAGGAAATACAAATCCACTTTCGTTATCCTAAATATAGTCTTAAACTTTTTTGGACTCACTTGATATAATCTGTGTGGTATTTGTTGATGCTGTAATTGCAAAGATGCATGCAAGGGTTCCATAGGTTCTTGTTAGTCTTGTCGTATTTGACGGTCGCGAATCTGACCAGGCCCTCTTCATAGAGGTATATGAGAAGTGGGTCTATGGAGGTGACACAGACGTAGAGGCGGAGGTCGCACTTGTGCCCTCCTATTAGTAACGGCTTGTCTATGTATTTCGCTACTACGACGTTTTCCCCTTTGGGGATTTGTTCTGGCTGGAAATTCAAACGAATTGATTCAATGAGACAGTTAAATGAGACAGCAGTATTAACGGTGTATCGCGTCCAATTAACAAAGAATTACAATGGTAGTTGTGACAACAATGCTCTTGTCTTGTAGTTTTACACGCACACATATAAGTCTGCAATTGCCTGAGCACAGATAACTACTATTTTTTTTCTACTACATCTAAATGCATCGTGTCTATATGCAGCGACAAATAAACAATTGATTTCCTAAAATCAGCCGGAACTATTTATTGTATTGTAGCCAAAGCGTTGAGTACATTTAGGAACATTACAGTTTTTTTCACACAGGCAGTATATCCTGTACCAAATAAGTACTAAGTGATTATCTGTAACTTTTTAAAAATAAATACTCATACCGTACCGTATTAACAATGTAGATCCCCCGTCCTCTACTCGACGCAGCGGGTTTGACAATCCAAGGCCCCTTAGTCCTGTAATGCGTTGTGCATAGTTCCTTGTACTCTGCAGGCATCAGAAACGTGGTGGGTATGAAGTCGAAATGCTTCAGGCCGCGGAAGTATTGCATCTTCTCTATGTTCTTGAACAGTTTGTCTTTGCGCGTTAGCTCATACGACCTGCAAGATTTCTTGAAAGTTAAACCTACCCCCTTACATAATGTGAAGAAGAATCTTCGATGGCTAGTATTGATAAGAGAGATCGGAGCATGGAATCTAGACGACATTTATGCATTTTTTAAAGATATGCCAATATTCAATAATTGCAGAGAATACTGAGAAAATTATTAGGTTATGTAATTCCATGAATTTTCAAAACTCCAGATATAAATGTTGCTTTGAAAATGAAAATTTTGAGAGTTAATTGGCACTTCAGAGGGAGAACCTTTTCCTGTAAAGCCCATTCTAGAGGTTGTGCAAAGTTGGCGACTTCAAATAAACGATGGCATATTTCTGATTAAAGATATTTCAATTAAACACTACTTGTAAACATAAAGCTTACCTAGGATAATGATTGACCTTCTGATAAGGCGCGAGGGTAGTTAACACTTCCAGAGGTACCAATGGGTTCGACCACAGCAACGTCCAGCTTGAGGAGAAAGGCCGTGCCTCAAGCAAGCCGTGAGCTTCCAGTAACTGTTGCATCAGGTTATCCCTAGCCGGAAATTATTCTACATGTTTCTAGATCCACGATATGTAACCTAAATGTGTGCTAATGCACATCTCTGATTGACTGACTGTGCTATCTCTCTCTGCGTCGTAATCCTCGTTACTGAGGGACCCCTCACCCTAACCCCTTTCCACTAATGAAATAATGGTAGGACTTTTTTGGGATAGTAATGCGGTGGATAAACTCTTAGGTTTTTGTGACGATTATTATCAGATGTTAGTAATAATAACCGGGACTGACGGCTTAACTTACTCTCCAAGTTACGGAGGAGACGAAAAGGCCAAATTTGAACCACCAAATGCGGTCACCCATCATGTTACGGACTTGGGTCAACTTACCTTTACATTTGCAATCGACTGATATGCGTTGTCACAACTAGGCCACTCGTCCCTCTAACTGTGCTATACTGGATGGTAAAATTGTTGGCAAAGTACCTCATAAAAAGCAGGTTCTGCAGGTTTGCCAAATAGGGAAAAAACTGGAGTGGAACGGACATAACTTTTCGAGTGAGTAGGGAATTTTCCCTGAAAATCCGAGTATCTGTTGATTAGATTCAATGTACTCACCAAGTTTGTAATCCTTGTCATTGGCATAGGAAGTGAATTCTTCACAAACAGACAATGCCATCATAATCATAAAATGGTTTGTTTTACCTGGGTAATTGCCGCAAGAGCCTTACCTGTTAGATCAGTACAGCAATATACTCTTATAATATAGAAACTCTTTGTGAAAAAGAATCCTGGTAAAATTGACGTAAGCGCCTTACCTGTTGGATTAGTATACTCCAAAAAAAAATTGAACTCACCTGGGGAAATGGTTGACTCTTTGGTACGGCGTCAAGGAGCGCAGAACATCAGGCTTGGGATGCAGGCCCGCCCACATCAGGTTGAAGTCCCTGGCATCGGCGGGCGCCTCCTGGAGCCCGTGCGCTTGGAGCAGGCGATGCAGTAGCTTGGTCTCCGTGTTGACTAATTTGTACGTTATTTTGAGCATGCGCGCTGGCATGTGTGTACTTTCTAAAACCTTGGAGAAAAAATGCAGTCTAAAATCTCAAACGAAATTTATTTAAAACATGTAGGACATACAGGTGTCTCTTATGTTAAGTAATGTTTTGACTCTGCCACCGCTTCGGAAAGGAATTCTGCTGAGAAGAGAAAAAGAAAATATAGTTAAGATATAAAGATAGTTAAGTGTGCCACAACACCAAAGTGACGACCACGACCGCTCTGACAAGAGAGATACGACGAAGAAGAAGAAAATATGCTTGTGGAAAACAGTGTTTTAAATAGTTCTAGGCCTCAAATAAAAAAAATCTTCCACAAATCTTCTGGAGACATGTGACGTTGAATATTGTTTTATTTATTATTTAGGTAAGTAATAAGTTCTTCTCAATAGAATCATGTAAGTATGGGAGTTCGTCATTGCTCTTTTCACCCAAAAATGTATGAAATATTAGCCAGATTTGGGCTTCTAAACGAAAGGCTGCGAAATTTTTTTGCAGAACCAAAATTATCAACCTAAGCATTTATGTTTAATAGTTAATAATACCCGAACTTTGTATATTTTGAAAGGCTCACAAAAAAATGTCGGTTTTTTTCACCGTTTATCTGTCTACTAGTCAATTGTTATAGTAGGTATATATTTAAATAGATAGATACATTGACGACAAAACTGAAAAATGCCCAGTATGCGTTGTGAAGGAAGTTTCAGCTAACATACAGACAGAGAAAAACATTTTTTTAAAAGATATAACGACTAATCATCAAGAAATCTTAATGTGAATCTACCTTATATATATACGTAAATACCTTAATACTATCCATTTCTTTGACTAGCATATGTTCTGAATCATCGCTGTCGAGGTTGGGCGACGACGCTCTTTGGGTGTTCTTACGCTTGTTCTTGCATTTACTCTTTTTACTTTTTTTTTCGTCTTTTTCTGTAATAAAAAAATAATCGTTTGACAACTCCCTAACGCAATAGATGAAAGTCGAAAAGTCCTCGGTTTAATTGCTGGGCAATTTGTGCAAAAAATATAATTTTTAAATTGTCTCAGGTCTGGTCGGCTGGTGGCTTAGATATGCTGTAATGCCAAGCGATTGAGCGTTCCAGTAAGATTCTAAGTAGAAACTGATTAGAATTGTGGCTTTGATAAAATTTATAATATTTTCTACTGCTTCACCCTGCCGGGGATCAAACTCGGGACCTCTGCACTTTAAGACAACAGCGCTTAACACTGCGCCTGGGAGGTCGTCAAACTATAATAACAAACTACACGAGTAGATGACATCATAGTCAAGAGATATTTAGTACATATATTTTTTGGAGTTACCTTTGCTAGGCGGCGGTGATTCTTCGGGCGGCTTGATATTGGCAGTCGTGTTCTCGATATTGAGATTCCGTTTAAGCGTAATTTTGCTCAGGTCATTGAGAACGTCCTCAATGTCCCTCTTATGTTCCAACTGCTCGTGACCTTGCTCGTCGACCGGCTGGGTCTCAGGCACTTCGGCATCACTAACATGTCTTACTATATAAGCTTGACCTGTATATTTATTGCTATTTCCGAATGTCTCCATAACATCGTGCATAATGTTCTTTGGTCTAACGCTAAAGGAGTGAGGCTCTGCGACAAGTCTTCTCGCCATGTTTTTGGCCTTATTTAATAATATTGTGGTCCCTGTATTATTGCCAACGGTTTTTGTCGTTGATTCCATAGAGGGAGTTCGTGAAGCGAGCACGCACGATCGGAAGACAAGGACGGCACCCTTTGCCCCGATTGGTCCGCCGGACACCCAATCAGCGACCGAGCCTTCATTCTCCTTTTCCTTCCCGTTCGTTTCCTCGTCATGTTTTCTCATGCTGTCTCTGTTTTGCGCTGTTGTTTGAACGCCCGAAGTAGACGGAATTGTGGTTTCTGGTGATACATGTGGACTGGAAACAGAATTTTATATTTTAAATAAAATTTTATAATTGTTTTGTTTAGGTTATCATATAAACCAGAACTTCTTGGACACTGCTGCGTTTACATAAGCTCATTTTTTGTTAAACTTTCTATACCTAATAATACTTTGTTTACTTTTTACCTGTTACCTATAAATTGCGAGCAACATAGATTAAGTATTGGCCTTGGCCTGATGCTAAATATTTGTCTAGATATTCAAATGTTTGGTTTTGACTAATCTTTTTTTTCATCATAAAACAATTATATGAATAAAATATATAAACATGGAAGTAGACTCTACATTCAAAGAAGTATTTAAGTTATTATTTAAAGTTCTTACCTACACAAAGATATAAACATAAAGTACTATCTGATGCCCGCGTGGATTGAGGTTTTTTGGTTCCCGCGGGAACTCCTTAGTTTTCCGGGATAAAAAGGAGCCTATGCGTTATTCCAGACTAATATCTATCTCTGAGCCAAATTTCATCCAGATTCGTTCAGCCGTTCGAGCGTGATTGTGTAACAAACATCCATCCATCCAAACTTTCGCATTTATAATTTTTATTTGTATTTATTTCAATTTGATTTAAATGTTGTACATAATAATAATAATTTACTTTGCTAGAATTTTTATTATATCTATGTACAGCAGATTTTGAAAAAAATAATACTACTACTACATAAAATCGCTTCCTCAAAATCAAATCAAGCTCGACTCGGCATGACAATGTACAATGTATTTCCGTCTTTTTGTACGGACAGTATGTTTGATAATAATGGTTCCAGGCCTCATGCAATTTTGCAAAGTAACGCTTTCGATTAGCCGTCGTTATAAAGCGTAATAAAAACATGATGACGTAAAAGCAAAGCGTTAGTAGGGCAATTAATTTAAGCGATATATTAATAATAAAATTTGCCTTGAAACTATCGATTATGTGGTATTTATTAATATCCAATGCAATAGATACTAATTAAAAATGAAATGCGAGGAAAACCATAATTCTTATGGTCGCATAGGGCTTAGAATATTTGCGATTTGTATAATGCGGTGTCATGTTGATATTTGTGTATGGTTTATGAAATATTTAAACTACATTATATAAATACATAATATATTATAGGTAAAATACGTTTAAAATAACATGATCGAAGTCATATGTTTATAATTATAAATTCGTCCTCGAAATTCCTCGAATTCAAGTCCAACTTGGACTTGAATTCAAGATTTTTTATTGTTCTACTTTTCTTGTTTTTAATTAACTTTTTTATTTTGAAAAATAAACAGTTCATTAAACCATAAAAGAAGTTTATCCACCTTTGAGAAGATTATGAGCACTTGGTCATGCATGTTTCCTCACGATGTTTTTCTTAACTATTAATGAAAGTCATATTTAATTCCTTAAAACGCACAGAATTTCGAAATATTTGTATAGTCATGAGGAACACAGAAGAAAGACGGAAGCTTCACAATCGTGCATTGTCGAGTCAACATCTCCTGAAGATGCTCCGGTGTCGGAGTGAAACGTACGTTGAGAGTGATTTGGAGGATTTGTGTGGTGTGGTGTTGTGCCTGTGCGAATTGCTGGGTGGTGGGTGTCGCATGCTGCAGGTGAAAGACAGGCACTGTACCACACAGATTTGTCTACTGTGGCGGATTATAGCGAATTAAAATTCTAGTTCATTCACAGTAATTTTGAGATTGTCTCCGAGTCGAATTGCCCGCTTTGTATCCGGTCAATACAGCAATCCGGTCCGTTTGTCCAGCAGTAGAACTGTATTATATAAATAAGCACTATTATTAAGGTCGCACATGTGTGGAAAAACATCGCATGCGACGCCAAATACGCGCACAATCGTGCATTGATTCAACATATGGTGTGTTGACCACATGCCATACATATTTTAATATAATATATAGCAGATACCCGCGACTTCGTCCGCATAAAATAAGTTTTTTAAATTCCCACGGGAACTCCCTGATTTTTCGGATTAATATTATATCCTATGACACTTACAAATAATGTAGCTTTCTATTGGTACCAGAATTTTCAAAATCGGTTCAGTAGATCCAGAGATTACCCCCTCGGGCTAAGTCACAAATTCACAAACTTTACCTCTTCATAATATTATATAGATTACAACATACAGAGTGGCCAAAATAGTGACGTCCAAAGAAAAAATTTAGATTCCTCGTACCTAGACTTATCTAAAAATACCCCATGTATGTTCAGCGATTTTTGGTAGTTTTCGAGTTATAATTTTTTAAGTATTTTCATATTTCTGAGGGAGTGAGTGTTAAGTTTTTCTTCTTTTTATTTACTTAGTATTTTTTTCCGAACATTTTTTTTGTGAACATGCTTGCTATAAACTGTGCTACTTTGAACTTAAAAATTGAGTTTTGCCTATTTTTGACAATTTTATGGCTAATGGCAGTAGGATAATTTTAAATTATATATTCTTGCAAATTTCTAGAGGATACTTGAAGAAGAAAGACGTAAAAGCTCTCCTGACTCATTTATCAACATGAACAATAAAAAAATTACAGCGAGAAAATAAAATCACACAAGCACGACACGCAACGACGGGTGACAATGTAGTCCGCAGCAGATGCGCACGCATCCCTTTTATAACCTCGTCTCTGACACCATCGTTATTTTTCTTAATCGCAGGGAATGTATTCCATTCTTAAATTTCATTTCTTTATCCTGAAACAAGTATCTTATGTTAGTAAATATCTTCAATACGGCCAGACTGACCCGAGACCGTCCCCGGGCTCCTTCATTTCAGCTCCTCTAGTCCAGCAGTGGCATAGCTTAGACTCCGTTGGACACAGACAGAATCTTGAAGTTCTTAAATGGCAGGCGCAACAGAAGCACCTGCAAGCCTCGGCACCACAGAACGTTGTTGGTTGCTGGCAACCCGGAAGATCATCTCATGTCCTTGTCTGCACCTGCGACATAAAACAACAAACTTCACATATCTTTTTACGGCCATTACCGAATACAACGCTTCAAATTTCAGAAGACACGTTAGGCGTATAAATAAAATTCGAAACGTTACGGCCACTGGTTAAGTCATTAAGCGCGACGTTAGCATGACCTAGCACGACAAGACAGTGGCACAACGTTTTACCCTAACTGGTAAGCAGTGTTAGAACAACTTGGGCCTAAGTCATTAAGCACGACGTTAGCATGACTTAGCCCGGCAAGACAGTCGCACGACGTTAGCTTGTCTGCCCGACACGATGAAAAGTACACATCTAAGTCATAGGCACGACGTTCGCATTAACTTAGTACGGCAAGATAGAGGCCCGACGTTAGCTTTTCTGCCCAGAGTGTACAGACAGCACAGGCCTAAGTCATTAAGCCCGACGTTAGCATGACTTAGCCTGGTTAGACAGAGGCGCGACGTTAGCTTGTCTCGTTGCGGCATCGTTGAGAAAAGTATAAAGAGCAACTTCATGGCATAAGACATAGGCGCGACGTTAGCATAACTTAGCCCAAAAAAATAGTGCGCTCGGCCAAACCTGAAACCAATCAGTCACCGCATCCCTGCACGCAGTTAGTCGCGTAGCGTCACACCTCCCAGTGTGACTAGCGAACACGCAGTGTCACGCCTCGCAGCGCGGCAGGCGGGCGTGAAGTGTCGCGCACTAGGCAAGCGCGCAGCCCTGCGCGACCAGCAGACGCGCAGCAGCAGGCAAGCGCGCAGCCCTGCGCGACCAGCAGACGCGCAGCAGCAGGCAAGCGCGCAGCCCTGCGCGACCAGCAGACGCGCAGCAGCAGGCAAGCGCGCAGCCCTGCGCGACCAGCAGACGCGCAGCAGCAGGCAAGCGCGCAGCCCTGCGCGACCAGCAGACGCGCAGCAGCAGGCGAGCGCGCAGCTCTGCGCGACATGTAGACGCGCAGCTCGGCTCAGCAGGCGAGCGCGCAGCCCTGCGCGACATGTAGACGCGCAGCTCGGCTCAGCAGGCGAGCGCGCAGCCCTGCGCGACATGTAGACGCGCAGCTCGGCTCAGCAGGCGAGCGCGCTGCCTGGCGCGTCCAGAACGCCTCACACCGTGTTGAGCGCCGAATATGAAAGAGACATACAACAGATAATGACCACACCACACACGTTTGCCACAGGTTCTGAATACCTTTACAAGCCATATCACATGAACCACATTTCGAGTAATAACTTCGTAACATATCCATCGAACGAAACTAACTTGAACAACATTCTCTAAATGTGAACAAGTAGAAATGTTCCTTTTTGGTGCTCTCTATAAATGTGAGCATACCAGCGGTCCTTTATCTGTGAAAGAAATACGAACAAACAAACCAGACTTTATTCTACGTACACAACTTTAACAAGATCACAAAACGACCAAAAATTAACAGGTCAAACTTCAAATAATTTTACACGAAAGTAAATAAACACAAGTAGACAAATAATTGACATGACATGACAATATGTCATGGCTGATATGCGCAGAACTGAATAAGAACCTGAACACCCAATGTTTACATCTTCTGTTTACACGGCAACCAGGCAACGATGACAATTAGACTTCAATCCAGTTTTTCAAAACATCAATTACCCAACACTGAGCCCTCTCACTATTCGCAAACGAAGAAGTGAACGACAAGCATAGTCAACATATGTGCTGTAACTATCTGAACTCTTACTCGTTACTTCAAACAAAATGATTGCATATCCGCGTTCACGTCACTTACAACACATTCCGATTCAACACCCAACATTTGACCCCTGTATGGTGCACCCAGCGGCTGCAACATGACCGCCGGCTCATAGAACATGACGGAGGTTTTTCCAACAACGCACGCCTATCAGGCGATGGTGATATTAGGCGTACCTGTCTGACTTTTCAAAGCACCTGACGCGAACTAGTATCGCGTCCACCTCATGCTTCAAACAACCATTATGACCAGTTCTACGACATTCACGCGATCACAATCAGGCATTCTTGCCTTTCTTCTTCAAGTATAGAATTATAGAATCAGAATAGCCGGTAGGATTAGGCATCACGTTGATACCGAATCCCACTTCTGATCTTGCAAATTTCTAGAGGATACTTGAAGAAGAAAGACGTAAAAGCTCTCCTGACTCATTTATTAACATGAACAATAAAAAAATTACAGCGAGAAAATAAAATCACACAAGAACGACACGCAACGACGGGTGACAATGTAGTCCGCAGCAGATGCGGGTGCAGGTCCGGTGCAGACACCATCGTTATTTTTCTTAATCGCAGGGAATGTATTCCATTCTTAAATTTCATTTCTTTATCCTGAAACAAGTATCTTATGTTAGTAAATATCTTCAATAATATATAATTGATATTTTTCGATTATGTGACATCAAGGTTACATAAAAGTTATTTGTTTTTTTTTTTAGTTTTTTACAGTCAGTAGGACAAAAAACCGAATTGCACCTGGTTAGGTACTAAAATAGCTTTATCTTATTATCCTTCTGTCAATAAAGTATAGCTTTTCCGGACCTAAAAGCTTTTTTTCCTGTTTTTGTTAGTAGCATTGTAAAGTATTGCTTGTATTGTATTGTATTGCTGAAAAATATAGATAAAGACCTAGACAGTGACAACGGTCTTTTATTCCGGAAAATTTAAGTTTCCTCGGAATTCCGCTTAAATACTAGCGGACGCGGAATCGCGGGCATCATTTACTATAAAACGCACTAGCAGGTCTTTTGTCAATATGTAAACCCTGTGACTCTATTTTAACTTCACGTTGTGATTATTACTCGTACGATGGAACAGTTCAAACAACAGGTCAATTTCTGATATTGAGGCCAATTCTGTATAACGCAATCTCTAAACTAAAATGAAAGCTTTATATCTAGTTCTGTCCCTTTCGGCAGGGAGGATTATGAAAGGGTTATATCTTTAATGCTATCATTTTAGTTTAGTTTAGTCAGCCCCATTATCCATTTTGATTAGCTTTTAAGACACATCGAACTTTTGAGTCCATAAACAGAAGAAAAGCGATCTCTCAAAACCCATTTATAGCGATAAGTTCATGTAAAGATGGAATGACCCTTCAGGGCTAGAACCACTAACAGCTACTACTACTACAAAGCTACCACAAACCACTATGACTCTAGCACTGTATAAGCACATAAGCCTTATGGTCATATCAATTACCTATAGCAAACAATGTATATAGATACCAGAAGATGATCGGTCGATTTAGCACGTCCAGTGATGGAAGAGTCAATATTTATGCTCACGTAGTGTTTGCCTCGCCTAGTTAACGGTTTGCAGCGATACTACAAACCTACACACATAAGAAAATAAATAAAAGCGTGGATACCTAAGTACTTACTTGCCTACTTAAGTTGAGCATGAACTGTATATGAAAACTAGGAATTTTATACAACTCCTAGAAAATGTGTACAATAACGAACCAATTTAGGTTAGTAATAAATGTGTCAAATTGCACGTAGACATCCTTATGTAGAGCAGTAAGTAACTTATCTAAAATTTTAATACGATACGTGACTTTCAAGACTGGTTACATTCCGTATGTTACTCATATACGCGACCTACGTGAGTAAAGCATAAAGTGCAATCGTAGCCCTACAGCTATGAGGGTTTGGTCTGAGCGTTGATGAGTCAGTCAGTAAGTGAGTGAGGGCTTTAATTATCTTTTCTAATATATTATGTCATAGTTACTTTCATACGCCGAAGTCCGAATGTGTCATATGGTGACACATTCGCCCATAATCGAAACTCTCTTTACTATGCGATGCAAACATTAGTGAAGCTATATTGGTGGTTCCACAAAAAACGTGCTTCCGCTGTCATTCCTAGAACCTCAACGCTACTAGTTAGAAGTCTAGCAAAATAATAACGATTTTAAAGCATGAGTAAGCGGTCAGTCCTACGAAAAACTCATTCTGAGCAAATCAATTAGAATTGGAAAAAAATTCTATAGAAGTGCACTTCTCATCAATTTTCATTATTGTTTTTTCGTCTGTCTGTTGGATTTACAACTTTTTGCAATTTTTGATCTAAACTAAATACTAACCTTAGGAGGTCAGTATTATTAATTTTTTATTAGTAATATAGTATAAATATGAATTACCATAAGAAAACATAATTAAATCAAGTCAAGGTTCCACGTGTGATGCGAAATGCAAATCACAGTGAAGAAATTAGGAGCCCATATACGGCATCAGCCTCAAAATAGGATGAAAAACTGCGTATCACCATTATTTATGTACCCGTCATAAGTACCTACAATTTATGGGATTTTTGTCACCATTTCGATTTTTTCCATTTAGGAGATATCATACCGACCATTACCAATTGAACGAAGTGAAATTGGGTTACCTTGGAACTAAATGATCACCTCATGATAAGCGTTAGGAGATGTTGAGACTCCTATTTATAAATTGTACTACCTGTGCGGCTAGAACCTACCATTTTGTAACCTACCAAAGTATTTTTAAAATGTAAAATATTTATTTTTAAATTTCGAGGTGTTTATAATTTTGTGCTGTGCAATCACAAATTCAACGGGAAATTAACTAAGTATTGTTCCAAATTCGTAAAATTTATGATCCTTATAAAATGCGAGGAAGTTTGCAATATTGTTGTAATTGAAGAAATCAGTTTATGAACTTTATATACGACTGCCTGAAAAAAGGAGTACATTGTTTTCAGGGTTCATGTATGTATGTATATTCCACCATAATTTCTATACGCCTGAACCGATTTTGATAAATGAGGTATCGTTAGAAAAACCAAAAAATATCCAAAAATATATAACACTATATAGTTCAATATTTAGCGATTCAGAAAAAAATATCATTTAATTAAAAATGTGGATAAGATTCCAAAGGCCATATAAGCAAATCGCTTCTTAAGGCGGTAAACTCCAAAAATAATATGGCAGGGCAGTCGTATTTTTTAATTCGTTAAATTAATTTTTGATGAAATGAAATACTATCTAAAAGGTAGGTTTTATTCATCGATCGATACAAAAAGAGAGCTTCTAGCATAAAGAGGAGCACTCGGAAGTTTAACTTGTGAAAAAAAAGATTAAGTACGATAATCGGAATATTTTGTTGTTATTGGTCGAATGGTGCTTTATAGGCTATAGTGGGACTCATTCAGGGGTGATTGAGATCGTCAAACCGGTACTAGGCCCGGCTACGTACGAAAATAAATTAGTCATTCCGTAATAATTTTTTTTATCGCTTCTCCTCCTAGTGGGGTCGGACCCTCACACATGACGGTAAAGGCTCTAATCAATACAACGTCCCATGGTATCCTAGGATACCGGTGCGTATACTGCGATAAATATGTGCAAATGCTATCGATGATCAGTAGTGCTTGCGTTACTTTGGGCCATACTGGCTACACTTAAAGCCATTGTTGACTTTCGTGTTTTTTAGGATTATAATCTTAATTTCACGTATCTTGAGGTTCCTAAAATAATTAAGAAACGTCAAGGTCATCATAAAACTGTCATTTTGAGTAATATTGGCCCCTTGCTTTTAATCTCGTTAATTGGGGTTACCGAAATTGCGATTGATCAAATATTAATGTACCTACATTGTTCATGTAACCTGTAGTTTAATATCAGGCTAATTATCATTCAAAACCGATTTCCCAGGGGCCAGGGCACACATTTATTGCACGAAATGATTGCCATCTGCCCTCGATTGTGATAGAAAATCGTTATCGTTTGTCAAAAAGATATTGAGTTGATGGAGTTCATAGATGCATGCAAAAAGCATGTATGAACCGCTTATACAGTTCGAGTAATACGTTTTAAGCTGTTACATGATTACGATTTGCTTAGACGGTTGGGCCTCTGATTTCGAAGACCAATTTGTCTCATATGATTTATTGAATTAAACTAGCGGCACGCTATGATGGCCGGTTTGACGTTTGTCCGCTCATGAAGTTCCGTATTAATTGATAACGACTTTGAAGGAAATAATTGTATTACTTTATTGACGATAGTGATGTGCAGAGATTCATAAATTTTATCGAATGTAGTTTCTCATGAAGTTCCGTATTAATTGATAACGACTTTGAAGGAAATAATTGTATTACTTTATTGACGATAGTGATGTGCAGAGATTCATAAATTTTATCGAATGTAGTTTTAGGTTTAGGACTCAAAATTTATTTATTAAATTGATTTCTTAAATGTATACAAGTGTAGAAAAATCAGTTTGCACCATTTAAGGGGTGAATGTACTTGTGAATATGAACAATTTTCACTATGTGGACAAACCTCTGAAATCGCAAAAAAATATCAATAAATTTTTAAAAATGGAATCTAATACGATCGTCACATAGGATCGCTGGCTAGCACAACTACTACCTCCGGCAAACTCGCGTCAATGCTCAATGCAAAACAAAGCAGTTTCGAATTGACGTTGCTTCGAAAAGTATAAACTGTCAGTGCAATGCGATTGTGATATAGTTTTGACCTGGCTTTGGATTTCAAATATTGATACTGCATTACTGTTGACCCTTGCTCGTTAATTTGGACTCTGATCAAGCCCTTTGTTGTGGATTTCGTCGATATGACCGAACGTACGCAGAGAACTGTTCTAAATAGTCAGACACGTGAGTTCGTAATACGCCTTCGTAACTATTTCGATCGTGAAGCTCAAAATGGAGGGCCAATTTTACCTATAACGTCAGTGGTTGAACGCGTAGCTGATGCGCTTAATATTGGACAACGAACTGTTAGACGGATAACTAAAAAAAAATATGGCGAGACTGGCACAGAAGAAAATAAACTTCACACACCAAAAAAGAGAAAACGAGCAAAACCAGTCGTAGGCATCGATAGCTTTGATGCCGATGCTATCCGAAGACATGTTTACGGCTACTATTTACAGAAGGAGTATCCAACAAGAAAAAAGTTGGTGCATTCACTGAAGGAAGCTGGATTATTCTTCGGTGGGGAAAGTTCTTTAACGAAGATTTTGAAGACCATTGGATTTCGATGCAAAAAATGTAACAAACGCAAAATATTGATGGAAAGATTTGATATAGCGATGGCAAGGTATACTTTTTTACGGCAAGTGAAAGAAATCAAAAATTGGCAAAATGTTGTGTTCTTGGATGAAACATGGCTTAATGCTAACCATACTGTAGGCCGTTCTTGGAACGATGACACAGCAGCATCTACTTCCAAAGTTCCTGTAGGAAAAGGATCGCGACTTATAATTTGTCACGCCGGAACCATCAACGGGTTTGTCGAAGGTTCTCTCATGGCTTTTGCGTCAAAAACCACTGTAGACTATCATGAAGACATGAATGGAGAAAAGTTTACTGAATGGTTTACCTCAATGTTGTGTAGCCTCCCTGAACCATCTATTATAATTATGGACAACGCCCCATACCACTCGATGCAAATTGACAAGCCACCTGCCCAATCCCAAAAGAAAGCTGATATCGTCGCATGGCTTCGTAAAAATGGCGTAGATGCAAACATGAATATGTTAAAAGCGGAATTAGTACGTCTTTTAAAAGAAAACAAACCAACCAAGATCCGATACGTCATTGACGAAATAGCATTAGAACATGGGCACAGAGTTATACGGTTACCGCCTTACCATTGTGAGTATAATGCGATTGAGTTGGTGTGGGCTCAAATTAAGGGATATGCTGCAAGACACAATACAGAACCCCCATTTACCACAAAAAAAATGCTAAAATTATTAGAAGAAGCTTGTGAACATGTGACTAAAGGAGACTGGGAAAAGGTTGTGAATAGAACTGTTAAATTAATAAGGGAAGATTATGAAAGAGATGTGAAAATAGATAATATTATAGAAAACGAACATATAATTATTAATGTATGTGATGATAGCAGTGACGACAGTGAAAATAGTAGTATGGACGAATCTGATTAATTATGGCCTTTTGTGGCACCTTTTTTGGTATCTTTTGTATTCATATGTTTCTTGTGTGCATATAAAGTATGTATATTCATTTTCGTTCAAATATTCAGTTCGTTCAAATAAATTAAATAAACATATACATTTTTGTTTTATTAAACCTATTTAATCAGGTACAAAAACAAAACTTAATTGTTTTTTGTTCGAGAATAAATTGACATTCCACATCACTATTGTAATGTGTCAAACCGGCCATCATAGCGTGCCGCTAGTGTAATTTTGAAACAAACAAATGTCAAATAAACAGTAGGATTACAAATAATATATTTTACTAACGTTAAAATTAACAGAGATATTTCCAAATATACGTGTAAGTGAGACATCATCATTATAACCGGAAAAGATTGGAAAGCAGAGGACTGCAGAGCAGATTGTATTTAACTTAGAGATCACTTCATTAACTTAGTATTTCGGTAATTGATTTGAAATATTGGACATATAACACCCGCAGACGTAAAGTTTGCGAAAGGCAATTTATCTTTCACCCCTTACCATTTAATATGCTCAAGTTTTGAGCTCCCAGGTTGACAGGTTACATCCTCTAATGTCACGACGTGATGGGACGTAGTCCATAATTTCGTCAAAGGGTTAAACGCAATGGAACCGTGGCTGAACGATTTAACATCGATATATTATTATTATCACAGAAAGACATCTCCGATTTGCATATAACGTAGTGTTTGTCAAAGCCATGAATTTACAAAAAGATACATAAATAGTTGTGCCCTGAATCATGAAGGCTACTGTGTAATAGCGGCCTTGATGATAAGACCAGTCCCGTCGCAACAAAGTGATGGAATAATTTGCTACCACCGAAGCTAAAAGTAAAAAGGACTGGCTGTCGATCTAAAATATCCAAGGATGATATGATATATGAATATGATATGAGGGAAGTCAGGCTTTAACGACAGAGTTTATGTAGAGTTCAAACTCTACGTAATATACATAATATTATGGTTAAAGGCAGGAAGGATCTGGTGGAAGGATTTTATAGACACATCAAGATGCCTTATTACCAAGGAGACGAGCGTGAGGAGCCAGCTAAATTCTACATATTAGTTACAAGTATTAGACCACATTACATTACCTACTAAGAAGTTGGAATCGTGACCTGCGTGTCGATGAGCGTCTGGGCATTACCATAAAAGGGTGGGACGGAAGGACCCTACGTATTCGTCACTCAACAACGCTTGCAAGTTCTAATACCAATCAATCATGCCACCTATTCTGCATTCATTGGATTCGACATGAGTCTAATCAACGATGACATGAGGAAATTGATGGGAAATGATAATACTTTACTGTTAACAGCTATTGTGGGTTAATTCACCAGTAATAGATCAAAAACTTGTTTCATTAGGTAGGTATACGTATTCAGCTTTTATTAGTTTGTCGTTTGACTGAATGACCTTTTGAAATATTATAGTCATCGAATAGTCATACGCTATTACAATGCTTATAATAATCTCTTGGGGTACTTCAGTGAAAAACTATTACGGTTTAGTAGTAGATACTAAGTAATAGGTACTTAAACTTAATAAATTGTGGTTTGAAAATAATAAAGCGTAGGCTTAACATTACATTGCCTCGTTGGTCTAGTGGTTAGCATGTTCGACTGCGGCCGACGAGGTTCCGGATTCGAGTCCCGTGTCGGGCCTTAATTAAGTATTGGGTTTTTCCGACTAGAAATTCTCAGTACTAGCCCGGAGTTAGGAAGTTGGCGGCGTTTCACTCCCGTGCCTCGGAGAGCACGTTAAGCCGTCGGTCCCGGTTATTATCACTAATATGATAATAGTCGTTAAAGCCCGCCAACCTGCATTGGAGCAGCGGCGTGGTGGGTTTAAGCTCTAATTCCCTCTGTGAGAGTGGAGGCCTGTGCTCAGCAGTGGGACGTTAATGGGCTGTAGTAGTGGTGGTTAACATTACATGCAGACAAAATTAAACTTACTTTAGCCATCTAACAACATAAAACACGGTAAAGTTGCAAAATAAAGACCGAAAACTTGGTGAAACTTTTACCATAAGTGTAAAAATTTGGAAAAGTCTATACCTACTAATATTATTAATTAATGCGAAAGTTTTCTGTCTGTCTGCTGCGCTTTCATAGCTCATCAACAGTTCAAGCAATTTTGACGATAATATTTGGTACAGAGACAGTTTGAATCTTGGGGAAATACAGGCTACTTTTGATCCTGGAATGTCAAAGAGCTCCTGCGGGAGTTTTAAAATGCAAATGAAGTCGCGGGTATCATCTAATCATATATATTTACTAGAAAAAAATAATTGCACTTACACAAAAACTTTTCCCATTTCACGTTTCCATTGACACAGATCCAAGTATAATAGTCATACGAGCTAACCCAACAGAGCACAGACACGCACAATACACAACGGTTCACGCTTGACGCTCGACAAGGACACCCAAGCGAAGATTATATTAATAAATTATATGATATCAATACTATAGCACAGAATGAAGCCAGTTATTAGCAATTGATGCAGAAATTGCAGATTCAAGCACTAAAATCTAAAATTAATTAAATTTTAGGTACTAATTAAATACCCCATAGTTTAAAAGATGCAATCATTTTCTGTAATAGATATAAAGATATGTCTGAGCTGCTTATGTCTAGCAGAAAGTAATTTAAAACCCACGTTGAAAACTATCAGATAGAAGTCAGAAATAAATCTGGAACTGTACGACTGACGTAAACCACGGTTAAAACTGGACTGAACTTTCAGTTCCTTAGTTTCAAATAGTTAAACGCGTTAAACGCGTATAATTAGCTTTTCGCAGAATCCTCCGCGACGCTCAGTCTAGCCTAGGGTCTAGACTCTAGACGCTTGACTACGATTAAGATGAACGCATGAAATTTAGGACAATTACATATTCGTCGGCTTAACTGTTAATACCACGCGTTTAAGTCACCATTAGCAACGCAAGTCGGTTTCACTGCCGCCGCAGGTCACACCGTCACGCGCTGATGCCGGCAGGTGACTGCCTGTGCCGCGCTGCGCGTGCCTTACTGCCTTTACGCTTATGCCACGGTCAGACAACAAGCAATGATGCCGCGCGTGCCTTTCGCCTTCACGCTTATGTCACGGTCACACAATAAGCAATGATGCCGCGCGTGCCTTACTTAACATGCTCTTAACTCTGCGCTTAACATGCTCAGAAGTCCATTACATCTGCCGTGTGTTTTCTACCGAACTAATGTCGCCAATAATGTCGCTAAACAGAGCTCCATACGATACAGAAAGGGATCGACCAGATTTTCCTAGAGTGCAGGAAGCAGCGCCAGATTGGTGCATGCGTTCAAGTCACCATTTGCAAATGCAAGTCGGTTTCGCTGCCGCCACAGGTCACACCGTGCCGCGCTGCGCGTGCCTTACAGCCTTTACGCTAATGCGGCTGCCGCAGTCAGACAATAAGCAATGATGCTACTTTTTTTCAGAAATTGAAAAACGCACTAAACAGTCGAGTGCCTTTGCAAATGACATGTCGAAATTATGAAAGAATGTAAAATTACACAGCGCAACTGCATTGTATTAGTCGCAACTTGCAGTGAACATCGCCAATATCCAAACACCCAAACGCTTTAAATGCTACCAGTAAAATACGAATGACTGTATAGATTGTGATTACTCAATGGAAGTTGGAACAAAACGCATATAAAATAATTATTGTCGACATCTTCACACACCAAACCCACACATCACACACATTGGCGCAAGCATTGTAGGTAAGTAAACGTTTGTACCGTGCCATGCTTCATATAGGCACTTATAAGATCCCATGTAACTTCCTTGGCTCTGCTCTACTGTTATGAGTATGCTTGCACAGGTTTGGTAATGCAAAACCTATAGCTGTATGAGTTGACGGATAGATTCAGAGAGCAGTGCGATACTCACGCGGCCGAATCGCGTTTAGTGTGTCGAAGCTTTTACCGCTCGGGATTGTAATCGTACCTCAATTACACCGCCTTTGCATTGCATAAACGCTGATGATTTAATTAGATATGCATCGAACACTCGGTTTCGATTTTTTGTTGTACCTGGTACTGGATTTAGCATAATTAATGCTTACAGAGGTATAATAAAGTAGATATACTTAGTAATACTGCATACACCAACGAATACCATTTGATTCCAACTGTGTTAGGCTTGATAGCATAGTGGTTTACATTTCCTATAGATTTCCTATTTGTGTGGTCGATGATTCGATCGATCCTCGGACACACACACTCTAACGGTGAAGGAAAACATCGTGAGGAAACCTGCATGCCCGAGTTTTCTTCTTCTCATTCGAGGAGTCTTCATGGTCAGTAACTGACTGAATTGCTTAGATATTGTTCGGATTTCGGTTTTCCGCCGATAAAATCGAGACGGTAGAGGCTACTTGTGGGACAATTTTTTTCAATATCTTTTAAATAGAAATATTTATAAGGTTCACATATAAATCATAGATATGGTTGATTATGTCAACCTCGCAACTAAAGTATGATTTATGAACGTGTCACGGACGAGGCGAGCGAGTTCATAGCATGTGAAAACTTTATATGGCACAGTCCGCAACTGCATAAATCAGACATTTTTGGTCACGACTAGTAATAGGTTTCATAGAGATAGTATTCCTGTCCAAAATTCCTTAGTACCTGAAGACGAAACTCGTCGAATAGTGCCAGTGATGACATACGGATCATAGATATGGTCACTAACTTTGGGCCACATAAGAAAGCAGTCGCTCAGAGATAGCGGGCGTTGAAGAGACCTACGCTCGTTGTTTCTTTACGGGAGCAAATCAGAAATTAGGAGTTCCGTAGAAAGACTGTGTAACTGGCACAGTTCTATGAGTTACGCAGCTCAAGTGGCAATGGGCGTGGCTTATACTTAGAAGATCAGAAAAACGTTAGGGTCTAAATGGTACTAGATGGGCGACCACGCACTGGAAAGTGCAGCGTTAGTAGACCTCCCAGTCAGTGGACGGACAATATCAAGCGAGTTTGTTGGTGCCGCGGCTGCAATAAATTTATCCAGGTCTGGATGTCTACGTTTGACGATGAAGACGGCGACGACGAATCCTAAGTCTTAACTTTCAATGCCAGTGCTCCTAGCTAAGTTACATACGTTTCGTAACTATGCGCTTTCTTTAATCGTTAACGCTTTACCGGAGAGAAAAAGTGAATATAGTCTATGGTTAGCTAAAGCGTTAACGAGAAAAGACACGAAACGTATGTAACTTGGCTTATGGCTAGGGGGGCTGGATATGGACCATCGTACCTAAAGTTTAAACCAATAATGATGTATTTTCTCAGGTAAATAGCTGTAAACATCGTAAGACAACTGCAATTACGCACCGCCTGACTCCAGCGGCTCCCTGCGACTCGCTCGATGTCGTCCGAACACCTGTACACGTAACGCTGCGCTTTCCAGTGCGGGGTCGGCATTTCAACACCTTGGAATTCCACATCTATTTTTCAAAACTTGAGGCTCACTAAGAGCTATGAAAAGTTTACATAAACACAGGTGCATCTCATATATGATATTGGTACAAGTAAATCTTTGGAATGCCAGCCAATAAAAAAGGTTTATATTATTATAAATACTAAATATCTCCCTTCCCTCAATAGTTTTTTAGTTTTAAACAGTAAATGGCGAAAGCAAAATAGCTTAAGTCAATATAATTTCTTAAAACATTTAAGTTTTAAGTTTGGAAAGTGTAACAATCATTAATATAAAAAGAACAAGCCAAGCGCAAGTAACTGAGTACTGACTTAATTTGCATACACTTGCTTGATAATTAACTTAAAATGTTTATTGCAATATTAAAAATTTCACTTGTATGTAATAAGGTTTTTTGTAATAAAATATTATATGGCCTTAACTTATTTTGCAATAACTTTGGAGTTATATAAGATATTTAATGAATACATGATTCATACTTTCGGCAGACTTTCTCTTTTTTTCTCAAATGTCATAAGCAAAAGGGCAAAAGTGATCAAAATTATGTATTATACTGATGATGTGTTGTGACATGCTGAATAGTGACATGTGTAAATTCAAGATAGACTGTGATATTGATAGATGATACAAATATCAAATAAGTATTGTTATGAATTTTTCAGGTTTAAAATCCAAATCAATAGAAACTACTGAACCTGAATGTTAGGAATAACTAACACCAGGATGAGCATTGTATTTACTAGTTATTGAAGACATTCAACTAGACATACTTATTTAAATACAATTTATAAGTTAAGTACTAAGAAATAATAGTATCTTTAAAAACTTTGAATTTTGGATTTTAAGCCTAAGTTTATAGGTAGTTATTGTAAATAAATAAACAATAATAAATATTACTTAAATATAATAAATAAACTACAATAAAAACCTGGTGTGTGGACGGTTTTGGTTGCATTTTTTGTGTATTTTAGGTATTTCATCTGAAGATATCTTAAACTGGGGCTCGAATTCGTCTTCTTGATCCATCGTGGACTCAATGAAGGCAAAAATGGGACAAAATAGCAAATTAAGATATTAATACTCAATTTTATTTTGTACATAAATCAACAATAATAAAATATAACCCTAACACCAAGTATAATATATTATTCATATCTACATAGGTAAACTTTTTAAAATGGGTACGTAAACAATATAATTAAAGTAGGTATAAGTTATTAAATAACAAATCATTAATGGCCTGATTCGAACTACGAACATATAGCAATTTTGTATAGACCACAATCATCCCAAAATCTAAAATAACAGCATTAAGCAGTAATAAAACACTGCATATTGTAAAACATTCAAAAATCAATAACGTTATGCGGTATTAAAAGTTATTTACCAATTCATAAAACTGTCACTCGGCAATTTAAAACAGCATAGGTTACTTACGATTACACTGCCGATTTACTCCGCCGGTGATTTGCGGACGGGTATTAAATTCTCAAAATTATCTTCACATTTCTATTTGTAGCTGTAGTTTAGTATTTGTGTATAATTCGACTAAATCTAACTAGAATTTTGAAAGTTCTCCTTATTTTTATTTCAAATTTAGCACACGCGCATCAGCTGTCAACTCTTTCTATAATTTATGGTCTGCGTCGATGCATTCAAAAATAATACACCTAACGCTGTTATGGATCCATTTAGGGACCCTTACTCCCTAAATTTTATTACACTACACTGATTTAAATGTAAGGGTTCCTCACAGACATAATAATAAATCTGTGGGGATCCTGTTAAAGTGCAGTGTAATAGGCTTATACCTTAGGTGTGGCAGTTGTTAAGATTTAAGTAGGGCTTCCGCTTTCAAATATAAAATAAAATAATCTATTTTAATATCTCAAAGATAGTTAAAGTTAACCTAGAGATTAGGTGAGGACACCATTTTAAAGCGGTTCTAAAGTAAAATCTAACAATAAAAAATATGCAGTCATAGGGACTGCCGATAGAAGTGAAAACGGATATTTTTTTTTTGTAATTAAATAGATTAATCATAAAAATATTTCAAATAACAACCTTAAAACTAAGAGGTTAAAGTTTAATTACGAATGTACTTTATTTATATTTAAGACCTTAAATTTGTCTTCGTAACAACATGAGGTGTCGCCTAGTTACACAGCACTTATAATATTAATATAAACCTTAAATCTAAGGTATTAAAGTTCAGTTACGAATGTACTATATTATTATACTTATGACATTTTGTCTTAAGAAGAACGGTGTCAATCTCGCGTATTCTACATTTTTACCTCCTACCAAAAAGTGCTCAACGCGCCTAAAGTTTTCACTTCAAAAAAAACAAGCCTTCTAGCGCAATCATTAGACCCTGGATATCTGGGACCAGAGTACTTGTCAAGACGAATCAAGCGACCCCAAACTTGATGGGGATTATGAACTTACGTCGTTTTAAGAGTTCCCATGACCGCTTTTCGGATCGATCTTTAGATCATGGCATAATATTATTGCATCGTCGTCCGATTTACGTACACTTGCAAAATTTCAGGCCAATCGGAAACCGGGAAGTGGGTCAAATTTAACTTGTAAGATATGATTTACAGACAGACACTGGGACAGGTGAAACTAAATAAAAGCTTGTAGACAAAAAAAACCAGAAAAGTAATTTCAATAATTACTTTTTATTATTAGATACAAACTTATACAGATTATAAAAACAGAGGTTAATCTAAGCATAATAGCTGAGGTTTGCCTTCTTCTTGGCCTGGACCTCCAGAATCGCGTCCATAAAGTCCTCGTGAGTGACTGCGGTGGCGGAGCGACGTAGGGCGATCATACCGGCCTCAACGCACACGGCCTTGCATTGCGCGCCGTTGAAGTCGTCGGTAGAACGGGATAACTCTTCGAAGTTCACGTCAGGAGAGACATTCATTTTTCTGTAATTAATATTAAAATCTCGTTTAATAATCAAAATATGTATATAAATATTTTCTGCTCGCCACCAAAAACATTCCATACAATGTATCGCAATCGCAAATCCACTTCCTCTCCGCTGCCCACCTAAAATGCAGTCTTAGATAGTGGAACTTTGTATGGCCCCACCATAAAAAAATTCTAGTATCGTTACTCAGGCATGGGGTGACAACGTGTTTTTTAAACACTGGTTGAAAGTACACCAGGCTCAAACATTAGTCTACTATAACACAAGTGTATATAAGTGTAAATTCTACAATTTCATTATTATTTTGTAATTATTTGTATCTTGTATTACGGGTCCCTGCCTGAAATGAAACAATTTTTTTATTTATAAAAAATTTTCTCTCTCAGATTTCATTTGGCAGACTACAGATCTGATCTTTCCCTGTGGAAATTTGGATTTTTCTCTTGAAGTTTCAAGACAAATTAGTTGGAGCTGTATGTGATATTATAATATTAGTCAGTTAAAAACTCAAGATAGTAAGTGTTACCTAGAATGGATCTGCATAATCCTAGCTCTGGCTTCTTCGTTGGGGTGCGGGAACTCAATCTTCCTGTCCAGGCGACCGGATCTGAGCAAAGCAGGATCCAAGATGTCCACTCTGTTGGTGGCCGCTATTACCTAGATTTACAAAAAAGTATAAGCACCTCTCTCTATTGCTTTTCTCGTTGTTGAGGGCCACGGCCCCTTTCATTAATCAAATAATGAGCCCAATTCTGTTGCACACCAACTAAACTAAACTAAAATGACGGCTCTATTCATATTGCTTAATCCCTGTTGAAAGGAGCAGCACTAGATTTAGAGCTATCATTTTCGTTTAGTTTAGAGAGTGTCTTAAGTAGCATCGGCCAAAATATCTGAGGTTATCTTGGGATAAAAGTGAAGTGGATTTATACTACCATCTAAGGCCTGGATCACCAATTACCAGCTTGTCTGATTGCAGCCAAGCACTAGACTATTTTAAAATAAAGGGCAATTTGAAATAAGGCTATAGATATAATATCCATACTAATACTAATATTATAAATGTAAAAGTGTGTCTGCCTGTCTGCTATGCTTTCATGGCTCATCTGTTCAGTCAATTTTGATGGAATTTGGCATAGAGATTGCTTGTATTCCGGGCAAGGACATAAGGCTACTTTTTATTCTGGAAAACAAATATACATTAATTCTTGCATGCATCATTGAACTTTGAAGGCCAGTTTTACCTTAATATCGGCAGTAGAGCTGAAGCCATCAAGTTGGTTGAGCAGTTCCAACATAGTACGCTGAACCTCACGGTCACCAGCCTTCTCCGAGTCAAACCGCTTGGTACCAATGGCGTCTAACTCATCAATGAATATTATAGCTGGCGCCTTCTCTTTAGCCAGGGCAAAAGCATCGCGGACTAGTTTTGCACCATCACCTGTGAGAGATAAAGTTAAAAATTGTACATACAAAATAATAATTAATAGAAGTAAAGTCAGTATTTGCCCCATCACAAATCATGTTAATGGTCTTCTATAATAATTTGTTTATAGAGTAATACTTAATGATAATTTTTATTTTAATAGATATTTAAGATAGAGGAAACAATTTATGAATGCATAAAAAATTACCACCAAATCTACGATGTACTAAAGATCTGGTACATCTGGTTTACTATTTTTAACTTTTTACTTTACATAATTAATATATTATGTGTACTCTCCTATGACAAAAGATCACATTAGGATTGCTCATGGATAGCTTATAAATATATTGTTATCTATATAATATACTCGCCAATAAACATCTGCACCAACTGTGGCCCAGCCAGCTTCAGGAAAGTAGACTTGGTCTGTGCCGCACAAGCCCTTGCCAGCAATGTCTTGCCTGTTCCAGGGGGCCCATATAGTAACACCCCCTTTGGAGGGTGTATGCCAAGGTTCACAAACTTCTCTTTGTGTGTCATTGGTAGGACCACTGCCTCAATCAGTTCCTGAAATGACACAATTCAAATAATCTGAGAATAAGAGTTAGACATAATAGTCTATAAGTTACCGCGGAACGGCGACGATCTCAAGTGCGATCTCAAGTTCATCTCAAGTGGCGGTGTCGAATTTCGGTCCGCCGGCCTGCCGGGCATGTTTATTTAAATCATTTCGTATTACTTGTACGAGCTACGTAAACACACAGTACGTCATTCAAATCGTTACGAAATATAGCTATAGATTAAAGTTAAATAGGTTATCGCACTTCTTTAAGGTTTACACAAAAAAATAACAAAAACAACAACAAAAAATGACCCCGTTTTTGAAAATGGAACTTCAAAAAAATAAACAATATAACCTGTATCTTTGTTTTAAAAAGTTGTTTCACTCCATGGTTAGTCATTCCAGAGTAAAACAACAAGAACCAAAGATTCTGTTCCATTTGTCTATTTCAGGAAGAAAAACCAAAAATAAAAATAACCGGTTATCACCTTACATTTCGTGTTTCACTTGCACAAAATTTCTACCCATAAATTCATGCCATGGATTAGGGTCTCCAAAAAATTCATACTCTGTCCTTGTCTATCCTATTCACATAAACAAAAATTTCAAAGGAATCGAGTTAGTAAATATTTTGAAATTAATTCCCACACTACGCTCCCAAACATATTGTTACCCCGTCATCTGCGCAGCGGCCGATAATGCTTTGTGACGACGCCTTCAGACTGCCACTCCGCAGTTACTCGGTAAATGTCAAAGGCAGTTAGACTGCCGCTCCGCAGTCAAAGGGATAATAGTCATTAGTTAAACAGTTGTAAACTGTAGCCAGATTTAGGTGTTGAGATTTTAATATTTTAGGCATTTATTTTAGACAAACAGAATTTGAAAGAAAGAAAAAGCTTAACAGTGTGTTTTTCCACACCAAAAGTTTAATACATAATATATAATAGCTTATGGAAAGCAGTGATATGATTGGTTGGTTTTATAAATAGCCCATGATTTCATCGGCTCAAATTAAGAAACACTCTAATACCAAATAGTCAAGTAAAAAGTAGCCCATGACCACCTCCAGATGGTAAGCTCTCTACCAAATTTCACCAAAATCAGTTAAGCTAATGTCAAACATACGCTTGAATTTATAACATTTGGAACTGGACATTTTTCACACCCCACCGCTACAACTCATTAAACAAATAAAGCCTTTTTTAGAAATAATTTAGCTGGTAATTTTTATTGTCATGTGGTTTTAATTCTATTTCTACTGTAATTTTATTTGTAAACATTTAGTTAAGTAAACATATATTACTTTTGTAAAGATTTAGTTAAGTATTCAGATAAGTATGTCTTCGTTATGTTTATGTTGTAATTGTAGTTGTAGAAAATTTGGTAGCCAGGGAAGACGAATTGGGCGACTTTAAAGTCTTCCCTGGCATGTTTTTATAAAGAATAAAGAATATTATTAAGGAATTTTAGATATACCTGAATTTGCTTATCCAATCCACCAATATCTGAGTACTGCTCGGTAGGCCTCTCATCAACCTCCATGGCCTTAACCCTTGCGTCATATTCTGCCGGCAGTGTCTCCAGAATCAAATACGAATCCTTGTTAACACCAACCAGGTCACCCGGTTTTAATTTTTCCGCGTCAACCAATCCGATGACTGGTAGAAAATAAGTTTGACGCGTGGAGGTTTTAATAACTGCGCATTTCCCTTTCCTCTGCGAATCAAGGTCTACGACTGCCCCGTCTTCTTCCTCTTCTTGAGGGTCCACGTCCAGTAACTCGATCACATTTGAGACCAAGTACGGCAGGGTCTTATTAACTTTGATTTTCTCTGTGTTTTCTTTGATCTTGTCGTTCTGCGCTTGTAGCTCGTGGGTGATTCTCATTACCTCGCTCTTCATAATTTTTATTTCATTGTCTAGCAACCGAGTCCGGCTTATGATTTCGTCTGTGGGCATACGGAGAACTTCCTCGCTGAGCGCTTCCTCACCGTCCTCCCATATTGATTTGTCTTCAAGTGCTGTGGCCATTTTCGATATTTTTAAGGAATAACTACTTCAATTCAGAATGTTTAGAAAATTGAAATTCACAAATTCACAATACACTTTAAAACTGAATTGTCATTGCAATTTAGGGTTAACCGCAGTAAGTTGTAAATTCCAACCACTGCACGATAGGTTTTCGTTCGAAGTAGTCTAAGCAAAAAGAGTGCCCTCGGACCATTTTTAATTTTGTCTTTCTTTAAGTTAAAGATTGGCGCTTAGTTAATTATGTATTGGGATAACCTTGTGAGATAAGTTAAATTTGTAAAAATATTCTACTTTATTAGTGGAAGTTTTGAATAATGGCAATAGATAATAGTCTTATCGTGTTACTTGTCTCTGGTCTTGACCAATATTATCCGGACCATTGTCTCTGATCCGGACTATTGAGATTTGTGACATTGTCAGCTGTCATGTCACACGTGATTGACGATTGACATTGACATTTATTGCTTTGCCTGGGGAGTTTGTGTTTGTGAAATTGCGCTGGAATTTCGAATTAATCTACGTTTGCTACGATTTTTATGTGCTAACGTAGCATATTGTTAAAGAAAAATTACAAGAAAATGGCTTTCTCCATATTACTACGCAGACCAGGTAGCCCTTTTGATCATTACCATCATTTTCTTATCGAAACAAAATTACATAACACTTGTTTTTGTTGGATGAATTGGGTCTTTTATTGGAAGGTAAAAAGTACTTGCATTCAGAACCAGTTGTGTTATCAGTTATATTTAAATGGACCTTTCCATTAAGTGAGTAATACGTATGGGCTGTAGAGTATAATGTTCTTGGTTGGTTAGGGGAGTATATAGTGGACATAAAATAGGTACAAAAAATAACTAAGTATTTTTTTGTAGGTTATACGCTTTTTTTTCCTTTATCATCACCATTAACTCCAGCCCAACATCGCCAGCCCAATACTGAGCAAGGGAGCACCTTAAGAAATGCACATATTCCTTCACTTAAAAAGTTTATAATTTAAACCTTGGTTCCCCAAATACAAGGCCGACTTTACCCAGAGGTGCAAGGGATGCGTGGCCCCCGGGTGCAGGGACCTAGGGGGTGCAAGCTCATCATCCTATAAGTAGTAGTAGTAGTAGTAGTACCATGCGACATGCGTAATCTGCAAGTTTTGCAAATATTTCATCAAACATTCATTATACCTACCTTGATTATACCAATAAAAAATATTGGCACCAAAATTGTTTTCAAATACACCTCATGCTGCTTTCGGTACATCTGTATGCTCAAGTCGCAAGACTTGTGATATGCAAGCCAAGTTAGATCTTACCTCTACAAGGATTACATTGACATATTGTTTTCAAATACACAAGACTTGTGATGTGCAAGCCAATTTAGATCTTATCTGTACAAGGATTACATTGACATATTGTTTTCAAGCTGCTTTCGGTACATCTGTATGCTCAAGCCGCAAGACTTGTGATGTGAAAGCCAATTTAGATCTTATCTTTACAAGGATTACATTGACATATTGTTTTCAAATACACCTCATGCTGCTTTCGGTATATTTGTATGGTCAAGTCGCAAGACTTGTGATGTGAAAGCCAATTTAGATCTTACCTGTACAAGGATTACATTGACATATTGTTTTCAAATACACCTCATGCTGCTTTCGGTAAATCTGGTTGCACAAGTCGCAAGACTTGTGGTGTGCAAGCCAATTTAGATCTTTTCTCTACAAGAATTACATTGACATTCCAAAGAACATGCAAAATTTTGAATTTATTATTTCGGAATTTTCTCTGGTCTGGTCTGGTAGGAGACGTGCCGTCAAGCAGTTCAGCGTTCTGGTATGATGCCGTGTAGAACTAAGATAGATAGATAGATAGATAAATACTTTATTGCACACATGAAAAATACAAGGTAAAGTTAACTATAAACTAGGTATGCAAAGGCGGCCTTATTGCTTACTGAGCAATCTCTACCAGGCAACCTTTGGTGAGAGGATCGAATAAGATGTGTAGGGTAGTGTGGCACAATAGAATACACGTTATTATTAAGTAAGTAAGTACAAAATATAAAACATAATAAACGTATTGTATATATACATTACATGTAAATAAAATACATAAATATAACAATAAAAATATTATGCATAAACATACACAAATTACACATTTAAATATAAAAATTAAATACGCATAGTAACGAATTAAGATAAAAGTATGATTTATTTATTATGGCATGACTTGGTTAAGGAAATATTCTTTGAGACTATTTTTAAAAATAGGTAAGGATTTGGAGTCTCTAATATTTTTGGGTAGAGAATTCCATAACTGCACAGCATACACCGTGTACGATTTGCTGTAAAATTTTGTACGATGACTAGGAGTTTTGAGCTTATTATCCATGGTAGAACGCAGCTGCATATGACGATCAACAGCACCGAGAAAGTTGAAACGTTCTTTAAGATAGCTGGGAGTATGAGGAGCATATAGGATCGAGAATAGTAAAGAAAGAACATGAAAATTTCGACGCAACCTAATTGGAAGCCACTTGAGACGAGCACGATACGCACTAATGTGATCAAATTTCCTCAATCCATAAATGAATCGAATACACATATTTTGTAAACGCTCAAGCTTGTTTAGTAACTCCTCAGTGAGATCCGTGTAACTGCTATCAGCATAATCCAGTATAGGTAAAAGGAGTGTTTCAGCTAAGGATATCTTAGTTTTGACTGGAAGGAGATTCTTCCAGCGTTTCAGGGAGCCGATAGCAGCAAAGAGGCGTCGGCTGACGTGGTTAACTTGCGGTCTCCAGGAGAAGGAGGAGTCAATAATCAAGCCGAGGTTTTTAACGGTGTCACTAAAGGGCAAAATCGTGTTATCCAGCACAATTGGTTCTATGGAATTAACATCAACCTTACGGGTTTGTGCTGGGTTGCCTATAATGATGACCTGTGATTTACTGGCGTTAATATTAAGGCCATACGACTTACTCCAAGAGCTTATTTTACATAAATCTGAATTAATTTTACTTATTCCAGCAGTAATTTGATCTACAGGTACAGAAGTATATATTTGCAGATCATCGGCGTAAAGGTGGAAGGAAGAGGAGAGGAAATTGGAAATTGTATTAATGAAAATAGCGAAGAGTAAAGGTGACAGGACACCCCCTTGAGGGACACCAGCCTGAACATAAGAAAAGGAAGAGGACTCATTACCAACACGGACACATTGCCTACGATTCCATAAGTATGAATGAAACCAGCTGACTACTTCCTGCGATATATTATTAGACTTCAGAATGGCTAACATTAAATCAAAGTCAATGGTGTTGAAGGCATTACTGAAGTCCAACAGAACAATAATTGTAACGAGCTGGTTATCAAGCCCATATCGAATGTCGTCGCAGATCTTTGTGAGCGCAGTGACAGTGCTATGTCCTGGTCGAAAACCTGACTGAAAAGGATTAAGGAGGTTATTATAAGATAGGTAGATGCGAAGTTGAGAGGACACTATTCGTTCAGCGACTTTGGATAAAAAGGGTAATATGGAAATAGGACGAAAGTGAGAAGAAGACGAAGGATTAGCAGTTTTAGGGACGGGTATAACAAATGCTGAGCGCCATACATTGGGAAAGATACTAGTTGACAAGGAGTAATTAAAAATATGACAAAGAATTGGGGTCACTTTTTCTAAAGCCAATAGCACCATTTTTCGGCTTATGCCATCACTCCCAATTGCATCGGATTTAATTGCTAGAATATGTTTTTCAACTTCATTCAACGTAACTGATTTAAACTTAAAAGGAGGGAAATAATGTCTAGCCGATTCACCGATACAGGCTAAGGTGTTAGCTTTAGTTAGGCTGTCCATCAGAGTAACTGTAGAGAAGTGAATATTAAGATGATTCAAGTTGACATTCTTAATGGCTTGATTTCGTTGCTTGCCAATACCTAGCGAAGCCAGAAACTTCCATGTTTTTACAGGATTGCCATTGTCTATGGAGTCATGTATATAATTGCGCTGCGCATCTCTACAAAGTTTACTACAACGGTTCCGAAGTTTTTTGTATTTAATGAGATTCTCATCGGTAGGGTTTAATTTAAATTTAGCTTTAGCTGAGTTGCGTTTAGCCATTACAACTTTTATATCTTTAGTCAGCCAGGGAGCAGGCAAGTGTTTCAGCTTAATTGGCCGTAAAGGTGCATGCACGTCAAACAATTCGGTTAGCATTGAGTTAAATAAATTGACTTTATCGTCCACAGTAGATGCAGTATAGATAGCGTCCCAGTCTATGTTATGAAGATCATGTAGAAATTTATCATTGTTAAAGCTCTTAAAGCTGCGTCGCATGACAATTGTCGGCTTCGCCTTTGGAGGACGTATTTTATATGAGACATAAATCAGATCGTGGTATGAAAACGCTTCAGCTGGAAATTGACCATGTAAATTGACATGTTCTGAAGAGGAGACCAATATCAAATCCAACCGAGAAGGTGCGCAGTTCGGAAAGAAGTGTGTAGCCGAGGAAGGGAGCATCAGCAGGTTGGAACTATTTACGATGTCAGATAAACGTTTTGCACGCGCATCTCCTTTGAGGAGGCACGTGTTAAAGTCACCCATAATTATTGTATGGTCAACTGTGGGTACATATTGTTCAAGCAAAGTTTCAAACGATTGGAAATAATTTATATGGCGAGAAGGACTGTAGTATACACCAAGGAGTAGTTTCAGTTGACCAAACAAAACTTCAATAAAAATGTGTTCAGCAGATTCGGAGTACATGCTGGGTGACTTGTCCAGAATAGTAAATGGAATATGGCTACGAAGATATATAGCCACACCCCCTCCCCCCTTACCCGTGCGATCATTCCGTATCAAGTGGAAACCATTAATGGAATAGGAGGATGAAGGCAAACAAGGTTTAAGAAATGTCTCAGAGACTAGGATAGCATGGATGTTATTGTTATTTTCAAAAGAGGCAAGGAGATCAGTAAAATGAGAGGGGACGCTTTGAGCGTTAATATGAATAGCGTTAAAGTTTTTAGGAAACAATGACAGAGTAGAGCCAAGTTGAGAGTGAAGGGATATAGAAGTGCTGAGGAAACTATCGTCGGATGTGTCGGATCGATCAGAAGCTGAGTAAAATTCGTCATCGGTGCAGCCGTGCAAGCTATCATTATTAGCCATTTTATAGAAAAATATAATATATAAATAAATACAAAATACAAATAAGATTAAATAAAATACAAAATAAATATACTATAATGATTTCAAAGAGTGTTTTTGTAGTATCGGCCTCGTTCTATTACCCACCAAAAATTGTGTAAAGATTGCTTAATATATTTAAAAATGGTAAGACATGCTTATTATTCTAAATTAATAATATTAATAATCTAGAGATGGAATGTATCAATTAAAAGAAAAAATAAATTAAATTAAAGGTAAACTGAAATGAACAAAGTATGTCTATACCCGTGCTATTCCCTCATAATCTTTGGCAATTGGCCAAAAACAAGAAGGCCTAGCACAGACAGTAAAGTACGTCATCTTTCTTGTCACTACTTGTCATTTTCAAACATGTCAAGTGTCAGTAACAATAACAAAGCCTAAATCGTATACATTTTTAGATTACCTCAAAACAGGTTTTATTTTAAATTTTTAAAGTCAATGTTGTTTTGACTAAACTAGCGGCACGCTATGATGGCCGGTTTGACGTTTGTCCGCTCATGAAGTTCCGTATTAATTGATAACGACTTTGAAGGAAATAATTGTATTACTTTATTGACGATAGTGATGTGCAGAGATTCATAAATTTTATCGAATGTAGTTTTAGGTTTAGGACTCAAAATTTATTTATTAAATTGATTTCTTAAATGTATACAAGTGTAGAAAAATCAGTTTGCACCATTTAAGGGGTGAATGTACTTGTGAATATGAACAATTTTCACTATGTGGACAAACCTCTGAAATCGCAAAAAAATATCAATAAATTTTTAAAAATGGAATCTAATACGATCGTCACATAGGATCGCTGGCTAGCACAACTACTACCTCCGGCAAACTCGCGTCAATGCTCAATGCAAAACAAAGCAGTTTCGAATTGACGTTGCTTCGAAAAGTATAAACTGTCAGTGCAATGCGATTGTGATATAGTTTTGACCTGGCTTTGGATTTCAAATATTGATACTGCATTACTGTTGACCCTTGCTCGTTAATTTGGACTCTGTTCAAGCCCTTTGTTGTGGATTTCGTCGATATGACCGAACGTACGCAGAGAACTGTTCTAAATAGTCAGACACGTGAGTTCGTAATACGCCTTCGTAACTATTTCGATCGTGAAGCTCAAAATGGAGGGCCAATTTTACCTATAACGTCAGTGGTTGAACGCGTAGCTGATGCGCTTAATATTGGACAACGAACTGTTAGACGGATAACTAAAAAAAAATATGGCGAGACTGGCACAGAAGAAAATAAACTTCACACACCAAAAAAGAGAAAACGAGCAAAACCAGTCGTAGGCATCGATAGCTTTGATGCCGATGCTATCCGAAGACATGTTTACGGCTACTATTTACAGAAGGAGTATCCAACAAGAAAAAAGTTGGTGCATTCACTGAAGGAAGCTGGATTATTCTTCGGTGGGGAAAGTTCTTTAACGAAGATTTTGAAGACCATTGGATTTCGATACAAAAAATGTAACAAACGCAAAATATTGATGGAAAGATTTGATATAGCGATGGCAAGGTATACTTTTTTACGGCAAGTGAAAGAAATCAAAAATTGGCAAAATGTTGTGTTCTTGGATGAAACATGGCTTAATGCTAACCATACTGTAGGCCGTTCTTGGAACGATGACACAGCAGCATCTACTTCCAAAGTTCCTGTAGGAAAAGGATCGCGACTTATAATTTGTCACGCCGGAACCATCAACGGGTTTGTCGAAGGTTCTCTCATGGCTTTTGCGTCAAAAACCACTGGAGACTATCATGAAGACATGAATGGAGAAAAGTTTACTGAATGGTTTACCTCAATGTTGTGTAGCCTCCCTGAACCATCTATTATAATTATGGACAACGCCCCATACCACTCGATGCAAATTGACAAGCCACCTGCCCAATCCCAAAAGAAAGCTGATATCGTCGCATGGCTTCGTAAAAATGGCGTAGATGCAAACATGAATATGTTAAAAGCGGAATTAGTACGTCTTTTAAAAGAAAACAAACCAACCAAGATCCGATACGTCATTGACGAAATAGCATTAGAACATGGGCACAGAGTTATACGGTTACCGCCTTACCATTGTGAGTATAATGCGATTGAGTTGGTGTGGGCTCAAATTAAGGGATATGCTGCAAGACACAATACAGAACCCCCATTTACCACAAAAAAAATGCTAAAATTATTAGAAGAAGCTTGTGAACATGTGACTAAAGGAGACTGGGAAAAGGTTGTGAATAGAACTGTTAAATTAATAAGGGAAGATTATGAAAGAGATGTGAAAATAGATAATATTATAGAAAACGAACATATAATTATTAATGTATGTGATGATAGCAGTGACGACAGTGAAAATAGTAGTATGGACGAATCTGATTAATTATGGCCTTTTGTGGCACCTTTTTTGGTATCTTTTGTATTCATATGTTTCTTGTGTGCATATAAAGTATGTATATTCATTTTCGTTCAAATATTCAGTTCGTTCAAATAAATTAAATAAACATATACATTTTTGTTTTATTAAACCTATTTAATCAGGTACAAAAACAAAACTTAATTGTTTTTTGTTCGAGAATAAATTGACATTCCACATCACTATTGTAATGTGTCAAACCGGCCATCATAGCGTGCCGCTAGAGTAGATAGACTCACGTAGTGCTTTCACTGGTAACTGCATAGGTATATTGATATCTAATCATAGGTAACAATAGCAAAAAATACAGGCCAAACACTAAACAACGAGAAAACAACATAGTCTTATTTTTTGCCGGCCCTCTTGGATCTAATATTCAGAGGAGCTGCTGCAACTTTAGGGGTTCCTGGAGCAGACGTGGGCGCACCAACGCCAGTCGACAGAGCAAGGGTTGGAGCGCGAATAGCATCAAGCTCAGCGACCGTACTGATACGATGCCGCGAGCCATCTTGCCCAACCACGTAGATTTGCCCGTCCTTAGTCCAACACTTGGTGACTCCAAAGCGTTGGCGTGCCGTGACGAAGATGTTATGACGTTCCTTAGTGAGGAACTCGGATAGAGTTATGCCAGAGTTCCTTAGAGCAGTCTTAGCAAACCACAACTTGTTTCTGAGTGTAAGGTCATGAAACTTAATGAGCACAGCTCTTGGCTTCTGCGATATTGAGTGGCCCAGACGATGGCAACGAGTTACACTTCCAGCATCAACAGAAATCTTTAAGTGGTCCGTGAGCACCTTAGTGGCAGCACATTCTACTTTTTCGTCTTTACTCTCCGGTATGCCATGAATCAGCAAAATCTTGCGTCTGCTCCTCATCTCCATTTCATCATGGGATTTATACAGGAGTTGGACCTGTAGTTGGAGTCCTTCAAGTGACGCCATCACAAAGCTCCTAAAGGAACTAAATTGCGCTGCTATATCAGTAGACAAAGTGGTGGCTGAACTTGGGCCCTGCATTAAACTTTTTTGAAATTCTTCCATCCTAGTATTAAAGTGGGCGCTAAGCTCAGATATTGTTTGTTTGATGGAATCCATTGTCAAAGAAAAAATAATGTGTTGACAAGTAGTGAAAGTTATTAACAAGTGGTTGTATTAAATAAAGAAGCACAAATCACTTGAAATTTGAAAGGAAACACTGACAGGTAGGTAAAAGAGGCACTTTTAACACATTTTAGTACACCAAAATATTATATTTATAAATTAATACATAAAAACTTAAAGAGTCTGAAAAAAACGTGTGTTTACAATTTGAGCGCCTACCCTCAAAAAAGATTACTAAGATTAAGGGTATATTTTTAATAAAACTGATAACCATCAGGTTAGCCAGCTACCATCTGCATCGTTACTTACCATCAGTTGAGATTGCAATCACAAGCTAAATTGTAGTGGATAAAAGAAATATAAGTATTTACATTCTACATTATCTATTTCAGCTTGCACAGGCCCTCTGATGCAGCAAGTGATGAAGCTGGCATCACAGCCCACCATGAGGCCGGTGACCCATAACAACATCCAGTCACTGAAGAGCACTTTGTTGAAGACTGAAACTACACCTATCTTGAACTCTGTAAGTCACTTTCAGGTTATTCACTTTATGCCATGGAAAGATCGTACCTAGAAAGTGCATACCTATCACAAGGTTACGCGCACGACATTGAATCTTGCAGTGATGAGGTGGTGTCCACGCATTAATTATCTATTTTCGTGGGAAAACTATTGAAAAATCTTAAAAATTAAATAGTTTTTTATTTTATTTCATGGACTGATTATATTATCGACTAGCTGATGCCCGCGACTTCGTCTGCGTGGTTTATGTTTTTTTAATTCTACGTTTTTCGGAAAAAATGTAGCCTATGTAACTCTCCAAACTCTAACTCAAAGTATATTTATTCAAATTAGGTACACTGTACACTTATTGACGTCCAATTACTCATAAACTTAATGGTGATAATTATTTACGTTATCTTAAAACTAAAGCTACGAGGGGTTCCAAACTCGCCCTGGTTTGAGAAGACCCCACAACAGTATCACCATACCTCAAAATAATATTGTAAATTACTTGATTAGATTTATAATTATAACCATCACATAATTAGCTGCTGGAGATTTATAATTATAACAATCACATAATTAGCTGCTGGAAAGCCGTTCCAGGTCTTCAATTATGCCCATGCAAAAATCACGTCGATCCTTTTCTCTGTTGCAGCATGATTGAAGGACAAACCAACACACTTTCGCATTTATTATATTAGCATGTTTCTAAACCAGGCCTAAATTGTTTGCAGTTGTCCAAAAATTAACTCTTTATTGATTCCAGGTCTGCTCCTTCCGGACATCCGCCATCAGGTTTGCGGAGGGCAAGTCAGGGGACCACTCCAAGCTGTGGGTGATAGAGAGGGTGACGTCAGCGGCGCTCATCCCACTGATCCCACTTGCGCTGATCGCGCCGAGCAAGATACTCGACTCCGCACTCGCTATTATCATGGTGGCCCATAGCTTCTGGTATGTATCAAAATAACTCATGTTCCAAAATACTCATATGATAAACTAGCTGATGACTGCGACTTCGTTCGCGTGGTTAGTTTTTTGATTTCCGCTGGAACTCCTTAAATTTTCGGGATAAAAGCCTATGTCAGAGTGACATAGGCATAGGCCAGGTCCTCAACTATACCCATGCCAGAAATCACGTCGATCCGTTGCGCCGTTGCGGCGTGTTTGAAGGACAAACCAACAAACCAATAAACCAGCAAACAAACACACTTTCGCATTTATAATATAAAGTCTGATGCGAAAGTGTCTTTGTCTCTCTGCTTTGCTTTAATGGCCCATCTTTAAAACAGTTTATGCTGATATTTGGTTTGGAGGTAGGTGACATCCCGGGGAAGAACTTTATCCACGCGAACGAAGTCGTGGGCATCATCTAGTTCCAAAATATTTTTGTTTATATCATAAAGGTAAAGAGCAGACTGACCGAAAACAACCTAAGGTGCTGCCTGAAAAATGGCGGCCTCAAAACAGCTTTACTGTTTAGGGTCATTTGGGCCTTACTTACGTCCAAAGAAATCAAAGTTACTCTTGATTATACTTGATACTACTTGAGAGAAACTTTGATTTTTTCGTAGGATGAGCCCTAAAGTATAATTTTAATAAATAGTTTTTCTAAATGAATAAAGTTTATAAAAATTTGAGTAGTAAAAAGTAGATCTACAGCACTAAGGACTTTAAAATCATCTCAAGATCTCTACAAAATATGGCTGCCCAAAAACAGCTCTGTTTGGCGGCCATGGAATATAAAGAAGCATAAATAACGAATTAAAAAATTGACTGCCCTGCCATATTATTTTTGGAGTTTACCTCCATTTGCATGTATAACCTTTGGAATCTTATTCACATTTTTTATTAAATGATATTTTTTTGTGAATCACTAAATATTGAACTGTGTTATATATTTTTGGAATCTACTCATCATTTTCTAGTTGATAATTATATAGTTAATCTTATTTTCGAATTTTTTTTTTTCAATTTTGGTCTTTAATGCGGGACCATGGTCACCCCATCGTTTTTTTTTTAAATTTTACTAGCCTATGTCACCCGGAATAAGCTAATGAGGTATTCTAACGATACCTCATTTATCAAAATTGGTTCAGGCGTATAGAAGTTATGGTGGAATATACAAACTCACATACATACATACATACATGAACCCTGAAAACAATATACTCCTTTTTTCAGGCAGTCGTATAAAAAACATATTTTTATCATGTTTTCAGGGGCCTGGAAGCGATTGCAGTGGACTATGTCCGCGCGAGTATCTTCGGGCCAGTGATCCCTAAAGTTGCCATCGGTCTGGTGTACCTTATCTCCATAGCAACCCTGGGAGGCCTGTTCTACATCATCACCCATGATATTGGCATCGCTAACGCGGTCAGACAGTTCTGGTCCATCAAGGCTGGACAGAAGGCGTAAGGGTGGAATGTTCTATCAATAAGGCTATGTATAGACTGATCCACTCTTATATAGGTACGTTTGAAGCCTATTCATGCAATAGGGCTAATTATGACATCCCTGTGTAGTGAAAGGTGAGAGTAAATTTTTAGATACTGGCAACACTATCAATAAAATTAGTACACTTAGGGATAAGTGTAACGAACTATATTAATATTATTTCCTATAAATAGTTCCTAAAAAGAGTGAACCAGCCTTGCGTAAACTTATTAAAAAAGCCTTTCTGTTGGTGGCAGCACCGATTTGTAATTTATTGTGCTGTATACTACGTCAAATATTAGCAAATGTTTTAGAATTATAAGCGTAAGTAGCTGTTGTAAATTGTACAAATTTGGTGTACGCCATATTTTTATTTGTTTTTTATTTTTTAAATTAATAAGCAATATTTTTTTGTAATATTGTTTTTCGTTCGGCTAACCGGGACTGATAATGATGAAGTTAGTTAAAACATGGTTGTGACGAGTGTTAATTCTGGTTTTCTTTCATCTGATAAAAAAAATTTAATGCTCTGGATTCCAGTATTTCAACCTTGTCATCATTTTATATATCACATATTTTTACGACATTCGTTACAACTTCTGAAATTCGGTATTATTAATCATAGTGTTAATTATTATTATTTTAGTTAAAAATCGACTAAATTTACCGTTTTTGAAACACCTTCGTAAGTTTTATTCCTTTGCAAAAGGAGAAAAAAATTATACTTACCTATCTATACCTTTATTGTTGAAGATAAATTGTTTGGATCTTTTGGTGTAAAATTGTACTTAATGCAAAGCAAAATTAGTTTCTTGATGAGGTTGTTTTAATCATTAAATGATGTAAATAATTGTTTCATTCTCTGTATGTTTTCATAGAGTAAGTTTTTTTTAAAAATCTGACTTTGGCCATTTTGAGCCTTAACTTCTAAGAAACCTCAGATAAAAATTATTAAAATAAATGATTTATTTAAATAACTAACTACGGTGATAATATCTAAATTTCTTAATATAAATAGTGACCAGATATTATTTAAAAATCGAGTTTTCAGCTCTTAGGTACTGAAGGAACTAGAAGTTTAATTCACTATAATCCGCGACAATAGGCAAATTTATGTGGTATCCCGCACTTATAGCCCGCTATATTCACCACACCACAGAAATCCTCCAAACTACCCTCAACGTACGTTACACGCCGATACCAGAACATCTTCAGATGTTGACTCAACAATGCACGATTGTGATGTGATGATCGATCTTAGGTACTGTCTTAAAGGATAGCAACGGCTCGTTCTTCCTTATTTTCTAAATCTGGGGTTAAAATATTAGTGTAGGTAATAAATGAATTCTTTAAAAAAAAAACAAACATGTTTTAGTTTATCAATAAAAAAGAGATCTTCAATTTTAATGTTACCGTTGGAGCTTATTGAAAAAACTGTGAAGCACATTTTTGTGTTAATTTATTAAATAAATTTTTGTATTAGTTGGAACTAATGTTGTTTTTATTTTAAGTTGACCTTAAGCTGACCTGACTTTGCTTGCCTCTAAAAAATCTTTTTACGTGGAATTTCCAAAAAATTTAACACACGTCTTCATTATCAATTTTTCCATAGATATGGCTTGAGAAGGCAGATCTTAATTTCTTTTGTGGTTGAACTTTTGAAAATGGTAAAATACGTTTTCTGCTCTTAAAAAAATCGCATCGCCAAAATACTCTGAGTATGCGTAATATGTTTCCCCTTTTGAACATAATACTATAATTATTTTCGTATTTGTCGTCACCAAGTTGATATTTTTTAGGGATCTCCACTATGTATTAACTAGACAAGGCTGTAACAGGGGATACGTGAATACTTAAAAGCTTATTTTAAAAGTTCTGTTATTTCCCCCGGACTAAGGGAGACACCAATACTGAAAAATCCTTTTGTCTCCCCGCGGAAGGCAATTAGGGGAGACGGGAGTCCGGAGCATTTCTTCGAAAGCCTTGAATTGCATCTTTTTAAAATTCAATATTAATAAAAATCTTTAATTACAATTCTTTTGATAATAGCTCCCTACTCTAGAATTAGTACCGAAGTTGGTAGTTGGTACATAACGACCTCCGAGACGCAGTGTGTTGAGCGCACAGAAAGAGGAATCTGCTTATTGAGCGCTGTTTTGTTTGAGCGGGAGGCCCGGATTCAATCCCCGGTAGGGTCAATTTGGGAATTTATAATTTATGAATTTTCTTTGGTCTGGTTTTGAGTGGTACTTCGAACAAACAGGCGCGACGAGTTAATTTGATATTATAGTAACATAACAGGTAAGTATTATACTGAAATAAACAACCAAATAATTATTTTGTTAAATAGTTTATTTGTTTAAATTATAATAAAATAATATTAATAGAAAATAAACGATTTTTATATACATCTAATAGTTAATCATAGTTTTAAATAGAAATTATATCTATTTGTTTGCAGAAACTATATTTGAACTATACAGACTCAGTATAATATGTTTTCAATAAGGAGTCAATCTACGTTATATTAAATTTAAAATATGAATTTAACATACTATGAAACTTTTCAACCTCGAAACAAGGGTATTAATTGCCCCTTTTTACTACAATTATGGTTCTTTCCATCTATTCCTTTCTGAAATTAAATTAAATTCTGTTAAATTTAACCGAATTGCCTACTTTACTAGTTCGATAACCGAATGCATCGGCCATATTCGGTTTTCAGCCAACAGCAAGTCGGCCGTATTCGGTCATCGACGTAAGCGATTAGTTTCATAAAACGGTTAAGACCGAATACGTCCAACCGTAACAACTTTTACACTAGATTGGTCGCCGCAAGTAGGCCATCGAATGCGGCCAACCGAGTTACAGTTTATATTAGCCGGTTAACCAAAAATGCTTCAGTCGAATATGGCTGAACTGACCTAATATAAACGCGACATTAGTTTAGTTTAGTGATCGTATGTAACAGAATTAGCTAGGCTAGCAATCACGCGCACAGGACTTGAAGCTAGGGTAGGCATTAGTTAGTCAGAATACCTATTTGCTGACTGTTACATATGAAAATGAGCATTGACGTATTTCCAGGCAAGCAGTGCTTTTATGCTTTTATGAACTGCACGCCACTGATACGAAGCTACCATTAGACAATATAGTTACACATTTTTAGTCAAATTCACTCAATAACAAAGTCATATAAGGCTAGATCCACACTACGTTTGTCTGTGAGCATTAGGCGTCGTCCTCACATGCCGGCGGTAGAATATATCGAGTGCCTGCCATTGCTTGGTGTGTAAAAGTATGTGCGGGCGACGCGCCTTCATGTATTCTACAGCTTCGTCGGGCGACCAGCCGTTTCGCTGAAACAAATTATACACATACTTAATAATAATAATGATAAGATTGTTACACACGTTATATATATGTCACCGTAAGATTGTAAATACCGTTAGATTATAATCTAACTCGCGAAATTCTAAACTGTCGAAAGATTGTAAACTGTTCAATGTTCTGAATGTCAATTTTTGAAATATTCATTTTATTTACGTTTTCTTATCTCTTTCTTGTAGCTTAGGTTAGGGTTCGACATAAACAACCAAGTAGTGCCCAAGTAGTAGTGTATCGGGTTTAAATACCTATCAGATTACAATCTACTCGAAAATAATGCGTTAAATTCTAATCTTTCGACAGTTTAGAATTTCGCGAGTTAGATTATAATCTAACGGTTTTTACAATCTTACGGTGACATATACAGTAGGTACAAGGTCTATTGGGTTATTTACAACTAATCAAATCAGCATCATAATTTGACGCACTTTTGAAGTGAAACTTGTTTAAACTAGCGGCACGCTATGATGGCCGGTTTGACGTTTGTCCGCTCATGAAGTTCCGTATTAATTGATAACGACTTTGAAGGAAATAATTGTATTACTTTATTGACGATAGTGATGTGCAGAGATTCATAAATTTTATCGAATGTAGTTTTAGGTTTAGGACTCAAAATTTATTTATTAAATTGATTTCTTAAATGTATACAAGTGTAGAAAAATCAGTTTGCACCATTTAAGGGGTGAATGTACTTGTGAATATGAACAATTTTCACTATGTGGACAAACCTCTGAAATCGCAAAAAAATATCAATAAATTTTTAAAAATGGAATCTAATACGATCGTCACATAGGATCGCTGGCTAGCACAACTACTACCTCCGGCAAACTCGCGTCAATGCTCAATGCAAAACAAAGCAGTTTCGAATTGACGTTGCTTCGAAAAGTATAAACTGTCAGTGCAATGCGATTGTGATATAGTTTTGACCTGGCTTTGGATTTCAAATATTGATACTGCATTACTGTTGACCCTTGCTCGTTAATTTGGACTCTGTTCAAGCCCTTTGTTGTGGATTTCGTCGATATGACCGAACGTACGCAGAGAACTGTTCTAAATAGTCAGACACGTGAGTTCGTAATACGCCTTCGTAACTATTTCGATCGTGAAGCTCAAAATGGAGGGCCAATTTTACCTATAACGTCAGTGGTTGAACGCGTAGCTGATGCGCTTAATATTGGACAACGAACTGTTAGACGGATAACTAAAAAAAAATATGGCGAGACTGGCACAGAAGAAAATAAACTTCACACACCAAAAAAGAGAAAACGAGCAAAACCAGTCGTAGGCATCGATAGCTTTGATGCCGATGCGAAGATTATGAAAGAGATGTGAAAATAGATAATATTATAGAAAACGAACATATAATTATTAATGTATGTGATGATAGCAGTGACGACAGTGAAAATAGTAGTATGGACGAATCTGATTAATTATGGCCTTTTGTGGCACCTTTTTTGGTATCTTTTGTATTCATATGTTTCTTGTGTGCATATAAAGTATGTATATTCATTTTCGTTCAAATATTCAGTTCGTTCAAATAAATTAAATAAACATATACATTTTTGTTTTATTAAACCTATTTAATCAGGTACAAAAACAAAACTTAATTGTTTTTTGTTCGAGAATAAATTGACATTCCACATCACTATTGTAATGTGTCAAACCGGCCATCATAGCGTGCCGCTAGAGTAGAATCGTTGTGATTTGAAAATTAGATGAAACGGATGTTGTCGCCACGGTACAAGTGGCGCCACCGGAAGAACGTGAATACATTGATCAATACTGATTTGATATTTGCTTTTTATTGATTGATTTATTATACATATCTTGCCTCCTCGTGCCCCCCCCCCCCCCCAAGCCTTGCAGTGCACATAGACAGTGCCACTGTTCACTCTCTTCGCTGGCATGCCGGGTAGCTTACAGCCCGAGGGGAGGCCTGTCAAGTGAATGAGGACTAGGTCTCACCATCATGAGGTAGCACCCCACGAGCGTGGCGCTCCTTGTGCGCCCCGCCTTGCAGTGCACATAGACAGTGCCACTGTTCACTCCCTCCGCTGGCATGCCCGGTAGCTTACAGCCCGAGGGGAGGAACCTGACAAAATATAACCATGTGGTTATTATCCCGTTTATTTGTACATCAACACACATTAAGAAAAGGAAAAGAAGAAAGAAGTAGAATTCAATATAATCGTATTGTTTAATAACTATTTCTGGTAGGCAACCCTAGGATTAGAAGATGAAATTTGACTCAGGGACCCACACTGTCACAAAATCGATTAAGATTTTAAAATACATGCTGAAAAAGGACAGTCTTGGGACACCTCAGTCAAACTGCATACTAGTCCATACTTAGTATTATAAGTGCGAAAGTGAGTCTGTCTGTCTGCTACGCTTTCACGGCTCATCTGTTTAACCCATTTTGATGAAATTTGGTGCATGGATGGGTTGCATCCCGGGGAAGGATAAAGGCTACTTTTTATCCTGGAAACTTAGTTCTCGCGGGAATCCAAAAACCCTAATCCACGCGGACGAGGTCGCGGGCATCATCTAGTATAGTATAATAGCAATCGCTACTATGAGATTCGACTGCGGGTGATCAAGATCACTGTCACAAAATCGATGATGTTTTTAAAATAAGTGCTGAAAAAGCCCCTGAGCAGTTGAACATACTTGACATTTAAACAGTCGCGCTCACTCCAACTGCATCAATATGCTTCCCAGCTAATGGGGGTCCATACAATAAATAATTTTAAATATATATCAAAAATTGCGGAACTGGTAGGTTTCGAACCTGTGTTTCTCTGCTACCGCGCTATGGGCGTCTTGGGGCCGCCACCCCTTAAAGCCATACTGTTTCATTATCGTTGACTTTCGTGTTTTAGAATTATACTCCTTATTTTAGGAACGTCAAGGTACATGACATTAAACTGTCATTTAGAGTAATATTGTTGAAGTATTGCTTTAAGCGTTGGCACTATGGCCCTTGGACCGCTAAGCCACGGTTCACTTGAAATTTCATATGTGCATCTATTAAGCCAGTCTGTAGTCCATATTAAGTCGGTCCGGGTTAGTATCACCAACATGATAGTAGTCGTTAAAGCCCGCCAACCCGCGTTGGAGCAGCGTGTCGGATCTAAGCTCTAATTCTCTCTCTCTCCTATGAGAGTGGAGGCCTGTGCCCAGCAGTCGGACGTTAATGGGCTTTAGTGGTGGTGGCAATGGTGAGATAGTCCATATCATAGACTTGTTTAGTTAACTTTTGTAAGTAATCTCCCATTTTTGAAGAGAAGCGAAGGTTCTTCATAAATTGCAATTAACACAGACGGGTATAATTTTTCGGATTATAACCTGTTAATAAACCGTACGCCCTCATACAGCTTATCTTGGTCCGGTGCTTCGAATATGTCTGTGGTGGCCAGCTGCAGAAACTCCACGTTGTGTTCACGCCATTTCTGTAAAAAACAAAATACATTATGTATTAATATTTGATGATGCCCGCGACTTCGTTATTGCAGCACCGCTTAATTTTCTGGGACAAAAGTAGCCATCCGAGACTGTATCATCACTTACCATCAGGTGAGATCGCAGTCAAGGGCTAACTTGTAGTTGATTAAAAAAAAGCTTTTATCTTGTCTGCCCTAGGATGTAACCTATTACTTACTATACTTAATTTCATCAAAAAAGATGGGCCATTAAAGCATAGCAGACAGACACACGTTCGTATTTATAATATTAGTATAAAGCCAAGCAATTAATTGATCTGGTACAATGAGGTGTAGAAATGATTAGGGGTATGGGTTTAATATACCAATTTAATATACAAGTATTGGGTTTTTCTGACTAGAGATTCTCAGTACTAGCCCGGAGTTAGGAAGTTGGCGGTGTTTCACCCCCGTGCCTCGGAGAGCACGTTAAGCCGTCGGTCCCGGTTATGATCACTAACATGATAATAGTCGTTAAAGCCCGCCAACCCGCATTGGAGCAGCGTGGTGGGTCTAAGCTCTAATTCCCTCTCTCTCAGGAGAGTGGAGGCCTGTGCCCAGCAGTGGAACGTTAATGGGCTGTAGTGGTGGTGGTGGTGGTGGTTTAATATACCTGCCATACTCCTAGCATGTTAGCCCACTACCATCTTATACTAAATCATCACTTACCATCATTAAAAAAGTCTTGCTATGATAACAAAAAGGGAATTTCTTGACAAACTAAAAAAAATTTGGCCCAACCCAGGAACCTATAATTAACAGTGGAATTAGCTACCTCCTAGCTAGACTTATGAAGCAGGTTTCAATCTGAATATGTTCCACAATACAACAAGCCCTCATTAAAAGAATAAAGAAGGCTGTACTATAAATAGTAAAATTTCAAAGATAATATAACTTTGATTTTAGAAGATAAGACACACATGCCATTGCTATTCTAATATTTCTAAGATCACAATGTCAAAGCCATGATGCATTTGCATAACAAAATGAAGATAAAATATCAGTTACTTTTTGAGGCAACTGTTTTGTTTGTTATAGATACTATACTAGCTTTTGCTTGTTGCTTTGCCCATTCAGTTAAGAATTTTTTATCCAAATATATAAACTTTTCCAAGTGGTAAAGCAAGACTGTTACTCTTTAAAAACCTGAACAATTCTATCTTACGAATATAATAAATGAGAAAGTTTGGATGTTTGTAATATTGTATTTTTTCTTACTTCTTCACTCCACAACAACTAAACTGATTTGGCTGAAATTTGGAATGAAGATAGCTTATACTCTGAATCAACACATAGGCAATATTTTACCTTGGAAAATTAAACAGTGCCTGTGTGAATAAAAACCCTAATCTGTCAGATGAAGTCGTAGGCATCATCTAGTTCTAGATAATGTTTTACTTTAAAAGTTTATGATGACAGGTTGCCATAGTAATAAAAATAATTGAATGTCCCATCATATCCCAATGCTATTAGGACAACAGTTAGCTTTCCATCCTTTTCTCTCGAGTGACTGTAATCATAAGAGGGAAAGAGATAAACCTGTTTTTATTATCCTAATTCTATTACCGTCTGGATTGGGTTACATAAATGATTTTTTGATATATTACCTCAGCATCATTTGAGAATATCTTCAATTCGTATGTCTCATTCATAGACACCACTCCTTTAATGTTTTCCTCTTCGACCAACTGAAATCAAAACATTTTTATGAATAAGTTATAATTATTATAATTTTGATTATTCAAGAAAAATGAAGTTAAATCTATACTTTTTACTAAATTTAATTGGTGATATGTAATATTTTATCATAGAAATATTAATTTTATCCAATTTTATATAAGAGCTTATGAAAACCGCTCTCAATGCAAACTGTCAGTGATGTCTCTGTATAGTCCCACAAACTTATCTGGCCCAAAGGTCAAAATTGGAAAAAAAAATTATGCCTCTTTAGTTTTTGTTTTTATTTATTTTTAATATAAACTAGCAACCGGGTCAGATAAGTTAGTGGGACTATATTACTTATTGTTTGCAAAATATTAGCAAGATTCTAAACAATTTCTTAGGAACTGTATTTTGAAGTCTTTATTTTTGTATGGGTATGAAACATACCTTCCTCTTTTTTATGTAACATAGAATATTGTTGGTGCTAAGTAATTATGCAGTATAAAACGGAAACAGCTAAAGAACAGAACCCAGAGCAGCCGGGAGTTAGCTAAGCCGATTTTATTGAACCCATAATCCTAATATATAATACACATATCATCATAACTGAAAGTTAAATCTCTTGGGGCATGTCCTTGCTAGTCAGTTAGTAACTAGCTTGCAAAGACCTCAAAACAAGACTAGATCTAAGTCAGTTTTAAAATTCTAATAACTTCATTGCTATATTATATAAATAGGACCACTACAATAATGAATGAACTAGAAGTTTAATTAGCTATAATCCGCTACAGTAAACAAATCTGTGTGGTACAGGGCATGTACACTAAGGCATGGCAATAAGGCATGGCATTCCAAACCAGCACTTGATTCACGCGACAATTCAAAAGTACTTGTTTGAAGGAGGTTATCGAAAATCAGTATTAAAAGGCTGCATAAATTAAACTATAATTTTGAATAACTTAATTACTTGACTGATTGTAATCACATTTTTGATAAAAATAATGATATCTACTAATTGTAATTGCCCATTATATTTAAATTAAATATGTACTTAATAAGTTATTTAAGTACCTTTTTTACCAATGTTATACCTAATAACATTAGCAAAATTTGCTGTAGGTTCACTCAATTCTAAGCTACAACAAAGCAGGGCTGTTAACTGTATTTACTGTTTACTTTATTTTTATCTTCTACAAGTCCTAATGCAGTCTACGGTGGTAGCGGGCAGACCTGGGAGGGTTAGGCTGCCTTTCACCCACAGAATATGTGCTATGTTGCTAAGCTATGGATGTGTGTCGAACCCACAAATAGGAGTGCTTAATTAAGCACTAGTACTGCTCTGGTGGAAATGCATCCTAATGGTGGTTATATGAAACCCATTCCAATAGTCAGTTTCTATGGGGCATCATACCTCAACACAATTGTAGTGGTAGATAAAAGTTTATTTGAATCCATCCATCCATCCACTGCAGCCCATTAACGTCCCACTGCTGGGCACAGGCCTCCACTCTCATAGGAGAGAGAGAGAATTAGAGCTTAGAGCCACCACACTGCTCCAATGTGGGTTGGTGGGCTATTTTATTTGAATAAAAAGCATTATTTATTCATCATTTGTTGGGGGTATGGTTTAGCCGGGGAGGGGTTATTAGCACTGGCCAAAGCCTCTCACACGAACAGATAATAATTTTGAATTTGTAATTGCCTCTGCTGGGAATTCCCAAAAATTTTAAGGGATCTCCAGGGATGTTGTCAAAATTATTAAAATAATTGCTATGTTAAAAAAAGGAAGTAAATTACTTTGGAAGGAAAGTCATAAAACAAAATAAAAAGTTAATTTAGAGCTTCAAATATTATTGATATTCTATATAATATAATGCACTAACACCAAACTAGGCTTCATTAATAATGTTTTATTTATTTATTGATTATAAGTGTCAGCGAAGTGTGAATTACACTACAAAAAATAAGTTTATATAAGTATAATACCACAATTTTAACTCCATAAAACACAACTTTATCAATGTTGATTAACACTTAAGCTAACCTCACCAACTTACCTGTTTTGTCATCCCCGTAAAAGGGAGAGCTCCCAGGATGACAGAATCGTCCATCCTGTCATACCAGCGTCTGCTGGTCACCCGTTCCATCACCACATTGTACAGGAGTGTAGGGTAAAATGTAACACGCGCAAACATAGCCGTGCCCTGTTAAAAATACAGTTACTATAAACACGTAACGCACCTTCGAGCATAGCGGTTTGAAACACGTCTAAAACTTGGAGGATATGTGGTATTACCATGGTGAAAGCTGGTCTTTCGTGGTGGGGAGGAATTGAAATTCAAATCATGCGTTTCGTCTTCCCTGCTTTGTTGTGACAGAAAATGTCAGACATACTTGTCTATGTCAAACTCGAATTGATGGATGTTGTAATGTCAATGTCAACTTGACAGCTAAAATGGCAATGTAAACTGTTTCGTTTAGAAACTGGGGACTAAGAGGATTTTCATTGTGAGAATGTGCTCGTATCGAAAATTATTATATATAAAAAATGGTGGAAAGTAATTATTATTATTAAACTCTTTATTTGTGCCACACATAACAAAAGTAAATTACAGACAATATAAAATAAAACAAAGAAGTACACAGGGTGGCCATATTGCTAAGTAGAAATTTCTTCCAGGCAACCTTATTACGAGAACACAAGGAAACCAGACTGCAGGTGGCGCAAAATTATATACTAATACTACGTACAAAAAACTACATAACAATATAAAAATACACAACTTATTAATATGTCACCGTAAGATTGTAAAAACCGTTAGATTATAATCTAACTCGCGAAATTGCAAACTGTCGAAAGATTACAATTTAACGCATTATTTTTCGGTAGATTGTATATTAACCCGATAGAACCTAAGTGAACAGTACAGTAGAACACTGCCTGCTAATATAATAAGTATATCGAACCCTAACCTAACCTACAAGAAAGACATAAGAAAACGTAAATACAATGAATATTTCAAAAATGGACACTCAGAACATTGAACGGTTCACAATCTGTCGACAGTTAACAATTTCGCGAGTTAGATTATAATTTAACGGTTTTTACAATCTTACGGCGACTTATACAAGAATTGCTCGTTGAAAGGTATTAGATTGTAAAGTGCCTTTTAATATTTAAAAGCAATACTGCTAAAAATTAGCATTGCTTCATCTTTAGCATGGTTCAAAACTTTAAACCAGTTCAAACTTTCAATCCGCACTTGAGCCAGCGTAGTGGACAGTTGCCTAACCCTTCTCATTCTAAAAGGAAACCTGCAGAGTTCAGCTGTACTGATGTTGATGGCATCATTTGTTAAATTTTGCCTCGTTGGTCCAGTGCTTAGCATGTTCGCCAGCGGAAGATGAAGTCCCGGGTTCGATTTCCGGTTCGGGCCATAATTACGTACCTATTGGGGTTTTCTGACAAGTAATTCGCAGTACTAGCCTGGAGAAAGACAGTTGGTAGTGTTTTCCACCTCGTGCCTCGGAGAGCACGTAAAACCGTCGGTCCTGCAGCGCCTGACCTCTTTCCGCTCGTGTCGGATTTTCCGTCCATCGGGCCATGAGAGTAAGGTAATAGAGAGTGCACCTGTGTTTGCGGCTTTTTGCACACATTAATTGTATACTGCAATATCTCCCGCGCAGATGGCTAATCTCCGTGGAGATTGACCGCCACGTGGCCAAACTTCGGTCGAGAAGGTTTATTTTTAGAGCAGTTCTTAATCTATTTACTGAATAAAAAATTGTATGAATTTGGAATTTACTAAAGTTCCTTTAAATACATTACAGTTTCCTTGCATGGCAGTGTTCTGCTGCTACAAAAGAGATTCTTATTTTCTTAAACATTTCTTTGAAATTCTAAATTATTTTCCAGTATCTAATTTAAACTCCTTCACATAGGTCACGTTACAACTGGTTTTTTAATCCAGCATTATTAATTCGCTGCGAGGCGGGCTCCTTTCAAAAAATTGAAAGAGATATCATCGGCATGATGTATCGATGCTATTTGTAACGCAGCGGGGAACGCTCGCCGGACGACATTCGGAATTCAAAATTAAATTAAAACGCGGTAAAAACAACGTGTTCCTGTTCCCGCTCGTTGCGTTCTCTATTCAAATTCGAATGTAGATTCGATCTGCGCTAATTTGTCTATGACTGCCCGACGGTTTCTATGAATAAGCTCGCTCCTGTAATTCGTGTTTATCTTTTTTTTGTGCATTTGAATAATTCAATGGGGTTTTGTTTTGTGTAGCTTTGTACGATGGTCGTTTTATTATTTAAGTATCTAATCAAAATTAATTTGCCGGTGAAATATATATATATATATATATATAAAGTGTAAAAACCGAATAGGGGTATGGGTTTAATATAACTGCCATGCCCCTAACAGGTGAGATTGCAGTCAAGGGCTACATTGTAGTGTAGATAAACAAAATATATACCTATATATAATGTCACATAATAAGACTTACTATAAACATGCTATGTACCTGATGTCTTGTAAAATTGTTTTGATAAATTCCATTGACTTGTTATTTGACCGATAGGAACAGGTAGGTTCGTACATGAATGTCTTGTAGGGCCTGTTTTATTGAGGACAGGTGGCATAACCGACCGCGCGTCTCGTACAGGCTATCGTTTTCAAATAATAGAAACAATAGCCGATCGGAAGCACCCATTGTTCAAACTACAATGGCAACGTCTCATTACTCAACCGCTCGTTAACGTCCCGCCCGCCGCAAAAGAGTAACTTTATCAGGGCCTCACGTCAAACATCTCCCCATCTCGAGACTGTATCTCTTTAGTCCATAGGTCGACACAATCGAGAAAAAAAAACAAAAAAAAAATTAACAAGTCGGACAGAAGCCAGATGCGTATCGGCGCGCCAAAAAGCAAAATCCGAATGTTGCAGTTGGGATTGTTGGACGAACGTTCCTTTTTTGAAATGCCCGCGAATTGTCAACCATAGACAAGGGGAAGCGGGCGAATTTGAATACGTCCTAATTTGAATATAAAGGTCGGCGTTCGCGCGTCGCCGCCATACATCAACCGTGAGGGCTTTAAGTCTTGCGAGCGCTTTTTAGACACAAATAAGCGTCCGCTGTTCGACAGGGACGCGCATAATTCGGGCTGGATAATGGATTCAACCTGGAGATAGCAGCTCCGCTATTTATGTGTGGTGTTTGATGGAAGCGCGTATATTTTGGAGGTCATTTCGCGATCACAGACTAAACAAGAAAAATATGTCTGGATGGAGCCCATTTCATACGTTATGAAATGAGTTTGCAAGACCTGACTTATGACTCTCAATCTACTAGGATCTAAGGATCTACCAGAGGATTGAATAGCATTCTAGAAAGTTCACTGGTGGACCACGACCAGCACGGTGGAGACCGTGGGTGAACATTGTAACACTTCCAACTCCGACTCCATTAGGATCACTGTCCAACTCCGCTAATACAGCGAATAACCCTGGTTTAATGTGATACTCTACACCACTGTTCTCGGTGGAGCCTGTATCACATTTATGGCCATTTCGATCCTTTTAACAGTTTTTTAAATGTTTATGTTTTCATGTGGGACAACTTGTGCCGCTTATGATGCAAAGACTTTACCACCGGTTTGGAAAGGAGATTCTACTGAAAAGAGCCGGCAAGAAACTCAGCAGTTGATGTTTTTTTGAAGTAAAACTTCCTTAGAATAGTTGTGATTTGAAAATTCGATGAAACGAAATAGCGGCACTAAGAACTTATTCATAGTAAGATTTAGCCTGTGAGTTATTACAGATGAGATATATCTAATACAAGTTATAATTGTCTCATACAAGTTACATTTAAGTATCTCATTATCTCGTAGGCTACTTTTCTGAAGTTTTATTTCTGCCGTGTGTGAATTGCACACACACACTTTTTTTTAAAGAAAATATGTGTTAAAGAGTTTCAGATGCCTCTCCTTCTATCGTTTTTCTTATTCTGTTTAATCAAGTTCGCGATGGGGTGCGAATAGTCGAAGTGATGAACCGCCCTCGGTTAGTCAGCGTCTTGCCGCTCGCGTCGACGCGTATGTAAATGACGACACAGAGTGGCGCATTAAGATAATAATTTAAATTATTTATAGCGTGTAAACGTCGATATTCAGCCGCCGAGACACCCACGACCACTGAATACGTATTAAGCTACTTAATAGAAGCGGTGATAGCTCAGTGGTTACAACTTCGATCCCCATCCAGGGGGTTGAAAGTGGAAACACAAATGTCATTCTAGGCACTTCTAACTTGTTTTTCTATATCATATAAGGGCGGAGGAAAAAATTGTGAGGAAAACTGTATGCCTGATAATTCTCCTTAATGGGTCTCCATTTTCTCAAAATTTTCTCATGGGTGTGTAGTCTTATGGGAGACGGACGCTCAGTAATATTCCGAGGCCGATGGGCGATGATGGTGATGAAAGCTAAAGTAAATATTACACTAGTGTAAGGCAGATTTCTACGCACTAGCTGATGCCCGCTAATTCGTCCGCGTGGAGTAAGTTTTTTCAATTTCCACGGGATCTCCTTAATTTTCCAGGATAAAATGTGTGACACTCACCAGGTCCTCGACTATACCCATGCCAAAAATCCCGTTGATCCGTTGCTCCGTTGCGGTGAGATCGCAGGACAAAGCAACAAATGAATATTTTCGCATTTTTAACATTAGTAAGAAAGTATGATTGAGCGCAGATATTATGTCTTGGTTAGGGATGCACTGATGTTTCACTAGACACCTGTATAATAGCACTTTTGTAATCATTTATATCTTTCTCTGCGTCGTATTCCCCATTACTGAGGGTCATGAGCTCATGACCCCTTCCACCAATAATCCTTCTATGGACGATGTCGCGCCAAGTTGTTCTGTTATTTGCGACATGCAGGGGTTCATGGACCTTGCTTTCGAGAGCGGTGCGGATCACTTCTATATTTATATATCACTTCTATATTTATTCTTAAATCCGTGTCCACATCAGTAAGGCCGTACCGCAGGCGGCCATATTTCATTTGGCCACAATTACAACCATTAAACGGGGCGCAACTCTTTGATATTTCCCCCTTTTTATTTATTGTAGCAAACTTATTAGGATCCTCCGGCATTAATGATGACAGATGAGATACGGTATCTTGGCTTTAATGCATTTTGTGTCGAGATTGGTCCGCATGCTGTATCGATCACTTCAATTTTTTTTTTCAATAAGTAATGGAATTGAATAAGATTTGTGGATTAGACACTTTTTAAATGTTATTTTATTCAAATAATCGCACCATAATATATTTACTAAATAACTTGTAAAGAGATAACTTAAAAAACGCTTCCGGGATGTAGGTCTAACTTAGACCTACATTTCGGAAGCGTTTTCTCAATTTTGTACGCGTATGCCAGAAAAGTTTTCGCCTGGCATGTTTCAAAAATCATAAATCTATGCGGATGCGTTTGAAGTTTGCACCATGCACAAAAGTGTTGAATGCTTGTGAGGCGAATCACAATGTACTTACATCTGCCACTAAGGGTGCCTTTCCACCTGAGATGTGCAAACGCCAAGCTAAGCTTTTGGTGGAAACGCACCCGATGACCTGCGTGACACTTCGTGATGATCACGACCGCTTTATCAAGAGTTTATAAGAAGAAGATGCGGATGGGGTCACCTCCTCGAATATAATATTAGGTACAGTAAAATATAGGTAGGTACTAGGTACATCTACTTAGCTTACTCTATGACCTCACTACTCGAGTCTAGGGAGGTCCATACGCTTGATTACTTTACGTTCCTTAAAATCCTTGCAAAAACATTTCGTAGGTAGGTAGATAAGTATCTTTAACTTCAATAGCAAACTCAATAATTTTCATCAATAATAAACTGGAAGTATTTAATAAAAAAAACACTATTATAATAAAATCCTTGTAAATTCAGTAAAAATAAAAAAAAAAATCAAGACACTGATGCCATCGGTGACTGACAGTGAATAAACTGCAAAAGCATATTTGGCATTGCTACTATTGTCTAGACGGCTGATGCCAAAAGAGATATTTGTCTTGGGTTAAAGGAGTCGAGGTTCTAGTTATGTCAATTAATTTCGTTATAATTACCTACTTAATATCGTGTTATTTTTAAATAATCCATGTACATAACAGGCATATAGTTTTCAACAATATAGGTATTCTAGGTCTTATTATAATCACTCCGTTTTACTTAGGATCGTACCCAAGTAGGTAAGATATTCTTAGTCCTAGGTGCAACCTCAAAATACAAATCTATACTAATATTATAATGCAAAAGTTTGGATGGATGGATGGATGTTTGTTACTCAATCACGCCAGAACGGCTGAATGGATCTAGATGAAATTTGGCACAGAGATAAATTATAGTCTGGAGTTATAGACTATACCTAATTTAAACACTTATGCTACTTTTTATTCCGGAAAATTACAGGGTTAGGTTCTATTATTAAGATAGGTTACTAGGTGTAGGATAGTAAAAGCACCTATATTATGGTCTACTTTTTAATATCTTTATGTAGCTTGCAAATTTCCGGCCGAAAGTTGATGCAAATCAGAAGGAGATGCGTCGAGCGGCCGCGATCTGCATACAATGCTGCAACGCTCCAGTTTGTCGTAATTTACTGCTGCCCCGCATGCGGCCCGCTTAGATGTCGTCTGCAGATAGCCAGTCCATGCCTAATTTAAAAAAGTTACGCTTTTTTATCTGTGCCTTGTACATAAAGTTCTATTTATTGTTAACTAGCTGATGCCCGCGACTTCGACCGCGTGTTTTTTTTTATTCCCACGAGAACTCCTTAGTTTTCCGGGTTAAAAAGTAGCCTATATCACCGTCAGTAATCTGTCGACAGTTTACAATTTCGCTAGTTAGATTACAATGTAACGGTTTTGGCAATTTTACGGTGACATATAAGCAAATGTTTACATTTAGTTATATATACTGGCCGGCTGTACGCATATTGGCCTTTGCTTTAAAATATGCAAAATAAAATCAATTAGTATATGGTTGGTAACGCCCGAATAACATCATGACGTCATTGCATGTCAATGGTCAATGCTATTCGGTGAAAATGCCGATGTTATTGACCGTTCGTGTCACTTTTACCGCGCTTTTTATTAGTTTTATCGATTTAATTTAAAATTCGACTAGTAGGTACTTACCCTAAACATACCCATTAATCAAACGGGAATTTATATTGCCGATAAACAAAGAGATTTTATTATAAAATAGAGCAGTTAATAAAAACATATTTATTTCAATTCAAATTTTCATCTCATCATCAGACCGAGTATCTATACTTCAACAGACCTTCAATGTTACATTTTCAAGGTAGCGTTAGTTTAGCAGACTAGAAATGAGCGTCACGCACCACTTTACTTTTCGGCTTATAAGTGGGTTTTAACTTTAATCGCTTAAATATATCACTTGCTTTATCTGTGATGGAAAGCGTTAGGAAACTTGCATGTCTCTGGCCTTTCTCGATAATGTTTTCATATATGTCTGTGAATTCTGCCATTCTGCGTTTGGCCAGCGTTGTGAATTATGATTAAAACCACAGATAACGGAAGCAACTTGTTTCCGTTATCTGTGATTAAAACCCTCATTTTGCAAGGCAACCCGTGCTTAGCCGGTGATGGGTTGAAATGTTGCATGATGCATAGCAATAGGTGCGACAAGCATTTTACGGCGGCCTTTTTGAAGTTTCACCAAAAGAAGTAGCCAAATGGTATCGTTTCTTGCTCATTGATTGTTGAAGCTTCATCCTGTCTATAGCCGATATAAACTTTAAACATCTAATTAATCAAAACGTATAAAGTAAATAAGTAGTAGGTACCCATTAATAAAAATCGCAGATGTGTTCACGCTCGCAATGAGTTATAATTACAGGTGGACGAATGTATGAAAAATCGATGTTGATGTTCAAATAAATTATTCGCGAAAACATCTGCATGTTTGGCATTCGATAAATAAATATTGGCATGCCCTTTGGTTGTAACAGTATGACATAAGTTATTTTAAAGACTTGCTGATGCCCGCGATTTCGAGTGGTTTAATTTTTTTAAAGAAATTAATCTTTTTACACCGGGAAATTTAATTCCCGGTGTAAAAAGTAGCCACCTATTATAGGTAATAGTCCTTTCTCGGGACATAGGTATTACCACTCAACCTATGTCTGCAGGTACCAAGATAGGTCGTGAAAGTGTAATAAACCAACAAACTCATATTCGAATGTAAGTGAATATATTATCTAATGTTAAGTATATTATGTTGACAGCAGTTTATGGCGGGAAAATCTTATTACTACAATTTGAAGAAATTCAAATAAATAAGTACCTATTTAATAAGTACACCTGTCATTGTACTATCATAGAGCCTCATTTAGATTGTAATAAAGATTGATGTAACTTTTCCGGAAAAGGCACAGGTATGTCTATTTCCTTTTTGTTTAATTTTATGATCTATGGTCGTTAATTAAAATTCGAATAAGATTTAAAATTCGAATAAGATTACTAAAAGGAAAAAGGAATCTTGTAAAAGTTTATCATAATATTATTTTAATTTACTGTACCTAGGCACCTAAAACGTGTATAGTTATTGTTCACAGGTAAATAAACGTCATGGGCGTATGCCGTTAAGCCTCGAATAAACAAAGCCCTTTTTTATCGGTCCTTGACCACCAATTACGCTGGCTGGTACGCCCTCGCCTGACAAATTGCAATGCGCGCCCTTTTGCTCAATGAACATGGCCGACCTGATTCGGAATTCATAAATTTACTGGTTTTTAATGGTTTCCTTTAATTACCCCTTTGTTTGTGACTTCAAATACCTAGATAACTAATCATCCAATATAAGTATATATAGCTATAATTTAGTATGTACGCCTGATTCCAGACTCCGGTGGCTTGAGCTGTTAGTTGATAGATCAGCCAGTCAGTCACCTTTTCCTTCTAAATATCTAGATATTTTCAAATACTTGTTGTTGAAGTTCAAATTTGCAATTAATTTTATAATAATTGGCAATATAAGCGTACATTCGCGTAAAAGTCAACAAAATAAAAAGTAATATGGCGGCAAGTAAGTAGGAATTGCAGGTGCGGGCAAGCTGCGCGCGCGCACCAGAAACTAGCTGATGCCCGCGACTGTATTCGCGTGGATTGAGGTTTTTACAATTGAAAATGGTTATTAGATGCAAGTCACCTGAGACGTATTTTTGGCCAAAGCTCCGAGGATTTTGGGAGGATCGAGATGAGAATAATACCAAGAATTGAGGAATTTATCGAGATACGTGTGAGCTTTAAATTTTGAAAATCAGCTGGTATTTTTAAGGTCGGGATTTTTGGGGGGTGTATGTTTATTAAATTGTAAATATTTCGGAAAAAACCGACTTATGAAAAAGTGAAAGCAAAGGGCCCTAGGGTACTAGATTAGCTACAAAATGGCGAAAAATTTTGAAAATCGGTTTTCAATTAAGTAGGTCCCTTTAGATTTGCAATTGTAAAAAAACGGGTATCTCCGTATATAAAAAGTGATGTAGCTTCTATGATTATTGACCGATCGTCATGGTATATCTAATGGTGTTAAAAGATGCGGCTGCATGCGAGAAGTGCATTCGAGTTGGAATATTGAAAATCGTTAATAAATTCTTGAAAAATTTTGAAGAAGAGATTTTTATTTTTTTAAGAATCAACAATGAGAATGTATTGGTGTCTATGTATTGTTATGTAGTTATTTGTATGCAGTATTAGTATAATTTTGCGCCACCTGCAGTTTCGTCTCCTTGTGTTCTCCCTATAAGGTTGCCTGGAAGAACTTCTTAGCAATAAGTAAGCCCTTTGTACTTCTTTGTTTTATTTTGTGTTTTCTGTAATTGATTTTTGTTATGTGTGGTAAAAATAAAGAGTTTAATAATACTTAATAATAATAATAATGAGAATGAATCCGCCAAACTTGTAATGTGTTATTCAAAAAATAAAATATTTTTTTTCCTAATTGTTTGTATTCATTTTCAATGCTCCGATTCTTGCGGGGACTGCGAAATCTGTAATTTTTTTGTTTCCCGTGGCAGCTAGTTAATAATATAATAGCGGTAGTTTTCCAGAATAATAATATTAGTCTATGAGTTATTTCAGGCCGTTTCTGGCGTGATTGAGTAACAAACATCCAAGTCATACTAACCTATTTAAATGCGAAAGTTTACCTATTAATTGTCGTCTGTCTGGTGCTACGTTTTTACGGCCCATCTATTCGACTGATTTTGATGTAATTTGGTAAAGCAGTAGGTTAAATCCCGGGAAAGGACATAGGTCACATTTTATCCCGGAAAATTTAGGAGTTCTCCCGGGAATCAAAAAAACAATCCACGCGGACGAAGTCGCGGGCATCATCTAGTTTTGCTGGTGATTATTATTATTTTATCATCTGGTGACAGAAGGGCTGGCTCATTTATTGAGCAAAGGATCTAGTACTAAGGTTAGGCTAGCTAGCATTAAGTTCTATTGTATTTGTTTAACTATAATTAAGAAGAATAAAGGCCTTTGACCATTTGAGACATTTGAGGATCAGTCATTGTTTGATCTTATAACAGTCATGGACTAACAGTCATGAAATAACTGTAAAACTAAACAAAACCACTAACCATATTGTTTTTAGGTATTTTACTGTCTGCCTAACGAAGGATTTCAGAGCGTTTGAAAAAAAAAATAAAGCGGAATTCTATTTAAAAAATTCCGCCAATGAAGTCTGCCTACCGTTTTATTTGGCCGATTTTTAACCGCAACTTTAATTAGTGATGAACGAGAGAAGACCCTGTTACGTTTTAATGCGGACACTGATTAATTCCAGAACTCGCCAACTCTATTTAAGAATCTACAGATGTTCTCGCTTTAAACTCCCAATTTTGATATCAGTTCCAGTCAAGTTTTACCTAGGTACTCTTTTTTCAGTAAGTATGGATAAATATAATCAATTTAATCTACCTACATGGATCAAAATAATATTAACGTACAGTTCATACCGCTGGGTTTAGAATCCAAATTCTAAACCCAGTGGTATGAGCTTAAAAACTTAAAACCCAGAAACTTAAAATTATAGACCCCCCTCTAAGATCTCCTGTAGAAATTCCACTACTTCGTTCTCGTTTAAGTAGCCCTAGAAGGGCAAGGGAAGTCACTTTTCAATTAATAACTTTATAACAGATAATAACGTTCATATAGCTAAAAACTTTTTACCATATATTTATTAATCGCTTTCTTGTCTGTATGCCTGTTTGACTGATTGTTTTTTCGATATAATATCATATCGAATCGCGTATTCAGCAAAGACGAAAGAGGTTTTGGAGCACTACTACTAGAATCGACTGGTAATGCCTTTCTTACACTGCTTCACGTATCTTCTCACGGTTGCAAGTCTTTTTTAAGCTTCACCACGTAGATTTCTGCCAATCTCACAAAATATCATTAGCTGACTTGTTGGAACGTCTGAAGATGCTGAAGCAACGACGATTAATCCCAAAACTCAGCAACTCTATTAAAACGTTTTTACAATACGTCACTTGTGGCGTACTTAATCAAAATCTGGCAACGCGTCACAATATATCGGTGCGCCTGAGGTGATCCCATGGCCCATCCCATTGTCCTTGTCAAGTTCCATTTTCAAATTCGGCTACCGGCGGTCATTGACAGGCTTAGATATGCATAGCTCATTGACAGTTCTTTGCGCAATTGACAGTTTGACTAATGATTGTCTATGGCCGGGAATGTTTGGCGTTCGACATTTTAAAAAGGCGCGAGTTTAGAAATAGGGTGTCAGCGGGTGATATTAATGATTGACTTCACAATATCGACATCGACTTTTAGGATTCGATTTTAATTTATATGTTCATAAGCCATAAATTTCACCATATAAAATTAATTTAGGTAAGTATTATTTTTGGGGGCGTCGATCGAAAATGTGTCTGATGTGATCTTCGATGGTATTTTCTTGTTCTTGCGTTACGTAGGTACGTTGCAGTTTAATTAAAACTATCATTATTGTTCTTCTAAGTTCTTTGTATGATTATAATCTTAAACATATATAAAATTCTCGTGTCACAATGTTAGTTACCATGCTACTCCGAAACGGCTTGACCGATTTTTATGAAATTTTACATGCATATTCAATAGGTCTGAGATTCGGCTACTATCTATTTTTTAAAACACCTCAATCCACGCGGACGGAGTCGCGGGCATCAGCTAGTGAACTATAAGATAAGGACACTTCGCATGTTTATCCTTATGGTTTGTGTCCCTAAATATAAAAATATATATGTTAATAAAACCTTGTAGCGAGAATTAATAATCAGTCAAAAACATCTTATACAGAGAGCAATGAGAGATGAATTCGTTCAAATTGAGTCATCCCGAATCGACAACCAGGAATGTTGAGTGTTTTAACTTCATCTTCATTTCGTTATAAAACGATTTCGTTACTACATCTTTATCACACTGAAATAAGGTCGATAATAGTGTTGTTATAGCACTAGGGTGGTAAAGTTTACGTGGTTCATAGGAGTTCGATCGGTCCGTTCGATTAGAGGCGAGATGTGTTATCAGAGTGGAAATATTCAAAGGAGGTTGGAATGTCAACCGCCTTGTGTTCTGCTGTTTGTTTGTTTAGTTGGGATCACAGATAACGTGGTATTACCGAGATAGTCGGGAACTTGGTACTAGGAATATCGTCCAGGTTTTATTTTGATTTTCGAACTAAATTCTGTCCAAGGTCTATCGCGTGAAATTCAGGTTATGTTTTGACTTGGGTACAAAATCCATACTAATAGATATTAAAAATGCGAAAGCGTGTCTGTATGTCTGCAACGTATGCACAGCCGTTTTTTTTCTCTCTGGCGCAGTGGTGAGCTCTGTGGTCTTATAGTGACAGGTCTCGGGTTCGATTTTTGCCCGGGTCAATTCAGGAAGTTATAATTTCTTAATTTTCTCTTTTCTGGTGGTAAGCTTCAGCTGTGGCTAGTTAGTTACCACTTACCACCCTACTGGAAAAGGCGTACCGTCAAGCGTTCCGGTAAGATACCCTGTAGAAAATAACGTAGTAACGAAATCGTTAGAAACCGATTAGGGGCAGCTTTCTAATTTACATCCAAGTTTATTTCAAATAAGAAGTTTGAAGCTCGATTTTACTCAGATAATTAGATTAAGTACCTACTTAGGGGCCTACTGAAGATTTTCCTGAAAATTTAATTACGGTTCTAATTACGGTTTTTTAAAGCTAATATGAAATAATACCTGACCATTTTCATTTCAAAAAAAGTTACCATTTGCGGTGAATGTTATCTGTGGTGTATGTAATGTTGACAGGTGATAAACAAAAGCGCGCGAAATCTGGATTATTTCGCGCGTTCCGTTTGTTTGTTGAAACATGGCCGATTGCGCGTCCAGAAATATCGATCAGGTTTGTAACTTAGTTTAACTTTACAAGAATATTGTAATATTACTTACTTACAGTTTTACTGCGTTATTTATTATTTGAAATTGAGATTATTTTGAACATCATAAATAAAAAACAAACCAACTCAAAAGCACAAACCGGCCAAGGGCGAGTCGGACTCGCGCACCGGGGGATCCGTACAAACCCGTAGTAAGTTTTAAATCATTAAAAATATTTTTATTAAATGATGTAACTAAAATTATGCTTTTCGCAATTTTTCCTTTATCTGTGCTAGACGTTGCTTCGTACCAAATTTCAACTTATAAAGTACCGTGAAGTCCCGTGAACTCACGGGAAGTACTTTATAAGTTTTGATTCCCTTGCGAGTGTCGAAAATTTGCAGCATGAACAGCTGTATCTTTTGATTGCGTTGGCTTAGAAGTTGAATTTTTCACAGCTCCAAGGGACAGTAGACATGAGTATTTGATATGAATTTCAGCTTGATACCTCCTTGATAGCTTGATGCCATGCGTTCCTGAGAAAAAGGGTCTTTAGTCTTGACAGATATAGACGGACGGACAACAAAGTGACCCTATAAGGGTTCCGTTTTTTTCCTTTTGAGGTACGGATCCCTAAAAGTTTTGTGAAGAAAGAGAAATAAAACTTTATAAATTGAAAACATCATACCTAGATACTTATACATAGGTACTTAGATATGTTTCATGTAGCTAGGTATTAGGTAAATTTTACGCGCAGGCAGCAAAAATATGTTTTTCAAAATGGGTTCGTAGTATGGAGGGTAGAGGTAAGGAGTATCATCTCTTATGGGAGAAAAGTTGAAAAAGTGTCCAGTGGTTGCTATAAATAACAGTTCAAAAATCTTCCACAGTGGCGCTGGTCTAGCAAAGGGTATGGTATGAATGTAGCAATTGTAGATGAACTGAAGTATGCCGAGTTAAAAAATGTAATATTATTGTCGACTAAAGTAGTAAATTATTGAAAATTTCAACAACTTACGTTGTACAAAATAATGATGGATCACAATCTTTCCTTGTTTATTTCTCAAACCTACTCTAATAATAATTGGCGCTTCGTTTTAAATTTACCCTGATGCTAATGTGGCGCCCCCAATTTAATGCATTTCGACGGACACTTCATATACCTACAGAGATTACCTTACCTCTACCCTCCATAGTTCATAGATATTCTAATATAATATTTTGCTATTTATAATATTTCGATCCAATTTGCTTTTCTTTTCTTATTATATATACTAGGAGGATTAAAATGTACCGAGTACCTACTAATACCAGTTTACTATAATAAATACCTATTATGTAGGCATAATCCCTATAAATTAATTCAGACAGACGAAAATGTAGATAGGTATACCATTTCAACATTATAATGAGCCAATTGCAAAGTAAGTTTAATTCCACGTTGAAAACGTAACGAACCGCATCAACTTAGTAGGTAGGTGCGTGAGTATCTACTCAATTATATAAAGAGCGCTATTTTCTTAATTCATTGACTTAACAACTTCTATGTCAGTACCTACCTAATTTCTTGTTGAATAGGGTTTTCTTGCATTTTCGGTCTATCAGACCTATGTTGTAGGCCTATTACACTGCACTTTTTACAGGACCCTGTGGTAAGGATGGGCGTGGCCGCTAGTTAGAGCGTCGCTTATTACACTGCAATAAGGACCAAAATAGGGACCCTTTCTCCCTATATCTTATTACACTACACTGTTCAAGTGTAAGGGTCCCTGCGATAAGTGCAGTGTAATAGGCCTATCAGTAACGTTGTTTTTAATTTATTCAGGGGTATTCATCATCATCATCAACCGACAGACGTCCACTGCTGGACATAGGTCTCTTGCACGGAGTTCCACACGCCGCGGTCTTGCGCCGCCTGGATCCAGCGACTCCTTGCGACTCGTCTGATATTAGGGGTATTATTACCCTTTAATTGCTCATTAAACAATTTATTTTTGCGTCGGGGATATATGCACATACACAGATACAAACACACATTACACACATAGATACACACGTTAAACTTTTATAAGTTTAACGTGTGTATCTATCTGTGTATATGTCTAACTCTGTATTTGTGAATCGCATCGTAGCTGCCAAACGGATGAACTGATTAAGATTTAGTTTTTTTAAAGATAATAATATTAATTTGGATTTGTAAATATGGTCTAGATACAGATGTAGACAAACTACAGATGTAGAGTGTAAGTACATTGTAGACCCTAATTAAGAAAAGATTTTCAGAAACTTTATTCTAGCGAAGCCTCAGAGATTCTAGGGTTTTAGCTAGTTTAGTTTACTACTAATTAGATTATTCTCTAAGCTTTGTACTTGTCCATATCAGGGAAAGGAGAGCCTTATCTTGCTGTGGACCCCATAAATTCCTTTATTTTTTCTCATGGGACGTTTCGACCCACATCGTCATGTTAACCGGTTGACCCAAACGTTTTGTTTGACACACAGATATTAATTGGACAGTTCTGCCAGCGTCGGTCGTTACCAAAAATAAAGCGTTTACAGACCGTTTCGGATTTCTCAATGTGTATTCTATATTGGATACATAATGTGCAAAGTGGGGCATAAAAGCATCGTAAATTTGTTTGAGAGCCTCGTTTACGTCATTGTATGCACTTCGAGAAGGTAAGTACCTAAACGATTACAAAATTATACATACCGACTAATATTAAATTTAATGCAAAAGTCTGTTAGTATGAATTTAGCGGAGGTTTTGGAGGAAATAAAACTCTGATTAAACGCTGAGTTTAGAATGAATATATTGGGAAAAATGCCCATATTTATATAAAAATCCTTACAGAAATCCACCAATCAGAAATAAGTAATAATAATAATTAAGAATTACGACTAACAATAATATGTACATACATAGTAGGTGTAACACATTCGCTAATTGCGTGATTTTCTTCCGTCTGGAACCGTGCAACTATAAATAGAACGATCGCGCCCGCGCGCCCGCATTTGCCCGTTTGCTGCCGGCCGCGGCAGACGGCGCCTGCGCGCGACGCAATTTATAACACGCGCGAGTGGTTAATATGAACTGGCTGGTGTATTTGTGGACAGTGAACTCTTAGTGACTCCTTCAACTAGTGTCTAGTGGGGCAATCAGCGGCATCTCCAGTCCTGGCGCAATGGTTGTACGGACAGCCTTTTTCAAGGCTAACCTTTTCCTTTTTACGTCCAATGCAACTGCCTGACTCAATTGTTTACAATCTTCACTGTTCGGTGCAGACGTCCTCAACGTGGTAAGTACAGCAAACACCTTCCTTCGAAACGACGCTGCGAGCTCTTGCCTTTTTCGAGGCAATCTCGCGTCTTCCTGTTAACTAAGCGTCGCTCGATGAAAACGGTGTCGGATTTTGACATTAAAGAATTGCATCTTGATTTCAGTGTTCATTATTTATCTCCTCTTGTTATTAAAGTGATCCCTGTGTATTTATTTCTCCTTTCCACTTGATCCTTCCTCCAGGTATTCTTTGGTAACGAGGTTTATTCAGGTAATCCAGGTAAATGTGTGGTTGGTTATTTGACGGGTAAGGTAATAGGTTATTCTAAAGGTATATTCTGATTGATGGTAAGTAACTGGTATCTGGGTAAAGCGAGGTAAGTACCTACATGGTAAGTACTTGCGACGCTACAGGACTCGCCCCCTAGCGAAAGCGTACAGGAGGTTTAGTTATGCGTCCGAGTCTAGTCTTCTTTAATATTGGTTGAATTGCACTAGATGCTGGCGCCTGGCTTGCCTCGTTCTCCTTGCTTCGCGCGGGGTTGTGAGTAGATTCTTGTCTGTTCGTTGATGAAGATAATGCAGGCGAGTACTCTGGTGTACTATCCAAAATGTACGCAGGTTTGAGACGATCGATTGATATAACTGCAGAGCGCTTCTCTGGCAACTGCAATTTAAAAGTCTTGCTATCTCGCTCTAACACTTTGTATGGTCCTTCATATGAAGGTTGGAGGGCTCTCTTCACTCCTTCAGTTCGAACGAAAACTTGCTCGCAGGTTTCCAAATCCTGATGAACGAAAATAGGTCTCTTGTTGCTATGTACTGTAGGCTGATTTTGCATGACGGAGTTGATCGTTGATCGTAGTCTGCTCACGTAGTCATAGTCCAAATCTTGCTCGGTTGATTGTGCAGTTGCGAAAAAATCACATGGTAGCCGTAGGTTGAATCCGTAGGTAAGCTCTGCAGCGCTGACTTTAGTATCAGATCGCATTGCGGCACGCAGACCCATGAGAACCGTAGGTAACTCGTCGATCCACTTTGTATGTCCAGATAGACGTGTTTTCAGTGAGGTCTTCAAAGAGCGGTGCCAACGTTCGACTATACCATTAGATTGTGGATGGTAGGGTGTCGTACGAGTCTGTTGTATTCCCATGACGCTGAGAAGCTTGGAGAACAGGTAGCTTTGGAAATTACGTCCTTGTTCAGAGGTCAGAATTACTGGCGTCCCAAAACGAGTGATCCAGTGCTCGTAAAATATCTTTGCAATAGTTTCAGCTGACGTATCGTCGGTCGGAATCGCTTCAGGCCATCTCGTTGCTCGGTCGATCATGGTGACGAGGTAACGGTGTCCTTCGGGCGAAGTGGGAAGCGGGCCGACGATGTCTATGTGTACGTGTTGAAATCGTTCGGCAGTCGGAAATGCAGATACACTACTCGTTGTATGACGTTGAACTTTGCACCGTTGACATTGTATGCAGTTTTTCGCCCATGTACGGACGTCCTTATTCATTGATGGCCAGAAAAATTTTTGCGTGACGAGTTGGTTCGTAGTTCGAATACCGGGGTGACTGATGTTATGAACTGCATCGAAAGCGACTCGTCGAAATTCTTCGACTTCTCAGATACGCCGGATCCCGCTTCATCCAGCGTAGTTGCTAGTTTTCCGGCTTCGTGTTTTCGTTCTTGAAAGAACACGGCAGCGTGCATCTTCTTGCATCATTGCCGAATCTTCGATGATAGTAACAGTAAGGCGAAGGAGTTGCGCTTCGAGATCTGTTATAGTTGCCATAGCGACGACGGTTTGCGGAACGGCCTCTATTCTGGAATGGTTTATTGTTGAACTGTGACTTGAGCGCAGCGACTTCGAGTGTTAGCTTGGTAATTTCTTTCACGAGGAATTGGATATCGCTGCTTGAGGTGGCGTGCGTGCTTGCGGTGGCGTTGGTTGATGCGACGGCTTCGACGCTTGTGACTTGCGGAGTGGGGTTTGATTCTAGCATCTTGTCGGCTAGGAGTGCTAACTCGTCGAGTGCAGTCTTCGTGCTGAAGGATTCGCTGACTGCCAATACTGATCGGACGTGTGCTGGAAGGTGGTTCGTCCACATCAGTCGTAGAGTTGAGTCTGGTACTTTGCTTCCGGCGAGAAAACGCATGCGGCGCAAGAGTTGAGTAGGTTTTTGGTCACCGAGCTCTATCTCCGAAAGTAGCTTTTGTAACTGGCGACTGTCGGATTCTTCATAAACGGAGATCAGACGATTCTTCACGGCGTTGTACAGCTCTGTAGGTGGCGGATTGCAGAGTATGTCCGAAATTTGCTCTATATCTTGTTTTTCTAGTTGAGCGATGACCATCTGGGCTAGCTGCTCCTGGCTCTTCTTTAGTTCGCTCGTTGCAGCCTCAAAACTGATGAACCATAGACGGGATTTGTCTCTCCAGAATGGTGGAACACGCAGTGATAGGGCGATGGCGGCAATTTCTTCCTGCCCTGGGAGTCTTGCTTGTTCAGAGGTGGATGGCTTCTGATCTTCCATTTTTCAGCTTGTTCAAGCTCGGGGTCACCACTTTAGCGGAGGTTTTGGAGGAAATAAAACTCTGATTAAACGCTGAGTTTAGAATGAATATATTGGGAAAAATGCCCATATTTATATAAAAATCCTTACAGAAATCCACCAATCAGAAATAAGTAATAATAATAATTAAGAATTACGACTAACAATAATATGTACATACATAGTAGGTGTAACACATTCGCTAATTGCGTGATTTTCTTCCGTCTGGAACCGTGCAACTATAAATAGAACGATCGCGCCCGCGCGCCCGCATTTGCCCGTTCGCTGCCGGCCGCGGCAGACGGCGCCTGCGCGCGACGCAATTTATAACACGCGCGAGTGGTTAATATGAACTGGCTGGTGTATTTGTGGACAGTGAACTCTTAGTGACTCCTTCAACTAGTGTCTAGTGGGGCAATCAGCGGCATCTCCAGTCCTGGCGCAATGGTTGTACGGACAGCCTTTTTCAAGGCTAACCTTTTCCTTTTTACGTCCAATGCAACTGCCTGACTCAATTGTTTACAATCTTCACTGTTCGGTGCAGACGTCCTCAACGTGGTAAGTACAGCAAACACCTTCCTTCGAAACGACGCTGCGAGCTCTTGCCTTTTTCGAGGCAATCTCGCGTCTTCCTGTTAACTAAGCGTCGCTCGATGAAAACGGTGTCGGATTTTGACATTAAAGAATTGCATCTTGATTTCAGTGTTCATTATTTATCTCCTCTTGTTATTAAAGTGATCCCTGTGTATTTATTTCTCCTTTCCACTTGATCCTTCCTCCAGGTATTCTTTGGTAACGAGGTTTATTCAGGTAATCCAGGTAAATGTGTGGTTGGTTATTTGACGGGTAAGGTAATAGGTTATTCTAAAGGTATATTCTGATTGATGGTAAGTAACTGGTATCTGGGTAAAGCGAGGTAAGTACCTACATGGTAAGTACTTGCGACGCTACAATGAACTTCAAATACGCTACAACAGAAGCCGTTAAACCTGCATCAATCATTGTTACAGTTTCAATATGTAAAATTACTTCCATCCCTTACCTACTATGGGCTATAAAGTTATATATTATAAGTCCATTTCCACTACAGCCCATTGACGTCCCACTGCTGGGCACGGGCCTCCTCTCTCATAGGAGAGAGAGAATTAGAGCTTAGACCCACCATGCTGCTCCAATGCAGGTTGGCGGTCTTTGATGACTATTATCATGTTAGTGATAATAACCGGGACCGACAGCTTAACGTGCTCTTTGAGGCACGACGATGAAACATCGCCGACTTCCCAACTCCGGGCTAGTACTGAGAATTTCTAGTCAGTAGTCAGAAAACCCAATACTTAATTATGGCCCGACCCGGGACTCGAACCCGGGACCTCGTCGGCCGCAGTCGAAAATACTAACCACTAGACCAACGAGGCAGTTAAATCCATTTTCTATAATGCAGATACTAGATGAGGCCCGTGTCTGCGTCCGGGTTTATTGATTCTCGCGGTAACTGGTATAATTTTCCGCAATAAAATGTAGCATTTATGGCATGTGTTAAATTCAGGGTAGATATTTAAGCTAGTTCGCGCGCGAGTTGAATGCAGAGCAAATGTATGGTGACACATACATTTACTCTGCATTAAAATCGCGCGCGATCTGTAATAGTACTGTATAGTACAAACATAGGAACTTACAAATTAACTTTATTAACTTACATTGGCTGTGGGGGCAAGCTTTAGTTAATAGCAGGTTGTGAGTCGGGCGGGTCCTCATGCATTTTGCATTGCACCTTGCACGCGACCAGTGACTGATGGAGATCGGAGACCCGATGCGATGAATATGCTTTTAGCTTTCTCCAGTGAAAATTAGCAGGTCCCGGAGTAGAGTCGCGGTATTGCCAACGGAAGGAAGACTTTCCAGAAATCTATACCTACTCATAAAAAAACTGTAATACCTATCTTCGATTAATGATTGGACTATTCTTATACCTACTTAAATAAAAATATATTTTTTGAAAATTTTAATTGGAGGAAGATACTTACTCTATTAGTATTAGGTACCTACCCTACGTACAGGGCTTAAAACCATACTACATGACACACTTTAAATATATATTGCTATTGCTATTATATTTTGGCCGTTTTTACTCCAGAACTCAGTAAAATTAGAACCGATTTAAAAATTATTTTCCTTTTATAATGCTTTAAATACTTACTGTCAGGTTGGTATCATGTACCTAAATAATTTCAAGAAGATCTGATGAATAGTTCGGAGATATATATGCGTGTTGTGTCATGTGTGATAGTCTCAAGCACTGACTGTACATCCATGCTAATATTATAAATACGAGAGTGTGCCTGTCTGCTACGCTTTAACGACGGCCCATATTTTCAACCGATTTTGATAATATTTAGTATACAGGTAGGTTACAACCCGGGAAAGGACATAGGCTACTATTTAGCCCAGAAAATGAAGGGAGCGAAGTCCCTCGGGAATTAAAAAACGTAATCTTCGGGAACGAAGTCGTAGGCATCATCTAGTTTTGTATGAAGTCTAATAGACTAGGCAATCATAATGAACAGTAAACGTATCGTACTGTCAATAGAGTGCAGTAGTGGGTAATTAGCTGCAGAGGCGGCGGGCGCGGTCGATGCAATTTACAGAGCACGCGATGCGCTGTGACTGATGAAGACTATCTGTCTATACTTTATATTTACTTTGTAATAAGTAATTAAAGTGTAGTGTGGCTGTAGATTATACTAGCCCTGATGCCAAATACTTCGTTCGTTTTGATCGAGGTTTTTTGGTTCCCGCGAGAACTCTTTAATTTAAAAGTAGCCTTCCCCGGGATAACATGTGCCATGTATGTACCAAATTTCATCAAAACCGGTTGAAAAGATGGGACGTGAAAACATATCAGACAGACGGACGGGCAGACAGACAGACACACTTTTTCATTTAAGTATAATATTAATATGGATATGCGTGAGCGTAAGCCGTGATAGCGTATTAGACGGTTTAGACGCCCAGCTTCCTATTTGAGTTGTCCGGGGTTCCAATGCACACACCTTTACCTTGTTGAAGTATGTGCATTCTAAGAGAGATTATAAATATCACTTGCTTTAACGGTGAAGGAAACCATCAGGTGGAAACCTGCATGATCAAAAGTTCTTCATTATTTTCTTAAAGATGTGTTTAGTCTGCCGATCCACGCTTGGCAGGCGTGATGGACCATGGCCAAACCATTCTCATTGTGAGAGGAGACTCGTGCTACGTAAACTATTCAAATAGGACACATAGGATATACATATATACACATATACATATAGGATTCAATTAGGAAATCTATTCCTACCTAGTATTTTGGTAAAACCGCAGTATACATAATGTAAAATCTAACAATTAGTATTCGTAAGGCGATTAAACTAATAATAAGCGCGGGATCATAGGTCAATTTTATAATTTTTATGAAACGCGTTTCGAAATATCATAATGACCTCCTGAACCTTCAACCGCGGATAGTGTTTATGGTTTTTAATAAAGACTTGGACAAAAAACGAGCTACAGCGACCAGCAAAATGAACAAGCTCATTCTATTCCAGTAGAAATCAGATTCTATTCCAGTTGAAATGCAGTTCTATTGCAGTTGCCAATTGCAGAAAAACTGCTTCAGAATTGCAATATTGCAATCTGCATGCAGTCCTAATGCAGGCCGTCTGTCTAAACACAGACTGTGGTACTATGGTTTTGCTTCCATCCATCCACCAGCCTGTATGTGTCCACTGCTAGGCATAGGTCTTTTTGAGAGCGCCTTTCTCATCCAACCGCTTCCCGCAACCCTCCTTAGGTCATCGGAACAGCAAGCTGGAGGTCGTCCTACACTGCGCTTACCGGTCTTGCTTAAAGCTACCCATTCCTTTAGCAGTGGTGGACTAAGGGGTTGTCAGAAGTTTGGGGCGTAAATTACCTCCGAATTTTTCTCTATCCTAATCTCTAGGCATTTAAGGAGCGGTAGGGCGCTGGCACGTCACGCGTTGTATTCAACTCAGCCTTACCTCGAGTTAGCGTAAGGTGGTTTTTTATATAAAAATTTAAGAAAGCCCGCCATTAATCCGTCGGCATGAAGGCTCTTCGCCGCGGGGAACTGGCAGGTGCGTATGCGCATCTCAGTGTGGCTACAAAAAAAATTGGGAAAAAACTTCGGTAAGATACAATGATATTTTGTTGGCTGTGGTGCCGTAGGAACAGTTTTTGGAATCTTTTCTGTTACTTCCCCTTAGCATTAATACACGTCGCGGTAATAATAGCAATAATAGCCGCGTCGGGCGGTCCGAGGTTCGATCGCCGGTTACGTCGCTCTAACTTTTTGGAGCAAGTAAGAAAGAAGAAAGCAAGGAAAACAGCGTGAACGGAAATTTACAAACCTGACAGTTCCATAATGTTAATATGGAACTGTCAGGCATAATGTTCTCACAAGTGTGTGAAGACTGCTAAAGTGGTTAACTATGGCCAAGCCCTTCTTATTCGAAGAGAAGACTGGTGCTCAACTGTAATGTGCTGGCGACTGGTTGAATGCTTATTCCTTACTCCAGCTAGAGCCAGAGTAGTCGAGGTCCTACGGTGGGAGAAATTATATCTACTTACCATCTGATTTCAAAAGCGTTTCCTTTCAAAAGGAAGAACTTTTCCTTTTCTTATGTCGGTATGTAGAACTCTTGTACATGCAGGTTCAGGTACAGGCAGGTTGTTCAAGATGGTTTCCTTCACCGTTTAAGCCAGTTAAAGATGCTAGTCCGTGAAATGAAGATAAGATTTTCCCCTACCAAAAAGTGCTCAACGCTTTAAAGAAGTTTTCACTTCAACAATAGCACATTTTCATGATCGATAATCATCAGATTACTTGTTGGCTCGATTGCTTGCAAATTTTAATATACCCTAGGTACGAGTCACTTTTTTTTCAATATAGGTAAGTCTATATTGAAAAAAAAGTTAACTCCGTGTCACACGGAGGAAGGGACGATTTGCAGAAACACTATCCATTTCGTCATTTCGGTTTTTCCATTTGCCAAGGGATTCCAAAGGTTCAAAAAAATGCACCCTGGCGCGCGCGCGGGCGGCCATATCCAATCGCTCAGTAACGGAGATATACTAACTTATGATTATTTCTTATTTCTCTGTATTTTGCTCCTTTCTCGACTAGTATGCAGTGACGCTATTTCTCACATGGATTAAAAATTACTATACAATTGACTTTTATTCCGCTTTTCACCGACCATCTAGATTCTAGGTATAATCGTCTGTCTACCTAATTATGCTTAGGCCACGATTATACTTGTAAGTATAACCACAGTAACTCACATATGTCACTTCCCAAAACGAAGTGTACCTAAAACATAGATTTATTTTTACTACGTCTAAAGTATAAGTAGCGTGTTGTATGTAAATGTTAGTTTTGCAACTAAGTTACCTACGTTGCTTACTTTAAAAAAGGTGTCTTTAGGTAATTGGCTTGCATAGAATAGGTACCTACTCAAAGCAAGCCTAAGCGATTCTTGTACTTCCTTTAATCCTTACATTTTTTTTGAAAATTTTAATTGGAGGAAGCTTTAATAAATAAATACAGACTCGTAAGACCCAAAACATATTTTTTTTAGAATTTAATATGTTAGTCTCTAGTAAATTTCATGAAGATCTGATGAACAGACTCCCACCATTCTCTAACTCAGGGGGTATCAAAAAATGAAAGCCACTGACATAATAATACTTGCACTGCCTGTGATTTTTAATGGGCGTCGATCATCCATCTGACAAGACGGATAAGTTAGTTCTACTGGAGTAAGCAGAATCATTTTTGAAACCGTATTACTTGCGCGACTTTCCACTTCCATATAATCACATAATTTATTATCAATTTACGAGCGAATAAAGTTTTTACTAGCTAATATTCGCTAGCACGATAACGGCCCTCGCATATCACGTTTCAGGACGTAAAGGGGACGGGTATACGTCTATGTAAACTGCGCTGGAACGACTCCTGCGCAGCGGGTGTTTTATAAAGGCAGTTTCATGTTGCGAGTGAAATCTTTAAAGAAATTAAACGGAGTTCAAAACCACTGAGAAGCATTAAATAAATTTTTAATTACTTTCATCCAGTTTAGGTAATCTGTTAAAACTGTTTTCCATTTGTTGTATTCACTGATCTTCCTAACTTAATGCTTTATATTTTAATTACTTAACAGTGGACCCGGTAGATCTTGTCCTTCCTTGAACCTGTAACCCGATTGCAGCGCCCCCTACCGGGTCCAATTGTGAATATAAACCATCCCGGGACCCACACAAATACGCACAAAAAATACATCAAAATCGGTTAAGCCGTTTTTCTAAGTGTTAGCGGAACAAATGAACAGCAATTGATTTTTAGATATATATACCTACTAGTGGGCCCGGCAGATGTTGTCCTGCCCTATCTTCCTCGCAATTTTTACATATTTTCTCACCGTTTAATCTTCCGGACTACGACAAACATTTCAAAACTAAAATAAGCTAAATAGGCCCAGCCGTTCTCGAGTTTTAGCGAGACAAACGAACAGCAATTGATTTTTATACATGTCACTGTAAGATTGTAAAAACCGTTAGATTATTATTTAACTCGCGAAATTGCAAACTGTCGAAAGATTGTGAATCCTTCAATGTTCTGCAGAGTGTCAATTTTTTAAAAATCCATTGTATTTACGTTTTCTTGTCTGTTTCTTGTAGGTTAGGTTAGGGTTCGACATAAATAACCAGGTAGGTTAGGTTTTATCGGGTTAATATATTATACTTAACAGATTACAATCTACCGAAAAATAATGCGTTAAATTGAAATCTTTCGACAGTTTACAATTTCGCGAGTTAGATTATAATCTAACGGTTTTTACAATCTTACGGTGACATACAAATAGATATAGATGTATAGATTAAGTAGCACTCATTTTTACTTTCTCTATCCATGCGAGCATTTTCTATCTCATGTAAATTCTATCTGTGAAAACTTGCAATTATTTTTCTTCTTATATATTTATCACTCCACCTTTTTATATGTATGTAAGTTTGACGAACAAAAAGAAACAAGTTGATAGTTGCTACCTAGCAAATTGGAACACGGCCTTTTTCAGGAAGATAATTTATTCATACTTTATTACTGAAAAATATTGGAGACTAGATTTGACGACTTTGCTGGCGCAGTGGTGAACGCTGTTTAGTCATTAAAGCCATTAACGTTCCGGTACCATGCCGTGTAAAAACCGATTAGGGGTTCTAATTTAACTGCAGTAACCTTAGCAGTTTAGCCCGCTACCATCATAGACTGCATCGTCTATTATGAACATTAGAGATCGCAGTCAAGGGCCAACTTGTAGTGGATTATAAAAAAACATGTTGACCGTAACTTGTACCGCGTCAAGTCAGTTTAAAAAAATCTTACTGGGAACTTTGTTTAATATTTCGATATCGTCTTTGATGAAAGTATAATATACGTTCGTTTCCGGGATGTAAACATAAGCCTGTACGAAATTTCGTCAAAATTGGTTAAGCCAAATTTTTGCTTAATATGAGCCATTTAGGTTAATAGATCTTAATTATATTAATTGTATGTATAATTATTATTATAAAGTTATTAAAATGATATTAATTAAAGAGACACTTTATCTAGATAAGTAATATTCCACATTCAAATTCAGTCCTCAGTAAAGTCGGGATAACAATGATTATAGGGATAAAATCGCAAATCCAATTTAACCCCCCTCTGGGAGGATCAAGATGGAGTTGCGATCAATAAAATCATAACGTACAGTAATTATATTCACTCTGTTCATTCAATTTTAAGCTTTAAGATAAAAATCGTGGAGTATATATTAGTTTGGTTTCTCAATTAGGTTCATAAAACTCCTGGAGTCGTAATAAAATGCGAGGATATTAATGTATTTGGTCCTTTACTTGTGGTTTATTTTAGGATATTGCGTTTAAATACCTGCGTGCGTGTAGGATCAAGACACGCGGAAGCGTGTCCAGCCAAAGTTCCAAAAAACTGGCGAGCAGCACCGTGTGTAATATTACACGAACCATTTGGAGCCACTTTTGACCCCCTCATAGCTCAAAAATTATTTCACATAAACATGTCAAATTTGGCGCATATATTGAGACCCGTGAGATACATATGTGCTCCAAATTTCATAAGCACACCTCAAATGGTTATTTAGATCAAGACACGCGGAAGCGTGTCCAGCCAAAGTTAAAAAAAACTGGCGAGCAGCACCGTGTGTAATATTACACGAACCATTTGGAGCCACTTTTGACCCCCTCATAACTCAAAAACTATTTCACATAAACATGTCAAATTTGGCGCATATATTGAGACCCGTGAGATACATATGTGCTCCAAATTTCATAAGCACACCTCAAATGGTTATTTAGATATAAACGTACAAAAATCGTCATTTTTATGATCTACCTAGGTATAGATCAAAACTCTGACACGGGGCATACTACCATTGCTTAAAGCCGTATTATTTTAATATTGTTGACGTTTATGTTGTAGTGTTATAATCATTATTTTAAGGACGTCAAAGTACGTGACATTCAACCGTTATTTTGAAACAATACTGCTTTAAGCGGTGGTAGTAACTCCTTAACTATTGAAAATGACACATAATTATTATTTTAATGTAAATAATAATGAATAATAATATAGTTGCATTAAAACCTTATAACCTTGCTTGTTTTCAATGTTTCACAAAAAACTTTTGATTTTGAACTTTTGCAATCAAAATTGATGAGATGTAGAAATGTGCTGTAGAGGTAGTCTGACCATAGATGTAATCTGTCAATGTCAGTGTAACTCTAGGTACACTATATATTTTTCTTGAGAATTCTCGTCTTTTATTAACTTGTACAATGAGTCGTACAATAGAATTACTGGTGGGTGACACACTGACCTTACACCGAATAATAAGTACCTACTAATGTAAAACTAAACTAATAGAAAAGTCCTATTACAGTGTAAAGGATTATTTGAATGATAGCAAGGCATGGGTATGAATTGTTATAGCGGCTGATAATGTAATGTTATATTATAAGTACATATTATATATAATTTCAAATATTTGTGAGATGGTGATAATAAAAAAAAAGCGGAGTTTATTGCGGGCTCTTCTCAGACCAGGGCACGTTTGGAACCCTCGTAGCTTTAGTTTTAAGTAATCGTAGTTAATTATCACCATCACGTCTTATGCTCTGTAAGCATAACGTTCAGAAGGTGTACTTTGTAGGTACATATTTTGAATAAATATGTTTTGAGTTTGAGAATGAGTTCAATAATTTCTGTACAAAAAGTAATGATATCCCATCAAAAACATAAATGTAAAATGAGAGCCAAGTTCAAAATTGTGATATATATGCCTTGGTTGTTAACTTCAGCGACAAAAGAAGTGAGATCTAAATGGGTGCCAAGTTCAATGGTCAGTCCTGCAATTTATTTATCCCATCAAAAACATAAATGTGAAATGAGAGCCAAATTCAAAATTGTGATATATATGCCTTGGTTGTTGACTTCAGCGACAAAAGAAGTGAGATCTAAATGGGTGCCAAGTTCAATGGTCAGTCCTGAAATTTATTTATAACAACATATAATATTTTATAACAACTTAAAATATCATTTCTTCTTATAACTTAGTATAAAATGTTGAAGACTAAGGCTTTGGCTTGGCTAGTTTCCATATACGAATGATTCATTATTGTAGACTTTCGTGTTTTAGAATTATAGGCCTTATTTTAGGCATGTCAATTTGAGTTACAACTGAGTAATATTGCTTGTATTGCTTTAAGCGTTGTATGGCCCCTGAAATATCATGATACTAACGTGGGCTTACTATTTACTAAGTTTATACCAACTCTTAAAGCAGTCTCTCTCTCTCTCTTTGCAACCCATTGCCGGCAGACTACTAAGCATGAAACTCTTCTCGTTTTGAGAAGGGTTTAGCCATAGTTAACCACGCTGGCCAAGTGCGGATTGGCTGACTTCACAAACTTACCTTTGAGAACATTATGCAGAATTCTCGGGCGTGCAGGTTTCCTCGTGATGATTTCTAATATTATGCTTCAATAGCGCATCACTTTAAAATTGTAAAGCTTGCCATCGACGGCAAATCATTTGACTAAAGTCGCGTTCAAACGTTAGGGAAGTTGTAAAAAATGATCATCCCTATTGGAAGACTTTAGAGCCCCGTAGTCCCACAAACTTAATTCTGACCCGGTGACAGCGTCGCTGTTATCTATTAAAAATAAAATGAAATCAAAAACTAAACTAATATTATTTTGTTGTTGAAAAAAAACTAAACAGCCATAAAAATTAGTTGTAATTAAATTTGACCACCGGGCCAGATAAGTTGGTGCGAGTATAGGTTCTTGCTCCGTGGTTAAAAAGGTAGGTTTATAGATGCGAAATAGGGTAATATTATAGATGTGAACGTTTGGATGGATGGATGGATGGATGTATGGATGGATGGATGGATGTATGGATGGATGGATGTATGGATGGATGGATGTTTTTTACTCAATCACGCCAGAACGGCTGAACTGATCTACATGAAATTTGGCACCGTGATAGACTATAGTCTGGAGTAGCACATAGGATTTATACTTTTTATATATATGCCGGAAAATTAAAGAGTTCCCGCGGGAACTAAAAAACCTCAATCCACGCGGACAAAGTCGCGGGTATCAATTAGTAAGAGATATTGAAGTAGGCGTTATCTTGCGGAAGTCCATGATAGATGGATTAGTTTTGGTGGATTAAGATTCTTGTTCCTTGATTATATGAGAGTAAATGTATGGAATTGCAATGTGGAGTCATCGACCGGGGCCTTGACCGCCGCAGTGAAAGTGCCTCGGCCGGCGGAGCTTATCTAACGATCCAGTATCACTTTACCCGATTACGAAGTAAAGGGAGGTCGTGTTCCATCAACCGTGACCGCATGCGAAGCCTATCACATGCGGTCACGGTATTCTTACTCTTATTATCGTATTCAACTTCGAGTATTGGCGAAAGCTTTCTATATAGATTTTCCTATAACGTAGATTGTTATCTCTAAAATAGAACAATTTTCCGAACCGGTGGTAGAGTCTCGACTTATCATAAGCGGCACAAGTGGTCCTACGTGAAATGAATAAATAATTTAGGTATCATTTAGAACTCTTTAAATAGTTCTGTATGCCTTATTTTGGAGTTAGATTACTTATGGGCATTAATCGATGATGACCGCTATACTTTTTGTATTCCGGCCGTGAGAACTTTTTAAATTTCCGTGATAAAAGTAGCCTATGTCCTTCTTCGGGATGCAATCTATCCCTGTACCTCGTCAAAATCGGTGGAATTTCAATAATTTCAAACAAAAGTGTGTCTGTGTTATCCCGATGATGAGTTTTACCTCCTGCTATATTTTCTCAAGACAAAAGGAATAAAACTAAATGGATAAACACATAATTATACCAGCATAATTCTATTTTATTCTGTGTTTATCGAAATATTAATCAAAGTTTTGGTAAAACGTAAACTAATAATTGAAAAATCATATTACAATGTAAAGGATTATTTAAATGTTAAAAAGACATGGGAATGAATTGTTCCAGCGGTTAATTAATCTAATTGTTAATTGTATTTCTATTAAATATACGATTTTTGTGAGATATAATAAAATAAAAAAACTCGGCTGAGTTTGTTGTGGGCTCTTCTCAGACCAGGGACGTCTTTGGAACGCTCGTAGCTTTAGTTTTAAGATACCGTAATTGATTATCACCATCATGTTTTATAAGTTTCGGACGTCAATAATAAGTATTAATTGATTGAATAGATAACAATAGTTTGGTAAGGTTGTCCATGATTTATCAGTGTAATTTAGCTGTCAGTACAATTTAACTCGAAAACTACGAAAATTTTCCAGAATTATGAAAATAATGTTTCTCATAGACCTCACTCATCTATAGATAGAGGGCTAATTGATTTAGTTGTAGCGATATAACGTTACATCTTCAGCTTCGGGGATCATGATGAACGCTATTGATGAAGGAGTAAACAAGCAAACGACAATATAAAATGCCTTAAATAATTTTAATCTAATCAGTAACAACAACAATTACACAATAGTCAACAATAAACAACAACGATGAATGCGAACAACAAAACAACAATCAGAACATAATGATTTGCACACAATAAATATCACATTTGAATACGAGACGACACGGCCGTACTACAATAATAACTACATTTACAATTATATTTACAGCACATACTTTATAGAAGAGATAGAAAACGGACCACCCAAATATGAAACATGACTAAAGAAGCCGGTTTAAAAAAAAAAGCCGATAACTACACGTAATGCACTTGCAAGTTCTACAGTTTATGAATTCAAAATAATTGGCAGTTGTTTTAGGCAAGTTTACCCTTTTTCAGGCACGGTTGCAAATGATTTTGCAATCTCTAAAACCTCTGAGCTACTGTTTTTTGGCTTCACTATGGAAGTGTCACAAAATAAATTTTACGTGTAGTTATGATTACATTTTCATAAAGAGTCAGAGACTTTTTTATTAACACTTTTCGTACTAAGGGTTCCGTCTATCCTATTTTGTTTAATCTGTGATACACAGTTGAACATTAGAGCTAGATAAAACTGGTTAGTACCCAATTAAAACTAGCTCGAACTAGATGAAACCGGTAAAAACCGGTTTGCGAAGCTTATAAAATAAGCTTTTATTGATTTTTGACCTTTTAGTGGCCTCCCTTGTGGTGGTAGACGTGTTTGTATACGGGCACGTGAACGGGGTAGGGCTTGGGGATTGGTATCTCTACCTTCTTCTCTACATGGACCGGGTAGGGCTTCTCTACCTCATAGGGTACAGGCTTTTCTACGGTGTAAGGTACTGGCTTTTCTACCACTTGGGGGACGACCTGTAATGGAAGAGACGAAAAAGATTAGTTTAAAATACAAATATCACTTGAGTTGCATTTAATATTATCTAGATTCTAGAGAGATTCTGCAGTATATAAATCAGGCGGACTTTCTAGAGCAGCTAGTGCAATAAAGATAAAATGTAAAAGTAGGCACTGTGAATATTTAAATTAACTAAGAATCTATTATGATACAAATTTTTAGATAGTTTTGTTTGCTTATTGTCTGCGTCTTGAACTTGTTTTATTTCATATTTGCAGCAGTAATCTTTATTAAATACGAACAATTTATTTTAAAATATCACCTAATTATAAAATAATGAGGTAAAAGTATCCGAATTTCTTATGTTCCAATTACAAATTTAATTTGACGCAAGTGTCAATATATTTGATTATTAAGAAAGATTTGAAAAAAGAACGCACCTTTTCGTCTCGGCTACTTATCGCTTTACATAATGATAATGATTTAATAATAATGTAAACAGAGATAAAACCCGCACAAAACACAATAGACACAATTGTGTCACACAATCAGTGAAAACATCAACAACGTGTCACTGAGTAAATAAGAGAAAACTAATTTCTGAACTGGTGGTTACTGTCACATTCTCGATTGTAAAGATAGTCTTTTTATTCGTGATTGTTTAATGCGATTGATGTTAGATTGAGAGAGTTATCTTGATTGCTCTAAGCGTTTGCTCTACTTCAATTTACTGTTCCTATTTTCTAACAATCTTTTATATATTTTTTTACTCTTATATTTTAACTGCCTTAACGTTTCTGGGTTCTAGCTCATGTTAATAGGTAATTATTTTTTTAACCGACAAAAATATTACAGATGATTGAAAAAGTAAATAAACCAATGCTTGTATTAAGAGAAGTTTAGGAGTGCATAACAATTTTTTGAACAATTCTATCAGGTTAAGTTTTAGAATGTTTGCTCCGGGATCTTCTTCATCACCGTTACGTAGTACGTTTAATTACTTTAGCCTTTGCTTAGTAAATAAAAGAGCCTTTATTATTAAGTCTGCCTTGCAATCAATGGCCAGCATACATTCCTTTTTTTTTTACTGAAATTTGGCAAAGCTTTTCATCACGTTTTTTTTCAGCCTGCTAATATGCTGTGGCGCCTAAATTCTACTGTGGGGGATGTTGCCATAGGCAAAGGTATTTCACCATACAGCTTACTAAGTAATAAGAGTTACCTTGTAAACAGGCACGTGGATCGGCTGTTCAACTGTGACGTGCACGGGGTAGGGCTGCGGGATGGGTATCTTGACGTATTGCGGCACGGACACGGCCACGGGGTGCGGCACGGGCACGCCGATCTTCTTCACCACGGTCACGTGGTACGGCTTCGTGTGCTCCGAGTGGGACTGGCCTTCGGGCTCCCATTCGTCGGAGGGCCGCGCGCTCGCGTACGCCACTAGCAGGAGGAAGGCTGTTGTTCTCTGAAAATGGAGAAATAAAATTATTTTAAGGCGGACGGACGACATTTAGAAGCCTGTTGCAAGGTGTCACGTAGATCTAGGCGGCGCAAAATCGCAGCGTGTCGAGGTACCTACTTCCCAGATACAAGAGAGTAGAGACCACAGATCACGGAAAAGAGATCTATGTCCAGCAGTAAAAGACTTGGTTGACGACGATGATTTTACTATACAGGCAATCGTATGTGCGTTAAAATACTTATACCTAATTAATTTCTCAGTTATTTATAAATTTCAATTGGAGGACGCTTAAATATAGATACAGAGCAGTAAAACATTTTTTTGTCCGTATTTCTGTATGTATAATGTAATAACTGCATTTCGCTGAAACCACTAGACAGATTTGAATGCCACTTGGCACACATATAGCTGACAGTTAAATTTAACGAAGTCAAAGTCATCATTTATTGATTTCATCAACAAATTATCTGAATTTTATAATATAATTTTGAATATTAGTTTTGTATATATTGTAATTACATTGCGTTATATATGATATTAACAACATCATGCACCATTTAATTAAGTAATCTTTTAACGAGTTGTTTTAAAAGAGGTTAGTTGATACAGCTTAAACACAAACCAACCCATGCCTTCAAATCAACAACCTAGACTATTATAAAATCTAACCGGAACATAGAGAAAGGAGTGCGCTCGACAAACTCAGCCAGTGATTAATAGACAGGTAGGAAGCTAAGTAAGTGAATAGGAGCGAACCCTTTCACTGAACTCGTTTATGTAATACTTATCATTCATCTGTTGGGTTACGTCAGTTGTTTACAGTTCTGGATTTTGATACGTAAGTTATTTTATTTGGACCTTTTCGAGTGGCTATCAATTTTAAAATGACGTGACAACTAACAGCTCGTAGGTTTATATCGTCGTTAACTATCACCATCACGTCTTATACTTTTAAATCGACATTCAAAAAGTGTACTGTGTAGTACCATTTATACTAATACCATAAATGCGAAAGTGTGTTTGTTTGTTGGTTTGCTGGTTTGTCCTTCAATCACGCCGCAACAGAGCAACGGATCGACGTGATTTTTGGCATGTATATTCTTGAGGACCTGGAGAGTGACATAGGCTACTTTTTATCCCGGAAAATTAAGGAGTTCCCGCGGGAATAAAAAAACTTAGACCACGCGGATGAAGTCGCGGTGATCTGCTAGTTTTGAATAAATATACTTTGAGTTTTACTAAATGAATGAAATGTTATGTTACAAGATTTTTGGAAATTTCATCCTAAAATTTGAACTCTATCAAAAGGTAGATTCACTATATTATAAATCTAAACATATCATAAGACTTGTCCAACCGGATATATCTACACAAAGCATACACAACTTGGATAGAAATTTTGTCAGAAAGTTAGGAAAGTAGGAAAAAGGGGAAATTCCACCCTCCTCGAGAGGATTCGAAAAGGGATTAAAGCTTTTTATAGTCCACCATTTTTCAAGTTAAAATCCATGGAAATTGGCATTTTGTTTTTTTGGTTAAAAACGAGGCTATTTACCTTAACTTAATTATTTTCTTTGTCTTTTAATTTTTGGCATCGATTTAAAGAAAGAGATGAAAACTATCGAAAAAAAGCCAGCAGCCCTAAGGATCAGCAGGTCATGTGGCTATAATGGATTTTCAGCGCAGTTGTACAATGTGTGTGTATCAGTTATCGTGGCACACCACGATAACTGATACACACACACATCGAATAATTTAAAAGACAGACGTTAAAAAAACTAATGAGTTGATGGGCCATTTGCACATTATAAAATTAAATAAGAAATGTTAATTACATTTTAATTTATTCAAAAGCGAAACATAGACTTGAAGCTTTTTATGGCTGTATGAAATAAGTAACTAGTCTACGGCTACGATGACCGTAATGGTCTATTTTTAAATTTTAAAAGCTTTAATTTTATTTTCCTGGAGATTGCAATAATAAGATAAAAGATTTATAAACATATAAGGACCATAAATTAAAAATATTTACTCAAATTACAATTAAATTCATAAAACATTGTTCATACCTAAAGTACTTTAAATGTTTTATGATATAACATTTATATTTTTTTGTAATTTGAAAATTGGTTTGCTTGAATTAGCATGCAAATAATTTTTCTGACTATCACGAATTGAGAAACATCAGAATTTCAAGGTCGATAAAAAAGTGAACAAGCAAAACTACTAATAATATGTAACTTTAAGCATAAGTTAAATAAGTTCGAGGTTATGGGAGTAATTAGCTACTTTATCCAAATGTGAAGAGAAAACCTTAAATAATAACAAAAAATATTACATGTTAATTAACTAATATGATTTATTAGTGTCAAATGTTAATTGCTTTATGATCACTTCCTTTTCCGTTCTTCCTGAGAGTGCGAGTATCCGAATTGCGTAACTTATGTAAAAAAATAATGCAAAAAAAACTTACGAAAGCAATCATGTTGGTAGATTTAGTTTGTGTTGTGTGGCTTCTAAGTATTGACTGATGCTGCTTGCGATCCCCACGAGCGTTTTATACTGGGTGAAATGTATTACTTTGCCTTTCCATTCAAGTGATAGCTACTGACTACTAAGATGATTTAGATGAAAAGGCTGTTTATCAGTTTTCCTTTATACTGCTTTACATTGCTGGCACAGTATGAGATGTGGAAATATGAATGCATGTAAAAAGTGCAATGCATGCAGTGTTGGAAAATGCATGCACGCCAATATTTGAGATGAAAAGGCTGTTTACGTCTTCTAATATTGTACAGGAACCATTGCTGGTATTGTAAGAAAAGTTTTTTTACAGAAGTATGAAAAAAGCAATGTATGTGGGATAGTAATATATTATATTTTTTATTACGTTGAAATGTTGATATTACGATTTGTTACACTTACGGCGTAATAGAGATGCTTTTTTTCATATTTTATAAGATATAGTTTTGTTTTTGTTATGGACATAGGAAGATAGAAAGTGTAAGATATGACATTTTCTAGTATTACACATTAATTCATTAGATAAACTGATCAAAATAAATTAAAATGATCAAATAATTAGCCATTCAAGGAATTAGTGTAAATTATTTGAGTTAAAAAGCTATTTGAGTAAAAGGTGTATTTTACTAATAGCAAACATTCTGAAATGGGAAGGCTCAAAATTCAAAAGGAACCGGAGAAACCCGAAACCGGAATGAACCGGAAACTCCAAGGTTCGAGGGCGTATCCCATCTCTGGATGTCCGGGGCACCACTGACCGCGCGTCACGTAAAATAATATAACTTAAAATAACTTTTAACATTAAATATTCATTGATTCATTTACTAAGACGATTTTCTATGAACCAATGTTTTGTGTAGCTAAGAAGGTTTTTCTCAGAAGTTAGTCTATAATTACTCCACATTAGGTACATCAAATTGGATTAACTAGGGAGTAATCAGTATCTCTGTGAATCTCAGATGCATTGGGAACTTGAGATAAACACTTACTTTCTCCACAGGAGTTAATGATGCACAGTAAGTATAGTCAGTAGCTTATAGCGTAAGTGGGTACTAACACCAAGTTACTTCCACCGAACGGCGCGCACTACATAGATACAGCCTTTTTTAAATTTCCACTACAAGTTAGCCTTTGACTGCGATCTCACCTGATGGTAAGTGCAGTTTAAGATGGTAGTGAACTTATTTTGGGCACGGCAGTTAAATTAAACGCATAAGTACCTCAAATCGGTTTCAAAGTGGTAGATTCACTCGACGCGGATGATTCAAAAGTATATGTAGGTACTTGTAAAAGTTTATTTGTATAAAAACATTTGAATTCGAATTTGAATCGTACCGGAACGCTAAATAGCTTGGCGGTACTTCCTTGCCGGTTGGATGGTTACACGCCACGGCCGAAGCCTGCCACCAGACAAATGTAATTCAGAAATTATAAATTCCCAAATTGACCCTGCCGGGAATCGAACACAATACGGGACCTTCCACCTTAAAGCCACAGCGCCAGGGAGGTGGTCAAATCTCGTGGTCGTTGGTTAACAGGTACGACTGCGGATGACGAGATCCGTAATTCGATTCTCGTGATTTGGTAGGGCCAAAAATAATTAGGTTAAGTGAATAGTTAGGAAATTCTCAACAGTAGTGGATATCCCATCTTAATAATTATTGATTGCCAGAGAAGGGAAAAAAGAGGATATTTAGGAAATTATTAGTCTTTATTATATTAAAATCCATCCTTAATATTATAAATACGAAAGTGACTGTTTGTCTATCTGCTACGCTTTCACAGCCCACCTGTTAAACTGATTCTGACGTAATTTGGTGCAGAAGTAGGTTGAATCCCAGGCAAGGACATAACATGCTTTCAATCCCGGAAAATTAATAAATTCCCGCAGAAATCATAAAACTTTATGCCATGCGGACGAAGTAGCGGGCATCATCTAGTATTATTATAATCATTAAATTTCATTGCCTACAGATATTTTGTGTTCTTATATTATATATCTCTTTACTCGGCCATCCGAATTACATAACGCATGGCGAAAAAATTAATATCCGGTACACAAGTATCAAGTCACAGGTGGTAGCGGCACAGATTAAAAATAATACATATTATAGTATTTTGGCTTTGTATGTGCGTGTCGCGAAATTCGGAGTTAATCGAATCTAGATGTTAGTCTAGGAAACATAGCTAGTGGACCCCAATAGTAGGTAATTCTTCTGGTGACCGAACCTTACAGTACAATTACAGAATGACAACTTTACAGTATCACTAGTTCAACGTTTCAAGTTAGGTGTTTTTACGAACTCTTTTATGCTTACTTACCTCTAAATATCTTAGTTCGGAAGAAATGCTCGGCCAAAGTTTCTTCGCCTGAAACATCCATGTAAAATATGGAGATAAGATATAAAATATCCAAAACATTATATTCCCAGCTGAAACAACCAAATATTGAAAAAAAAAAACCGTTTTACTCTTATTTTTTTGTATCAAAACTAAACTTGTATATTTTTTATTGGTTTATTGTCTGAAAATAAACGATTTGTGTTTACTAGATGATTCGCGTGGATTAAGGGTTTTGATTTCTGCGGGAATTCTTTAATTATTCGGGATAAAAAGTAGCCTATGTCCTTTACCGGGATACAAACTATCCCTATACCGAATTCCATCAAAATCGGTTAAACAGATGGGCCGTGAAAGCGTAACAGACAGATAGACAGACAGACACACTTTCGTATTTATAATATTCGTATGGATTATTTCTCTCATAACTTGTACCACGCCCCTACCAGTCGAGTCTGCCATTGTTCCGCTGACCGCCTTTCGACCTTCTTGTTTTATTTTGTCTGAGCGTAATATTATACTGTTACGCTAGTGCATTTAAAGTGAGAACGCCTCCGCGGGTTAAGCAATGTTACCCATATTCAATGCATGGATCCCCATGGGCGATAATACGACTACTGCGAAATGCATATTAGATTATTTTAAATGCAAAAGTGTGTCTGTCTGTCTGTCTATCCGTGTGCTATGCTTTCAAGGCCTATTTGTTCAACCGTTTTTTTTAAATTTACCTATAAACAATTTAAGATTCCGCGGGTTAAGCAATGTTACCCATATTCAATGCATGGATCCCCACGGGTGATAATACGAGTACTGCGAAATGCATATTAGATTATTTTAAATGCGAAAGTGTGTCTGTCTGTCTGTCTATCCGTGTGCTATGCTTTCACGGTCCATCTGTTCAACCGATTGTTTTTTTTATTTACCTAAAGACAATTTAAGATTCCTCGGGTTAAGCAATGTTCCCCATATTCAATGCATGGATCCCCATGGGTGCAGATAATACGAGTACTGCGAAATGCATATTAGAAAATTTTAAATGCGAAAGCGTGTCTGTCTGTATAGACAGACAGACGGATAGCCGTCTGCTATGCTTTCACGGCCCATCTGTTCACGATTGTTTTTTTTATTTACCTATAGTCAAGCGCTTGGCTGCAAGTGGTGATGCAGCCTAAGGTTGAGCGCGCTTGCCTAGAAAATGCCTATTCACTCTTGATTTGAAGATACCAATGTTAATATAAAAGGATGGAAAAACTTTTGAATTAATATTGAATAAATTCATGCAGAGTTGGAATCCTGGGGGAGGACAGGCTAATATCTACCTCGGAAAAAGAGGCAAAAACCGAACTGCTTACTAAAACACAGTTTCAGAGTGTTATTTTAATTAACTTTATGTGGTTCTAAAAAAAAGAGCAACTGTTGAGTTTCTTGCCGGCTCTTCTCAGCAGAATCTTCTTTCCGAACCGGTGGTAGAGTCAAAACCTACCGTAACATAAGAGACACCTGTATGTCCTACAGGTTTTAAATAAATTGAGTTTAACCTTGTATAAGATCCCTTTTTTCAGCAGTATACTTAAAAATAGATTTTTTGGAAAGCAGCATTTTTTCATGAACATACTTAAATTTATTTTTTCGACGTAACTAAATAACCGTATAGATACATTAACAAGAGATATATAGTTCGGTCTACGCATCCATTCTTTCACCAAATTAGCGTAATTTGACTTAGACGTTAACTTGTTAACCGATCTAAGTTGTGAAATGGTTCCGAATTAATTACCGAGTGAAATAAAACAGGAAGATGGATAGCACTTCCGGTCGGTCGCCTCAGCGTTAATGAGCTCCCCAATTGAATCGAATTAACAATTAGCTTAGCATAATATACAAACACGGCGAATGCAATCTAATATTACACTTCACTACTACAGTCCATTAACGTCCATCTGTTGGGCACAATCCTCCACTATCATAGGAGAGAGGATATCAGAGCTTAGACCCACCACGCTGCTCCAATGCGGGTTGGCGGGCTGTAACGACTATTACCTATCATGTTAGTGATAATAACCGAGACCGACGGCTTAACGCACGGGGGTGAAACACCGCAAACTTCCTAACTCCAGGCTAGTACTGAGAATTTCTAATCGGAAAAACCCAATACTTAATTATGGCCTGACCCGTAACTCAAACCCGGGACCTCTTCGGCCGTAGTCAAACATGCTAACCACTAGACCAACAAAGCAGTTAACGAGGCAGTTGACGAAGCAGTTAACTGCCATTACACTTACCATCCACTAATCCATTACATTGTTTTGACGAACTTCCTGTCCCAGGCATTCACATAACAAATGCATACCCTGGGTCTGAATGCTGGGCACGCCACTCCTGATGCGTAGGTCCTACTTACTCGGTCCTATCCTGACCAATGCCTAACAAGTCATAATTAAAATAATTAAAAAACACGACTGCCCTGCCAAAAAACGAACTAAAAAGTTAAAAATCTAAATTAATCTAGTTAAATTATAATCTTATGTATAATAAATGATTTATTTTGTGAATCACTGGATATTGAACTATAGTGTTATATATTTTTGGAATCTACTCATCATTTTCTAGATGATGATTATATAGTTCATCTTATTTTAGATTTTTTTTTGCAACTTTAGTCTTTAATGCGGGACCATGGTCACCCCATCAATTTTTGTTTTAATTTTACTAGCCTATGTCACCCGGAATAAGCTAAGGGATTCTAACGATACCTCATTTATCAAAATCGGTTGAGGCGTATAGAAGTTATGGTGGAATATACAAACTCACATACATACATACATACATACATGAACCCTGAAAACAATATACTCCTTTTTTCAGGCTGTCGTATAAAAATCATGACATGACAGATCAATTTTGACTTCTGGTAAGCCGTAAGTGGCAAACCTTAGTTGGGGTTCCGAAGTTTTCGCAACGGCCTTCGTGGCGCATTGTTGAGCGCTTTTGTCTTAACGTGCGGAGGTCCCGGGTTCAATCTCCGGCAGGGTCAATTTGGGAATTTATAATTTCAGAATTTTCTCTGATCTGGCCGTCTGGAGAGACGTGCCGCCAAGCGACTAAGCGTTCCGGTACGATGCCGTGTAGAAACCGAATAGGGGAAAGGGTTAACGTACCTATTCTTTATTATGAGTTTAATATAACTGCCATGCCCCTAACAGGTTAGCCCGCTACCATTTTAGACTGCATCATCAATTACCATCGGGTGAGATCTCAGTCAAGGGCTAGCTTGTAGTGGAATTTAAAAAAAACACGAAGCCCCGAAGTTTTCGCAATATATATGTCACCGTAAGATTGTAAAAACCGTTAGATTATAATCTAACTCGCGAAATTGTAAACTGTCGAAAATTTGTGAGCCGTTCAATGTTCTGAGTGTGAATTTATGAAATATTCATTGTAATTACGTTTTCTTGCCTAGGGTTAGGGTTCGACATAAATAATCAGATAGTTCTATTTGGTTGATATACCTAAATAATGTTAATGTACCGAAAAATAATGCGTTAAATTGTAATCTTTCGACAGTTTGCAATTTCGCGAGTTAGATTATAATCTAACGGTTTTTACAATCTTACGGTGACATATATACCGTACACATTTTTCACACAAGCTGTTTACATTAAAATTTACTTCGAAACCAGAAACCTTGGGCATGATTCACAATTTTCACACCAGCTGCTCACGCGACCAATTTAGATGAATATATTAATTCCGTGAAACAAACTATCGATTAGTATGTAACGCGTTACGCGATGCTCGCTGCCGATAGCGCCCGTGTTTGTTTAAATTTAATTAATTAACTTAATTAAAATGTATCTTTTAGTTCCCATCGTAAAGTAACCGGGTATCGGGAGGTGTGAAGGAACCGTCAACGATATGATAATTTTAAGTTTTTTGTGAGAAAAGTGGTTTTCGTAAAAAAATAATACCACCGTTTTTTATTTTTCGTTTGCCAACGTTGTGTCGAAGAGCATGCAAAGGCATCTCCGGTCGTGTCGGATTGCCGTCCCATCGGACTATGAGTGTGAGGGAATAGAGAGTGCTTCATTTTTCTTCCCTTTTAGTTAGATGATTTTAAGGTTTTTGTGAGAAAAGTGTTTTTAAAAAAATAATATCAATCACTCGTTGATATCGTTCGTTTCCTAACATTGTGTCGGAGAGTACGCAAAGGCATCTCCGGTCGTGTCGGATTGCGATCATATCGGACTATGAGAGTGAGGGAATAGTTGTCACAATAGTTGCCATGCGCAATCGTGAATTGCAAGAGTTAAATTATAATAGGCCAAAAATAAATAGACGACTTTAATGAATTGCAAAAAACCGCTGAAATTCGCGCTACTGACTGGACCACACAGGGGCTCCCCCGCTGACTTCAATATGTCTGCCGCCTGTCACAACAAGAGCACTCTGTGATTTATCGTACGGCCAGGGGCTTACTACCGTCGCTTAAAGCAGTGTTATTGTAATAGGTACTAGCTGATGTCCGCGACGTCGTCCGCGTGGTTTAAGGTTCTATGATTCCCGCGGGAACTCTTTGATTTTTCGGGATAAAAAGTAGCCTATGGCACTCTCCAACTATACCCATGCCAAAAATCACTTCGAACGCGTTGCTCCGTTGTGGCACACACATTTTATAATAATAATTATTAATTGGTAACTATAAATTAATGAAATTATTGTTTTCTCTGTAAGTGAATTTTTTAACAATTCTATGAGAAAATAAATCCTGAACAAACACACAGAAAAAAATCAAAATTACGTCTTTAAGTTCTTGGAATGGTGTATGGATGCCATATGTATATTATACGTAACGCTTAGAACTTTGTGTTCACCGAGTGCTTGGGACTAACAGTACCTACGTCCCAAGCACTCGGTGGTTATAAAGGAAACAACACGAGTACTCGAACTGTAGTTTATTAATTGAGATAATTTTAATGTATGTCTCACAAAATAAGTAAGGTTTACTACTTAAATCACTTGTCGCGACTCGCGAGGACCTCGAGAAGGTCTTTCAGCGTTATTTTGGTTCAGGGCCTCAGCTTTTATTGCTATCCCAGTCCGGCAGGCAGAAACCAGGTCCGTGGGTGGGTAGCAATTCGGCTAATTACCAGAACGACTGGAGATTTCGAATTAATTAACTGCTTTTATAGGTAATATATTGCTGATTAACACGTTATTGTCTCGAATCTCGAATTGTGGGCACAGAATAATTGTTGTGGGTCAAAATGCTATATGAAAGGTCAGCAATATACGCCTTAGCAGCTAGGGATGTAACAGTACGATATTTCTATTACTGCATCGTTGGTGGTAAAACGGGGTCCATAGTGCCAACAGTTAAAGTGATACTTAAGCAAATGATGAAGGTTTGATGTCACGTACCTTGAAGACTTAAATAAGAATTATAATTCTAAAACACGAAAGTCAAAAATAATGAAACATTATGGCTTAATTGCGTTGGCAGTAGGTAAGTAATAATATGACCCCCTGAGTGGTTTTGTGCGTTTTGCCATATAGTTGTCAATCTTGTTCTATTAATTTGTGATGTGCTATTGATTTTTTACACTAGGTATATCAAATCTTCTTATATATAAAATGTCACAATGTTAGTTACATACTCCTCCGAAACGGCTCGACCGATTTTTATGAAATTTTATATGCATTTTCAGTAGGTCTGAGAATCGGCTACTATCTATTTTTCATACCCCTAAAACACCTCAATCCACGCGAACGAAGTCGCGGGCATCAGCTAGTACATATATATATTTGTGTTAGTGAAAGTATGGTGAAAGTGTTAGTAATTCATAAAAAAAGATTTGAAACACTCTCAGGTTGTAGTAAGTTCTAATCCTACTTTTTATTAGAACTGTGTCTAATAAGCTCTAAAATCTTTGGCTAGATCTGGGATAAATCTTTCATCTGAAGACCTATTATATGGCCGGAGTAATACAATCAGCAACTATTTAACAAATTTCAAAACGCGCTTCTAGTATGGAAGTTTGTATGAAATAGGTACATAGTTGTGACGTCATCCAATTTCAACGCATTTCTAATATAGTTTAAAATGGCTAAGAAACTTAAAACTAACCGAGAATGTGAATTTCAGGTCTTTTGGAAGAACCTCTGTTATAATCAGTAAGAAATAATTTGTATTTGACATCCCTATAAAGAAATAGTAACAAAACTCTACATTGTACTTAAGTAACCCATAAAAAATTTCTTCTAATTGTATATTTTATTAACACTCGATTGCATATGCTGATTATTACTATCGCAACTGCCATTGATAATATCTATATAACGGCCAGTTTACATTATTCCAGCCGCTGGATCCAGTAAGTTAACCAGTAATCTAACGCGCTGTTGTAATCGCGACGGAATTTGGTAAATGAAGTATAACATTCATCATTATGTAGGTACTAGATGGGCCCTTTCATAGAAAAAAATTGGGCATCCGACCTGTAGAACGCGCTCTTGTCCCAGCCATAGCGCTGTCCCGTTTTTCAGGCTAGATGGCGTTAGTAAAAAAGGTCCACATTCTTTGTTTGACAGGGCCCGTCTATGTAAATTGAGGTCGCTGATAATATTTCATACTTACATAAAATAAACACTACCTAGGTATATTGGACGTTTAGTTTTAAATAAGTCCAGGAATGCCCTAGAATTTTTAAATTTAATTTAACTTGACTAAAGTGTTCATTTCAATAAATGCATTCGGCTATGTGCCTACTAAATTATATCAAGGTACTAGTTAAGATGGAAAGGCAAATGCATAGCTGTTTGACTATACCCATTACTCTAAACTAGATGGTAGGGTACTGAATCGGTTGATCTAATTTTGACATCTTGTTTACTTTACCACGGGTTCGGAATGTTTCTACTCAGTCCCGGCAAGAAACTCAGCTCTTTTCAACAAGCAAAATGTTACATTGAGTAGGTATAAAGTATTGTAAGTTATTATTATACTACCCTGTGGGACGGTGGACGCAAAGTCGCTTTTCGATTCAACGAGCGCTTTTAAGATGTTTTTGAATTTATGTAATGACAAATATTGAAACCAGGGGGCAGTTCAAGTTGGGTTGGACCTAAGTCCTTATGGAAAAATGTGAACCAGCTGTAAGGATTATTTATAAGCAGCTATTAGTACAACCGGTTGTTAGGTTATTAAGAATATCTTGCAGGTCAAAGTGACCTTTAAATTAATTGAATTTATTTCAGGTTTACAACCTAGCTACTAGGATGCAAGGTGAGAATTGCACAATTGTTATTTTATTTACGTATTTATTAATAATTCGATATGCTGATAGTGATCGAAAACCTGCTGGATACATGATGAATGATAATCTTCTCAATTAAAATCTAAAGACCTTGTGTACCTTCTTGATCATCGGATAACAATAATAACACTTAATATCGCTTGCTTCAAACGGTGAAGGAAAACATCGAGAGGAAACCTGAATGCCCGACATTTCTTCTTAGTGCTCACAAAGGCGTGTGAAGTCTGCTAATCCGCACTTGGCCAGCGTGGGGGACTATGGTTGAATCCTTCTCATTGTGAGGGGAGACTCGTGCACAGTAGTGAACCGGCAATTGTATCATAATAAGTATCTATTTATTACAAATTATTATACATCTAGGTACAGGTATTGCTATGCGATTGGTCTTAGGCGTTTTGTTTTCTTACTTAAGTAGCTTAGGTAGGTAGGTATTTTAGTGTTGTCAGATGTCTCGTAAAGTAAAATATACTTTATTGTACACCATAAAAAAAGAAATACTAAAAATAATAATAATCTAACGGTCATGGCACAACAGGCGGCCTTATCGCTTAAATAGCGATCTCTTCCAGGCAACCTTAGGGCAAATGACACATTAAAATAGAAAGCGGAAGGGGTGTACAAAAGAGAAAAAATTAAGTAATAATACAAAAAGCTACAGAAATGAGTAATATAAAAATATAATTATAAATATCTAAATAGATATAATAGATAGAAAGAACAGAGAAAGAAAAAACTGAAGTAACTAATGTAAGTTATAGTGTCTCGTATTTTTTGTACGAGTGCCTGAAAAAAGGAGTATATTGTTTTCAGGGTTCATGTATGTATGTATGTAGGTTGTGAGTTTGTATATTCCACCATAACTTCTATACGCCTGAAGCGATTTTGATAAATGAGGTATCGTTAGAATCCCTAGCTTATTCCGGGTGATATAGGCTAGTAAAATTTAAACAAAAATTGATGGGGTGACCATGGTCCATGAATATATATTTCAACTTTAGTCTTTAGACTAAAGTTGAAATATATATTCGAAAATAAGATTAACTATATAATCATCATCTAGAAAATGATGAGTAGATTCCAAAAATATATAACACTATAGTTCAATAGCCAGTGATTCACAAAAAATAAGAAATGTGAATAAGATTCACATTTCTTATTTTTTGTGTGTGCAGGGCAGTCGTGTTTTTTAAATTGTTTTAATTATTTTATTCCACTACGAGTCCCTTGACTGCGATCTCACCGGATGGTAAGTGAGGATACAGTCTAAGACGGTAGCGGGCTAACCTGTTAGAGGTATGGCAGTTATAATAAACCCACCAATTACAATCCGGGAATCTTTAAATCAAGTGTGAATAGGCATCTGCAATAGGTACAAGACGTAAGACAATTATTATTGGTCCCTGCCTAAGTTTAGATTGAACAATATACTGCCACTCTAATGGTATTGAATTACAAACTTCGTCACTAGATTCACTCATTTTATTTATAAAAAAATACAGGAAATGAAATAGACCACCTAGAGTGTGGCCAATCCGATAAGGTAGTTGCCAGGTTGGTTTTTTTATATCCATTACATGTTAGCCCTTGACTGCGATCTCACCTGATGGTAAGTGAAGATGCAGTCTAAGATGATAGCGGGCTAACCTATTAGGGGCAAGGCAGTTAAGTTAGGCATATTAAATAATTAAACCCATACCCTTATTCGGTTTCTACACGGCATCGTACCGGAACGCTAAATCTCTTAGCGGCACGTCCCTTACCGGTAGGGTGATAACTAGCCACGGCCGAAGCCTCCCACCAGGCCAGACCAGCGAAAATTCAGAAATTATAAATTTCCAAACCCTGCCGGGTATCGAATCCGGGACCTCCGCACGTTAAAGCAACAGCGCTCAACATTGTATCACGGAGGTCGTCAACTGTGGTGGTGCTACTTGGCCCACCATATTTTGAAATTTCAATATACAATATTAACAAATAATTGTGGCTGTTAAACTTAAGAATACCTGTGTCAGAAGACCTAGCTTTATTATTTTTTAGGCCTAGCTAATAAAAATAAAAAATAATAATTTTTAATTTTATTATTTTTTTGCAGGGAGAAGGTACGCTCCAAAAGTGCGTAACAGTGAAACATACATTATGTTACATTTTCAACTTTGTTCAAGTACACTAGCTAATGGCCGCGACTTCGCGAAAATTTTTTATGCCCACGAGAACTCCTCCATTTTCCGGGATAAAATGTAGCCTAGATGTCACTCTCCGATTCTGTAACTCAGTGGTTATCAAAAAATGAAAGCCACTGACTTATATTTTATCCATTGAAGATTTACTATGAAATGTTTTTTCATTTTTTCATAGTAAACCTTCAATGGACAAAATATATATGTCAGTGGCTTTCATTTTTCGATAGCCACTGAGTTACAGAATAGGGGAGCTGGTCCTACAACAAAACAAACAAAACCTACCCATGCAAATAATCACATCGATGCGTAGATCTGTTGCGGCGTGATTGAAGGACAAACCAACAAACAAACACACTTTCGCATTTATAATATTAAGTAAGTGTGATTTATATATTCCTACTAGCGACCCGCCCCGGCTTCGCACGGGTAGCACTAATAATCATACCTAAATATTAATCCATACCCAATGTACCTAGGCAGTGGGCACTAGGCATGAAAATCAGGTTTTACATTAAGCACTGCGATATTATTAATCTTTGTAACTTATTATTATACATAATTATTAATTTAAACGTTACACACCTGACGTTGTCGCCTTGTCTTTTCAAAACCAACTAAAATTAATATGGCGGCCCTCAGTGACCATTGACTCGCAAACATTTGTAGGTAATAATATTGCGGCTATAAATTAAGATGTAAGCTATCCTATCTTTCAAGTTGGATCAAACTGCACACGGTGTGCATATTTAATTTAAAATCGGTTAAGTAGTTTAGGAGTCCATCGCGGACAAACAACGTGACACGTGATTTATATTTATTAAAGATATCCATGTAACTAACCATCCATATATGATATAACTAACTTGTAGCGGAATAATAAAATACCCTCTACCCTACTGGGGTGACATAGGACATTGAAACAAACTGGAGACACATTAAAAAATAACACGGCAACATGGGTGGTTGCAATAAAATAGTAATGTTTTGTCAACTATCTGTTTTTACTCCACTTGTATTTATGCTTCTGAAATGCACTCAAAATGCGAACGGTTTTTTGTGGGACCACCGTGAAACTTGTGCAAAAGCATAACGCTTCCATAACTTCCATATTTAAACAAAGCAAGTATATTCTAAAGTTTGTCGGTCTGTCTGCTGTGCTTTCACGGAGTTCGCGGCCCACCAGCCCCGGGCATTATTCGGTATCTATGTACGTAATACGTTACTGGATATATACCTAATTACCTACGTATTACTAAGTATGATCTTAAGACTTGGAATACGCGTACCTATCAATCGAATGCGCTCCTGTGACCCAAGTCGGTACCTACTTAGTTTTAAGTCATCAGAAATAGGTTAGGCTACTACCTACAATTTTTGCTTGTGAATGCATTTGTATTGCATATGTATGTGAGGAATACCTATTAGCTTTTTGGCATACCTACCTGGTATTGTTGCTTACCTTTTTTTTTTTGTAGAAATCAGGTGTAGGTATTTTTTTAATAATAAATAGGCTTATACTACAAACTCCTTTTATACTTCTACCATACCTTTACTACTGTTTTAATCATACTTTTGCGGGTCTAAAGTCAGTCTTCATGCCCTAGGGCCGTAATCTAGTCAATCGATCGCCCAACTAGTTGACCAACCCCATACTGTAAATATGCACAACAGAGTCTAGGCTCCAGACTAGTCGACCAAACGATCGTACCATTTGACATAAAAGTTTTTAAACCAAGGAGTATGTGTACCTGCATAAACACTGGCAGCATGAAAAGCAAAAAGTTTGAAATAAAAGGTTTAATTTGTCTTTTCTTTTTATTATTTACTAGACCTATGTATCCTACTTACTATGATTTGCAATAAATATCTAACCGTTACAGTTTGTTTTACTGTTATGGTAGAAGTTTAAAGTAGAGTATACACCACCGGGATAAAGCAGTTTTTTTCTTGGGCGCTTGAATCCCTCACTGCACTCAGGACTCAATCTTAATTCCCTCCCTTTGGTCGGGAATTAACTTATAACACCCTCGCTGCGCTCGGGAGTTAAATTTGGAGTCCTTCGTTACGTTCAGGATTCAATGTAGCGCCCGTAACATAAAACAGTGCTTTATCCCCTTGGTGTATAATCTACTATTACCTCCTTTTACCTATAAAGGTATGAAAATAAATTTGCAAAGCTCTGAATTATCAAGCCTCTGAAGGAGAACCCCATTTTATAATGGGGTTCTCTTTCAGTGGCTCAATAGCGTTTTTTTTTCAATAGTGTAAAAAAAATTATCAAAATCTATGAAAAAAAGAACTCCTGAAGTGAGTGCAAAGAAAACGCAAGCGGTACAGCGTTGCCGTTCAAGGCTCTATTTTTTGTCGCGCGACGCACCTCCTCCATATTTCCCGCGGCCTTCCGTTTTCCCGCGTCAACGTCACGCTGGGAGGCACCCGCGAAAGCCCGCCAATCAACAAATACGCCATGTTGTTAGCTGGGCGGGATATCGACTCCTTGCTCGACCCATCCCGCTCTAATAAGCCGTCCTCTCTCGCTCCCACACACCGCTCGCTCATTGGCAGGCGCGCAATTAAGCGCGGGAATTCGAATTCTATTTTTGAAGTAAATGTTTTTTCAGCGCTTGTTTATGGTTAAGCGGCCGCGCTATGACGCCGAGTGCGAACGACACCTGTCATACATAACCGCGTTCTTTCAGCGCATACCTTTTTAATTTTACCGGGTTATAATATGGCCGCGCAACCGACCAAGGAGCATATAACGTAAATTTATGACGTCGAATTAACACGTTGTGGTGATGTTTGATGGATTTATGGGTAGTGGGTGATTAATCGGGGAAGTCTGGAAATATTGCAGGTGGGCGGGTAGCGGCTACTGTTTTTTTTTAACTTTTTGTTACGCCAGGTTAGGTCTATTAACCTATTTGGCGTTGAGGAATTGATGAAGGTAATACAGTTACGCGGAGATTAGTTTGATAGCACGCCATCATTGCCATTATAACGTTATATAAGGCTACTGGCCTGCCTGCATCAGAAAACGGGATCACTTTGCTCGAAGATTAGATTTAAATTTGTTAAAAAAACCTTGTAATCTGTCAGTTCAGTTTAGGTAGGTAGTGGTACCTATACCTTATACAACATCTATAAGTAAACACTGATAGATGTTGATTTTTGGAATTGGACTGATTAATTATCTTTATTTAAGAAAATGTAAAAACGGGCTTTAAAGATTTATTTTTAACCATTTTTTTATTGTAACGTTTTAAAATTGGAACATCCTCTTTTTCGTACAATCACTATAAAATAATTTATTTTTGACATAGAAAATATAGGTATATACTTGGTATATATAGTCCCACAAACATATCTGACCCGTCGACAATGTCGCTAGTAAATATGAAAAAAAAATTAAAAAAAAAACAAAACTTAACAGGCATAAAATCTAGTTCCAATTATCGCCAACGGGTCGGATAAGTTTGCAGACGGACTTAAGTACCTACCCAGCTAACTTAATTCATTTAAAAAAATATAATATGTCAAAGAAGGTAGGTACAAAGCGCGATCATTAAAACCGTTTAAAATATTTTCTGGACGAATTAATCTTTGTATCTAAAGACCTAAATCTTTTGGCGCTCCCATTACCGACAGACGGCATTCGAAATTTTTTAAATTTAGAACAACGTTCGTTCTTTTTATTTAAATGTTTTACTTGGTTCCAAATTCTAAATAAATAGAAATTTGTTGTTATTTTAATGTTTTGATTATAGATTTATTGATTTTATTTGATTAACTACTATTGCTCCATAAAATAATGATGTTAAGTTAAACTATAATAGAAATTTACTACTTTGCCCTGTCCAGTTTTACAAATTAACTATGTTATGACACCTGCGATTTCGTCCACGTAGATTTAAAAAAATAAGTAAGTAACATTGGGAAATCTTCGATATTTCGGGATTATAGTAGGTACACTTACCTAGACTATGTTGCTCTCCGGATATTTGACTATATCCATACAAAAATCACGTGGTTCTGTTGCTCCAATGCAGCATGATTGAAGGACAGACCATCAAATTGGAATAACTTTGAACAGTAATAGGTTACGACGTGGGGTAGGCCACTTACTTTTATACTGAAAAATCAGAGTTCCTTGGGGATGTTTTAAAATATAATTTCACGGGGACGAAGTCGCGAGGATCATCCTAGTATCATCATAAATATTATCTAGGTACTTTTTCCTGAGGAAAATCAAACCTTAAAAGAGTTCTTGAAGAGATTTTTTACGCGGTTTTAATCCGATTCGGAACCTGAACCGGAGCGCTAAATCGCTTGGTGTTACGTCTATATCGGTACCTGGTCAGATTACAGAAAATTCTGAAATTATAAATTCTCGAATTCGACACTGTTTGGGATCGAACACCAGACTGCTTACTTATAAGACCACAGCGCTTACCACTGCGCCAGGGAGGTCGTCAAGATAATAAACCAGATGAGGTCCCGACTTCGACTGGATTAAAGTTTTTTGATTCCCGCGAGAACTTAAAAAGCAGCCTTTGTGCGAATCGGCTATAATCTATCTCTGTGCCAAAGACCAATGGCGAAATTTGAATGGACTTTATTGAGTAAATCTTGATTGTACACAAGCAAGTTAAGGACAAAAAGAATTTTCGTATTTTTTTATATTTTATCAAATCTTCACCATTATTAATTGAAGCTATGTAAAATAATAAAATATTTAGGGTATCTTATTTGATTATTTAATTCCGTTTCTCAGTTTAGTGTTACCATTATATGTATAATCTACCTAGAAGCTAGAATAGATTTATATTGGTAGATTATTTTGTATCGTTGTAAAACTTGACATTATTTCGTCTGATTAATGTTTGTGTAAATAATAGGATTGCTCTTTTTTAAGTGTATTTTATATTATTTAAGTGAATTTTCTTAAATACTCTCTAACAGAATGGTAATAAATGAAAGAATATTATAGCTGCACTGATGCTGATTGTCTGTGGTTGTGCCGAATCTGTCTTTGATATTATGGCTTTCTTCCGGTTGTCATTTTTAGAAGTGACATAACCCCATAACCTCCAAAACTTAAAAACGAAATATCTTTTTTTTCTAGCTTCATTTTTTAAATTCTTGAATCTGAGAGCTTCGTACTCGACGCTTATTAAAATATATTTTTTGCACACGTATACATAATTCTTTTTTTCGCAATAATATTGATGTATGGAAGTTCACCCAGATCCGTTCAGCCGTTCTGCCGTGATTGAGTAACAAACATCTATCCATACATCCATCCAAACTTTCGCATTTATAATTTTAGTTACATAAATAAAGTGGCCTCTAGTAGAGTACGGTACAGTTAGGCTTGGCTGTTTGATCGCAGTATCTAGTGTCAATAAAAATGACATGTAGTAGTGGCGGAATTGGCATGTGTTTGACAGGTTCCGATAGCCGCCGGTGAGTGCACGGCCTAACTGACGATGTACTTTATGTACAGGGTGTAGGTATAATACTTAGTTATTTATGCTTAATAGTGTGAGCATAATTCCAGTAGTGGGCAATAATTAAATTGCTTTTAAATATACCTATTTGTGCTCTCTTTAAAACTTGCAAGAGGGAACGGTCACAACGTGTAGCGGTTTCACGAGATATCGTCACCTCCATGGCAAACTTACGAATCTGCAATTTTAGTGAAATCAATTTTTCGATGAAAAATCGTAACCGTAACCAAATGTAGTACTGCACACCCTAGTAAAGTTACGTATTTATGGCACTGATAGTTAAAGAATTCAAATTCAGCGACAGAAATTTACCACAGTGCTACATTTGGAACGATTTTTCATGGAAATATTGACTGCAGAATCTGAATCTTTGCCATGGAGGTGACGATATTTAATGTAAACAGTTCATTATAAAAACATGGTTAAACATAAAGACAAAATTCATTTGATCCAGCCACGATTGCTATCGTTAAACTATAAATCAAAATGCGAATGGTATAAAACCAAATATCAGTTTAATTAAAACTTCATCAATAAATAAATTAACAAACTTTTATCTTTTCTAAAAATTCAATTCAATTTAAAACGCAAAGCAACAGAAACATGGTGAAAATTCAAGTCCCACAAACTTATACGACCCGGTGACAGCGTCGTTAGTAGATAAGAAAAATAAAATAAAAGCAAAAACTAAACAGGCATAAATATTTGTTACAATTTTGGCCACCGGGCCAGATAGGGATGATGCCTATATTAAAAAAAAATCTAACTAATTTTAAATAGAGCGTCTTCCAAAAGACCTAAAATTCACATCCTCGGTTAGTTTTAAGTTTGATAACCATTTAAAATTATATATATTAGATTTAAGAAAAAAGTGCGTTGAAATTTGATGACGTAACAATTGTGAATTTCATACAAATTCCATATTAGAAGTGCGTTTTTCAGTTTGTTAAAGAGTTGCTGATTTGATTGAGTTGTCACATGCCATCTTCCCTATTTTCAATGTGTATGTACATTTTTCCTATGGACAGATACAAAAGCGGTTCGACTCCTGCGATGCTGCGATCTCATCTGATGGTATTGTGAAGATGCAGTCTAAGATGGTAGCGGCTAACCTGTTAGGGGTATGGCAACCCATACCTCTAATCGGTTTCTACACGGCTACATCGATTGGCGTCACGTCTTTGCCAGTAACTAGCCATGGCCGCAGGCTCCCAACAGGCTATAACAAAGAAAATTCAGAAATTATAAATTCTCAAATTGACCATGCCGGGAATCGAGCCCGTGGCCTCCCACGTTTAGAGACAACAGCGCTTAACACTGCGTCAGGGAGGTCGTCAAAATTTTCTAGTTTATTTTAATGTCCTTTTTCCCCCCAGTGGGGTAGAGGGCGTTTACAGTGTTGCCCCATCTCGAGCGGTTATAGAAGCTGCTACACCCTTGTCTTAAATGAAATAAATCATTTCATGTATTTTCATTTCAATAAAAAAAAAGAGGAAGTAGGTATTAAGTCATAGAGGTGTACTTATTGCTTTATTGTACACCACACAAATGAAAAAGAAACAGCTGTTTATTACCAAGAAAACTTAAAAAAGTACATTGTAGCAACCATATTATATATCTACATTTTACTTTGCATTACATGTAAAGTGCATTATCTATTTCTTTATTTAAAAATAAGTTTCGCAGTCTATTATCTAGCTATCATTATTTCAATTCTGACGTAAAATACAATCGCGTGGTTCTAATAGTTAATTAAAAAATTCCGATGAGTGCATAAAGTATGATAAAACAACAAAAAAAAAAACCGCCACACATTTTCTCTGTAAGTTGCAAGTCTATGGACATCTACTGGCAATTATTAAGTTGTTTTAATAACTTGTTTTATTTCTGTATACTCGTACTAGCTGATGCCCGCGACTTCGTCCGCGTGGTTTAAGTTTTCTTGATTCCTGCGGGAACTCCTTAATTTGCCGGGATAAACAGTAGCCAGTGCGTTATTCCAGAGTATAATCTATCTTTGTGCTAAATTTCAGTCAGATCCGTGCAGCCATTCTGGCGTGATTGAGAAATCCATCCAAACTTTCGCATTTATAATCTATTAGTCATTTAGTTATTTTTAGTGCAGAGCTCCTGTTCCAGATCACGGGTTCGATTCCCGTGCATACACCTCCAACTTTTCGAAGTTATGTGCGTTTTAAAAAATCCATACTAATATCATATTATAATTGCGAAAGTGTGTCCGTCTATCTGTCTGCTACGCTTTCACGACCCATCTGTTCAACCGATTTTGATGAAATTTGGTTTAAGGATAGTTTGCATCCCGGGAAGGACATAGGCTACTTTTAATCTCGTATAATTAAAGAGTTCCCGCGGGGGTCAAAAAACCGTTATCCAAGCGGACGAAGTCGTGGGCATCATCTAGTTAATCATAATAGTTGCATTAAAAAATCGAAGTCAAGTTGTTAGGAAAGTTTCTCCATCAAAAACTATGATTAGTTCGCTGAAGTATTTTTACTTCTATTACCTGTTGAAACATTGGTAGGAATTTTCTGGTAAAAGTTACATAGTAGGATAATAAAGCAGACGTGCGAGTCAAAATATTTGGAAAGCATACATATACGCAATGTTACTCATTATGCTTCCAATTTACGTTGCAAATATTTAGATTGTTCCGTTACGTAACCTGGGATTTTTATTATAAAACTAGACGATGCCTGTGACTTCGTTCGTTAGGATTTGTTTTTGAATAATGAGATTTTCGCATATAAATGTTTGTAATACCTGCTACGGTTTGTCTTTAGGATGATCATTTTGACAGAAGGGAGGTGTATAGCAAAAGTGAAGGACTAGATTATTGTCCCACAACTTTATCTGGCCCGGTCACAGTGTCACTAGTAGATATGAAAAATTAAATTTAGATAAAAAGCTTAACATGCTTAAAAATTAGTTCCAATTTTGACCACCGGGTCATAAAAGCTCAAAAATCATAAAAGGCAAAATTGTCATCTCTTTGACAAACAAGAGACTAGACGCAATGGCCGTGACTTCGTCCGCGTGGATTTAGTTATAAAAATGCCGAGGGAACTCTTTGATTTTTCGGGATCATTTCTCGAAAATTCGGGAAAAATTTTCGGGATAATTCGTCGGTTCACGGACGGTCCGTGAAAGCGTAGCAGACAGACAGACGTGATCTGTCGTATTTATGATGTAGGTATAGCGTGGTTTACGTAAACTGGGATTTATTATGAAAAAGTGAGATTGCGTAAGACTGGCTTTCCACCTGGGATACGTAGCGACGGTGGAAGTGATGAATGAAGTCGGAGAGTGGCCGCCGTGGCCGAAATTCGATCGGGAGGACACGGAAGCAACTGGCTTCGCATCCAGCAGCCCAAGTCAGTGTACCTAATACATGTTACGTAACGTACGTATTGTATATCATTTACTTAGAGTTTTCTTTGTATGAAAAGACTGGTGAGTGTAAAATCTGTAGCCCAAATAACTGGTGCGATTTGAAACCACGTAAATTCTGTGACCAATATAATACTTAAATCATTTGGCGTCATGACATTATCAATGCAAGTGCGAAAGACGTGCGTCATGGCATAATAACGCGCGGACTGTGGTTTCTTGAAAGAGGTCCCCGTCGAGAAATGAAGTTATTTGGACTCCAATGCTTCGATCCTAATGCCGAGATTCACACACATCTGTTATAGCTAGGCACTCGCCGCGCATCTCTTGTGGATAAGTGGCCTTAGGTTCCTCTTGATTAATTGAGAGATCAACTACAAGTTGTTGACGTCCAGTTGCATTTAGTCGTTGATAAGTTTATACCGCTCTCATTTCGCCTTAGTTTAATTATAAAGCGACCATCAGGAGTCGCTATTACGCCGCGTTTGACATTATGCCAAATTATCAATATAACTGTTTCGTCCGAGTGATTAATCTCGTTGAAAATTTAATACCCGCGCTACTGATTACTGAACGCAATGCGTCGGCATTTTACGCGCCAACTCAAACGTCACTTTGACGCATCGCAGTGCGGAAACCTTGATTGCCGCCATCGCGTTATTTTCGCAGGTAATTCAGTTTATTCCAGCCTCAATCAGGGTACAGTTAAATCATAGCTTTTATTTCTTATTACGGGGCTTTGGAGAGATTCCGCGCAATTTACAAACGCACGTTTTGCAATATCGCTAATTTTGGTACGGCGCGGGCGTTTACGCGGGCTGTGACACCTGATTGACAGGTGAAAGGGCGCGAATTAGCGAGGCCCGTTCGGAAACCGATCTCTCGTGCTCATTGTGCCCAGCCTTTATGTACCGTAATAAATACCTTTAGAATTAAACGCGGGAATTGAAATCGCGATTAAAATGAACCCGGAACGGCACACGCTGTTTGTGTATCTTTTACGTATATTACGCAAATGAATTTAGATTTGAGGGTGTTGTATTAGCCGAGGCAGTCCATTAGGCGCCGTCGGGTGACATATGCTGTGGAGTGGCCACAGATAAGATAGAACCGTATGTCATAAATTTTAGCGCTACCGTTTGGCATCCGCCAACAAACATAGGATGCGGGGATTAGTGGGCAAACACTGTGAGTGTTGTTAAACGAAATGTTGGTTGTGATAAAGACGTAGAACAACAGAGAGACAGAGGCAAACGAGATTTGAGATAGCGCGGCTTAGCGTCGTGGAGACATTATCTGTGGCAGCGCGCGGGATGTGTTCGCAGCGTGCGGAGCGCGCCTGCACCGAATTCCACGTTCGAATTTTGAAATTAATTTCAAATGAGCTCGAAATTTTTATCAATGGCTTCAAGTTCTCATTTCCACTCGATTTCTTTACCTAGTAGGTACTCAGGTTACGTTTAACTTCAAATTATTAATGATTGTAAGTGTAAGGTAGATAGATATGTACCTACCTGAATTAGCTTAAGTTACAAGGTTTAAGTTATGCGGAATTTCGCGCTTTGACAATACGGAACTGCGCGATATTTCCCGAAAAAAACCTATTAACAGTACTTACCCGCTAAGTAAGAACTCAAACTCAAATCATTTTTATTCAAGTAGACTCTGAAAATTGCTTTTGAATCGTCGAGTGATTCTCCCACTCGTTCGGAATTCCATTCCTACCAAGAAGAACCGGCAAGAAACTAGGCGGTTGCTCTTTTGAAAATAAAATACATTTAAGTACATTTAAGAACTAAAGTGACCGACATAGCTCTGAGGGTTAGCAAGCTGAAGTGGCAGTGGGCAGGCCATGTCTGTCGCAGCAGACGATGTTGGGGCAGACGTGTTCTGGAGTGGAGACCAGCAAGCGCAGTGTAGGACGACCTCCAGCTCGCTGGTTCGATGACCCAAAGAAGGTGGCGGGAAGCGGGTGGTTGAGAAAGGCTGAGGACCGTGTTTGGTGGCACACTCTCGAAAAGGCCAGCAAATTCATATTCAAATTTAAATGTTTTTTATTCAAATAAACTTTTAAAATTTCAAATAAGTTTATTGAATCGTCGAGTTAATCTACCACTGGGTCGAAATCCCATTCCTACCGAGAAGAACCAGCAAGAAACTCGGTGGTTGCTCTTTTTAAATAATGAATTTACAATTAATAAATCAATGTGTACATAAGTAACCGCTATCCTTAGCATTCCGGGGCGATCAAATCCATGCTCCTCTATCATTTACATAATCTTCAACAGTATAATAAGCTTTTTTCAGGACCATACTTTTAATGGATTTCTTAAATTTGTGCATAGGCAAGTTTAAAATAGGTCGTGGAATTTTATTAGAGAAAAGAATTCTCATTCCCACGAATGACCTGCTGACATTTTTGAGGCGGAGCGATGAAGTCACGAGCCTATTACGGCTTCTAGTTTGCCTGTCGTGCAGATCGCAATTTTTGTTGTAATTATGGATGTACTGTTAAATTACAAAAATTATATTACAGCAAATATATTGCGAGGATTTTTTAAATATCTGCCGCTTTACCCCGTAGAAAGAACTCCCTAAGACATAATGCTATGAAAATAAGCAAAATATACTGTGCTAGCAGGATCCTGGAGTAGCAGTGGATGCGTACATGATCCATCCATCATATCCATCGTATCACATCGTAGATACATAAGTAACTGTCCTTAGCATTGCTCAAGACAAATGATAATTATAAAAGTCGCCCCAGACCTTAATTAAAAACCTAGCTATTAAATAAATACAATACTTACCTACAATTTACGTTATTTCACATATTAGCATGGTGTGACGTCTGTATTTAGTATTTGATGGTTATTCGCGAATCGCGATAAGACCGCCTTTTAGTTTAATTGCGCTCTTTAGTAGGTAGGTGTAGGTATCTATTCTAATAGTTTAGTTTGTTAGTTTAGTTTGTGTTATTTTATATTTTGTCTTATTTAATTTTAATTGTAATGTACTTTTTGCAGCCTATGGAGACGAATTGGGCAACTGTTATGTTTCCCCAGACGTGGTACATAAAGAATAAAGAATATTGTAAATGAGAATGTTTGGGTGGATATATGGATGGATCGATGCATGGATGGATGTTTGTTTCTCAATCATGCCAAAACGGCTGAACCGATCTGGATGAAATTTGGCATACAGATAGATAGGTCTGGAATAACACATGAGGCTACTTTTTATCCCGGCAAATTAAAGGGTTCCCGCGGGAATCAATAAAATTGAATCTACGCGGACGAAGTCGCGGGCATCAGATAGTGTAGATATAAAACAAATAAGCAAATACGTTCTTTTTTATTTTAATTACAAGATAGGTATTCTCCTATATGCATAAGTTGCAGTTTAAAGAATCTTTAAAACTAGATGATGCACGCGACTTTGCCTGTGTAATGAAAGCTACTTATCATGGCCTTAAATTTTGTGAAACTTGAAAAAGTAATGACATACAGACACACTTTCGCATAAATAAAATAAATTTAACTAGCTAACGCCGCGACTTCATCCGCGTGGATTGCGGTTGTGGTTGCGGCGTTAGCTAGTGTATTCCAGCCAATAATCTATCTCTATGCCAAATTTCATCCAGATCCGTTCAGCCATTCTGGCGGTTTGAATCCTAATTTAACAAACATCCATTCACCCATGGCAACAAATTTTCGCATTTACAATATTAGTAATAGATGAGTAAGTATGGCTAATTTTTATAATTTGTTTTGTCATGCTGTACTAATTTAAATGCTTTTCGTAATAACACTTTTACATGTAGTCAATAACTATTTTGTAGTATTCAATCTAAATCAGGTTAGGTATATATTATTCAAGATAGGTACTTAGTCTTACTATACTTACCTATATCCAAATCCTATGCAGTATATATAAGTATACCTATCTTGTCTGAGAAAATTAATTTATTTTGATGTGGAAGAATAATTTTATGTGCTTAGATAACTAGCTATTTCATTCAGGCAATTTAAATTGCCTGAATAAAACCTTATACTAATATGATTTAGTAATCTTACTTACTAATATTATAAATGCGAAAGTTTGGATGTATGTTACTCAATCACGCCCCAACGGCTAAACGGATCTGGCTGAAAATTGGCACAGATATAGGTTGTAGTCTGGAATAACACATAGGCTACTTTTTATCCCGGAAAATTAAAGATTTCCCGCGGGAACCAAAAAACATCAAACCACGCAGACGATGTCGCGGGCATTCGCTAGTTGTATTTATATGTTGTCACATATGATAACACTATAGGTAAATTAAATTAAGGAAGAAATCTCCGAAGCGTAACCTGGCTAATGTCCTAGGCTGTCTAGACTATGTAGGTATCTGACAAGTGCGCTCTACCATAATATACTTAATTAAATTTAAAACTTGAGTAGGTAAGTTTTTAAAGTAATTAAAAGTGCACATACCTACCTACCTTTTAAGTACATCTTATATGCTATAGAATATTAAATTATGTTGTCATTGTAATAAAGCACAAATTATAAGTAGTTATTATACCTATTAATTGAAGGCAAATTATAGGTAGGATAAAATTATAAATAGATCAAGTGGCAATGTTTTTATAAGTCCATTTAGTCATTAAGTAGATACTAAGTAGGTATCCCAAAAAATATAGTTTTATATCTAAGAAATAGTATATATTATGTTATTATTTAAAACTAATAACTTGAACGCTGATTTTCATGTCTTTAACTTCAAAAATTTGTTTCTAATTAAAACTTCATTTTACCCTTTTAGAGGTGAATTTCGAAAAACCGTTTCATAGCTGATGTCTACGCCATAGAAGGAACCTACTTATATTCCAAAATTAAATTTTGTAAGCTCCATAGTTCCTGAGATATCATCATCAGTGAGTTGTATTTCGCTTTTATATAATCAAAAATATAGGTACATAGGTGTTTAACTATATGTAGAAACCACATAATAATACATAGTTATAGGTACTAAAATATATTTCTACTATTTACCTTTGCTGTTGCATTGAGAGCTATAATATAGGTACCAAAATATATTTATATTTAAGTACTTACCTATCCAATACCGCTCCAGTGAGATACAGGTGCTTCCATGGCGTAGTAGACCCTGACATTGAAATACATAAGGTATATAACCGGCTATGTATCGTTGCGTCGTGAAATATTGGGTTAAAAGCGCTGCAAGCCTGCAACTTCAGTAATAGGGATGATGCCTATATCAAAGATAAATTACTTCTAACTGATTATTAAATAGAGGATCTTCCGGAAGACCTATAAAAATTCTGTCCAAAAAACCGACTTCCAAAGCCACTGTAGAGTGAAAAATAATTTTGATTTCAACACACTATGTTGAAGTCGGGCGAGCCTGATGCGTCAACTTTGCTTTTCCTTGTTATACCCGCCCGACTTCAACATAGTGTGTAGAAATCAAAATTTTTTTACTCTGCAGTGGTTTTGAAAGTAGCTTTTTTGGAAAGAATTTTTATTTTTAACCTTTAGTGTCAGGGTTTTTTTATGGGACCACCTCGAGAGCTTCCTCTAACGACTGAAATTTTTCTTTTCAAATCGGTTCAGAAACCACGGAGATATGCAACCTCCTCCTTTTTGGGAAGTCGGTAAAAATTTACGTCCTCGGTTACTTTTAAGTTTGACAACCATTTTAAAGTCATTTTAAATTAACGAAGAAAAGTTTGAAATTTGATGACGTTACAACCGTGGATTTCATACAACTTCCATATTAGAAGCGCGTTTTCAAGTTTGATAAAGAGTTGCTGATTTGATTGAGTTGTCATCATCCCTATTGTAGGTACATAATAACAATGTACCTAGAGCATATAAAAATAAAAATATAATAATTATATTTAATTTATATTCTCCGTGCGAGCCCAATTTGGAAATTTCCTGGACTACTCGATATCATGGATGCCACCTTAAGAGATACGCTAGAAAAAATTCTAAATTTATCTTTTGATGATCAGTCTTGGAATCAAGCTACTTTACCGGTCAAGTATGGTGGCATCGGCGTGAGAAAAATTTCCAGTGTTGCTCAGAGAGTTGGAAGGTCAGGTGTCCCAATGACGATATCCCGAAGGAATGTTTCACACAAAAACTTTGGGATGTGCCGTTGGTTCGGCTGACACATACAAATTTGGTTCAAAATCTTACAAGTGAAAGAGATCGAGCAAGGCTTCTAGCCTTATCTGAAAAAGAATCCGGGTATTGGCTTCATGCCTTGCCATCGAAAAATCTCGGCACTCTTTTAGATAATGAAAGCTTTCGTGTGGCTCTAGGTCTCAGATTGGGAACACCCCTGTGCTTCGAGCACAGATGTCCGTGTGGAAAAGAGGTCGATAAATTTGGAATTCACGGACTCTCTTGCCAAAGGAGCGCTGGTAGGCTTTTTCGGCATGGCTCTCTCAATGATACGATCAAAAGGGCTCTTGCCACCATAGATATTCCTGCGCTCATTGAGCCGGCAGGGATTAGTCGGGATGATGGCAAGAGACCTGATGGATTGACGCTGGTTCCCTGGGAACGGGGACGGGCGCTAATGTGGGACGCAACATGCGTAGACACATTGGCCCCGTGTCATATCAGGGAGACAGCATCAAGGCCGGGAGCCGCAGCAGAAAAGGCTGAAACCGGCAAGCGGCGGAAGTATGCCTCTCTCATAGACAGTTACATATTTGTTCCGTTTGCCGTGGAGACCCTTGGGCCGTGGAGTCTTAGTGCCAAAAAATTTTTGCGAGATATTTCACCGCGGTTAATTGCCTCATCTGGTGACAGAAGGGCTGGCTCATTTTTTGCGCAAAGGATCAGCCTGGCTGTCCAGCGCGGAAATGCAGCCAGCATTCTTGCCACCATTCCACGTGGGCATGATTTATATAGTAATTAGGTTAGGCTAGCTAGCATTAAGACCTAGAGCTAAATTGATTCCTATCAAATCTGTGTTTTTTCTTATTGAAAGATTCAAATTGGTTTGTTTTTCTTATTATTAGGACCTTACATAAGAAATTGCCGTTTCGTCGTACTGGCCACTTTCTCAAATATCTCAAATATCTCCTCTTTGCTTAGGAATTTCAATTTCAAATTTATATAGCTATTTACTCATGCTTTTGTGTTTTGAAAACCCCTATTCATTTATTTTTTCCTCTTTTGGTTTTTTCTTTGCGTCACTCAGTTTACAAAATAGAAAACTTGAAATATCGCGTTATTTACGAGTACGAGTTCCATCGTGGTACCAGTGCTGCAGAAACGGCTCGAAGGATTAATGATGTGTATGGCGGCGGTGTGGCAAAAGAAAACACAGTGCGTTTTTGATTCCAACGTTTTTGTTCTGGAAATTTCGACCTGCAGAACCCGTCGACTGACCCCGTGGACGTCTGGAGACCAAAGTTGATAATGAAGAATTGAAGGCTATTGTGGAAGCGGATCCATCGCAAACCACGTCCGAGCTAGCTGCAGGTGTCGGTGTTAGTGATTTAAAACTGTTTTAATCCACTTGAAGCAAATTGGGAAGGTGAAAAAGCTTGAAAGGTGGGTACCTCATGAATTGAGTGCAGCAAACCGACAAACGCGCGTCGACTGCTGCGTTACATTACTCAACCGGCACAATAATGAAGGGATTTTAAATCGAATTATTACCTGTGATGAAAAGTGGATCCTGTACGATAATCGGAAACGCTAATCGCAATGACTGTCCCCTGGCGAACCAGCCAAATCCTGCCCCAAGCGAAAATTGACTCAAAAAAAATTACTTGTGAGCGTTTGGTGGACTAGTGCCGGTGTCGTTCACTACAGCTTTCTTAAATCTGGCCAGACAATTACGGCGGATGTCTATTGTCAGCAACTGCGAACCATGATGGAAAAGCTAGCTGCTAAACAACCGAGGCTCGTCAATCGCTCTAGGCCACTGCTGCTTCAGGACAACGCTAGACCACACACTGCACAACAGACGGCTACCAAATTAGAGGAGCTTCAATTGGAATGTCAAAGACATCCACCGTACTCCCCGGACTTTGCTCCAACAGATTACCATTTTTTTCGAAATTTGGACTTCTTGCAAGGGAAAAGATTCAACTCCGATGGGGCAGTCCAAAGCGCCTTCAAAGATTTTATTGATTCCCGTCCGAATGGTTTTTTTAGTAAAGGGATCAATGAACTACATATAAGATGGCAAAAGTACATAGATAGCAATGGTACATACTTTGATTAAATAAATATATTATATTTTTAAAAAATCGACTTTATGTCCCTCCCTTACAAAACGGCAATTTCATAGGTAAAGACCTATTATTTAAAACACTTCTATCAACTATATTTTTCCATCTTTATCTATATATAGATTTAATCAAACGATTTTGGGCCTACTCCTAAGATATTTAAAGTTACGAGTTTCTTTTCTATACTTTTATATCACAAATTATTTAACTAAATAATGTGGAAAAAGACGTTATTTATGCAAATAAGCCATTTTCCTTGTGACTAAATAGTAGATATAATTTTCAGTAACAGTTGACAGAATATTAGGTTTGACTTGCATAATTTAACATATTATTACCTACTTATAATTTTTCATGTTAAAACGTTACCGTTAAGTTTTTTTAATTGTAAAAATACAAATAAGATTTTCCAATAAGACAATGTACGTACCGTACCTACAGTTTACAATAATTGGCTATAATTTTTTTATTCAGAAAATTAACACCTTGTTATACTTTGAATATTTATTAATAAAAACTAACCTACCACAAATATCTATACTTATCTTTACAAAAAAAAATTATTAAAATTTTGAAAGCATTGGGTAGCGTACCTATCCAACTTATACCTTCAAAACTTTCATTTTATCTTACCTAAAGTTAATTTTTAATTCAAATTATAAGTATATGTGGAAATACGTGGAAATTAAACATTGACAATTATTGCAAAAACGTAATTTTTTTTATGACGGTCGTATTTCTATATTTATGTTCAGAATACAATCGTTGAAGTTATTAAAACAAAGAAAACAATTAGCAGTAATATCTTAATGTGCTTGATTTTAAAAGCTCATTGTTGTATGCCTTGACTGTTTAGAAAATTCCTTTGTATCAGCACCAAAATCTTTTCAAATTAAATTGAAACTTAATGGTACATTACAGTGTTGATAAACCGCTTTTCAGTCATAAAACTTACGTTCTAAGTTCTAATTGAACACTTATGATATAAGTATGCCTTGCCTTCCACTACAAGTTAACCCAAGACGATCTCACCTGGTAGTAAGTGATGATGCAGTCTAAGATGGTAGCGGGCTAACCGATAAGGCGTATGGTAGTTATATTAAACCCAAACCCTATCAGTATCAGTTTATACACGGCATCGTACCCGAACGTTTGAATATAGGTTGATTTCAAAACGAACATGGGTTGAAATGAAGATGTGTCGGAGTTCAAGAAAGAATAAATTTTCACGACTAGCATGGTTTGAAAATAGGTACGTTTCTAAACGAACATGGGTAGGAATAAACGAAGATGTGCCGGAGTTCAAGAAAGAAAAAATGTTCACGAACTTGCATAGTTTACAAATAGGTTGATTTCTAAACGAACATGGGTTCAAATAAAGACGTGTCTGAGTTCAAGGAATGGCCGCGTTGTCTGGCGACGATTTGTCGAATGCAAACATGTTCAGAAATTACACCGACTTTGTTGCGCGGCCAAATTAATTGCCGCCCGCGCGCCGTGACTAATGCAGCCCAAGGGAATTAATGAACGCGAACTTTAAAAAAAACACAACTGGACTCACAAATTGAAGACCTACGTCTGGAAATCGAACGTGAATTCGTCAAATCGAAGCGTCTTTTATGATATAGTTTTTATAATGATGTTTTTGATTTGTTAATTCGTCAAATTGAACCAAAGAACAATTATTGAAGAAGCTGATACCTAGTCTTTCGAGATAGTTTTATTTCAGATTTGTAAGCTCTATATAAGTACCTACTTACTATATATTTAATATTAGGGCGAAAACACTTCTTAAACGACAGGGCAATACTTAATTCGAAACATCCGCGTCGTATGAGAAACGTTTTATCATGCCGCGCAGGTTTGTGCAGCTGCATAATATAGGTAAAAGGGACGTTTCACACTGACTTTTTTCCTCCCCTTAAGGTGTTTTCGCACTTACAGTATTATGTTTGTACCTACCATATTTTGATTGCTGTAGGATCTGGCCCGTTTAATGGAGAAGAAAGTTAATAATTTACTGCAAAAAAACCCATTAGGTAATACTCGCGGATGACGTCGCGGGCATTATCTAGTAGAAAATACTTCCATAGAAAACCGATTGGTGATTAATGTCATCTTCGAACTGGAATTTAGTGCGTTTTGTTGATGACTTCTCAAGCCATCAGTAAAGTTCGAATTTTAAATTTAAATTGGTTGTCCTTTTTAATTGACCCGGAGGCAGCGTCGCTAGTATATATTAAAAATTAAAATAAAAACATAAACTATAGACACAAAAGTTGGTTCCAATTTTGGCCACCATGTCTGATAAAAGTTGGTGCGAATTAATACACCTAATACCTTTTTGAACAATCAAATCATACTAATATTATTAATGCGAAAGTGAGTTTATTTTTGGTTAGTCCTTCAATCAAGCAACAGCAAAGCAACAGAGCAACGGATCGACGTGGTTTTTTGCATGGGTATAGTTGAGGACATGGAGAGTGACATTGGTCGGAAAATTAAGAAGTTCCTATGGTACTTAAAAAAAGTTTTCCACGCGGACGAAGTCGCGGGCATCAGCTGGTATCACAGAAAAATACATAAGAATTATATTATTTATACGTTAAAACGCATCACAAAGGGTACTTTTAAGTTTTATCCTGGGAAACAAAGTGTTCCCGCGGGATTTTTACAAACCTGACGGTTTTCGTTTCGAACAGTGAATGACAACGACTCCAAAACTTCGATGGACCTGATAAGAAGGCTCAGGGTCACTCAGCGGGCGATAGAGAGGGCTGTGCTCGGAGTATGCCTACTTAATCAAATCGGAAATGTGGAGATTCGTAGGAGAACCAGGGAGACGTAACTCGAAGAGATGCTAATTAGTGGCGATGGGCAGGATACTGAAGAACCGAGATCTAGGCGTTGGGGTCCCATAAGGTGTTTGAATGTTATCAAACTTAAAACTTACAGATAAATTAAATTATACCTCTTACAACAACTATAAATAACAGACTTATTTGGCCCGGTGACAGCGTAACTAGTATTTATATAATAACAATAACATAACAGGCATACGTTCCAATTTTGGCCACCGGGTCAGATAAGTTTATGGGACTATAGGTATATGTGTCACAAAGAAATAATTTATTTTTACACAATAATCATGCCTATTAAAATAAGTCCCTGAATATCGCAACAACAAACCGTTTTGTTAATTTCACGAAGAATATTAGCTAATTAAGTTCGAGCTTCGATTAGTGTTTGACGTATGAAAGAGCAATTCGAAGATTAATTTACGGCGCCATATTTTTCCAAGATGGCCGCCGAGGACTGAAGTTAATTACTTCATTGTATATTGTTACATGGCGTCCATGTTTCCCCCTTGGAATTGCATGTTTTGTTTCGAAGATATTTACGTTTGTACAAATGACTACATTTGGGAAGCCTGGCGGAGGTTATTTACTTTGAAATTGCTTGACTTTTAAATGAAGACCTCAAATATTCTAAGTTAGGTAAATATAAAGGTCTCTTTGGATGACTTTACTTTGACGTTTGGGGCTTCTATGGGGCTAAAATCCATAGCCACGATTTTTTTTCAGCTTTAACAATGATTTAATAGGGTTAAATAAATATAGGATAATTTTATTGAGCCTATGTTAATGTGGAAAATCTAAATATTTCCTAATTAATTACTTTCAACTATAGGTAATTATTGCAACTAAAACATAAATTGCATGCATAGTTATAGCTGATTTTATCCTTTTCAGGTTTTTGCAATATTATTCTTATAAGAATTTTCATAACTATTAGATTTTAGCTAATACTTAATAAGCTTTATTAAGGAATCGTAAGATATTATTGGGTAAATTCCGTAGAACTAGACGATACCCATGACTTCGTCCGCGTGGATTTAGATTTGGGAAATCCGGTTTCCGGAAAATATCGAAAGTCTGTTAAAAAGTAAGTAGCTTTTAAGATCGTGATCCTTCTCTAAAATGAAAGTTATCTATGGTGGTTGATTAAAGATTACTTTACGGTCCAAAAGAGAACACACACACTTTTGCATAAGCCACTCTGAAGAGTGTAGGTATGTCTGTCTGACTGTCAAGTTTTACAGCCCATTGGCTTTTGTCCAACTACAGTGTAGACGGATATAAGCTAGTTATAGTATATATAACTTCTAGTTCATTCGGATATAAGCTAATTATCACGGACAATTAAAAATATCTTGTGGGATTTTTTAAGAACCTTACATAATTCACGCGGCCGTGGTCGCGTTTAGTTAAGAAGAGAATAATGCCTAATTTGTTTTTTTAAATAAAATATTCAATGTAACTTTAGATAAGTACGCATTTGACATTGAAAATTGGGTCAAATCGACTAATATAACATTCCATTTGAAGACGAGCACTCTACGGATTTTGGCAATCAACTTAGCAACTCAAAAAAGGCCCATTTTCAATTAGACTTTATTTTATAGCCATCGTTTGTTATGTTTTTGTTATCTTATGTTCCTTCATTTGCCTCTCTGGTTTCCTCCCAGCGTGATGCGTAAGGCTATAGTACACCACTATAGGCCAATAATAAAATAAGGCACTAAGGCCTGTATTCGAATTCTGGACTTCCCGTTTAGAAGGCCAGTCTTTACCACTGCGTTATGACTGATACGCACATTTACGATGCCAAGCCCGTTATCCTAAGTGAGCGACAGAAGCGACGCGACTCGGTACGACTTCATAGAAAATGACATGACAATGACAAGTAGTCTACGCGATAGCTACGTAGGCCACGTGAAGGGCAGCTACTGTTTGAAACTGTCGCGTCGCGACTTTTCGAGTCACGGTGTCGCGAGTGTTACTCACGTTAACGACACCAGGTTAAATAACAAAACATTACGAAAAGTGCTCAGAAGATTATTTAATCTAATACCACCTCTGTTCTCTAGTCGCACCCTTCGTCGCTGAAAATCATAAATAGATTATTTCTAACTAATTATTAAATAGAGGGTCTTCCAAAAGATTTAAAGTTCACATCCTCAGTTAGTTTTAAGTTTGATAACCATTTTAAAATAAAAAAGTGCGTTGAAATTTGATGACAATTGTGAATTTTCATACAATTTCCATACTATAAGTGCGTTTTTAAGTTTGATAAAGAGTCTATGATTTGATTGAGTTGTCATCATCCCTATTTCAGGTCATTTCTGCCACGTACCTACCTACAAATTATTTAACCAGCTTCCATCTTCTATATTCCCTCATTATTATTATAATATGGAGCTCTTCAAAGGGCAGATAAAAAAAATTCTCAAAAGCCAGCTTGGCGGTTCCTCTGGTGCTGCAAATGTTCATGGGCGGCGGTAATCACTTTTAAATATCAGGTGACCCGTCTGCTCATTTGCTCTCCATGTATCAAATCAATCAATCAAATAATAAATTCTTTCTTTCTTTAAATAAAAATTCTTTCTTTATTTCTGTTCAAAATACAATTGAATTACATCGGGGCTGGAACCTCCTTTTAAGTATATTTTAATACCTGTATCAGAAGATTCCGCTCTTCTATAACATTAAATGATAATGATTTTCAAAATTCTATTAAATACATATTTTAACTCATCATTAATATTATAAACATTAATTGCATAAATATTTAAATTTTATTTTAATTTTTAATCTTAAATTATTATCAGCAATGTAAAATGGATATTATGGGTTATTTTAACCATTCAACCAAAGATTTCTTTATGTCACACTGTTTAGTGGGGTAGATATTAAGCAATTTGTTAATCTTATTGTAGAGGTCTACAGATAATATAAATATAATATATTATAAATGCGAAAGTTTGGATGGATGTATGGATGGATGTTTGTTACTCAAACACACCCGGACGGCTGAACGGATCTGGATGAAATTTGGCACAGAGATAGATTATAGTCTGGAATAACACATAGGTCTGAAAAATACATCCCGGAAAACTAAGGAGTTCCCGAGGGAACCAAAAATCCTCAATCCACGCAGACGTAGTTGCGGGCATCAGCTAGTATTATTTAAAAAAACATTGCGATAATTCCTACCGGCATTTTGCACCTGTGTGGGAGTGCCTTAATATTTGTCACCTTTAAAAAGTTTACGCAAGAAATTTGCATAGAACATCAATGCATGTGAACAATGAATCATAAGTAATATTATGTGTGTGGAACATATCATACTTAATATTATAAATGCGAAAGTGTGTTTGTTTGTTGGTTTATTGGTTTGCTGGTTTGTCCTTCAATCACGCCTAACTAAGCAACGGATCAACGTGATGTTTCGCATGGGTATAGTCGAGGACCTAGGCTTTTTTTATCCCGGAAAATTAAGGAGTTCCCGTTGGTATTGAAAAAACTTATTCCACACGGATGATGTCGCGGGCATCAGCTAGTGGCTAATAAATACGCAAACATTTTAGCATAGCCATAAATATATGACCTATCGACCGATATGTATAAAAGGTGGTATAGAAAATGTTATTGGACGACTCTATCGGTTTTTTGTTTGACAAAATCTGTTTAATACAATAGGTATTTAAGAGGTGATAGCTTAGTGGTTTGGACCTACTTTTAGTGTGGTCGCGGGTTCGATTACCGGGCAAGCATTTGTAACTTTTCAGAGAATATGTTGCTTTTTTGCACTTTGCAATTGTGAATGCATCGTGAGCTGCATGCACAAGAGTTCTTCATAATGTTCCCAAAGGTGTGTGAGGTCTGCCAAACAGCATTTGGCCAGCGTGGTGGATTATGGTTTATAAAATGGTGATGTCTTATGATATAATTATACCCATACTAGCTTTTGCCCACGGCTTTGCCCACGTTAAGTTCGATTTTCATACTATCTATTACATTAAACTATTTTACCCCCTTAGAAGGTCGGATTAAAAAAAAATCTAAGCGGATGCCTACGTGATAATAGCTATCTGTCATTGATACAGGATTCAACAAATCCTAAATCAATGCTATCTGTATGCCAAATTTCAGCCCGATCCGTCTATATAGTGGTTTGAGCTGTGTGTTGATAGATCAATTGTGTTGTAAGTCAGTCCGTCACCTTTTCCTTTTCTATATTTAAGCTAATTTTATAAATGCGAAAGTATGTCTGACTGTCTACTACGCTTTTACAGCCCCTCTTTTAAACCGATTTTGATAAAACTTGGTATAGTGTTTGACTGCATTCTGGGGCATAGGCATAATAATAGGCTTGTATACTTTTATTCCGGAAAATCAAAGAGTTCCCGCGGGAATTTGAAACTTTAATACATGCTGGCGAACTCGCGGCATCTTAGGAAATATATGTGTGTGTACCTACAGAGGTCGTTGCCTATTTAGCTATAATTATAAAAACTCTACGGAGTTAAATTGAGAATATGGAAATAATGGATCCTATAATATATTTTAATCAGTGCTGACGTTTTTAATTCTAAATTTTAAAGAGCGTGTCAATTTGTTATTCAGTATTCTAATAACCTATTTTATATTCCACAGCCGCCCGAATTATTTAATTTTTAGCCATAAAAATATAGAGTTGGACGTTTTCTAATTTGAGATGGATATTAATATGTGTATTTTTATTCAATTTTTATTACAAAATTTGTAATAACCGCGTTCAGTTAGATGGATTGGATATTAAAATAATAAAAAAACTATCTGAACCACATTAGTAGGCTTAATGAGTTCTAATAAAAGGAGGTCCTATTCCTTTTTATTGCTCGTAACACATTAACGACGAATTTCGATGTTTTTATAATATAGCAAGACAAATCGGGTCCGATTGTGCCGCACTGCTAGATAGCCGATGAATATTTTAATATACCCCATAAAGCTACCGCCTTAATAACTTCACGGACGATATCGGGTCTACATAACAACGCTAAAACTCGTAACCTCAATCAAAACGACGATAAAGTTTGACAAAAATTCCACCTTAAGCCGGTACTTTAATTATCCATATATTACAAAATTCGAGCTCCAAACTACCTGATAGCAATTATACACGCGCTCACCCACATCAGGCGCGGCCCATTCACCCGACGTTTATGAAAAAAAAAGAGCAATCGCCTTAAACCTTTTAACAAAACTGGCCGCCGATAATTCAAGCGAAATGTCCAAACTGCTCTCGAAAAAAATTAAACTTCTCTAACATAGAAAGTGTTAGCGACAATAGGGGATATTCAAAATCTTGTTAATAAAGAGTCTAGGGCGAGACTCGGATGTCTCCTGACAATGGCGAAGAAAAAATAAAATGGTATTTGAAAAAAGAAAGACCAGACCAGAGAGAATATGGTTTTTTTTGGTGCGCAGCGTGAGATCGTTTTGGAGGGAATTTCGGATTCGGGCGTCATGTGCGGATAGTTTTTTTTTCAATTCATTTGAAGTTGGCATCGACCACATGGGCTGGCAGGCGGCATTAGCTTTCGCTTGTCAAAAATTATTATTACGTGTGCGAATTGATCCGAGTTATTATGGAATCTGTTAAATGGGCGTCGCTGGAGCAGCTTAGCAATCTCGGCAAGATTTACGAGCCAAAGATGGGTTTGTTTGTTTTTAATGTGTAAGATTGAGATTGATGGGTAACGATTGTCTCTTTAACCTACGCCATGAGTCGTACCTGTTCATGGTCTAATACTAATGCTGAGATCTATAGAGCGTACTTTGACTTGGCTCAGACTTTACTTAGAGTTAAAACGAGACGGACTTATGTGAGTAACAAAAATCTGTCTCGTTTTAACCATGTCTTAAGTCTAAGCAAAGTCAAAGTTCGCTCTATAGATCTCACACTAAGACTCTTCAGTGACCAAGTTCAGTGATATGATGTATACCTACCTACAGCCTACTCCTGAGCTTGCTAACTCTTTACCAAAAAATTAGGTATTTGACAACTATTCAAATAAGCAACTTTTTTTCAAACTTCAAAGCGCGTGCTTACGGGATTTTGTAAGAAATACTGAATTGTGACGTCATTAAAGTACGATGCATTTATTTTACATTAATCGATAGTAATTTAAAATGGTTATTCAATATACACAGGGGACATATATAACAGGGGACGAGGATATTACGACTTTTGTGAGTTCCTCTATTTAATAATCAACAAAAAAAATATTTTGTTCGACTAGTAGTCAAATAGGTACCTACCCAATTGCATGCAAAAACAATTCCTGCTTTCTATACTACCGACTCTTTTGTTTACTGAGAACCTATCTAAATTAATAATAATGATATCTATCAATTTCATATTATAAACAAGTAATTAAGTAGTTTATTGTTAAATAAATTCGTTTTAAAAGCATCTCGATAGTGACAATTATTATTAAAATGTTCCGTTACTAAAATAAATAGCTTTATTTTTACTGCCAAAGTATGCTGACTGCCTAGGCACCATGGAGTTTGTGTTGTAAATATTTTTTTGTACCTATTTGGCGAAAAGTTTCTTTCGTGCCACTTGCCAGTACAATTCAAAAAGGTTTCTTTTTCTACGCGAGTGGATCTAAAACCTTTTCGAAGTGATTTATGGTGTCGTTTTATGGTTCTCAAGCTTAATTGTAATATTTCATTACCATAAAACCTGTGAATAGTAATGATTTGGGGTTCCTAGGTACTTGAATTAAAATACTTGGTATGTACAGATTGAGTATGATATTATCAACTATCTGATGCTCGCGACCTTGTCATTTTTATATATTTTATATTATTTATATTTATATTATTAATATGGATTGGAGTTTGAACATTAAGTAGGTACATAGATATTTGGGGTTTATTCAAAAAACTAAATGAAGAGCTGCAAAAAAGATAGTATGTTATTTGAAAAAAACAACGATTTAAATAAATTCCATTTTTTTTACAGATTTAATTATTTACAAAAGAGTTAGTATCAAAAAAGGGAAAACATTTGTGCATTTACATTTTACGCATGAATAAATAATAAAATAAGTTATACCTATGCACATTTCTGAAGTTAGGTACTCACAAGATATGATCCGAATTATAAAATCAAAACAAAGTAGAAAGGTCGATATTTGAGGGAGATTGGTTATTTACCAATATAGGAGGCAAGTACCTACCTAATGCAAGAACAATTCAGTTACGCACTGATAAAAGAGTTTAAAGAGCAATTAAATTAAAAGCAGCTATAATAATACCTCTGATCTGAAGCGCTAAAAACGCAAAGGCTCCGAATTGTCTATGGAACGGACGCCGCCACAAAAACCAACGACAATTGATGGTCTTATAATTGACATGTCATCCTGTACCATAGAGCCACTCTTTCTTTTTCATTCTCCAGCTATCCAAAGCACTCATTTCATCCATTGTTAGGGGGCTTAGTCAAATAATGCCCAGAGAATTAATATAATCATTTTCGATATTTTAAATGGTGATTGATTATGGTGACGTGGCAATTTTCGCTTTTTGAAACCATTTTGAAACACTTGCATACAATATGAGCGACTATGTACGGGTAGTATACGATTAAAAAGTATCATATATTGTCTATGGTAAGGTTCTTTATCGGGCACCGATCGAGCTTTTTAGCATCGGGAGGTTCTTTTTAGTGCATTGTTTGGATCGATCGGAGCGCCTGTGAGATACGAATGGCGTTCGATTCGAGACTTGTTTTCGATCATTATTCTTTCTTTCCGAGATGTTTTTTGTTGTTTTTGACGGACGAGTGTCATCGGACATCGCTCCGTCATGTTCCCGCCTGGTGGAATGTGTGTTTTTGGACGACTTAATATGTAGGTGCCAATAACATTAATAAACATAAGTTTTATTGTCTATGAACTCGGCATCAACAAGCTTACTTGTCTTATAACTAGTATTCTGTGCCTACATATTAATATTTCTTATACAGTACCCACACACATAGGGACATATAAGTCATAATACTATGTAGTTCTAAGAACTAATAGACGTTGGTGTCCCAAGGTTCTAGAATGGCGATGCCGTGATGGGCAGCGTTGGACGACCTGAGGGCAGAGGTGGACGGACGATCTCAAGCAAGAAGCTGGCAGCTGGAAGCAAGTTGCACAAGATCATTTTCTGTGTAGAAATTAGATAGTGCGGGAGACCTTTGTGCAGCAGTGGACGATTCTTATTTTCTTATCTGCGATTTTATCAGTGATCTGAAAGATTGGTCATAGTTGAAAGTGCTCGATGAAAATCCGAAATTCTAAGTCAGTCTTATAAATGCGTAATTGTTTGTTTGTTGGTTTGTCCTTTAATACTTGAAGGCGCAAAGGATGGGTTTGATTTTTTGCATGGGTATGACCAAACCCTGGAAAGTGACATAACATTCATCCCGGAAAATCTAGTGTGTCCTTTTTTGAATTCGGTTAAAAATGGCCTATAAAATATGTCCCTACAAAAAAGATATTACAATCGTTTTATGACTTGAACTGACAGAATGAAACATATTTTATTACTTAAAAACTTTTATTATTTTTACGACAGTAGGTATCAGATCAGAGAAGCTCGATACTTTAATCAAATACAAAATGATCGACTCAAAAGTCGTAAACAACATTTTGAAACTTTATATTTATGACTGCTGATGCCCAAGACTTTGTCCGCGTGGTTTAAGTTTTTTTCGTCCGCGTAGAAATTGAGGGTTTTTGGTTCCAGCTGGAATTATTTAATTTTCCGAGATAAAACGTACCTACTCAGCATATGTGTTGTCCAGACTATAATCTTTCTCTGTTCCAAATTTTACCCAGATCGTTTAGGTGTTCTGGTGTGATTGAGTAACAAACATCCATCCATCCAAACTTGCGCATTTATAATATTAGTATAGGGTATTTTTACTTCTACATGGTACCTCCCACAAGTGACAGTAGTCATCATCGTCATTTCAATACATTGCCGGCTAAATAACTGAGCACGGGGTTCCCCTCAAAATCAGAAGGGCTTAGGCGATATTCCACCACGCTGGGGACTGCGAATTGGCAGACTAGAATACATACTGAAAGGCTTTAACGAGATTTTCCTTCGTCATTAAAATAAGTGATAGGTATTTAATTTCTTCAAATGCACTGTATCTGTAGGAATGGCTAAGAAGTAGGTATGTTCATGAGGCTATAGCATCTACTTAAGTATTACATTTAATTAATTAATATAATTAAGTTTATGATAAACTGGTTTTAGTTTTTTTGATTCCCGTGGGAACTCCTTAATTTATCGGTATAAAAAGTAGCATATGTCACTGTCCAGGTCTTCAACTATACCCATGCCAAAAATCACGTAGATCCGTTGTTCCGCTGCGGCGTGACTGAAGGACAAACCAACAAACAACACACACTTTCGCATTTATCAAGTGTGATCTGTGCCCATGATTTTAAACCCGGAAAACTCGATTTTAGGTGTCTAATTTTAACCACTAGTCTAGACTCTAGAGCTTATTAACCACGCCACCGCTTTTTAAGGATTTATATTCAAACCACCAGCAGTGGATGTCCATTGTCCACTGCTGGACATAGATTTCTTCTTTCACCCGGCTTTCCTTGTGCAGCATAGGTAAGGACTTCACTTCACCACCTCTGTAACGGGTTAGTTTAGCCCGCTAACATCTTAGTGTGCATCATCAGTTAAGTGAGATTGCAGTCAAGGATTAACTTGTAAGTAGTGGACTGTGGAATAATAATAAAATAATTATTCATGTTAGCGCCGCTCGATGACTACAGATGGCGCTGAACTGTGAGGCGTCAAAGCAGTCGTTACGCGAGGTTTCCGCCAATCAGAGAAGTTTCCGCTCATGTGGCAGCTACGTTTAATGACGTCACGTAACAATACTGCTTATGAATATTTCATTATAGCAACTTCAAAGTCTTTAACCGTTCGATACTCAGATTTGCCTCGAGTAGCAAGTGTTCTAGAAAGTAGACCTATCTATACCTTGATTGCTAGTGGTTATGGATCTAATTGTTACATTGTAATTAATTTAATATATCTAATGTGTTCTTATGTTTCTTCCTTAATAAATGACCGAGTCTGTGTATTATTTATTGCGAATTTGCATCTTAAATACCCTATCCATTACCATACGCAAGTAGGCACATTCATAAATAATAAATAATTTATGACTAAAAGTCATGCAGTCAAATAGTGAAGGGGTCGCCCCGTAATGCGTTAACTTGTAGGCGTTTTAAAAAAATTTAAATCTTAGTTGGATTTCTTTAAAGTCCTACAATTATTCGTGTGCCTGTGCAATCTAGATTTACTCGTATTATACCTATTATGTGGCTACTACGGCGCATGTAAACCTCACCATTATAATTTAGGTTTATTCCACTTTGTTCTTATTACCACGTACCACGTAGTAGTTACTTACGTTCTTTCCTATCAGTCGTTCCGCGTTCGGCGCTGGGATCTAGATAGAGAATCGCTGCGGGGTGACAAGGACGAAACGGAGGAAACTGGCAGAATTTTCAATACAAAATCTCCTCTACCTACTTGGTGACATCCTCCCTAAATACAGATTACGTGACCCAGACGTTGAGGTTTACAATGTATTACATACATACATCTAGCACAAAAATCTAAATATAATACGGATGATGCCCATGTCAAAAATAAATAATTTGTAACTGATAATAGGTATATGGGATAAGTGTGTGTTGAATGTGTTTTTAAATTCCAAGCCTGTTTTTATAATTTTAGGTTATATGACCCAGGCGACTAAATGGAATAAGCCTTCATGGTATAAAACGCCTAAGTACTTAACTTATTTGAAACACGGAACCATTGTATTACACCACTATACTTTTATAGTTTTTTTTTAATATTAGCATTTTAATCATTATTTTAATGACTCAGGTACTGTATACTATTGTTTTATTTGCATGCTAACTTAAAAATGATGCCATATTTTCAAAGTAATTAATATACGAAAAGCGTTCGACTAGGTACCTAAGTAAAATCTAAAAATGTCTGACTGTGTTATGGGCACATAACTATGTACCTACCTACGTGGTAAAACTTCTTTCTGATTTTGTTAGGTATTTGTAAAGTATATGTACTTACGTAACAAAATGTCTGATTTTAAAGTACGCAATTTTAAGGTAACTACCTATACTTGCACAAGATTATAGAACTGTGGAGCTTTATTATCGACTAGCGAATGCCTGCGACTCGAGGTTTGAGGTTTTTTGGTTCCCGCAGGAACTTTTTAATTTTCCGGGATAAAAAGGTAGGTACGTTCATGAGGCATATAGCATCTACTTAAGTATTACATTTAATTAATTAATATAATTAAGTTTATGATAAACTGGTTTAAGTTTTTTTGATTCCCGTGGGAACTCCTTAATTTGTCGGGATAACCAGGTCTTCAACTCTACCCATGCCAAAAATCACGTAGATCTGTTGCTCTGCTGCGGCGTGACTGAATGACAAACCAACAAACAAAAGCACTTGAGCCTATGTGCTATTCCAGACTATAATCTATCTCTGTGCCAAATTTCAGCCAGATCCGTTCAGCTGTTGGGACGTGATTGAGTAACAGACATCCATACATCCATACATCCATCCAAGCTTTCGCATTTATAATAATAGTAAGAAGGTAAGATATATGGAGCCCAATTTTTTTTTGTTTGTCTGTCTTTTTATAAAACTATTTGAACGTTACCTACTTCGTACACCTACCTATAAATTATACTTCTGGGTAAAAATACCCAGCTTTAAACCTATAAATTTTATCCTGAAAAACAACAGCGTTCCTTGGGGAAGCTTTTGAAAGCTTTTGTCGATTTTACGCTTTATCTCCGTCAAATCTGAATCGATTTCAATAATTATTTTTATTTTACAAAGTTTATGTTTTCAGGTTGGTTCCACGTGACTCTCTAGAAAATCAGAAAAACAGGTACAGAGATGGCGGGCGAAAGTTCTCAGCGTGGAACAGCCAATCAATCAACGAAATAGGGTAAGTTTTTAACCATGCGAAGCCAACGTGAGTTAGCTAGTGTTTATCTATTACTAGCTGATGCCCGAGACTTTGTCCGCGTGGTTTAAGTTTTGTTTTATTCCCGCGGGAACTCCGTAGGTTATTTCTGCGATAACAAGTAGTGTATGTCACTCGACGTCCTCAACTATACCCATTCCAAAAATCACGTCAATCCGTGGTTTCGTAGCGGCGTGACTGAAGGACAAACAAACACACTTTCGCATTTATAATCTTGGTATGATCTATGTGCTAGGTATGGCCTACGCTAGTTTTATTTCTTATCCATATAACTCTTTTTTTTTCAGGGTAAATCCATATATATCGTAAATCTCGGGGGAGCACATAGAACTGCTACCACCAAACGAAGTTCCACCTCACCGCCGACAGTCAAACATTTTTTTTTCTAGGGGGAAATCTTCCCAAGATACACAACTTCCGGGAGGAGAAGTCGGGTTATGTAGGATTTATACCTACTAAAACCCCCTTGGCAGTGGCGTGCAGTTCATAGAGGCGTAAAAGCACCGCTTACCCAAATGAGCTCATTTTTCATCAAAACAGCAAGTAAATAGGGATTCTGATTAATTAATGCCTACCCTAGCTTCAAAACCTGTGCACGCCACTGCCCCTCGGTGGCCACTATCTATCATGCATTGGGAGGCTCCGAGATCTCATAAAAAACGCATCGGTGCCTCCCTAGCGCAGTGCCTGTTAGGCTCGTCTCGGTGCACCAGTACCTACCACAGACCACTACTATAGTATTTACTTACAGTAATATTTAGTAATAAGTATGATGCCTATATCAAAAATAAATTATTTCTAACTGATTATTAAATAGAGGGTCTTCCAAAAGACTTAAAATCCACATCCTCGGTTAGTTTTAAGTTTAATAACCATTTTAAAATATAGATTAAATAAAAAAGGGCGTTGAACTTTGATGACGTCACAGCTGTGAATACCATACAACTTCCATACTAGAAGTGCGTTTTTAAGTTTGATTGCTTTTGATAAAGAGTTGCTGATTTGATTGAGTTGTCATCATCCCTATTGTCGTTTTAGACATTCCTTAAAGTTTAGGACGTATTGCAGATAATATTTGGGTCTTGATTTTCGTATTTTATATATGTCACGGTGGTAAATGGTAATATATAAAATACGAAAATCACCCTACCTACCCCTAGCGCCAAATAATAGTTTTTTTTTTTACACAGTTTAAATTTTTTTCCATATACCTTGGTAATACTTACTTTATACATTGCAGTTTAAATAATAATTACGATCGGTTCCACTGTTAACATTTCATCTCCAATTAATTATTAAAAATAATTATGCAATATTATTTTTTATAATTAATTAATTATTTTAAATTCGAGTTTTTTTTTAATATAAAGTGTGAAAAGGCAAACTGCTTAGAAAAATAACCGCCCCACTAGTCGAATAAGTAGAGTCAAACTATGAAACACTTTTAGGTACAATTTTTAGGCCTTTAGTTTGGAACTAAAATTAGTTTTAGTCAGGACGTGGGCTTCTTTTTATCCCGGGAAATTAATGATTGAATGGATTTTATAAATTCCTTATTACCAATAACGTTTTTACAAATATTTTTCTAGAAAACATACAAATATTGGACATAAAATGTTAGTGATACACTAAGGATAACTTACGTATATTAAAGTTTTAGGAAAATTAATGATTTCCCGCGGAAATCAAACCTTAAACCACGCGGACGAAGTCACGGGCATCATCTAGTAATACATAGAAATGTTCGTCTACATATTGAATAGATAAACACGTGTTAGCCCACGGTAATTCCTGTCTTGTGGGCTAGTGTAGTATAGTATTGAAGTGGCAGCCGATGGCCAATGAACTGCTTCAGCCGGGGGGTGTTGTGTGTTAAACAAGTTGACTGCCCGACCACTTGAAATTAACTTGACATTTGAGTCCTAAATTTCAGAACAACCGCCATTTTCTATAGAATTATTGAGAGTTGGTAAATAGTACTGATTGGTTGTAGATTAATTGGCTAGTGGTCATGTCAAATTTTCTAGGAAATTAGGTTCTTCAGAGATTATTATATTTTAAAATCCATACTAATATTATAAATGCAAAAGTGTGTCTGTCTGTCTGCTTCGCTTTCACGGCCCATCTGTTCAACCGATCTTGATGAAATTTGGTATAGGGATAGTTTGTATCCCGGGGAAGGACATAGGCTACTTTATCCCGGAAAATTAACGATCCCGCGGGAATCAAAATACCTTAATTCACGCGGACGAAGTCGCGGGCATCATCTAGTAATGTATAAAATTGTTCGTCTACATATTTAATAAATAAACACGTGTTAGCCTGCGGTAATTCCTGTCTGGTGGGCCAGTATAGTATAGTGTTGAAGTGGCAGCCGATGGCCAATGAACGGCTTCAGCCGGGGGGTGTTGTGTGTTCTACAAGTTGATTGCCCTGCCACTAGAAATTAACTCGCCACTGGTTCTAAAAGTTTAAATTTCACTACGACTCAAATAGGTACATATTAGCAGACTTCACACAACTTCGAGAACATTATGAGAGGTCACCTCTCTGTGATTCCTGTAGAATACCTGAAGATTTCCAACACTTATTGAGTGAATGTCTGTCTGTCCGATTTCAGTCTGGGAGGGATCAGATTGATCAATTGCATATGGGTTTGAACAGATTTGACACGGGTATGTTTGTACTTGCTCGACCTGCATCTAAGGATGCTATGAGCCTGTTGGAATCCATAAATCTGATTTCTTGAGGATTGTCCCCTTTTTAGTTGATTTTTGTTGTTCTTTTAGTGTTCATTTTTTTCTCATTTTGTTAAATAACCACTTTGTTATAGTTTTATTTATTAGATTAATTATGAAGTCCCTAAACAAAAAAAAAAGAACTCTCGAGTATGCAGGTTTCTTCATCATGTTTCCTTTCACCATTTTAACTTTGAAGCAAGTGATATGTAATTTCTCAAAACACAAAAGGCAGATTTGCGTGCCCAGGTATCGAACCCGCGTCTCCGTATAGCATAGGAGGACAGCTAATATTGTTATACGAAAAACAGCTCTAGAGATTCTGACCACCCACACCATCAATGAAGGTACATCAAAGTTGAGAAGCGTTGTCCCAAAGCAGCGTTCAGTTCATTTTTTGTGTAAACTTTTTCTGCAAGTATGTGTACATGTTTTGAGCTGGGTATATTTATGGGCTGTGAAACGGAACGATTGACGGGGCTAGTGTCTAGCGAACACTTGAATTGCTTGATTTACTATCCTAAACTACACTTAACTCAACTTTGAGCCGTTTCACAACTGATGGGTACTGTGAATAATATACGTAGGTAGGTAGTAGTTGCCTCATACTAATATTATAAATGCGAAAGTGTATTTGTTTGTTTGTTGATTTGTCCTTCAAACACGCCGTAAAGAGGCGGCGAGTTAGCCAAGTCAATCTAATTTAGTTTAAAGAACTTGTAAAACATCCACAATACAAATTTATTTGAACTATGGAAGGTGAATTTAGGTTTCGGTTTGCGGCTCTCGTACGATGAAACTATTGATTTTACAAAAAAAAAGGGTTACTACATAAATAGTAGGACATTTTCTCTAGTTTATTTTATTACATGACCAATTTCATCGTAAAATTATTCGGAAATGAGTTATTGTCTAAAAACTGTTTTTGGGCGTCATTTTTCCAATATGCTAAGAACTAAGATACGAGGTGGCAAAGTGGAAATTCGGAAAGAGCTATACGTCAAAATCTATAAAATTCACCAATTTTCAAAACTCCCGAGAAACTTTCCAGGTAAGCCGGTGCCCCTTCTTGAGCACCAAACTACTGTGTTAATGTCTCTACCACCGTTTAAGTACGGGACTAATAATTACCTATTGCCCTAAGAGTAGCCACCAAAAATTATAAGTAATGTCGGTAAGCACTGCGTTGGTATATCCTATGTGTACAGACAAGATCAAAAGAGTCACAGAGAACCGCTGTAGAATTCTACGAGAGTTCTATGTCGACGACGAATGTCGTCCAATCCTGGAGAAAGGTACGCACCTCAGTATACGATTTTGTGCCCAGTGTCTGTTCACCTAGCAACCCGTTCGACATTAAAGAAAATAACAAACTACGACAGCGTAGGGAACGTAAAGGGTCGGTTACTGTTTGATACTGTCGCGTCGCATCGTATTGATTTTCGATGTCGCGTAGGACAACGGGTAAGAGGAAATTTGCGCTTTCCTAATCATAATCATAATCATTTACTCGCGAAATTGACAGTTGCTACCGTCTAGTCCTTCCTAAGTCTAGCATTTACTTCAACTAAGTGTTAAGAACCACTTCAGTTTCAACGTTGAGGTATATCGATTATTAAAATAGTCACAGTACCCATCTGTCGTGAAACAGGACAAACTATAAGTCTAAGAGATGGCCGTCTAAAATCGCACGGACATATTCCTGGTTGCCATGTTGGATCATTTTTAGGCGTGTCGAGTTTAAAATAAACAATTGCGTGTTCCGTCTATCCTGATTCGGCGCTGAAACAAACAAAGTTTATATTTAGTGTGGCTATTTCTTTCTATTTCAGTGGGAAAAGGATGGAAGACAGTATACCTAGAAACAAGAAAAAAATCTTTAAATACTTAGTTTGAAAATGAAATCTACCCACTAGTAATATAATAAGTCTATGACCCAGTACAAAAAAACATTCTGTTTTTGAAATAACTTTATAAGCATAAGTATAGAAACTCAAAAATGAAAGACCTAAAACGTGGATAATTCCTAATAATTAAAACATGTTTTCAATATTTTTATGTCAAGAATTCATAAATCATAACTATGAGTATTAATAGCTGTTACAAAAGAGCCAATGTACGTAAGTATTGTTTTTGATTTTTAAATTAATGATGCAATTGTCCGCTCCTTTAATAAGCTTCCAGAAGACATGTTGAAGATGCCTCTCAATAAGTTTAAAGTTAATAAAAAAAAGTACATGCGACTGAAATGCGAATGTAGAGATGGATGTGCGGTGTGACTAGAATGGATAAGATTAGGAATGAATATATAAGGGGAAGTCTCAAAGTAGCACCAGTGATAGGAAAGATGAGGAGTAATAGGCTAGCATGGTAGGGGCATGTAATGCGGAGGGATGACAGGCATATTACGAGAAGAATGATAGATATTCCATGTGGAAGGAAAATAGAGTAGAGGTAGACCAAGGAAAAGATGGATGGATTGTGTGAACGAGTATATGCGTATAAAAGGAGTGAATGATAGATTGACGGATAACAGAAGTGAGTGGGAGAAGAATATATGTTGTGCCGAGCCCACGTAGCGTGGGACAAGAGCAGGAAGAAGAAGAAGTAAACATACGAGTATAAATTGAAAAATCTTATTACTTAAATTACAAGGATTTTCTATAATTTGCTTTAACAGCTCTGATAGTTCTTTAGTTTAAGGTGATTTGTGAGATGGTGATAACTAAAAAAAATCGCCTGAGTTTGGCTCTTCTCAGACCAAGGCGCGTTTGGAATCCTTGCAGCTTTAGTTTTTAGATACCGTAACTGATTATCACCATAATGTTTTATAAGTTACTAGCTGTAATGCGTTGCAATGCCACGTAAAGAAAAAATATAATTTGAGTAAGTATATAATTTGTTGGGTTAGGAACTCTCGCGGGTGTCCGCAGAACACCCTACCAATGTTGATTCTATTTATATATAGAAATTGGAAATAAATAAGCTTACATTGAATTAATAAATATTGACTGATTGATTTCCCAACATTTTTTTTTTAATCCACTACACATTATACCTTGACTGCGATCTCACCTGATGGTATGTGATGAGGCAGACTAAGACGGTAGTGGGTAGGGGCATGGCCAATGGAGAAATAATTAGGTTTTTGTTAGGTGCATCAATTTTTATTCCAATACGTTGCCTACCTTTAAATTTCGATAAGTAATATGTAATACTAAATACTCTCGCTACTTTTACGACTTTGAAATGGGTTTTAAATCCATTCTTCGCATAGAAAGTAGAAGCGGCAGTAATCGTTTACGATGTTTAGCGAATCTATTGCAGCAGTCAAAACATCTTTAAACACTAGCAGCAGTTACTTTCCGACGGAGTTTTAAGTATCATTTAGTGAGAATACTAACTTTTTAATCTCACTAGTTCGGAAAAGCTTTCTTTAATGTTCTAAATCTGCGCGCAAAATTCCATTTTATCCGCCAACGTGGAAAAGTTATTCGTTTAGAGACGTGGTTAATCCTCAGTCTTTATTGATCCGTTGGTAATAAGTATACTTGCATACTTTTTTTTTGGTAAGAATATCATTAACTAATTATTTATTATTGAATTAATAGTAGTTATAAGTAATATTAATTAAATTATAAGTAGGTATTATTTTCATTATTAACTGCCTCGTTAGTTAGCATGTTCCACTAGACTCTGACTAGAAATTCTCAGTACTAACTAGCCTGAAGTTACGAAGTCGGCGGTGTTTCACCCCCGTGCCTCGGAGAGCATGTTAAGTCGTCGGTCCCGGTTATTATCACTAACATGATAGAATAGTCGTTAAAGCCCGCCTAACCCGCATTGGAGCAGCGTGGTGGGTCTAAGCTCTAATTGTCCCCCTCCTATGAGAGTGGAGGCTTGTGCCCAGCAGTGGGACATTTTTCGTGCTACCAAGACCTTTAGCTAAGAAATACCTACTTTGTCGTTGTTATAATTATGTTACGTATAGTAATATTATAAATGCGAAAGTTTGGATTTCTTACTCAATCACGCCACAACGGCTGAATGGATCTGGATGAAATTTGGCACAGACATAGATATAGTCTGGAATAACACATAGGCCGTAGGCGGGAACCAAAAAACCTCAATCCACGCGTAAAAAGTCGCGGGCATCATCTTGTACATAAAACAATAAAACATACCAAATGAAAATAGCTGAATTAGAAAAGTACTACCTTAACTGGTACTATTATTAACTACAATGGTACAATATTAATTGATCCATTCTTATTTGGTCAATCACAGTAATCCTTGTTAAACTGTTGTCATTGTAATCCTTGTTAAACAAGCCAGTTATTTCCGTGAAGCAAGACTGGTACGCCTAATCCCGGGAGTGGGATAGTAAATAGGCCGGAGTACATCAGTGGGACAGCACATGTGCGTGGAAGCATGTGTGTCGGCTGCGCTGGTGTGGAGACAGCTTCATTTTATTTCTGGCTGATGCCCGCGACTTAGTCTTGGATCTCGCGGGAACTCCTCAATTTTCCGGGATTAAAAGTAGCCTAGGTGTTATTCCAGACTATAGTCTATCTTTGTGCCAAATTTCATGCAGATCTGTTCAGCCGTTCTGGCGTGATCGAGTAAAAAACATCCGTCCCATCTATCTAAACTTTCGCATTTATAATACTAGTCTAAAATTATAAATTATTTTAATCTACTTCAAGTTAGGCCAAGTCGCATCATGCAGTCGAAGATTATAGTGGGCTCATGACTAACCTATTATTTTTTAATTAGATTTGCTTCCTCGTTTCTAATTTGAACCGCTAGGATATGGAACGCCCTTTCGGCTTCCGTTTTTCCATCCGCTTATAATATTGGTGTCTTCAAATCAAGAGTGAATAGGCATCTACTAGGCAAGCGCGCTCCACCTTAGGCTGCATCACCACTTCTAGCAAGTATGATAGCAGTCTATAAATTTGTGGCGGTCTGCGCAGTCCGCACATAATCCAGTAGATGGCATTACTAGTACGATTCACGCGACCACGAAGAGCCCATCTCACGATTACGAAGCGTTCTCTGAATTACGCTATATACCTATACGACCTCCAAGGATGAACTGAAACAACAGAAAATAGAAAATATAGAAATGGAAAAAAAGATAATGCCTGCAGCTTCGTTCATGTGGTATTTTGGGGGAACTCTATACTCCCTTTATTTTTTTATCTCACTTGATATGAGTTACTATTAAGTCAGATAAAAACTAAAACTGAAGCCAGCTCCGTATAAAGATATCTCGTCAAAATCTTAACAAATGCACCCGCGGAAAGGTCTAAGCCGGGATAATTATCTTTTTTTTATCCTGCTCCCATTCCCGGCAAATGATACATTTAGATTAACTTAACTTTAATAATTACTTTCGCTTATACACGCAGATTTACTTAAATAATTTAAAAAAACTAAGAGGTCGGAGGACGGAAAATCCGACACGACGAGAGAGATCAGGCGCAGGACCGACGGCTTTGCCTGCTTTCCGAGTTACGGGCGTAAAACACCGCAAAATAGGACTAGACCAACGAGGTTCTGTGTTAGGTATCATAACCATATAATCTATACTAATATACCTACTAATAATATAAAGCGAAAGTTTGGATGGATGGATGTATGGATGGATGTTTGTTACTTAATCACGCCCCAACGGTTGAATGGATCTGGATGAAATTTGGCATAGAGATAGATTATACTCTGGAATAACACATAAGCTACTTTTTATTCCGGAAAATTAAAGAGTTCTCGCGGGAACCGAAAAACCTCAATCCACGCGGACGAAGTCGCGGGCATTAGCTAGTAGGTATTACACTTCCTCCTAATAACATGCTCCTAAACACGCTAATAAAAGCCATAAAACAAAAGAAGAAGAACCTATTAACGTCCAGCGTCCAATGCTGGTCAGTTGTCTCCTGCATGGATCTCCACAGAACAAGGTGTTCTGCCGCATGCTTCCAGCGGCTCCCAGCTATTCGCTTGAGATCATCCGTCCACCTAGCTAGTAGGTAACATATACTTCCTCCTAATAACCTGCTCCTACCTATATCCCCGTCGTTGTAGTCGTCTCAGCGGCTCTCAGCTATTCGCTTGAGATCTTCCGTCCACCTAGCTAGTAGGTAACATATACTTCCTACTAATAACCTGCTCCTACCTATATCCTCGTCGTTGTAGTCGTCTCAGCGGCTCTCAGCTATTCGCTTGAGATCTTCCGTCCACCTAGCTAGTAGGTAACATATACTTCCTACTAATAACCTGCTCCTACCTATATCCTCGTCGTTGTAGTCGTCTCAGCGGCTCCCAGCTATTCGCTTGAGATCTTCCGTCCACCTAGCTAGTAGGTAACATATACTTCCTTCTAATAACCTGCTCCTACCTATATCCTCGTCGTTGTAGTCGTCTCAGCGGCTCTCAGCTATTCGCTTGAGATCTTCCGTCCATCTAGCTAGTAGGTAACATATACTTCCTACTAATAACCTGCTCCTACCTATATCCTCGTCGTTGTAGTCGTCTCAGCGGCTCTCAGCTATTCGCTTGAGATCTTCCGTCCACCTAGCTAGTAGGTAACATATACTTCCTACTAATAACCTGCTCCTACCTACATCCTCGTCGTTGTAGTCGTCTCAGCGGCTCCCAGCTATTCGCTTGAGATCTTCCGTCCACCTAGTGGAAACGACGATGCTCATAAGGTTGGTAATAAAAATATTATTAGCTAAGCATTAGGTACTAATAAATGATTGTATTTTCTTTCTATTTTGTATAAATTACTAACTTAGTCTAGACGGTCGGTATTCGCTAAAAACACATGGAACTCTATGACCTACCTACTTAAATTTGAATAATCAATTAATTTCACGATACTATACTGTATAGTTCGTCAAACTTATCTGACACGGTGACAGCGAGTATAGTTAAGAAAAATTCAATAAAAACAAAAACTAAACAGGCATAAAAATTAGTTTTAATTTATGGCTACAGGGTCAGATAAGTATGTCTGTAAGTAGGTACCTATAGTAGTTTTTTTAATATTTTTTTTACTTTGAAAATGCATAGTACAAAACTGACATAATTCGGCATTTTAAAATGTGTAAAAAGTGAAAACTATTTCGCGTAAATATTTTCATACATTGTGATTCTGCTACTCGATACTAGATGGCGCCAGATGTTCTAAAATCATTCGAATGAGTTCTCTTCTATGAAGCTTTCACTAAGTTTAAAATTATACTAATCTCAACTTTATCATTAAAAAAATCGTTTTTTATTTAATAAACAAAATAATACTTTTTCTACTTTAAGATTCATGAGCTTTTAGGGCTTTTTTAAAGACGCTTCCCCAGGCCATGCAGTTTCCTAAACATGTTTTCCTTCACCGATATTGCTAAAGTGATTTTAATAATTTCGCGCGTATTTCCAAAAAGTTAGTGAGCCGGGAATTGAATCCCGGTCCCCACGCATAGAAGGTAGAAGTTTTTTTTAACAACACGGTGTTTTACGTAGGTAAGTACCTACCTTTAATACGATAGAAACTCTAGAAGTTTAAAAGCAATTTATTCCTCTTAACAAAATTTCAGAATTTTTCATCCATCCTGAAATAATTATCGAAAATACTTTATACTTACATACATTTAAGTTTTTGAAATACAGGTTCCGATCATCCGATTATGGTTTAGGTATAGCGTAAAACAAAAGATATACCTATTTATTTTTTTGCTTTAGAAACCTGTAACTTAAACCTAATCCGGCAAGGGTTATGGATTTCTAAACAAAGTAGGCATTGAGCTTTCTCAGTTGGTTTATTTAAAATTGGTAGGACAGCTTACAGTACACTTTTTGAAAGTCAATTATACAAAGTACCTATATACGACATAATGGTGATAAATAACTAAAGATACCCATCTTCAAGCTAAAGTTACTTACTAGGGTTCCAAACGCGCCTTGGTCTGGGAAGAGCCCACAACAAACTCAGCTGGGGTTTTTTTAAAATAACCATTTCACAAAACATCTTAATTTAATTAGATCTATTAGGAGCCGTTAGAAAGATTATTACCCATGTTTTTTATCAACTTAAAATAAGTTATGAGTTTTATTTATTTACAATTTTTTGGTACCTAACCAAAAATTTTTAACTTATAATATGCTAGATGATGCCCGCGACTTCGTCCGCGAGGATTAACTTTTTCTATTCCCTCGGGAACTCAGAAAGCCGGCAACGCATTGGCGGTTCCTCTGGTGCGATACGGAGATGGTGGTGGATCCGGGATAAATATATGTAGCCTATATGTCCTTCCCCAGGACACAACCGAGGCCTATCTTTTCAACTGAATTCGATGAAATTCAGAATTTAGTTTTTCTAGTAATTTATGGTTTAATTACCTACTCAAGTATTCTAACCAAACCTTACCTAACCACATAAACCAGTATTTAGTACTTACACCTCAACAAATTCATCGAGAGACCTGGAGTACCATTAGCGCTAATACCTAAGTGACCGGGGCGTGGCGGCGCGGGTCCCGCCTTCGATTCCCGCGTGCAGCTTGCAATTACCTCGGGAAAAATTACCACCGTTCTTGCCTTAGCCGTTCATGATTCGTGATTTCGTGATTGCGAAATTAAATGGTTTTAACTTTTTTTTTTGGTTTCGGATTGCAGGCTTGAAATGTTAATCTATTAAGTTGATACAAAAAGAAAGTGTGTGTGTGTGCAATTCACAAACGGCAGAATTGAAACTTCAGAAAAGTAGCCTACGAGATAATGCGGTAAATATAACTTGTAGTCTATCTCATTCTCTCGCAGGCTTAATGCTATTAGGAATACGATTGTTTGTTTTTTGTGTCGCTTTTTCGTTTCATCGAATTTTCAAATTACAACGATTCTAAAGAAGTTTCACTTGAAAACAAACAATACCTAATACAACTATTGGATAGATGCAGGCGTTTACTTTGCAGAAGTCCATGATAATGAAAGAACTAGTAGGTAATTCGCTATAATCCGCCATAATAGGTAAAACTATGTGGTACAGTGTGTATCTCGCATTATAATAATAAACTTAATAATATTAAACTTTATTTTTTTTAGCATCGACAAATATACATATTTGATTAAAATGAAAATAATACAATAGAACTTAATGCTAGCAAGCCTAATCTAATTAAATTAAACTTAATTAAATTATTTAATAAGTCATTATTACTATTGTCTCAATAACGTTCAGTCATTCATAGACACATTCACATGTAAATGAGTGAAGATTATTCTAAAAATAGTCAATTATAGTAATCGAATTGCTTGGAACACGTTTATTTTACATGTATTACCACTTATCCGATAGTTAACCACTTGTTTTTTTTCTAATTTCTTATCTATAGACACAGGGTAAGTAAGAAGAATAGACGTATCACATTATCATCTTTTTTTTATCCACTACAAGTTAGCCCTTGACTGCGATCTCACCTGATGGTAAGTGATGATGCAGTCTAAGATGGTAGCAGGCTAACCTATTAGGGGCATGGCTGTTATATTAAACCCATACCCCTATTTGGTTTCTACACGGCGTCGTACCGGAACAAATTAAAATAAATGGATTAAATTTGGCACAGAGATAGATTATATTCTGGAATAACACATTGGCTAACCTCAACCCTCGCGGACGAAATCGCGGGCATCAGCTAGTTGATAATAATTATAGATCTAATTAATTTAAGATGTTTTTTGAGATGATGATTAAAACTTCTTATGTAGCGTGGGCTCTCCTCAGAGCGCATTTGGAAACTGCGTATCGTATGCAAATGTTAGTTATGCAAGTTAAGTACGTGGCCTAAGAGGAGACCCGTTGTTAAAGTAACTACATACTTACCTATTTTCATCTGTAGCAATGATACCACGGCTTGATTATTTAAGATTGACGACCTCCGTGGCGCAGTGTGTAGCGCTATTGCCTTAACGTGCGGAGGTCCCGGGTTCGATCCCCGGCAGGGTCAATTTGGGGATTTATAATTTCTGAATTTTCCCTGGTCTGGCCTGGTGGGAGGCTTCGGCCGTGGCCAGTTACCACCCTACCGGCAAAGACGTGCAGCCAAGCGATTTAGCGTTCCGGTACTATGCCGTGTAGAACACGAATAGGGGTATGGGTTTAATATAACTGCCATGCCCTTAACAGGTTAGCCCGCTACCATCTTAGACTTCATCATCACTTACCATCAGGTGAGATCGCAGTCAAGGGCTAACTTGTAGTGGTTAAAAAAAATGCATGGCAGAGATTTATCCATAATGTTCTGGTTCTCAAAGCTTTGTTTTCGACATTCCGTCTTCTTTTCCTTATAGTCTGTTTGGCACTCTGTGTCTAAATCTATTTAGGTACCAACTTTTCCAAATAGGTCTAATGAAACTAATGGAAATTTTTATTGGAAAAGACAATAAATGTTATCAGCTTAGTTTTTTCTAGTTAAATGGTGTTATTTTTATACCTAAGAAGTTATTTTTATACTAGGTAGACTTTCATTGGTATGACATAGGTACCTACTTTCATTCTTTTTGCGACGGATTCTTTAGTCTACTAATATAAATGCGAAGGTTTGTATGGATGGATCCATGGATGGATGTCTGTTACTCAATCACGCCAAAACAGCTGAAAGGATCTGGATTGGCACAGATATAGATTATACTTAGTGTGGTATAACACATAGGCTACTTTTTGTCCCGGAAAATTAAAGAGTTCCCTCGGGAACCTCAAGCCACGCGGACAAAGTTGATGCCATTAGCTAGTTGTTCATATAGAACTGATGCTGGAAAGTTCATAATCATTTCCTCTCAGAATGAGGCGGGTTTAGGCCACTGTCCACTAAGCCGGTGATGTGCGAATAGCAGAATAGCTCAAACCACGCAGACGAAGTCGCGGGCATTCGCTAGTAGGTAAAATAATTGTCAACAAATAAAGAGGTACAGGGGCATCGAAGTTTCCACATTAAAACCCGCAAGTGTCGGTCCACAGTTATAACGCGCATGCGTGAGGAGTGAGGACCTACACACACACCTGGGGGTTATAGGCCTATTACACTGCACTTTTCACAGGGACCCTTACACTTGAAACAGTGTAGTGTAATAAGATTTAGGGAGAAAGGGTTTCACATTAAAACCCGCAAGAAAGGGTCCCTAATTTGATCCTTATTGCTGTGTAATAAGCGACGCTCTAATTAGCGACCACGCCCACCCTTACCTCAGGGCCCTGTAGAAAGTGCAGTGTAATAAGCATATTAGTCCCACTAACTTGTCTGACCCGGTGATAGCGTCGCTAGATACTCGTATTTTTTTTTTATCCACTACAAGTTAGCCCTTGATAAATGATAAATGATTTATTTATTTCATGTAGGACAACTTGTGCCACTTATGAAACGTTAAAACTCTACCACCGGTTCGGAAAGTGCTTCTACTGAGAAGAGCCGGCAAGAAACTCAGCAGTTGCTCTTTTCATAGAAAAGAAAAGGTTACCATATGTAGACAACACAACACATACGTTACAAGTATTACACTGACTTGTGGGTCACTGGATGCGAGGCCGGTTGCTTCCATGCAACTTTGTCATTAACCTTGACTGCGATCTCACCTGATGGTAAGTGAAGATGCAGTCTAAGATGGTAGCGGGCTAACCTGTTAGTGGCATGGCAGTTATTCAATATAACTGCCATACCCCTATTCGGTTTATACACGGCATCGTACCGGAACGCTAAATCGCTTGGCGGCACGTCTTTTACCGGTAGGGTGGTAACTAGCTACGGTCAAAGCCTCCTACCAGGCCAGACCAGGGAAAATTCTGACATTATAAACTTCCAAACCCTGCCGGGGATCGAACCCGGGACCTCCGCACGTTAAGGCAACAACGCTCAACCACGCTCCACGGATGTCGTCATAACAAATTAAAAACAAAAACTATACAGGTATAAAAATTTGACCCAATTTTCAAAATCGGTTAAGCAGATCCAGAGATTACCCCCTACAACGTCACAAACTTTACCTCTTTATAATATTATAGTATAGACTAAGTTAGATAAAAATAGGTGTACCTATCTAAATACTTAGCTTAAAGTTAGATTTTGAAAATTTGGATAAGTTGGTGGGACAAATCAAGGAGTATTATTTCAATACGCCATTTTTACGTACCTACTTTGATGTCGCGCGTCCCTTTACAAGTCATAATTTAAAAAAAAAAACACGACTGCCCTGCCAAAAACGAAATAAAAAGTTAAAAACAATAAACAATACTGTTTTGTTAATCACTGGATATTGAACTATTGTGTTATACCTATATTTTTGGAATCTACTCATCATTTTCTAGATGGTGATGATATAGTAATCTTATTTTCTATTTTTTTTCAACTTTAGTCTTTAATGCGGGACCATGGTCACCCCATCAATTTCTTTTTAATTTCACTAGACTATGTCACCCGGAATAAGCTAGGGATTCTAACGATACCTCATTTATTAAAATCGGTTCAGGCGTATAGAAGTTATGGTGGAATATACAAACTCACATACATACATAATGTTTGTTTTTTTAGTGTCGCTTTTTCGTTTCATCGAATTTTCGAATCACAACGATTCTAAAGAAGTTTCACTTCAAAAAGTTTTGCAGCTCAGCAAGGAATAAAAGGATTTTTAATTTATTTATGTACATGAACCCTGAAAACAATATATACTCCTTTTTTCAGGCAGTCGCATAAAAGCACGGACGTCAACAATATTAAAACAATACGGCATATTTAATCATGTCAATCATTACCGTTATTTAATCATGTCAATCATTGATGAAAATAAATATTATTCTTATTATTATTCTTATTATTCTTATATAGGTAGTATGCCCCCTATTTAGCTAAAAAAGGACACGCGAATGTCTGTAGTTCGCGCGCGAGTTGAATGCAGAGTTTATGTATGGTCACACATATACAAGCTCTGCATTCAACTCGCGCGCGTTACCTACGCGTATATGTAACTATTGACGACCTCCTTGGTGCAGTGAATGGAAGTTCTAGGGTTCGATTCCCGGCTAGATCAATTTGGGAATTTCATCATTGCTAAATTGCATTTTAAAGAGGGACGAGTAGCCTAGCTGTGACAACGCATATCAATCGATTGCGATTGTTAAGCAACGTTGACCCAAGTCGGTTAATGGATTGGTGACCGAATTTGGAGATTCAAATTCAGAATTTTAGTTTCCTCCGTGCCTCGGAGAGCGCGTTAAGCCGTCGGTTCCGGTTATTATCACTAACATCCGATAATAACTCTACTCTTATTCGAGTCGTATGCGGAAGAACGTGGAAACCCACCACATTATTTTCCCAAGAAAACTCCTACCATTAGGTATTTGTTTAATGGAAAGGGGTCACCTCAGTAATGAGGTATACGACGCAGAGAGAGATAAATTGTCTTTAGGCTGGTAGATAAGTATGATATGAGGCTTTGGCCATGGCTAGTTACAACTTTACTGGCAAAGATGAGCCGCCAAAGGATGCCGTGTAGAAACTGAGTAAGGGGTGTAGGGTAGGGGAAGTAAAATTAAAATGCGACCCTTTTAAGTTACCCCACTTTCATCTTAGGCTACATCACCATCAATATTCTAACCTCCAATTTAGACCGCTTCTACCTTAGACTGTATCATCACTTATTTACAAGTACAACCTAGCCCTAGGTGAGATTGTCAGTCAACTTGATCTTAAATTAATTAAACTTAGATACCTATATTAAGTTAGTAGGCAGGGACCTAAAATGTAATATATAATACCACTACAGCCCATTAACGTCCCACTGCTGGGCACAGACCTCCACTCTCATAGGAGAGAGGGTATTAGAGCTTAGACCCACCACGCTGCACCAATGCGGGTTGGCGGGCTTTAACGACTATTTTCATGTTAGTGATAATAACTGGGACCGACGGCTTAACGTGCTCTCCGAGGCACGGGGTGAAACACCACCAACTTCTTAATTCCGAGCTAGTTAGTACTGAGAATTTCTAGTCAGAAAAACCCAATAGGTACTTAGTATGACCCGACCCAGGACTCGAACCCGGGACCTCGTCGGCCGCAGTCGAATATGCTAACTACTAGACCAACGACGCAGTTTAATAATAATAATAAGTTTATGTAATAAATATTAATACATAATATATTGTAAGTACTACGTAGGTAATTTCTTTAAATCTTTATGGATTTCTAAATTCTTCAATTTTAGGTTTTGATATCAATAACAAGCATTGATGTATAATGTCAGTACCATAAGGTAGGTAGGTAATTAAGAATGTAGCTAAGTATAGTTCGAGAAACTTATCTGACCTGCCTTTTTATACGACTGCCTGAAGAAAGGAGTAGGTATATTGTTTTCAGGGTTCATGTATGTATGTATGTGAGTTTGTATATTCCACCATAATTTCTATACACCTAAACCGATTTTGATAAAGGTAGGTAGTGAGGTATCCCTAACTTATTCCGGGTGACATAGGCTAGTAAAATTTAAAAAAAAATTGATGGGGTGACCATGGTCCCGCATTAAAGATTAAAGTTGAAAAAAAGATTCGAAAATAAGATTAACTATGTATTCATCATCTAGAAAATGATGAGTAGATTCCAAAAATTTATAACAAACACTATATAATAGTTCAATATCCAGTGATTCACAAAAAAATATCGTTTATTGTTTTTAACTTTTTAGTTCGTTTTTTTGGCAGGGCAGTCGTGTTTTTAAATTTTTTTTAATTATTGCTTGTATGCCTATTTAGTTTTTGTTTTGATTTTATTTTGTCTTATAAACCTACTAGCGACGCTGTCACAGGGTCAGAAAAGTTTGTTGGACTATAACCCGTAAATAGCTAAATTCTTTCGACTTGTGACCTTTTTCATGGGAAAATAAAATTACAATGACTTTAGTATTTTTATAAACAGACCTATCGACCTATAGAATATTCCATAAGTAGGCCATTCCTTAGGTCGTCTTTATCTTCAAGTCACCGACTAGTTATTATTTTAATGCTCTTAGGTGTATTAAAATAATATGGCATTGAGATTTTGAAAAGGGCTCATTACAAAATGTTTTCTTTAAACGCTCTCTTAAATAATGTGATTTTATTAGCACTTGGCAATCTACTTTGTAGGCTGTAGTTAGACATAGGTTTTTGTTTTTATCTCAGTAAACTTATATTTAATTCATTTAGTAAATTACACATTTTCACTGCTAAAAACAGATACAGATAGATAGATCCTATTTAAATAAGAAAAGTACTTACTGAGTACCACCTAGTTTACAGAGTATCAGCTGGTTTGCTTTAAATAGTTCCTATAGCAAGTACTTACTACCTACCAAAGTGTGGAAAAATATCCCCGCGGTGGAAGTCGCCAACTAGGAGCAAGTTCAGGTAACTCTACCTAGGATAAAGATGTCAACATAAAATATCCATCCAAATAGCATAAAACAGTCACACACCCGTGGAAAATCCGTGAAAATGGGGGAAAATTAACAAATGAACACTTCGTATTCGAATCCCCTACCTATTGCCGTATCTATCGCGATTAAATTCGTACCTTGTGAAGATGCGACGTTTTGCGATAGTTGCATCTGCCGTAATCTGTAATTAATACGACTGAACTATAGCGAAAAATCGAACCTTCAAAAAGTACGTATTGTCAATTGATTGCGGTATCAATGACCCGGAATAGGTAGGTAATGTAAAGTACGTAGAATCGCGAGAGTTTAGAGTAAAATTTGAAAAAAGAACATGTTTTGAATTTAGCCGCGGAGGAATGTGTACGCGTTCGCCGGCGCTCGGCTGCGCGTCGAGGAGTGGCGCGAGGAGTGGAGCAGAGCGGGAGCAAGCGGAGCGGGAGCGGGGAGGGAGCGGGGAGGAGACGGCGCTGATTGGGCGGCGCCGCGGGGCAGTCCGCCACGCCCCGCCCGAGCCCCGCTCGCGGCGGCCGCGCCAGTGTCCGCCAGACTGCCGAGCGCGCCGGGCCTCCCGCTCCCCCGCGCCTCGCTCGGCCACGACGCGTCCCGACCATCCCAAATCCAAAAACCAAAACTTAACAGTTAAACCGTCGCGAGTGCATTATGACACTTGTCACATTAGTGAGCTAGCGGGCAGTGACAGTGTCCTATCCACAAATATAATATATATGCCGGTGTGTATGTGTTCACGTGTTGTGTAGTGTTAGCTTTGGGCCCGTGACGAAAAACATTCGTGGTGGCCAGCGGAGCCTTGCACCCGGGCTCGGGGCGAGCTTTCATGGCTCAGCCTAGGGTATGTACCACACCCAAGCACGTGAGTTTGACAGAAGGCAGTAGGCACACACCTTGGAATGATCTTCCATTGTATCCCCTTTAATAGGATCAAAATACTAATGTCATATCTAGCTCTCAAGTTATGACTTCAAGAGTACAGCGATCATTGATAGATAAAAGCCTGGCTTAAGATAGGATAAGATATTCAACAGTATTCAACCTGCAAGGTTATAAAAAGGTGTAAAGTCTAGGTCAAAATTCCACTTATTTAGTAGAAAATTAAGTGAATAATGGCATAATAAATTCGTAAATCGTATTATATCCCGTTAAATATATTTCACTATTGATAAACAACATGCTCTATCAATAAAAAAATCAGTATCACATACACAGAAAAGTTATATGTCAAAAGTAACATGCATAAAATCCTTCTTTTATAGGATACCACCAAACTAAAGAGAGATTTTTGTCTTCAAGTACACCCTAATAGTACATATCATAAATTATAAATCTTGATAGGTATGTAGAGACAAAGTAAATAAGAATATTAAGACACAAAATAATCTATATTAAAATAAAACCGTCGTAACTCGGTCCTAACATAAAATTAGCCAAAAATTGCAAGTAGCTATCTGAAATAGTTGACATCTTTGGTTACAATATAATACACTTTAACAAACCAACGAGATAGATAAGTAACTACGTACATTGTGGATCTATCAAAGTATTAAATTTGGGCCCGCCCTTTAGTGATTTCGAAAATCAAAAATCTGACAAGTTAAGATATCAGTGGAGTGTGTCCACAGCTATATATAACTGTGTTTAGTCACAGGGGAGCTGTTTTAACAAGTTGGACGCGTTTAGAATATATTATAGTGTTTTAGAATGCGCGGCCGAACTGCCGACGCATTACCGGGCGTTAATGAAAACGAAACGAACGCTTTACGGCAGTAAAAGCTTAGATAACGCGTTTGTAACAATATAACCTGTCCTTCGGGTTGGAAAAAATAATAAATGAATAGTATCTTGAACTGCATTAAATCATATGCCGCAGGCATGAAATAAATTGAGTAGAGTTCAAAGATAGGTTAGTTACATGATCACATAAGTGTAGCTAGGTACTTAGATGAAAATCTCATTGCTCTTTAAGGAATAAAATTGAGTTTCATCTACCTGCATAGACCTACGATAAGGGAGTAGTTATGTATAAAATATAGATGCTGATAGGTATTTGAGGCAATCCAAACGACTAAATGGACACTTAGGTAGATATGCTGTTGCTGAACCCATTTAGTGACACTGTACATTGGCGTCAGGTAATTCGAACTTTAAATAAAGTAATAATATTTAAAAATTATGCTTCATGTGACAACGACCTGTGATGCTTGGTTAGAATACATGACACCTATTTTATAAAACTAAGAGCTTGCGAGACACTATATTATATACTGAAAATGTAACTAGGCACAATAAATAACAAACACAAATTAAAAAGTGTTACAAATTTGGAATTGTGACCTTTTCACTTTTGACCATTGGGCTCTAAATTTAGTGAAATGAAAAAGCCAAAAACAATAAAAATAAAACAAAAAAATTTAAATTGTTGCCACTGAGTCACGGCATAGCTTCTTATTAACCGACTTCTAAAAAAGGAGGAGGTTCTCAATTCGGCGCGTATTTTTAAAAATAAATTATAGTTACAAAAGCGAGCAAACTTTGTAAGCGAATCAGAATAGGTTTTGTGCATTTGTGAGCATTTGTATCGGACACCTGATGGCGCAGTTTGTTGAAATGTGTCTAACAATAAATGAGATAAAATGGCTTCCCGCGGGGAGGCTATTGTGGACTGCTCTTATGGGATACGGATCGGGACGGTACGTAGGTAAAGCCATCCGGGCCAAACTAGCTAAGCCAAATATAGTCAATTTTGAGTTGTGACACTTTATGATTGTCTATTTCTTGGTATATGAATCAAACAAAAGCGACCAGACTATTTAAGACAAAAAATTCACGGTTTGAAATCTTAAATCTATAATGGTTAATGATTAAAATAAATAATACATGATGACTTCCGTCGGGTACATGATTCGGGATTGCTCTTAGGAGATAGGGATTGGGATATGAGGTGGTAACAAAAACTAGTTTCGTAAGTCAAAGAATGGGTTGATTTTTGTCGGTACACTTTGCACGCAAATGAATGATATGCTCCAAATTTGATCAAGTCGGGATAAGAATTGCATGTGAACAAAAGCCAAAGGAAGATTATCCGAAAATTTTGTAATTATTTACGTTAGCACCTAAAAAACTGCCTTTGAAAAAGTGTGTTTTTTATGGATCGTAGATTTTGATCGAGGCCTTTACCCATTACTTACTGTTCCATGTTGTGTATTCCAAATAAAATGCAATCAATAGGTTTGATTAGTACTTAAAAATAAAAATATAAATTTCGAATTATATCAGTTTGATTTCCGCGTTTCTCATTCGACTCTGGAATCTTGTATTTTGCACTTAGCTGCGTTTTGAACATCCGTAGGTAAAGTTACAAGCGGCTTTAGACGCACGGTTGGGCACAAAAGGGCCTATCTCGGAAACCAACAATAAAATTCAATTGACAATGAAAAGAAAAAACTTAGTTCGCGCCACAAAGAACCCTAACGGAACACTCGGGGACGACTTTCTAAAAGATTTAGGGTTGTATTGTTTTTGTTTAGCCAGGTATATTATGTAGAATTTAATCCGCCCCTTTCAATGCTAGTTATTTGAGATTTTTTATCTCTTGGGATGAAATAAAAGTAAAATCGTCACAAAATATATGACAGCCATAAATAATTATGTTAGAGCCATCAGCGAACTGAGCTACAAAGAATACTTAACTACTATACTTCTATAATAATAAATCCCTCCATTTCAAAAAAATACTTGCCTACAAAAACGCTTAAATGCAGCATGAGAGTAAAAATATTCCTAACGTAAATATCGTCCTATTTTTCCACATTTATTTAAGTACCTTTTGTAAATGTAAATTTTTAGAGTAGGTATATTTTAATGTAATAACTAATAAGTACTCCACGTAAAGTGCCATATAATTTGATATACTTACTGTCATATTTTCATTAAAATAATTTAGTATGTAGAGTCACGTAATTTAAAACACATTTATATTAAAAACCGTTCCTTGGCAGGTGTATAAAAATTAAAAACAAACTTAGTTAATAGGTGTACCTACTTACTATAAATACTACCTACCTACCTACTTAGTAATAACTACTCACCTAATGCACTTGTGAAAACTTGCCTACAATAACCCAAGTAAGTAAATAATTATAATATCTCGAATATGCGTGAACATAATATGAATTGGGTTATTTTTAAACAGAATAAATAGCTAACCTTCATAACGAAGTTAAAGAAAAAATCTACTTTTATCATTAGAACTTTAGGAAAATAAAGAGAAACATACCTACCTACTTAAATATAGTTCTTATTGCTGAATAGATACCTACTTAGGTTTTGTTATTAACCTTCTAGTATTTTATTCAGAAAAACTAATACAGTAAGATATAATATTTTAAAATTAAGAATATTTTACTAATGAGTTAGGTAGCCGTCTTAGTTACGCAAGGTAGCTACAGGATTTAAATTTAATATTAAAATCGACTTAGAATCGCTTCGTATGCCTAAGGATCTGAAAAGATATTTATATCAAAAGTAAAATTAATAGAACTACCTTTATTATGTCATCAAATTTCTAACATACCTACAGTATTACAGACTTAACAATGTTTTTGTTATTAAATACTTTATCAGGAAATGACAAAAAAATTGGATGATGTGTTACACAAATAAACACGGCAAGTAGGATTATCAAAATAAAATAAAATAGTTAACCGTTGATTTCGTACGTAATAATCTACACCGATACATGTTCATTGATAAGAAGATTAAAAATAAAGTAGCGGGTTGTGATAATTATACTTGTAATAATATAATGGGGAGATAGGCGCATTATTGTGATTTTAAAATGTAACTTCGGTTTGCCGTCGGGAAAGATGCACTAAACGCATCGGATGCGGGTGCATCGAATACAGTCGTATCGTAAACGGTCTCAGCAAATAAGACTCTATTTATCGTAAATAAATATAATTATTGGTTTTTCTATATTTTTTTGCATTAATTACTCAATATTTTTCGCTAATATTAGAAATATACCTACATATTCCAAAGGAAAAATAATTATCGAATACTTTGTAGAGTTAGGAGCTGTTAATATCTTTTGCTTTACAATTTATTTAAAATTTCTTATGGAACTCCTCATTTCTAATGGATGTTAAAAATAAGCCCAAAGTTATCATTTTGACGCTTGAAAGAAGTAAATAGAAAGGTACCATTTTCTGAAATAAAGTGTAAAAATAAAAATACGTCATTACTTACAAAAATCGAACAGTAGCACAGATAAGCAATCCGGTAGATAATTTTTTATATTCTTAGGCAAAAGACGCGCCTCTGGCACCTTTAAAGCATTAACAAACATAGGTCCTAGATCAGACTTAATCTGAGAAGTGCTAAGCCATTTAGATATTAGATAATCAGGTTTGAGAATAAACAATATAATCTGATATCACCCACAGTTGGCCGCGTTTGTAACCTTTTAGCTTTACTTAATATTTTAGAGTTTTTTTTAAAATGTAAATTCTAGATGATTTACCACTACAGCCATTAACGTCCCACTGCTGGGCACAGGCCTCCACTCTCATAGGAGAGAGGGAATTAGAGCTTAGACCCACCACGCTGCTCCAATGCGGGTTGGCGGGCTTTAACGACTATTATCATGTTAGTGATAATAACCGGGACCGACGGCTTAACGTGCTCTCCGAGGCACGGGGGTGAAACACCGCCAACTTCCTAACTTCGGGCTAGTACTGGGAATTTCTAATCAGAAAAACCCGATACTTAATTATGGCCCGACCCGGGACTCGAACCCGGGACCTCGTCAGCCGCAGTCAAACATGCTAACCACTAGACCAACGAGGCAGTCTAGATGATTTATTTCAAATAAAAAAACAAAACATTATCGCTTATAGTTACATATTCTAAGAATCCGAACTGCACTTCAGGGTTTTGTACGAAAATGTCTTTCCATATTTACCTACAATAATAGTAGTAATCGTAAAAAGTGGCGTCTTGTGAGTTACATTGTTGTTCTATAAGTAAAAAATTAAAAATGTGTATAGTTTTCTTTCGATATATTTTAATTAGTAAATATGATGCTCAAATGCGAATTAAATTCCTAAAATTCTCTTTGAAAAGTCGAAATGAACTTAATTACATAACGCTGTTAATACGTGCATAAAATTATGTGTAAAGCAAGATGAAATTAACATAAATTTTCATTTAAATCGATACGATGACCTAGCGCTGTTCTTAGATTTAATATAATCCTAATAAACTCACACAATGTGAAGATTGACGTAGAAGAAGCATTAAGTATTATAATTTTAAACAAAAGTTCGGTGTGTACTTAATGTAACATTTAGGTTTGATGTTATTTTATTTTTACATAAAAATTATCATTTTGTTTGACGCTTGACCGCCGTTGTTAATTTTAGGTGTAACTAAGTACATACGTCAGTAAATTCTTTGTTTTTGGAACAGAAATAGAAATTACGCAAATAAATTACTTATCTAATGCAAGATTTGTGCCGTTATATTTAAATACAAAATTGTATATGTTTTATTAATTTATTCTGTCTGTTTTTAAATTTTTCGACGGTGGTCTGAATTAAGATATAGGATAACTATCTTATAATATATATATATATATATATATATAAGATATATATATATATATATCGATATCTTCTAACTAAAACGAATAAGCGAACATCTATACTAATATTATAAATGCGAAAGTTTGAATGGATGGATGAATGTTTGTTACTCAATCACGCCAGAACGGCGGAATGGATCTGGATGAAATTTGGCATATGGACAGACTATAGTCTGGAATAAATCATAAGCTACTTTTTATCCCGGAAAATTAAAGAGTTCCCGCGCGAACTAAAAATCCTCAATCCTCGCGGACGAAGACTTAAAGATTACTAACGTACATATGCAAATAAAGTATCATCTTTTGAAATATTGCGCCCAATTGGTTTTCATACTCATTTACATTAACAAAAACCTGAACAAAAAGGTCCATGAAATAATAAGTTATCAAGATTATATTATTAGATTAAAGAGAGCGACATTTAGGCCCCTAAATATATTAAAATTACACCGTTTCTAAAGATTAAAACATGTTATACCTAACTATGTATGTGTAATATACTAGAAAGTAATACAGTTCTTTAGATCGGGTAGGATTTTAACTTTTGATAAGTGAAACTATGTAGGTACGGAATACATTTTCTATCAAACAATCGCTTTAAGGATGCTTTGGAAGAAAAAACATTAAAAATAAATAAATAGATAAGATTGGAAACATGTAACTTCTACCTATATTTAGAGAATAAGTGGGGCATTGAGTACCTCTTCCTTTACTTAATAATGATATAATGTTTTTTACTTAAATATTAAGTTAAATATTGGTTTGCTTCATAGATTAAAGTGTAAAAATTATTTGAGAGATTTAGGGACCAAATTGATTTTGAAAACAAATTTATAATATTTGGTTTATCATAAAAATATTTGGCATAAACGTCATTATACTCCATTATATTAAAATTTATAACCATGAATATACAAATAATAGTTTCAGCTAACGTACCTAACTATATAATATTTTTATTATTTATAATATAATTTTATGAATATATTCATGGAACTTTCCTTGTTTTATTTTTCCTTTATGGAAAAATTTAAATACGTTTCCGGTTTCTAACATAAAAAATGTTATTAATTGTAACATTTTTTAATGGCTCTAGGTAAACGGAAATTCAAAAAGGTAAAATAGACAAGTCATCACATTTAAAAAATATCTAAGTACTTATATAATTTATTAAAATTTACTTGTTATGTCTAAATGCAAATTTTGTACTTAAGTAGTTACTTAGTTCGAAGGTTTTTTCAAAATTTAGTAATAAATATTATAAGTTTTATTATATTATATTAATGAATTATTGCTGTATTTAAATTAACTTGGTTGGTTCACGTATACTTAAAAAATACATTGGACAAGAAAAGCAAACTGAACTAACTGCTCTAGATTCCAGCTTTTTATTTAAAGTTTATTGTTTACATAGCTTCGAGTTCTTGATTCTTGTTCTTTCAAGGCTTGTGTTGCCGTAGTGCGACAGTAAAATAACCGAAAATTGCCCCACGTAATTATATTTGCACAAGACTTGTCCGAATATTGTTACACGAGAGTGTATCATAAAGTTTACGATGGATATTCCGATAACGGTATCAATTCCGCAACTATTAGATGATAATACGTTACGCTGGCCCACAAAAATATTAAATGAGCGATATCACGCCGTGGAGGTTTTTTTATCGATTTATATTGGTCATATATCTTGTTTTTATTTCGGAATCAAGTGCTGGGTAAGCATTTTCTGTAGCCAACATGATTAGAATTGGGTATTTCAACTACTCGATATATTTTTTTTGTGTTTAATAAATAGAGGATCTCCCAAAAGTTATAATATCTATTTCCCCTGTTAGTTTTATGTTGAATAACTATTTTAAACTATCGATTAAAGTAAAAAAGTGCTACAAACTTTGATAACGTCACTATTCAATATTTCATACAAAATCCCATACTATGCACGCGTTTTGACGTTTGAATAAAAGTTGCTGATTTGACTAGTTGTCAAATACCCAATTTTTTAAGATCCTATATAGAATCTTATCTTTTCGTATAAGACTGAAAAGATCGCACGATTTTCTTAACATATAAATCAAAATCGATCTTACCTTGAATCGAACTGGGATTGAAATGCCAACAAAAATTAAGCATGCATTAATGCATGAAACAAAAATTAAGTAATAATATCAAATAAACGTTGTTCTAGGAATAAGATGTAGGCGATATCATTAATATTCATTTTAAAGAATCTTACCGCGTTTTTATTTATTTTAATAGCGAGAAAATAATTTTCTTTGTAGTCAATCTTATGTGATTACGTTAAAACGAAATATCATAAAATTACATATTTCTGTTTCTCGTGACAGCATGTTATTTATAAGCACGAACTGAATTATCAAATTGCAAAACTAATGTACGAGACAAAAATGTATGTTTCTAATGTAAATAAAAAACTATGCGTTCTGATGTGATTGCTGTCGCTATTATTTTTATTGAATTAAATTTATTGATCTCTCTTAGAAACATTAGGTACATTAGGGAGTATTTAGATTTAAACCTATAATACTTCAGCTATTATTTATAAAAAAAAGAAAACGGTTTTTGAAATTAAGTTCATAAGTATAATTTTTACGGTAAAGTTTCAGCTCTAGGTAAATTTTCTAAACTGTCTTAAGTAAGTACTTAAACTAAACCTTTAGTATGCATGTATCGAGGCGGGCATTGCCATGTGTGAATTAAATTTGTTATTTAATTATTCCCAGCAGTAAGATAATACCGTTACATTGAACCGGTGAATTCATTCACATTTACCGATAAAACAACTTTTTAAATGTAAAATTACGTTACAATAATTGTTGTTGCGAGAGATAAGAGTAATACGCGTTGGTAATTTTTAAATTTTAAGTCTGGTTAAGACACCAAAGTCGCTCAAGTTTTACCTGTAGGTAAAGCTTGTTCAGGAAGTCTTGTAGATAGTAAAATAATGTAGTGCACCCATATTATATAACGTGAAACGCTTGACTTTTGAATGATAACGTATCGTTCATTCAAAAATTTTGTGTCATGTAGTAGGTGGGTAATGAAAACACTCGTTAATGATATTATTACTTACTTACCTAGTTTAAAGTTACGTACGTAGTAGAAATAAAGGCTTTTTACTTTATTTACGTAGTTATTATATCTATAGTAAAAGCGCTATTAGTCATTTTCATTTTCAGTATAACTAACTTCGACGTTCAGAAAACAAAATTTTATATCCGCTTATAATTTTTCGTTACTCAAAGTTACCCCGATTTAAGTATTGTAGAGAAAAAATAATAATTAAAAAGTTAAAAAACGTTCGGATACACTGACTCGTGATAGAAAACATGAAAGAGCGCGCCTATCTGTTTTTTAATTTCAAACTTGGAACTCCATTTGTGTAACAGATAAATAACACTTAAAATGGTCATCGCCTCCTAGGTGACCAGATAAATTAAGGTTTGATGTATTATATAACAGTATATACGTAGAATGATATATTAAATATAATAAAAGACAACCGGCGAGACCGGTCTGAGGACATTACGTTTTTAATGCGATGTGGTGATTAGAAATAGCTATTTTTCAAAGCCGGATTATAGCGGGTTAGAAAATGGTCACCGACTTTCCGGTACGTCACAATTTTTTCTCCGTGGGAGCAGATTATAAAAACTATTAGTTTGAATGGTTTAAGGTACCTAAATCTTAAGTTTTTGTGATTATTTTAATGGCATGTGTGGGAGAAAATAGTTTAATCAGAATCCCAAGTCTTAGGGTAGAGCGACGACACGAGTGTTTTTTAAATTTGAAGTAAGGCAAAGGTTGTGTTTTTGCCAATGGATTATAGTTATTATTTCGTATTTATGACTTAAAATCCAGTGATCATTATTCTTAACAGTAGATAGTCAGTAAATATTCTATGTTTTATAGCTTTTCCTTGCTTTTTTAAATCATAAGTTAGACGAAGGTCGTTTTGCTAAAGGCTTATAAAAATTAGTATTAATATATATCTGACTATACGTTTTCTCGATAAATTTTAATGATCATTTTGACGGTATTTTTTTTTTCGAGAAAATAGTTTCATCAAAATTCCATGTTTTTGGGCAGAGTGTCAAGCTTTTTTATTTGGATATTTTGGCAATCTCACGCCGGAGAGTATGCGGTACTTGATATGTTTAATATAATTAAAAATTTAACGGCGTGCCAATAAAGACAAGTATATGAAAATTCTCTCTACGAAAAAAAAACTTTGTGATGTAGAGATGTTAGAAAGCGGGGCTCAAAAGCAAAAGGGATCTTGATTCCAAACCTAGTTGAGACCTACGAGAGGTGCAGTGATAAAAAATTTAAAAGTACCTACACAGCTAGACCTATTAATTAATTTATCTATGACTGTGTACTTTAAACTTTCGAAGGGAGAAATTTACACAATAAAATCTCCTCAATTTATATACCGTCACAAAACGTAGGTATTTCGTAAGTTCATGATTTATGATGATTTTCATTCTTAATGAGCACCTTTCTGTTTCTATGTAAAAATGTATTTATCTAACTTTTTTTCAGTTGTGATTGATATTTAAGTATGCGCTGTACGATACAATACTTAACACATAATTTTTATTATAAGTATATTGTTAAATTAATCCTTATAATTAAATAATATAATAATATTTAGGTAAGCTATTGGAGATAAGCAATATTTTATGCTGTTCATTTAAAATGCATTATTTAAACTCTTACGACTCCTGTAAAGCTTTTTTTTATATATAATACTTGTTCAGTTATCAAGCCATAAAATGCGGTTTTATGATTTATCGCCCATCTATTAGATAGTTACGGCGTTTTAACTTCGCGGGTAAGGTCGATTTTACGAACCGAGTGCGCTAAGTGTTGGCTTTATGTTTGAGTGTTCTAAGATCAATTATCATTTATTTGTTATACAGTTTCTAATAGGCACTAAAGATTTTATTTTGGCTAACTGAAACCACTACCTACTGATCTGATATTCACGCAATTTGGTACCGACGAATCAGGTATTGCTATCTATATTGTTATTTCCAAGAGATTCTAAAAAAGCATATTTCGAAGTCGCGGGCAACAGCTAAGTTTTTCTCAAATAATATATATTATATTATATAGCTTATAATATATAGTCAATATTATGCCGAGGGCCGACGCTAGACAAAAATCTATTCGGTTCGGTCCGATGACCGCCGCTCTACAGACGCTCCCACTGATTTGTTATTTAAATTTAGAACATTCCATTTTTGAATTCAGATTCTCGCAATTTTCGGTTAAATAAATAAATCAATGGGTATATTTCGCGATACCTATTGTAACATCTGAGATGGGCACATAATCAGTTTTGAAAAATATTATTGTACAAATATCTGAACGCCCACAGCCTAGCGAACTAAGTCCATTGCCCAATAGTTATAGTTCTAAAACATATTCTATAGTGATGTTACGTTTTGTATTGACTACTGATTATAGAATGGGACGACTTTACAAAACAAAAATGAGGCTTGCATTTCTCGTCTGTATAAAATTTATTTTAAACTAGCTGATGCCCGCGACTACATCCGCGTGGATTGAGGTTTTTTGGTTCCCGCGAGAACTCCTTTTTTTTCAGTTTTCCAGGAAGTTTTCCGGGATAAAAATTAGATTATTTGTTATTCCAGACTATAATCTATCTCTGTGCCAAATTTCATCCAGGTCCGTTCAGCCGTTCAGTTGAGTAACAAACATCCATCCATACATCCAAAATTTCGCATTTATAAATTCTATCTTTCCATGAATACGTGAATAAGTTAAGAAGAATGATACGATACTGCGCAAAAGTATTGAATAATGAATATTGCAGACAGATTCTCATGAAGCTATGTTAAGCATAGACACTATTAAAGACGCTCAGAAGGTGTACGTTTAGGTACCAATTTTGCATAAATACTTATACTTTTAGTTTGAGTTTTGAAAACTAGGTTTCTAGTTCCTACTTGAAAAATATTATTATGTTATTTACTCTTAACTAAACCCGGAGAAATAAAAATAAATGACAGACTGAGTTAAATCAGGCCCGGCAACAAAAATTTTTAAACTTTTAACTAGGCACACAGCCTCCATCATACCTAATATTTCTATGATTTTAGCTTTAGTTTTAAGATACCGTGATTAATTATCATCATCACGTCATATACTTTTTAACGTGACGTTCAGAAGGTGTACTATATAGGTACCTATCCATACTTCCATATCCATAGTAATAAGTATTATAAATCTGTCTGTTCAACCGATTTTGATGAAATTTGGTACAGAATTAGTTTGTATCCCGGGGAAGGAGATAAGCGGGAATTGAAAAAACTTAATCCACGCTGACGAAGTCGCGGGCATCATCTGGTTTTGAATAAATATACTTACTTTGAGTTTGAGTTATGTGCAATAAAGACTAATCAAAACAAAAACAAACAACGACCAATCAGTTGCACGATACATCACCAGTGGGGACCTCTAGTATCATGACACCTCTCTATCACTGTTCCTACGTCTGACAATAGCTCCTTCCACGGTATTCATTATGCCGGGCACATTGTTTTATTCACAGCGCGTTCCTTTTTCAATTTGAATAACGTTGTTCATTTTCGAATTGGCTCTTTTTAAGTTTGTAGACCCGCTTTAATTGTGCACTTTGGATTCAACGCTAATTCGCGAGATCGCTAATTTGGTGGTTTATTGTGTAACCGCTGCTTAAACGTCTTTTAAAAGGACACTGCCGCTGAATTCGTGATCGAGTATAGCCTGTGTCGCGAAAGAAGTCCCCTAGAGGCGGCGCTAGTAGTCGCATGTTAATGCAATTTTTATATGGGAAATGTGTTAGTTCCACTAATTGCCGCGGGACTTCTTTCGTGACACGGATTATAGCATAATAATCGCCAATTTTGTTCCTGTGGCGTCGATCTTCCTTTGTCATTTGAATTGACGTACGAACGTTATGTTACGAATATAATAAATCATGGATGTAAGTGCTGGAATAAATCTTGATTAAAGATTTTTTGTATTGATTGCTATAATTAATAGTTTGTTTTAATATTCTTTCAAACAAAAATGTCTGTCTAAAACCTTGACTGGACATTAGCCTGTCTATCCTTGGAAGACATAATATCATCAATATTCACATTGACTTTGAGTCTTTTTCTCTATAGAAATGCCATGTACAGTATAATAATATTATTAATTACATAAAAATATAAATATACCTATGGCATATTTTATGTACTTACTACCTGATGCCCGCGACTTCGTCCGCGTGGATTGCCTTTTTTTTGTTCCCGCGGGAAGTCATTAATTTTCTGGGATTAAAAGCCTATGCGTTATTCTAGACTATAATCTATCTCTGTGCCAAATTTTATCCAGATCATCGTTCAGCCGTTCTGGCGTGAGTATTAAGTATCAAACATCCATCCATACATCCAAACTTACGCATTTATAATTATAGTACCTAATTAGTATAGATGTATAGTTAAATACATAGCATATTTTATGTACTTATATTTTTACGTTTCGATTCGCTTCGCTCTCAGTGTTTATCGAACGTAAAACTTACATCAACTTGCTGAAATTGTCATGAAACTTTTTATGGCAAAGAAATAGCTTGATGTCCATAGTAAAATCATAATCACACTCTTAAAGTTTGTCCGAACCGTCCGGGAAATATTAGTTTATCTAACTAGGGTATAACAGTTTGTGCTTAAATACCTTAGCTGAGTAAATGCTTCTAAACTGGAAACGTAATATAAGTATTAATTAAAAATCGTAATGGAAACGTGTTATAGGTAATATAGCACGCGAAGCGGGTAGAGTCCATAATAAATTCGTAGTATTTTCTTTGACCTTATATTCAACGCAAGATGCATCAATTAGTGTTAGTAGTGTGATTGCACTTTAAACCGCGTTGGTTTTTCTGTTGCTATATGCCAAGATTTTATATTTATATTGAGTATTTTAATTTTTATATAAGGTATTATAAATATATTTTCTAGGTAGGTGCGCTCCACATTAAGGCTGAATCATCACTTACCTTTAGGTGTAATTGCAGTCAAACGCCTATATCTATAGCTCAAAAAAAATTAAACATCTTAACTAAGTAGCTATTCCATGTCATGTTACTTCTTTCGCTGATCAAACACCGCCGATGTAAGTTGTTTATCGTCCATCAACAAATCCACGACTGCCGGAACGGTATAATTCCTTCTAATACGCTGTCGGGATCTGTATACATTAAACAATATTAATTGAAGTGAAGTGAATCAGCACTTCAGTAGTTCGAAGGGTTGCAAGGACAATGCCTCTCCATAGTAACCGACAACACTAGCGATTGTAGGCCATTTGCGGGAGACGCGAATATAAAAGTGTTCTATTTTTGAAAAAAGAATATTGTACGAACTTTTGCCGGAGATCTTTTTCGAATATCGTGTTCGTTTTCGATAACGAGATTTGAAATTGGAACCATGCAGTACTGCTAGTAATATAGCCAGTAGACTCCCTATTTAGCGCGGGGCTTTCGGTGCCATTTTAAGGAAATATGGCTGCTGTATTTTCGGGTTCGTTCTATTTTGAACATATACTTCTTTTGGCGCGTTAGGGAAAAATTATCAGAGTGATTTTTAAGATGCGCACATCCCAAATTCGACACCCTGAAGTTAGTTGGTCAACTTATAAGTCTTGCAGAAAAAGGCCTACCAACAGAATAAAAATAAATAAGTACATTTACTGTAGGTATGTTGGTTGAGAACTGATATATTCAAGATATTATTATTTGCTATCAGAAAGCATAACTTCTTGCGTGCGTACATAAGTAGGTACCTACACACACTTTTTTCGAATTTAAATATTAATTTATGAGATGAAATAATGATTCAAACCTTCAATATTTGTTCAAATACCGTCTAATAATATTTAAATGAATTTAAATAAATACAAATATTAACTACTTACAACAAACTAATGTTAAAAATTGTTATGAGATAATAATATACTATTAATAACGATACTAAGTAACTATTGTTAATTTGGTGTTGAAGAGTTTAATTTTGATTTATTTATTGTTTTTTTATCGCAGAGAAACGGGGGACAATTATTTCTACCTACCTGGTATTAAAATAGATGAGTTTAAAATAAAACTACTCAATTCGCTTCTTTTTTTGTATTTGTATTTTTCTTTTAGTAGAGACAGCATTATTATAAATCTTATAACAACTTGTTTTACCAATTAATACACTCTAAACACCGGTACGAGTATTGTTGATTTGGTATTAAAGAGTTTTATCTTGATTTATTTGTTTTTTTTCGCCGGATCAAGAGGATTGGGCTCCGGCGACCGGCGGGACTCGTTCTTGCCAATAATTTGGTCATCGCCCTGTCGGGGGACTCGACAAAACGGCATCAACTCAAAATTGAATAATATGAAAGACGTTACTAACGTTATTTTATGACAAAATGCTTTTGGAGTGCAATATAAATCTATTTTTCTACCAAATTCATCAGGAGCCATACTGTCAACGCTTAAATCCATATTGATTCGTCATTGTTTACTTTCGAGTTTTATAATTATAAGCCTTATTCTAAGAATGTCAAGGTACGCGACATCAAATTGTTATTTTGAGTCATTTTGCTTCATAATTGATTTAAGCGTTGGCAGTAGGTATGCCCCTAGTAATCCTTAGAAATACGATTAGTATTCTATGCCTTTATTTTTAGTCGTAAAAGTATCTAGTAGAAATTAAAAGTGAAACTAAAGAACAGAAAAAATAATTAGTGTGCATAGGCAGTCTTTATAACTTAAGGATCGAACTCAATTAAGCACGTTAGTTACACTTCTTAAAAGTTTTCCTCTGTTATAAATTGATAGTGCATGAGTTAACATTGTATGTAACAAAATAAATGAAATGAAAAATAAATGAAGAAATTAAAGAGTGAAATGTCCGAAAATAAAAACACCAATGACCAAAGCAATGCCCGACTTTAGCGCAAGAAAAGTATTGAAAGAGTATTGTCGTTTAATTTAATTTAACTGTAAGTTATCCTAACAAAAACTAGCCAAGCGATTAAAAAATAAACATCCCAGCACAGCGACCGTTGAAATTTAATAAAAGCCAAAGTAAAATTCATTGCGCTCCGTTTAGAAAGGCCTCCATCACAGAATTTGAAGTTAAATAGTCAATCACGAGTGTCGGTGTAGCTAATCTTACATTCAGACACACAATGGAGGTAACGAACGGACAAACGGACAGACGCGGTAACAAGATGCGCGTGGGAGGCTTTATGTCAAAGTTATTTATGACGAGACACCGCGCTTTAATTTTTTCGTAGTTGGCAACACTGCTCGGGGTTTAATTCAGTAAAATTAGTCGAATCTCCCTGGTGTATTCGAAATTCGAATGATCCGAACGCACTTATCACGTCCAGAGCCGAAAGCCACATAAATTTATCCAACTTAATTCAGTGACAAGAAAATCCTTTAAGTAGATACTTATTTTATGTATTATAATAAAAGCAAAAACGTAGACGGCCGTCGCGTCGAGAGGAAATCGTTATCTTAACGACGGCATATTTACGTAAAATCTGACTAAGAGTGTCTGAATCTGTCCCTTGGAGTGCAGCAGACGATAAGAGGGCAAGCGGTATCTGTAGTCGGTTCATATGCCAGCTATTGACCTCGCTGTTTACAATGCTCCTCGATGGAATTGCGCAGAAAACACGATAAACCCAAGACTAGCCGATATCAATTTGTGAACCGAATCGCTGGCCTGGGGTTAACGGTCTGTTAAATTAATTTCGAGAACATAAATCATGTACGAGACACCCGCGGAACTGATAAAACGGGAATGGAACGCGAAAAACGACGCGCGATTGAATCGAAATCAGCTGATCCCGGAGGCCCAATTGTCTAAGCAAATCGTAATCCTTTGTCAGCTTAAAACGTATTGCTCGTACTGTTTAAGGAGTTCATACATGCTTTTAGACTTGCAATCAGCTACGAACTTCTTAAATAGTCCGAATTACACGTTTGCCAAACGTATTACCATTACGATTTTTTACACAATCGGGGTGCTGATTCTGATGCAGCCCCCCGATTGTGTAAGGAAATTGTAATCGTTTGTCAAACGGATAATACGATCTGTCTAAGGAGGTCATAGATGCCTGCCAGTCAAAAAGCATGTGCAAACTCCTTAAAAAGATTACGATTTCCTTACACAATCGGGTTGGTACTGAATGATGAAAAAATGAATATACTCTGAAATACATTCGTATGATAAGGAGTACCTACTCGTTGTTCTTTATTTGAGCTAGCAGGGCCTCAGCCGAAGGTCACAGTGGTCTGCAGTCACCCGCTTGGAAGCTCGCAATGTTTTAATATCCATCCCGTGAGCTGGAGTGTTTTTCTTGCGCGTTTATAAAAATAGCCGCATGAGCGATGTACGGGCCGGATTCGGTCGATTCGCGAGCAGATTTATTGCCCAAAACACCGCGGGGAAGCGTTAACGCTCGTTTTAAGGCCGCGGATGAAAGTTTTAGTTCCCTATCCATTTTTAATTTGAACAATTTAAAAAAAAACTACCGCCGCCGTCACTCTGGTTATACTACTCGAACTTGCCAATCGTCATCATTTCAACCCATTGCCGGCTCGCTAGTCGCTACTGAGCAAGTCTTCTCTAGGAATGAGTAACTTTTGGCCATAGTCCCTGACGCTGGCCAAGGGCGGATTGGCAGGCTTTATTAAGAACTCGCAGGCATGCAGGTTTCCTCACGATGCTTTCCTTCACCGTTTGAAGCAAGTGATATTTACACGCTTAGTGATAATACTCAGAAAAGTTAGAAGTTAGGGCCAGGCGTTTAAACTACATGGATATCAGAAGTGTGGAGTAGCAGTTCTTTAGTACTAGGCTATAAACGCTACCAAAGAATGGATAACTTGGTAATGAGACGAGGTAGGAGCGTTGGAACGCCGGCCACACACAAAAGTTACAGGAGCGTGCCCTACCCGGGGATCGAGCGAGCCCCCGACCATCCGAACGAAGGCCCTGTGTCTGAACTACAGGGCTAAGTGAAGTGACTAGTGCTAAATATAAAGTACTAGGCTATCATAGCTTCGGAAGAGTAGAACTAGTACCCTATTATGTAATTAGGCGAGGTAGGAGCGTTGGAACGCCCGCGCGATCGGTTTATTGACACGTGTTGGTGTCGCGTTGTCCCCATGCGGATGGGCAAATGGAATAATGGTCGTCTGGGCCCGCATCCGGCACCACACTCGGATACGACTCTTGCGCTCTCTGGATACAATTTTTCAATTAAACCGACCAGACAGAAGATCCTAATAGGTGTCGTTAAGAAGTCGTGTGCCCGATTTTCGATGTGTCCCCCGTAACGAGGCCGTTTTATTAGTATTTATGGGATGAACAAACGCACCGAGAATTCTTCGCAGCATGAATGAAACAGAATTTATGGCTAGCGCCCGCTATAATGTTATTTCGCTGTTAAATTTAAGTGGCCGGTGTCAATGCGTCCGTCGCTAGCGCAGCGTATGCGTCTCAATTCGGCCGTATAGCAGGTAATATAAAAAGATTTTCCTAAGTTTTACGGTCATATTACGTACGGGTCGAGTAGCGCTGTAAAATTCGATACGAGCGTCGCGGAAGGTATATATTATACGTGTGTAACGATGCTTGATTTACCGCTATCAATTTGAAGAATACATAAAAGCACACCTCCAAAGATATCGGGCACTTTTTGTGTCTTATTTATTATTTGGGATTAAATGCAAGAATCGACAAGCAGTGGGCTTACTGCCGTCGCTTAAAACAGTATTATTTTAAAATAGCAGTTTTATATGACGTACCTTGACGTCTCTAAAATATGGATTATAGTTCAGAAACGAGATATAATACTGCTTGAAGCGATGGTATTAGGTAACTAGTAAGCCCCCAGTATCGGAGCGCAATGAATTTAATACCGGTTCGTATTATTAGTATTTAGGTATTGTGAACTATTCAAACACATTATTCACTGTTACGAATCGCTTCTGGTAGCCCCAGACATGTGAATGCTTTGCCAGATGACATCGAGGAAGACAGCGCTAAGGGCGGTTCGGTGTGTTAGAAAGAGAGGGAGTCGCTTAAGGGTGGCGTTCGTCATGTCCCACCCCGTGTCGGGCACAAGTGACGGTTCTGTCTTCCCCAACCGTCTGTATTCGAAAACCTCGTCCCTTCTTTTTTTATATATACAAAGCTCCGAATTCCTTCTCTGTTACATACCTTTAGCTTAGTATGTTTAGAAATATTTAAATGGCTTTCTGACCGCAACATAATATTATGAATTAGTCATATATAATTAGGTAGATATGACCACAGAACTGATTTCTTACTTCTCAGAATCGACTAATCCTAAAACTTGAATCGTAAAAAAGCGGGCGTATTCAGGCAAAAATTTAAATAAGTGTAGCGATTAATCCACGGTGGTTTAATTATCGCAACGGGGTTTGGAACTCATCAGAGTTTGACGGCATGACTTATGCTCTTAGCCCACGACAATGCGTAACCGACCGTCGAAATTTAATAATAATTTAAAGAAACGAATCCGAGAAACCATAAGGATCGCAAAAACCGGCCAGATCGAACGAACTTATTACTCAGTAAAGATTCCCAGCGAGAAAAAACCACAAGAATGTCATTTAAAAAAATTAAAACCTTACGATGTTTTATTTTTTTCGTTATGGCAACCCGAATGGACGAAAGGTTATCTCGGAGGAAAAAAGGCGGGACTGAGCGATGCCATTTTTAAAACGTATCATTTAATTTTGGAACCGGCTCTCAAGACGTCAAAAGGTAGTCATTACATATTTTCGAAATATTTAATGACTAGCTTTATTTTTAAGGGACAGCTTAGCGCCTTCGTATTGTTCTTCTATGTTTATGCTTAAAGAGGTCTTTTATGATGTATACTTTGGTTTCAGTTTTTTAAAAAAGTACATAAATAAGTGTTTAAAGTGTATCGATACGAGTGCGTTGATTAATAATTCAAATAAGTTTAAAATAATACAGTCTGACTGGTATGCGATGATTACAGAATTCTAATTACCCCTATTCCTTCATACGTGACGGTATGCGAGACGGCACTGACCTAAAATTTTATGGGAAAATATTTTTATCCGCCAAATTATAAAGTGTCACCCTTTAGTCTGTGGCATAAGATCTGAAGTCGTCTGCTTTAATGTTTGTATTATGTTTCATGTCAAACTTTGCTCCATATGTACCTAGTGTCAAATGCATAGAATTAGGAATATAAAGAGAACCCGGATTAAAATAAAAACTGAGTACAACCAACCAACACTACAGCCTATTTACGTCCCACTGCTGGGCAAAGGCCTCCACTCTCGTAGGAGAGAGGGAATTAGGAGCTTAGACCCACCACGCTGCTCCAATGCGGGTTGGCGGGCTTTAACGACTATTATCGTGTTAGTGATAATAACCGGGACCGACGGCTTAACGTGCTCTCCGAGGCACGGGGGTGAAACACCGCCAACTTCCAACTCCGGGCTGGCACTGAGAATTTCTTAATTGAAAAACCCAATACCTAACAATTTTTATGCCCGACCGGGAATCGAACCCAGGACCTCGTGATCCGCAGTCGACTACGCTAACCGCTAGACCAACGAGGCAGTAAAACTGAGTACATCTACATCTTATTCAATGTTTGTGTATTAGCATCATGGAGTGTGAGTTAAACGAAACATCACTGTTTGTGTTAATTGGGATAAGAAGTCGTCACTATTCAAATTTTTAAATGAAACTTTTGAATACTGTCAATTTTGAATAGTGCTGGCCAAACTGCACGTATCGTTCCGTAAACTTAATTTTGTCGCATATTATTTGTTATCTTGGAGGTTGCTGACCTTTTTCCTCCCACCCATCACTAGGAACCAATTTTGACGACCTCCCTGGCGCAGTGTTAAGCGCTGTTGTCTTAACGTGCGGAGGTCCTGGGTTCGATCCCCAGCAGGGTCAATTTGGGAGTTTTTAATTTCTGAATTTTTCCTGGTCTGGCCTGGTGGGAGGCTGGTTTAATACAACTGCCATGCCCCTAACAGGTTAGCCCGCTACCATATTATACTGCGTTATCACTATCAAGGGCTCATTTGTAGTGCATAAAAAAGGAAGATCCAAACTAGTGACAAACCTACATAGACAAAGTTCCCTTCTTTTACATTGCTACTAGTGAATTAGGGAATTACTTTTTTATTCCCGCGGGAACTCATGAATTATCCGGGATAAGAAGTAGCCTATGTCCTTCTCCGGGATGTAACCTGTCTCTGTACCGAATTTCATCAAAATCGGTTGAGTATTTGGGCCGTGAAAGCGTAGCAGACAAACCGACACACTTTCGCATTTATATAATATTAGTATGACAAGCTTCATAGACAAAGTTCCCTTCTTTTACATTCCTAATTCTACGTGTATATATATATGCCTATAAATGAATGACGTAAGAGCTGAGGCGAACTGTGTCATGTCGGTGACCGGCCAATAAGAGAATTATTCTCTAACAGAGACTTAGACCACGCAATCTGTAGGTACAGTGAAGAACAAATACAACGAAACAACATCCTTATTGTTTCTCTTATTTTGTTCCTATGTCCACATCGGTATTTAGGTCTCATGATTGGGGATCACGGTTTAGTTCTCAGAAGGGTTATATTATGTTTCATATGAGAATGTAAGTACTTAGTATCTTAATTATTATTTAATATTTTATCTAGAAAAATGATCTTATCTTATCGAGTATCTTTATCTTATTCATAAGATAGAGCAAGGTAAGAGATTTCGATCAACAGCATAGCCTAAAACCAATAAAAGCAAACCTGAGCAAAACTATAAGATGAGTTTTTTAAAATCTTAATTTACGTAATACAAAATTCAAAAAAAATCCTATTTAAACAATGATAAATTACTCGTTTTTGTTATTTTTGTGATATAACATGTTTGTTTAGCGGAAACTGACTGGCGAGAAATAAAAAAAATAGGCCCGGTATCCCAAAATGTATGAGTTTTTTAAAAAAATTCTTAGCCTTGAGTTATACAATCAGTACCTATATCTAAAAATCCTGTTCTATTACTTAACCGATTCTACGCGATGATGGCTGTATTTTTTAAGTTTTCACTGGCCACTCGTTCATTGAACTAACTACGTCATAAACAATCATACTAATATTATAAATGCGAAACTATGTTTTTATAGTAGTTTGTTTTTCAATCACGCCGCAACAGAGCAACGGTTTAACGTGATTTCTTGCATGGGCATAGGGACCTGGAGAGAGACATGGGCTATTTTTATACTGGAAAATTAAAGAGTTCCCGTGGGAATTAAAAAATCGCTGACGAAGTCGCGGGCATCAGCTTTTAAATGCTATGGTCATTTCGATAAAATTTTAGGCATGGAATCACTTACTTTACATATGGATACCTACCATTTAAATATTGCTTTATCATTTAAAATAAAAGAGATTGGAAACTATTGATCTCTTTAGTCTGTACCTTTCTATACACATTTTCTGGCATTGTCAACAACGTTTACACTTCATCCTTGGGTTCGCTATTCTACAATATTATTATTTTAAAGTTTTTATAGTGACACTGGGGCCAATTCTGTTTAGCACAACCTTTAAATTAACTAAAATGACACCACTAAACCTAGTGCTGCCCCGTTCAGTAGGGAGTACTAAGAAAATTGAAAGGGATAGCATTATAAATAGAACTGTCATTTAAGTTTAGTTTAGAGATTGTGCTACACAGAATTTATTTATTGAATTTTCATGAATTCATGATTGTGAATGCATGATTGTGATTCACAATCGTGCATTGTCGAGTCAACATCTCCTGAAGATGCTCCGGTGTCGGAGTGAAACGTACGTTGAGAGTGATTTGGAGGATTTGTGTGGTGTGGTGTTGTGCCTGTGCGAATTGCTGGGTGGTGGGTGTCGCATGCTGCAGGTGAAAGACAGGCACTGTACCACACAGATTTGTCTACTGTGGCGGATTATAGCGAATTAAAATTCTAGAATTTATTTGTAAAATTACATACCTACCTACTAAGTTTAACAAGTTAACTATCTAATTTGGCTCCATTTTCAAAACAGTTAATTCCAGTCTAGGTACATTCCAGTTTACATTAAGAAATCTGCCACCACAATCAGTGATATTAGAGCTTTGGCGTCGTAAAATAGCATAAAGGCGTTTTTATTTGCAAGGCGTCGCACAGAACGCCATTGTATTGGAAACGGTCCAATAAAAATAACACTGGCATATACGCGTACCTAAACATCGGGTTACCTCTTAACAAATGAGTACTGTTTACATATTGCGTCTTTATAATTGACTAGCTGATGCCCGCGACTTCGTCCGCGATTTTTCAATTCCCACGGGAACTCCTTAATTTTCCGGTTTAAAAAGAAGCCCATGTCACTCTCTAAGTCCTTAAGTCCATGCAAGAAATCACGTCAAACCGTTTCTCTGTTGCGGCGTGATTGAAGGACAAACTACCAAAAAACATAGTTTCGCATTTATAATATTAGTATGAAACATAACGTACGCTAGGTCCGAGCTGATCAAGTTTTTTTAAAACACGGATCCAGCTCTTTGATTGTCTATGCCCGTTTTTAGACATCAAGAAGAGTTGACAACCCTAATTCAGCTGTAGTAAGCTTAGGTAAGTGTTACCGTCTTCAAAGTTAAGCCCTGGCCACATACATAGCAATGTGCGTGATTGAAGGATAAACTACCATAAAAAACGTTTCGCATTTATAATATTAGTAAAAAAAATAACGTCCGCTAGGTCCGAGCTGATCAAGTTTTTTTAAAACACGGATCAAGCTCTTGATTGTCTATGCCCGTCTCTAGATATCTAGAAGAGTTGACAACCCTAATTCAGCTGTAGTAAGCTTAGGTAAATGTTATCAACTCACCGTCTTCAATGTTAAGCTTTGGCCACATCGCTATGTCACTGCTTTTCATCCAGCGTCAGATGCAAGGAGATTACAGATTAATAGTGAGCTTATTTTGTCAAGTCGCTGTATTGGCGTTTAAAATAACATTTGACATTTAACCAGCCGTGACTGTCAGTGCATCTGTGTAGATACGTCTTTGTAATCCACGTACGGGTTTGCGCGTACGAGCTGCAGTTTGTGGCGTATTTTTGATGTCACTATCAGTTCCGTAACTAGTGCCACAATTATTCCATACCAGCGGGCTTGGCATGCGTACAACGAGATTATCTCGCGACGAGAGAGAGAGAGAGATATTGTCGTTGCCGGCAAATTTTTTGTTTATTACTGTCACCGTAAGATTGTAAAAACCGTTAGATTATAATCTAACTCGCGAAACTGCAAACTGTCGAAAGATTACAATTTAACGCAATATTTTTCGGTAGATTGTAATCTGTTAGGTATATTAACCCGATATAACTTAAGTACTAGGGCACTACCTGATTATTTATATCGAACCCTAACCTAACCTACAAGAAGAAACATTGAACGGTTCACAATCTGTCGACAGTTTACAATTTCGCTAGATAGATTATAATCTAACGGTTTTTACAATCTGACGGTGACATTACCATTCACATAATGTGGTACATGTGGACTCCTGTATCTCGTCTGCGTAGGCCTTATCTTTAATTATATAAAAGGAAAACTTGACTGAGTGACTGATCTATCAAAGCCGGACGGATCTGTTTAAAATTTAGCATACAGATATCTATTGTGACCTAGACGGCCGCTCAGAAACGATTTTTGAAAATTCGACTCATAAGTGGGTAAAATAGGGCTTTGAAAGTATGAATATCGAACCTAACGTGCACGAAGCCGCGGGAAATGCTGTATAATAATGTCCTCCTGACCGAATTTCAGCCCCTGCGGCCAATCTCCACAGAGATTAGCCATCTGTGCGAAAGATATTATAGTGTACAACTTTAAGTGCACTTTCTATTCCCCAAAAGGTAATATCCATTCCACAGTCAAGGGCGTACTTTTTATTTAAAAAAAAACACATACCTAATAGGTTCGAACTTAGTTACATGTTAAAAGGATGATATGTAAGTGTAATGATTTTAGTAATGTAGTATAAAAGATAGAGAAACTATAATTATCTATTTCCCCTGTACAATTGGCTTAATACCCAGGTTCCACCCCAGGTTACCTAGTATCAACCTAGTATTAACCCTGGAAAACGATGGGGTGGCTAGCATAACTTATAATTATTATTCGTGTATAGATAGTTAGTATGTATGTATTTTGGTAAGTAATTCCACGAATATTATAAATGCGAAAGTTTGTTTCCTTATTGATCTGTTCTTTAGTCATGCAGTAGACGTAGAGCAACGGATTGACGTGTTTTAAACTAGAGAATGAAAAAGGGCTACGTTTTATCCCGAAAAATTAAATAGTTCAATTCAATAAAAGACACAAAGTCGCGAGCATTAGCTAGTACCTAAGAATAATTATATTTCAAGGGGACTACTAAAATCGCTTACAGCATTATTATTTCAAAATTACAGCTTTATATCACGTAGGTAAGTTGACGTCCCTAAAATAAGGAATATAAATTATAATTCTAAAAACACGAACGTCAACAATATTTAAATAATACGGCTTTAACCGATGGCGGTATGCCCCTTACCCTAAGTTTTAATTTGATTGATCTTAGGTGTAAGTATTCGATGACATTAGCGGCTAAGTAAAATGAACCTTTATAATGCAATAAGCGGGCGTTGATCCTCTGTGAGGACAATACTTACGCATTGGTTATAGATATACTAGGTATATTATTTAAGGTATATGTAATATGTTTAACACGGAAAATCTAGACTTTTTAATAACGCAATAAACCGGTCACGGAATGACCTCCGTGTGCGATAAAGCGCAAATCTGCTCATAAAACAATCATAATGTGCTAGAATGAGTCGTAAATGGTTAAGAGCTTTCCTTTAAGTACGTACTAGATGCCTGCTGGGTGTATTGCTGGCTTATTATAATGTAATTAGCGGGCCCGCCTGGAACTTTGAATATCTTGTTCTTCAATAAATTCTTTATGCTAGGATATGGAATGCCCTTCTGGCTTTAGTTTTCCCCTTCGCCCCCTGCCCCTTTTAACATTGGCATCTTCGAACCACGAGTGAAACCTCAAATAAAGAGAGAATAGGTATCTTCTAAACAAGCGCGCTCCACTTTAGGCTGCAATACCAGTAAACTGCAAGTTTGATTGCAGCCAGGCGCTAGTCTATAATTAACAAAATGGGGATCTATCCATACTAATATTATACATGCGAAAGTGTGTCTGTCTGTCCGTTACGCGTTCACGGCCCATCTGTTCAACCGATTTTGATGAAATTTTGTACAGGGATATGTTGTATCAAGGGAAAGGACATATTATGCTACTTTTTATCCTGGAAAATTAAAGAGTTCCGGCAGGAATCAAAAGCCTTAATCCACGCGTATTAAGTCGCAGGCATCATCTAGTATAATATAAAGTTAAAAAGAAAATGAACTCGCAAAATATCAATTTTGTATTTTTTTGATAATTTAGTTTTGAAAAATTAATTTTGAGGTGAAATTGAGCTTGATTTTATCAAATGAATATTATCCGTATTCCAGTAGATTGCGAAAGTTGCGAAAGTTGTTGGTCTCAGGGGAGCAGGATTTCACTAGATTTTTACTGAAAGCAAATCCATACAAAATCATACGTGATCATAGGTAAATGTGCTTTTTGGTTAGTCCTATAATCGAAATGTAACAGAGTAACGTGGGAACAGTGCGAGGGATCGGCGTGATTTTTTGCATGGCTCTGTCGGTTTCTACACGGCATCGTACCGGAACGCTTAATCTTTGCCGGTAGGGTGGTAACTAGCTACGGCCGAAGCCTACACCAGACCAGACCAGAGAATATTCAGAAATTATAAATTCCCAAATTGATCCGGCCGGGAATCGAACCCTGGACCACGTTAAGACAACAGCGCTCAACACTGCGCCAGGGAAGTCGTCAAAACTACCAGGCACCCAGAGGTTATGGAAAGGTAGTATCCAGCGCTGAATGGTCTCGCGTGTCGCCCATACAGCCGCCATTAGGGCGTTGTAAATAAAAGCGGCGCGAACAGGTGTTCCGGCGATCGATCTACAATCGCCGACTCACGGTTTTTGATGGCGAACATTGACTGGCACTACCCAGCCGTATATGTATACAAGATGATGCCCGCGACTTTGTCCGCCTGGAAAAAGTCTTTTAATTCCCGCAGCAACTCCTTCATTTTCCGGAAGCCTATGTCTATGCCCCGGGACCTATCCCTGTATCAAATTTCTTCAAAATTGGTTGAAAAGATGAGTCGTGAAAGCATAGCAGACAGACAGACAGACACTCTTTCGCATTTATAATATAAGTATGGATATCATAATGCTCGCGTCGCCGGCCGCAAAGCCACGGGCCATACTGTACTGGCAACGCATAGAGCAATACGTAAGCGCTATTACTAAAAAAGAGAGTTTGATGTCACGTACCTTGACGTTCCTAACATAAGGATTATAGTTCTAAAACACGAAAGTCAATAATAATGAAACGATATGGCTATAAGCGTTGGGAGTGTAGCACCAATGTCGTAAGAGACACGGGAACATTGAGATAAGTTAGAGAATTCTCATTTTGGATCCGATTTTGACGGAATTTTAGTCTGAGATAAGTTACATTCACAGGCTGCTAAATCGACGAGGGCGAAGTTGCGGGCTTAATCTAGTATATAAACCACACACGTAAAATATGTATGAGATTGTATTTATGTGCTGGAAAACGTGGAGGAATTATATAAATTCGCCGTTTACCTACTCCATGTTAAGAAATTGGCAATTTTAATTCATATTAAACACATACGGTGAACATATGTTTTATTCATGAAGTCAAGAATAACAAAATTAGACACAACATTTGAGCGAAGAGCGCGTGAACTGCCCGCATTAACATCTGAGGAGCTATTCTGTAACTGAAAACTTACTTTCAAGGCTGACGCAGCCGAAATCACTGTACTTTTCATCCTTCGGGTCTTAAATACCTTTCGGTTTTTATCCTATTAAGCTACATTGTTTTTTTCTGCGATGTCCTACGTCTGCATTTCAATTTATGTATTTTAGATCTTCTGAATATTCTTAACAACAAATACATGTCTCTAAACTTTATTTGTGTCAATTGAAAGATAAGGTCGGAAACTTTAACATTTGCGGAATAGGTATTACCTACAAAATTGGTCGTAAGAGCGAGTAGTTAAAACTCAGCAGACTTTTTAGAATTTGGACAGTAAAAGCGACTGTGGTTTTTGTGGCACTGTTTGTAGCACAATTCAATGTCAATTTTATAAGATTAATACTTAATAATAATAAAAAAATTATGTGATAGAAAGTTTTGTTGAATAAAAGTTATCTATGTTTATGGGAGATAATTAAAGTAAAAATAAAATTACCCGCACAATTTTGTGAAGAACAAGCAGCGCTACCAATATATCATTAGGTATTTCTATTTGGGCTATAGGTAGTTAATTATTCTCTCTAATTGTCTGATGAGCCGCGTTTTCACGGGTCAACCTGGATAGAATGATATGGATTGACGAAGTCGTTCTTCAAAATTTGTTCACACGTTTCGACAAAATACCAAACAAAATCTAGTGAGAAAAATATGGCGTTTACTCGACGGCGAGCTCATCGACGAGCACTCAGCCTTACAAAATAACATAGTATATGGTAACACTAACACGCTTTATAATAGCGACTCACCGTTTGTTTAAATGTTATTTTTCTTATCTCTAATGTATCTTACACACATCGTATATTCTTAAATTACAATTTGCTAAAAGCTAAGAATCTCTACTTTACCCTAAATAAATACATTAGGAACAATAGTAACATGGTACGTTGGCAGCAATATTTAAAGTTAAGACTAATATTAAAAATTACAATGTGTTTAACACAGACAGCGGTCTAGATTGCTTTTTCTGGTTCTGGTAATTTAACGTTCCAGTACGATGCCGTGTAGAAACCGATTAGACGCATGGGTTTATTACTTTAATATAAGTGCCATAAAGGGTATAGCAGTTATTTTAAACCCGTGCCAACCCACACGAACAGAGACCCAATTGTCTAAGCATATCGTAATCATTTGACAGCTTAAAACGTATGACTCGAACTGTTTAAAGAGTTCATACATCCTTTTTGACGTACAGGAATCTATGAACTTCCTAAACGGGTTTTTATTTTATCCGTTTGACAAAGGATTACGATTACGTTTACCTGATACAATCGGGTTCTCGTTTCAGATTGTTCGGGTTCCTTCGGTTGTGATCTTCACTTGTAATCTTGCCAAGTGAGATCGCGGTGAGCACTCAAGAGAAAACTTACTAAATAAGTGGTGAATTGGTGTAAAGACACGCGACCTCATGCACCGGGTCGCGGGTTCGATCCCCGGGCATGCACCTCCCTTTTCGAAGTTAAGTGCGTTTTAAGAAATTAAATGCCATTTGCTTCAAATAGTGAAGAAGCTCCTAACGCATGATAAGAAGATTCAGGGTCACTCAGCAGGCAATGGAGAGGGCTATGCTTCATTTCTGATTTGATCCCTGCGTGATCTGAAAAGATCCGTAGGAGAACCAAAGTCACCGATTTAGCCCGAAGAGTTGCGAAGCTGAAGTGACAGTGGGCGGGGCATATAGTTTGGAGAACCGATGGATGTTGGGGTCCCAAGGTGCTGGATTGGCGACCCCGCACTTGAAAGCGTAGCATCGGCATAGCCCCCACACGGTAGACGGACGACATCAAAAGAGTCGCAGGGAGTGGCTCGATCCAAGCGGCGCAAGGCTTGTGGAGGACCCTACAGAGACCTATGTCCAGCTGCGGACATCCATCAGTTGACTACGACGACGACGATATATATTTTCACAACCCTTTCAATATATAAAAATAATTACAGGCTAAAAACACTTAAAGCTCTACAAAAAAGCGGCAAACGCATTTAAAAGCTAAAAGTTTAAAAGCGATACATTTTCAATGGAGTTAATTGCTGGCCAAAGAGTCCAAAGATGGCAGATGGGTATCTCCGTGACTTGCTAGTCACTGTTCGTTGAATATGCATCGAGTGCTGTCACTTTTTTTATCTATTTCACCTTTTAATTGTACGTTTTTATTATCTGTGTTGTGATGTTTTTATTTTAGTTTATTGATCTATGTACGGACGCAGAGTAGGTGGGTACAGAAGGTTTTTGTAGTGTAGCTACATTAAATTGCATTAATTTATTATAATAATATTAACATCACATAGAATATATTTAAATTAGCTAATGTCGTTGGCTCGTTGGTCTAGTGGTTAGCATGTTCGACTACGGGCAACGAGGTCCCGGGTTCGAGTCCCGGATCAGGCCATAATTGAGTATTGGGTTTTTCTGATTAGAAATTCTCAGTACTAGCCCGGAGTTAGAAAGATGGCGCTGTTCCACCCCCATGCCTCGAAGAGCACATTAATCCGTCATTCCCGGTTATTATCACTAACATGATAATAGTCCTTAAAACCCGCGAAACCGCATTGGAGCAGCGTGGTGGGTCTATGCTCTAATTCCCTCTCTTCTATGAGAGTGGAGGCCTGTGCCCAGCAGTGAGACGTTATTGGTCTGTAGTGGTTAGCCACCACACACAACACTTTTTGTTGTACACGACTTCAAAAATTAAACGAAAATAGCATTATTAAAGAACTAGATGGGTCATTTTCGTTGTCTGTTATATGATAAAACTAGTGAATGCCCGCGACTTCGTCTGCGTGGTTTGAGGTTTTTTGGGAACTCTTTAATTTTCCGGGATAAAAAGTAGCCTATGTGCTATTCCAGACTATAATCTATGTCTGTGTCAAATTTAAGCCAGATCTGTTCAGCGGTTGGGGCGTGATTGAGTAACAAACATCCATACATCCATACATCCACACATCCATACATCCATCCAAACTTTCGCATTTATAATATTAGTAAGATAAGATTAAAGGCGCCCCTAGCGGTCAATCGGCGAAACGTCATGTGCACTAATTAATAATTAACTAGAAGGTATTTTAGAAATAATTACAGTACCTTATATAGTCAGGGTCATTATGTATCAATGACAGGAATAAATTTTTTATTACAGACAATATTTTTATATTTTTAAAGCACCACATGTTTTTATTTAATGCCTCTGTCAAACTCACGTTCAATTATAATTACAGTTAGGTATGCATGCGCATTAATTGCTTTTTAATTAGGTAATAGTTTTTTGTAAAAAGAAATAGTATATAAAAACCTAAGATCTAGAACGGTCTTGCAGTCAAACATTTTAGCATTTGAAACGATGATTATTTTATTATAAATTAAGTACCTACTTAGTTACTAAAATGTTTCATCAGACAAATGGGAGGGAGGGAGGTCCCGGGTTCGATTCCCGGCAGGGTGAAGTTGGGAATTTATATATTTTTTTATAATTTGGGAGGCTACCGCCAAGCGATTTAGCGTTCCGGTACGATGCCGTGTTGAAACTGACTGGGGTTTAATATAACTGCCATACCCCTAACAGGTTACCGTTACCACCTTAGACTGCATCACCTCTTACCGTCAGGTGAAATCGCAGTCAAGGGCTAACTTGTAGTTAAATAAAAAAAAAGTTTGCTATAACCAATTGTACGTAACGTACGTTTTCTCTCTACTTGTCCACTAGTTTGCTATTAACAGACTATTTTCTCCATTTCCAGTACGTCAGTTTGCTATAACAAAGTTTCTCCATATTTCAGTACGACGAGAGCCTCCACGGCGGGGGCTACATGGAGGGTGGAGCGATGTACCACGAGCACAGACTCACGCACCCCCACATCCCGCCAGTGCACTACCCCCCGCCCGCTGCGCCCGCGCACGCGCTGCCGGGCGAGCCACTCGTGCACAAGCGAGACAAGGACGCCATATACGGGTGAGTCGGGTGGTAACGTGTGTTTTATTACCTATGCGTGTAGTGGTTTCGTGTCTTAGCACCTACATTATGTCGAGCCAGGCTCGCCCGTGTTCTACTCAACACACGACATTGTGCTGCCGCCACACAGAAGTCCGTAGAACATACTCCCAAGCTCATCCTTCATACGATAAGTACTCTTCTGTATAATATGACGAGCACAGACTCTTACGTACCCCCACATCTCGTGTATGTGTGTGCTCGCTTGTGCGCTTCCGGGCTAGCCACTCGTGCACAAGCGAGACAGGGACCCCATAAACAGGTGAGTCGGGTGACGTGTGTTTTATTTCCTATGCATGTAGTGGCTTCGCGTCTTAGCACCCTATTTCCCTATTTTCTACGAAAAATATTGAAAATAATACAATAGAACCTAATGCTAGCTAGCCTAACCTAATTACTATATAAATCATGCCCACGTGGAATGGTGGCAAGAATGCTGGCTGCATTTCCGCGCTGGACAGCCAGGCCGATCCTTTGTGCAAAAAATGAGCCAGCCCTTCTGTCACCAGATGAGGCAATTAACCGCGGTGAAAAATCTCGCAAAAAATTTTTGGCACTAAGACTCCACGGCCCAAGGGTCTCCACGGCAAATGGAACAAATATGTAACTCTCTATGAGAGAAGCATACTTCCACCGCTTGCCGGTTTCAGTCTTTTCTGCTGCGGCTCCCGGCCTCTGCTCACGAAAAATTAAAACAAAAAGCAAGCATTCTGATGAGCCAGGCTTGCCCGTGTTATACGTGCCACACGGTATCGTGCACTTTCCTACACTAGACAGTACATAGCTACCTATTACTTCTAAGCTTAGTATTCCAATAAGTATTCTGTCTCTATAGTTCACATCTTCAGCAAGCATTTTGTCAGATATCTTCGCATTTCAGTTGCATATTTTTAGGGTAGGTTGACTCGATGTTTATTAAATGAAATCTTGATTTGACTGTATTGAAATCAAATTACTTTCAACTGTTACAAATCAGGTAGATTGATATCGTAAATAATCTGGTTTGAAGGATTCGCCAATGGCAAAATAAATAACAAATAAACATTTGGCAAATGTCTGGTTACGCGTACACAAATACCTTTGATTGTTGGGAAACGTTTGCGTCGTAAGTCCTGTTTGTGTTTTGTGTGTTTGTTTGTTTGTTTATAATCCTGCTGGTACTGAGATACTTGCTATAGTTTGCTAGTCGTATGCAGAATAGAACATCGTTTAGGTATCAACCCGTTGCCCTACCTGAGCGACAAAAGCGACACCGCGACTCGATACGACGCGACGCGACTGTATCAAACAGTAGCTGACCCTTCACGTGGCATACGATTTCGCGTAGAAAAATTTATCAATTTCTATAGCGTCGTCACGCGTCGCGTGGCATGCCGTTGCGTCGCTTCTGTCGTTACATATGTTATAAAGCGCACAAGCGCGACTGATATAGTGCGTTTTTGTCTACTTTTTAGCTTCTTGCCTGCTCTAGTAGGATGGAAGGCTTCGGCTTGGGCTGATTTGGGCTTGGCTAGGTTAGGCTGCTATTATGCCTGCGTCCTGGGTTTGAATCTGGGTTGCTCTATCAAGACTTACTATTAAACACCTAAGCCCTAAGATTATCGAATGAACGTGTTATTTCTTGCATTATCACCTGATAACGAGTTTTGGCTACCGGACATTAGTGTAACGCCACACTAGGGACTTTTTTAACTAGCTTTTGACATATTTTCATCAGTACATCCCAAATCAGACCGAAATATTTATCCAGTTTGTAGTAAGAGGACTCTGATGATCGTTTCAATGAAATAAAAAAAAAACAATTTTGCGCATGCTTCGCTCGCAGTTAATTCAGTACACTGCATGGCCTCCAACGGTCTGTTTATTTCTGACTGTATTCTCCTAGGGACCTAGAAGTTAAACCATTATGATTATGATTGTGACAAATAGGACCCCATTCAGTACCCCGTATTCGTGATTTGTCAAATTTTGTCAAAGGTAGAGATCTCTTACATGGAGATACATTAACACACGGAAAATTAAGGAGTTCCCGTGGGATTTTAAAAGCTTATTCCACGTGTATGAAGTCGCGGACATGAAATAGTATATTATACTTCCCTGTATTTCCCTGTACATTTAGTTAGTCCATCACTGATGAGTCAGTCCCTTTGATTTTTGAAATGTCCTGTTTTTTGTAGTTTTATTTGTAGCCAGTGTGAACTTTGGGTTTGCAGATAATGATAAAGTTCGGCTACTGAATTAGGCACATTATCGGATAATGTCAATAAACCGATTACAGAAGTAAATCCCGAGGTAGGTATTGTATGTAGATTAAGGTGATTTGACGACCTCTCTGGCACAGTGGTGAGCGCTGTGGTCTTATAGTGGGTGGGCTCGGGTTCGATTCCCGGTAGGGTTAATTTGGGAATTTATAATACCTGAATTTCTCTGGTCTGGTATGGTAGGAGGTTTTGGCCGAGGCTAGTTACCACCCTACCGGCAAAGACGTATGGTATACGTTGAATCGGCTTCTTTATTAGTTCTTAATACCTACTCCATACTTGATACTTATAGTAAAGCTGTGAAAGTGTCTGTCTATATGTCACCACTACAGCCCATTAACCCACTGCTGGGCACAGGCCTTCACCCTCATGAGAGAGAGGGAGTTAGAGCTTAGACCCACCACGCTGCTCCAATGCGGGTTGGCGGGCTTTAACGACTATTATCATGTTAGTGATAACTAATAACTGGGACCGATGGCTTAACGTGCTCTCCGAGGCACGGGGGTGAAATACCGCCAACTTCCTAACTCCGGGTTAGTACCTACTGAGAATTTCTAGTCAGAAAAAACCCAATACCTTTTATGGCCCGACCCGGTAGGTACTCGAACCCGGGACCCCATCGGCTGCAGTAGAACATGCCAACCACTAGACCAACGAGGCAGCTGTCAGTAATGTTATATTTAATGGTGACGGTATATCCGTATAATTTTTATTTCAGAAAATCTGAGTGCTCCTGTGTTTTAGAAAAAAACACCACCGTCCACGTGCACAAAATGAGGGCATTTACCTACTAGTATTATCTACTCAATATAATGACGAAGGGTCGAACGTGAAGACGACAAAATTCTTATTAGGTACTAGTTAATGCCCGCGACTTGTCCACGTGGAATAATTTTTTTAAACTCTAACGGGAACTCTTTAATTTTATTAAACAAAGTTGTCACTCTCCAGGTCCTCAACTATATCCATGCAAAAAATCACGTCGATCCGTTGCTCTGTTGCGGCGTGATTGTAGGACAAACCAACAAACCAAGAAACAAACACACTTTCGCATTTATGATATTAGTATGATAAATTTTCCGTTATTTTGTGTATTATCTTACCTTCTTAATCAAGCACGATTAGCGATTAATTTGGGTTTTACATTATAATCTTGTGTGTACTTGTTTTGATTAGGTTAGGACTAAATATAAGTTGTCACGTGGATCGAACCTTGCCGCTGCCTATCTATAGCCGCTATTATGTACAAATATTAAACTACGTAGGTACTAGGTACTCCCAACGTTATGTTTAAGACTAGCTGATGCCCGCGACTTCGTCTGCGTGGATTATTATTTCTGGTTTTCCGCGGGAACTCTTCAATTATCCGGGATAGCATGTATGTTATTCCAGACTATAATCTTACTCTGTGCCAAATTTCATGCAGATTGAGTAACAAACATACATTCATACATCCAACTAGATGATGTCCACAACTCCGTTGGCGTGGACAAAGTATTTTTGAATTCCCGCGTGAATTCCTTAATTTTCCGAGATAAAAAGTATGCCTATGTCTTTCCCCTTCATACACCCTATGTCAGTTTAAAAGATGGGCCGTTAAAGGGTAGCAGACTGACAGACAGTTGTGACTCTACCACGGGTTCGGAAAATAGATTCTACAGAGAAGTGCCGGCAAGAAACTCAAACACCACGCCACTAATTCTTTTTTGCGCTTGACGACAATCATGCTTAATGCAAAGCAATGATAAGGTCTAGGTTGGAACGCGCTTGTCTAGAAGATGCCTATTCACTCTTGCCTTGAAAAATTCCATAAAATGGCCACCCCATAGCTACGTAACCCTAATGTAGAGATTTTAGGAGTGTCTCTATCTTATCAGTACTTATCTGAGGAATAAAGGCTTGAGGTGTGATTCTTCGCGGATAGACGCTCACGACATTTGCCTATCAGATTCAAACTTTACTACAACTTTGAATAGGGTATGATGCGAACGTGAGCGACAAGCAGAACAGTAGGACTAAAATGATTATAGGATACATACGGAAGTTCACTTAACTTCCTTATTTTGTATGAAGAGGATTATTGCGTTAAATTCTAGAATGATCTACTCAAGCCCAAACATAACAAAATAAAGATAGAAAATTAGAATGTAGGTAGTCAAAATGTATCTAAATCAAGAGTAAAAAAATCGAAATTGAAATGTTTTACTTAAAATATATTTCTACAAATGCAAGTTTTACGCTGACTATCCATCAGTGAGTAAGTACAGAGTAACTAGGTAAAGGGCGTTGAATGAATCTCTCTTTGAACGATAATCCTCTAAAATATAATTTAAGAGGAAAATCGCAAGTTTTCCAGTCTATTTTTTTGCAATTTCTTGTGATATATAATTATGTATGTAAAGATGTACTTTGTTAAAAATGGTTATCCAATTTCGCATTCATTTTAACAACCTCAGCACTATATAATATAGATAGCTTTATTAAATTATAATTAGTCCATCATACAATATCTGATCAATTATTTTTAATGGCACGCAATGAAAATCATTTACCGCTCAAAAAGGGACCACACACTGCACACAAGCTTTTGTGCTGTATTCAAAGGTTAATCGTTATTTTAATCAAGTTATTCATATTATGAATGTGGTTTTTTGCATATAGTATGAAAACCGTTGTAACTTGTAATTACACTGTAATACACACTGTTCCGTTATTACGATCGAGTTTTTTTTAATTCGAAGCTAGACGATGCCCGCGACTTTATCCAGGTGGATTAAGATTTTTTGATTCCCGCGGGAACTCTTTAATTTTCCGTGATAAAAAATAACCTACTTATGTGTTATTCCAGTCTATAACCTAGCTTGGTGCCAAATTTCATCCAGATCTGTTCCGCCGTTCTGTCGTGTCGTGAAACATCCGTCCATGCAAATTTTTGCATTTACAATATTAAAAGTAAAGTAGGTATCGATTCGCTTTGGTCTAGACATAGATCGGGTGTGAATCTAGTCCTCCTAGCAACACAAATTATGTAATTATAGTAAAGCATAGTTAAATACACTCGCATGATCATAAATTAACTATTTCGAGTAGGTACCTACCAATGTTACATTAAGCAATTAAAGTTTGATTAATTATGTTCTCTTAATTTAATTACAAGATAATACCGCGACTTCGTCGGCGTGTACTCAGGATTTTTAAAAGTTCATTATTTTTCCGGAATAAAACTTCATACTAAAATTATAAATGCGAGAGTGTGTCTGATTCTCTGCTACGCTTTTAGAGCCCACCTTTTCAACCGATTTTATTTTACCGATAAGTTGTATCATCGACTTGGTTCGCGTGGATTAGGGTTTTTTGATTCCCGCGGGAACTCCTTAATTTTCCGGGATAAAAAGCCTATGTCCTTCCCCGGGATCTAAACTACCTCTATACCAAATTTCATAAAAATCGGTTGCAAAGATGGACGGACATTGACAGACAGACAGACACGTATTTACATTCATAATATTAGCACAGATACTAAAATGGATTTTATAATATACTCCATTAAAACCTTAATCAAGTCAATACACTTACTAAATAATATATCTGCATTTATGCCGTCAGTATTGTATCATAATAACTAGTGTTACAGTTCTATGATCGTGATTTTCTTCAATAATTCTTGTGAACACTTTAATTGCAGTCAAACGGTACTTTAACGTTGATTGACGCAAAGCAATTAAAGCTGTGCCGGAATAATGTTTTAATTTAGTAATTACGCATGCTTTAAAACACTATGGGTGTGTGTTTTACACTGTTAAACAAAAAGGAATTAATTTATGTAAGTTACATGTGAAATGCATTACATTGCCGTGTATTTAAATCATTTCGGAGAGCATAATCTTAATTTATGCAAATATTTTTTGTGTTTTTATTTCTAAGTAATTAAATTCGAGCGTGTTTAATTATATTGTACCAGATGATGCCCGCGAATTAGTCCACGTGGATTAAGTATTTTAAATTCCCGCGGCAAATCCTTAATTTTCCGGGATAAAAAGTAGCCTATGTCCTTGCACGGGATCTCTATACCAAATTTAACCAAATTCGTAGCAAAAAGCGTAGCAGACAGACTAACAGACACACTTTCGCATTTATAATGCTAGTATGGATATTTACTAACAAAATAAAAACATAATTAGTATTTTTTGTCTATTTAATGTTAGTAACCTTCTGTTATTTTGTGAATTTAACTACCCATACTATTTCGAGCTAGTGTTACTAAGCATACAATTTTAAAGAAGCTTATTGCTAATTACATATTTTTTAATTATTTTTTGAGAATTTTATTGCTAATTAAATATTTTTGCCTCATAATTATTATTACAAGATATTGGATAGAAGCAGGCGTTACTTTGTGGAAGTCCATGACAATGAAAAGACTAGAAGTTTAATTCGCTATAATCCGCCACAGAAGGGATTTTATAATATATGAATGACTATTGCCCACTTCATGTCTACTGTCTAAAAGATGTTTAGGTTTTGTGGTTGGTTGTTCCAATAAGCAGGAAGATACTCCGGTATCGGAGTGAAACGTACATTGAGGGTATTTTTAAGGGTTTATGTGGCGTGGTGAATATCGAGGGCATCAAGTTCAAGATACGAACTGTACCACATAGATTTGCCTTCTGTGGCGGATTATAGCGAATTCAACTTCTAGTTCCTTCATTTATTACAAGATAATTTAAGTAACTGTTTCTGTTTCTGTATTTAAATTCAACTAGATGATGCCCGCGACTTCATCCGCGTTGATTAAGTTTATGTATTCCCACGGGAACTCCTTAATTTTCCGGGATAAAAGTAGCCTATGTCCTTCCCCAAGATACAGACTATCCCTATACTAAATTTCATCAAAACCGCTTGAACAGATGGGCCGTGAAATCGTAGCAGACAGGCAGACAGGCTATCCGCTTGTACTGACGCCACATTAAAAATTAAACATACCAAACCGCTGCGACTAGGGCCACACGAAGTTATGATAGTTTCAGATGATATCAGAATCACGTTCACCGATTCTCTGTCTCATCCGAACTGTGTTCAATTACATCTTTTGTGCTATCTTCGAGATTCGATGGTATTATATTTGTTTTTTTTTGTGATACAGTTGGTATTAGTTTGATGTAATCAGTATGGAATTTCTTTTGGCTTTGTGTTTTTGTGGTAACATTCTTTGAAAATTAAGTTCTGAAGTCGCTTATTATTTCAGCTATAGGTAAGTTCTGTGAAGTTAGATTTTTTTAGCATTGAACAGAAGTTAGCATTGTTTAAGAGGATTTGTAAGATGGACATAATTGTTTTTATGATTCGTTTTTACACTTTACAGCCGGAACCGTTTCAGCTTTGTCTGGGAAATATTTCTGTAAATCCTTTCTTGATTGATTTTTAATTCAATTACAAGTAAGCCCTTGACTGCAATCTAACCTGGCGGTAAGAGATGATGCAGTATAAGATGGTAGCGGGCTAACCTGTATGGGACCTAAGATGGGGTACGGCAGTTATATTAAACCAATTCCCCTAATCGGTTCCAACACGGCCTCGTAATAGAACGTTGGGCGGCACGTAGGTATTTGCCGGTACATAGACATTAGACCAGACTAAAACAGAGAAAATTCAGAAATTATTATTCCCAAAAGCGCTCACGACTGCGCCAGGGAACTTTTAATAGTGATGTTATTCGTTTATTATAAAATTAATCACGTTCATTCATGATTTCTGTTCCAGGCACCCCCTTTTCCCCCTCCTGGCGCTGATCTTTGAGAAGTGCGAGTTGGCGACGTGTACCCCCCGCGACCCTGGCGTAGCGGGCGGGGACGTCTGTTCCTCAGAGTCCTTTAACGAGGACATCGCGGTCTTCAGTAAACAGGTATGTTGCTCCTGTGTTTTATGACAGCCTGGTACTTTTTTATATTAATTTAGCCTAGGAGTCACGGTATCGGTAAATTTTCTGCATTATATTGAGATTGAGATTTTTATGAGAGCCAGGTACTCTTTCTAAGACGTAAGCATATTATTTCAGCAATGAAATGACGGTATCGGTAAATACACCTTCTGTATTCTGTTGAGAACTTGGTATTTTCTTTGTCTTCGTTAATATAAGAGGGAACACTGAACTACAAATTCAAGTTCTTGTGAAAATGAAAAATTATCAAAATAGGATTGAGTTAATTCACAGTAAATTCTTCTAGCTAGAATTACGTAGAATAACTATATAATAATAGTGAATATTATAATAGTTTGCACTCAACTCTGCATTCAACTCGCTCACGAACTGTTGTTATCTCTCTCATAATTATTATTATTTCGTACTGGCTACCTATATATAATATTATACATAGAGATTTTTATTCATGATCAGATTTTACATTTTACGTGACTTTAGGTAATTGGGTAAAGAAATGTGAATCATCTAATATAAGAGTCGGTATGAATCAATTCAAATATCCTTATTTTCTATCTATACAATTTTGTCAAAGAAAATCCCCAACCGAACGAAATAACAAAAAAAAATAACTCACGGCAAATTCGATTCCATACACAAAACCCATTTAGAAGCGCCATACGAAAATTACTCGTGAAAGAGAGAATGCAGGACGGAATAACTTTGTGGCGACGCACCTGCCTCCATTACCCATTAAAAAAAAGGAAAAAGAAAAAAGCGAACCGACGCATTCGGATATTAAAATGTCGCGCAAAATGGCGTACCGTAAATCAGCGGCGGGCGATTTCCTTGGACTTTAATAACATCGAGTATGTGTCAATTAAAACTAATTTTCTTTGGAAACTTAGCTCTGGCCACTCTAAGAAAACCAGCAGCCCTATTCTCTAACTCAGTGGCTATCAAAGAATGTAAGCCACTTACACATGTGTTTTATCCATTGAAGGTTTGCTATGAAAATGTTATTTTTATTTCATAGCAAAACTTCAATGGATAAAACAGATATGTAAGTGGCTTACATTCTTTGATAGCCACTGAGTTAGAGATTGGGCTGCTGGTTTTCTTAGAGTTAGAAAGTTATTGGTGTTGCTCTATCGGTGGTATAAATTCTTTAGATTAATGATACTAAAATTCATAATTGTGGTCTCAAACACTGCTGGTCGAAGGTTTCCTGCATGGATCTCTACAGAATCAAACTAGGGTGTAGTTTACAACAATTTTAAGTTCGGTGTTACACCGAATTCAAAATTCAAATGTTTTTTTTATTCAAATAAACTTCTACAAGTGCTTTTGAGTCGTCGAGTGAATCTACCACTGGTTCGCAATTACATTCCTACCGAGAAGAACCAGCAAGAAACTCGGTGGTTGATCTTTTGAAAAAAAAAAAAATACAATTTCATGAATAAGTAGATACATAAGTAACCGCTGTCCTTTGCATTGCTGGAGCGAGTCAAATCCATGCTCTTTTATCATTTACCTTACAAAGGTTGCGCAGAAAACAATACTTCGCTAAATGAAATAAAAGTTATAGCACAGTAAACAGATACAAACTGTTTACTGTGGTTATAGTAAATCGAAAGAAAAGCGATAGGGCAATATTGGTTCATGTTACTAGGCAGTTAGGTAGGCCTGTAACAAAACTGTAATTAGCAATGGAGAATCAGTTATAGCCTCGTGTAGGCGTCGCGTTATTGATTGTTTACGGGCTACCGGTCCGGTTACTGCGGGGTTACTGTGAGATTTGTCATCTCACTAAACGTTGGACGGATTTCGAGCTTCGAAACATCTAAGCGTAAGAGCGAAATCACACTACGGGCATAAAACGTCTGGCGACAAAAAGTTCATGTGGCTTTTTTTGTATGAAGCGACAGGATAGAAAGTCGTTCCTTCCCAACGCGGGCTTTTCAGGTAGTAGCATCGTCCTGTTTTTTTTGGATGGTTTTCGAACACACACAGAAAGAAAGATTGAAGAAAATCGGGTACTTTACTCAGCTTCCCAATGACTGACTCACAGCGTAGATGGACCACCTTGTCGTTCTGTTAGGTCCCTTTATTTTTTCGGTCTGAAAGTAAAATGGATATTTATTAGGTACGTTGTCTTAAGGATCAATTTTGTTCTACTTCTAATTACGTTCTTTCATATCTACACCAGGCTGAGTTTATTGTAGGCTTCTTCTCATACAAGGGTACGTTTTGAAGCCCCGAAGGTTCGCTACGATGAAGAAAAGGATGCATGGTTTAAGTTGCCATTAATAATACCGATAATAATTTACCTAAAAACCTTGATGGCCTTTAGGACATGCTACTTTGACGGTAATGTGTTTCTGTGCTCCAAATCTGTTAATGTTGATGAGACATAAAATCCCATACTAGTCCCACAGCTCTGCGGACATCGATTGCTTGCGAATCGATCGAAATTAATTCTCGTTCGGAATCGATTTGTCACGTTCGATTATAACCGCCATTATACTCGAGTTTACGATTGGCAACGAGCTAATTAGATCTTTAAACGAGTTTATTTTTAAGTTTCTTATCTTTCTATTGTTATCGCCAACAGATCGATGTCCACCGCTGGACGTGTGGGCCTCATATAGATATTTATAGGTACCAATTGTTTTTAGAGACTCGTTTGATTTCGTCTGTATACTTACATCAATTGAGGGGTCGTCAATCCAGCAGTTAAGGACCCCATCTTGTTCTTCTACGAATTTCGTTTACTCAGGTTCTTCTACAAATCTCCTTATTATACTAATTTTTTTAAATATTTCTTTAAAAAAATAGTTTTAATAAGAAGCATGTTATCGTAAAGATTTAGACCCACTTGGACAAGGAAATTAAAAGTTTAGTTAAATTTTGTAGAGCTGTCACTTTTTGGCAAGAAAATAATGCGGTTGCTCGAAAGTGACAGCATTAATAGTAGTTTGTGATTTAAGAGCGGTAAATAGGTTTTTACATACGAGTTGACTAATGTTAGCCCGATGACGCCAGTCGAGGGCTGACCATCGTCATGAGTATGTAGAAACCTTAACGCCCGTGTGTCATACGACATTTTTCAATACATTTGTGAGAAAACTTGAAAATAAAAGTCGAGTAGATAATCACTAGGTACTCACTAGAAAATGTTTTTTCACACCCATACTTATTTCGATATTTTTGGCGGCTAATTGTACCTAATTGTTGATTTAATTTTATGATTCCACATCACATCTATCCCTCATATTTATTATTATCAATAATATTATTTTTTAAGAAAAATTCAATGACTATTTTAAAAATAGCGCGCACAGATTAAAGATTTAGTTTAGACTACGGCGCGTTGTTGTAATTGCGTTTTTTTTATTAGATTCTTAGCTCTAGGTTCTGGTTCTTAGCTCCCAACCTGGACTATTCAGCCTTTACTTTTTTGATTTATAAAACTTAAAACAATTTTTATTAATTATATTAAATACAATTTTTTATTTTATGAATTAATTTCATCAATTCACATCTAAATGTCATTATTTTTTAGGTTTTCTGCATACAAAGTCAATAATCATGATGAACCTTCTTGCAAGGAAACTTTTAATTTAGAAGTAACGTGGACTTACAAACATAAAAAAAAACTGCAAATTTACTGCACGAGGGCAGTAAATATTTACTGCACGCGGGCAGTAAATTTAATTTACAAACCCTGTTTACTGCCTCTGTAAGTGCATTTTTCGAGCAAGTGTATTGAAAAAAAATAACCAGTCATAGGGACTGCCGATAGAAGTGAAAACTAATAAAAATGTTTTTATAATTTTTTTTATAATAAAAAATAATTAAAAACCTTACATTACATTAAGGCATTTAAGTTTAATTACGAATGTAGTATATTTATATTTAAGACCATTTGTCTTCGTAGCAAGCATGTCGCATCGCGAGCATGTCGGTGTTCGACACCGAATCCACAAGTTTAGGTACCACCTACCAAAAAGTGCTCAGCGCGGCTAAAGAAGTTTTCACTTCAAAAATTTAACTATCAGTTTAAATGTCCTTGTGCAAGTAAATATTAATTTTAATTTAATATATAGGTATGAGTGATTGAAATTTTGTGGTATTAAATTTTGGTCGTTTAGGTACATCCCCCTTACAGCCATATGTGATTACTTGACTGTTAAACAAGCTACAAAATGGTTATTATCAATCCCATCTGATGGCTGATGGCTCGAAAATGCTTAGTAGATATCTATGTATAGGTTAGGTATTAAGTTCCATGATGTAATCATAGAAACTTCGCTAATAACTATGGAAAATACCGGTAAAAGTTACCGGTACTTTCCATAATTATTTTCTAATTTTAATTCGGAGGTAGATGATATCCGCAAATTCATCGACGTGAATTTTAGTTTTTGACAATACCCCGGGCACTGTTTAATTTTTCGGGATAAAAATAGCCTATGTTCCTCCCCGTGATGCATCATGCAATCTATCTTGGTACTGAATTTAGTCAAAATCGGTTGAAAAGATGGGCTGACTGACAGACAAACAAACAAACAAAATTTCGCATTCAGATTATTACTTAGTTTTACAAAAAAAAGAATAACACTCGCCACATTAAACACCGAAACGAACGTCCGGATCGAAAAATAAATTAAATTTGCATGAAAATTTAACATATTAAATTGCTTATTAATATCAATACAAAGGTAATAATATTTTATCCGATATTTTATTACGCTGTTTCTGCAATAATATGAATATAACAATACAAATCAGCGTATAGCAACACCTATTATTTGAACAACAAAAAACACGTTAAATGGAGTCATTTTGTGCCAATTCGGCTTTGTGGAACTGGTAATCTGGTAACAGACTGACAATCAGAAACCCTGTAATTTTCTCATAAAATTCCACCGCAATATCTTTGTATTGCCGTATTTTTTTCCACAATAGGCTGAATAGGCGTTGACATGTTGCGGTAGGATGCAATTTAAAAAAATAATTCTGACGTCTTCACCGACATTAAAACGTCAAATATATCGATTTCGCCGGCGGAAGTCAGTAGTGACTCCGTAATGACATACCATGGTATCGAGTTTCACTTTTTAACCTCACTATTTATTATTTATTGATTCGTTATCTGTGACAGACGTAAATATGAACTAATTATTGAAATTACACTGTATTTATAGCCACAATATTTACAATATTGCGAGCGGCGGCTGACCTTTGGGGTCTCAGAGATAACTGTCGTCTATAACTTGTCAGTGTCATGGAACTGACCAGTTAGTCATGATTATTCATTTACTTCGCGTTGTCTTAGGTTACTCGATACCGATCGATAGATTTTTTTTTATTGTTACATAAATTTCGAAATCACTATCGTCTGACAAGTAGTTGCAATAAAAATATCACTCGATTATGTTATAAAGTGTCACATATATCACCCACATGTATACGTAACGCGAACAAACGCTAATCGTCCGCATTTTAATTACTCCAATAAAACGTTTATCAGCAGTGGCACGTGAAATCGCCACAAAAAGAGATAAAAAATTAGGACCTCCCTCTCTAGAACACTTTAATAAGCCAGCGTCCATAATTCATCGGCGCACGAAATAAATCATAAACGGTAAAGTGTTTATTTTCAACGTACTTAATATGTTATAAATTTATTTAAGTGGCATGCGGTACGATTGTGGAGTGATTGATATAGTGTGCTCTGTAGCGAGCGATCGGCTTAGTTGTGATACTGTCATTCCGGGCTGTCATCGCTAGAGTAGGGCGCATCACTGACGTAGTGCTGTGATCGAACGCGTATATATTGAACTCAAGTACTGTCTGTCATAGTCTAAAAGCTTGATCTTTTTATTATCCGATCGTCAGAGGTGCTAACTAGTTTATCATCGAAACAAAAACAACCTAATTATACGTCGAACGCTGGGAATGTTGCCATAGTTACTGGCAACACCCACTGATTTATCTTTGAGTATAGATTTTACCGTTCTCTGAATTGACACACGTACACCGCGTTTACAGTGATACCGCTTCAATCTACTGACATTCAATTGATTTATATTCTGAGAAACTTTTCCACAAATCTATTAGATAGAGTAAAACCGTACGACTCTATCAAGAGTTCTTGTCTTTAATGTTTATTTACATTCTAATAAGCTGTTCAATTCTTTGGCTTTTCATCGTCGTCATGTCATCCACAGCTGGAAATAATATGTGCCGTTTGTGTCCAGCAACTCATTTGATGCTTTTCTGTACTCTTGATAAGATGTAATTCCAGTACAATGGGACTTCAATGCCCATTGGTTTTAGAGGTATGTCATATTTTCTAACAGTCACTTCTCTCAATATTGAGATTAGTTCAAATAGCAGTATATTATTTAACCGTGTTTTGTAATGATCTCAGTTTTTTGGCCGCAACTTCGTACACGTGAATTAATTTTTTAAATTCCCGCGGGAACTTCTTAATTTTTCCAGATGAAATTTAGCCTATGTCCTTCCCCAAGACTCGTCACACGACCTATGTCTATACCAAATTTAATCGGTGGCAAAGATGTACCGTGAAAGCGTAAAAAACAAACAAACATTCGCATTTATAACTCCTATTGGTATTAGTACGGAATGTATTAGGTATATTAAACACTATCGCCTATCGCTCTTTTCGTCTCTATGCTGCTCATTAATTTTAATATTAACAATAAACTTAATTTACATAATTTAATAAAACATCTATGTGTAATAATATTTAATTAAAATTATAGGCAACATTGTTATTAAAAATATTATAAAACCTATAATTAATATAAGTGTGCGCCAACAATATCGTGTTCTATCAATAATAACAAATAATTGCAGGAATCTTAATTGATGGCTGGTGTGATGATGCGTGCAAACCAACCGATTCGGTATTCATTGATGTGAAAAAAACGGCCGTTTAAAATTCTTGACGCCCGTACAAAGTCACGCCGTATTCTTCATCATTTTATTCTATAATTTATTGCAATTATATTAATAAGACTTTTATTTATTTAAAAAAATATATCTTCTTTAATGTATTGTGGATACACTTTATAGTCAAAGACCAATTTGCAGGTTTTTGATGACCGTTCCAAATTCAAACTTGATATACTATAGACGACCTCAATGGCGCAGTGTTGAGTGCCGTGGTGGCAGGTCCCGGGTTCGAACCCCGGCAGGGTCAATTCGGGAATTTATCATTTCTGAATTTTCTCTGGTGGCTTGGTGGGAGGCTTCGGTCGTGGCTAGTTACCACCCTATTGGTAAAGACGTACCGCCAAGCGATTTAGCGTTCCGGTAAGATACCGTGAAGAAACGGATAGGTGTATGGGTTTGAATATAACAGCCATGTTCCTAACAGGTCAACCCGCTACCATCTTAGACTGCATCATCATACTTACCATCAGGTGAGATCGCAGTCAAGTGCTAACTTGTAGTAGATTAAAAAAATATTGTGGATACACTTTACTGTCAAAGAGAATCAGGAAACAATTTGCGGGTTTTTGATGACTGTTCGTTCCCAATTCAAACTTTTGATACTCATAAGACTACAATAGTAGATAATACACGAAGGAGATAAAGTACTGTTTTATGTCACGGGCGCTACATTGAATCCTGAACGTAACGACGGACTCCAAATTTAACACCCGAGCGCAGCGAGGGTGGAATTAAGATTGAGTCCTGAGTGCAGTGAGCAACGACCTCAATTTACATAGACGGGCCCTGTCAAACAAAGAATGTGGGCGTATTTTTAGCAACGCCATCAACGCCATCTAGTCTGAAAAGCGGGAACTTGCTTGCAACATATGCGCCATCTTGAAAACGTATGACTCGGTCATAGATTAGTACAGATGCGCTTGTCGAAAATAATACCTACATCAGTGTACTCTCTGAGGTAAACGATAAATGATAATGGGCTGAAACTTGGCACAGAGATAGATTATAGTCTGAAATAACACATAGGCTTTTTATCCCGGAAAATTAAGGAGTTCGCGCGGGAACCAAAAATCCTCAAACCACACAGACGAAGTCGCGGGCATTCGCTAGTACAAAATAAAAATTACCAACTTTAATAAATGAAAACTCTTTATTTATTGAACTCTTTAATTATTGGTTTAAACATTAAACTCACGTCAATAACTAATTTTATCATATTATTATAATAGCATAATATTGCGTCTCGGAAGGTATTATTGCCTACTGTCCGTTCTGCCCATCTATGCAATAACTAATCTTGGTTGCATTTTTTTTATCGTACTGGACTGGACTATTCTAGGGTTGGAACCCAAAGCCGTAAGGCCAGTGAGTAAAAAAAAATATCATACAATTTGCCGCGGAAATTAAATGATTGCGTAATGGATAGAAATATTAAATAGGAAGATTAAATAACGTTTTTTATGAAATGTATAATTGTGAATTGAAACATTTACCTTAAAATAAAAATTATACAGTGCCAAACTAATAAAACTTTAGATGATAACTTAATAACAAATTATCTACACGATGAGCGACCGTGACAGCGCTACGACGGGGACAAAGACAGGCTTATGACAGGTTATAGGAACGCGCTCTCATAGTTGGTCGCCCGCCATTTTTGTATGAAAGGGCCCATCTAGTACCTACATATATATCGATGGCAGTGAGGGATTCAAGCGCCCAAGAAAAAAATAGTTTTATCCCTGTGGTGTATACTCTACTTTTCTCACTTTATGCGAGACAATAAAAAACCAGGCTTAGTAGATAGTGTTTATTACATTTAGTGTTTAGTGTTTTTTGATATTTTTTTTGAAATATTTATAGAATCTTCTAAAGGTACTAGCTACGGCTACAGCAACTTCTTTCAGCTGGCGTGGCCTACTCGATTTGACAAACAAACGAAGTTCGTCTCAGTGCGAATCTAGTGGGCCACGGCTTCGGTCTTCGAAAATCGAGTTGGCCGCGCCCGCTGAGGACACATTCTGTTTAGCGAAATTAGACTTTATGGACTTAGCAATAAGAATTATGAAAGTGAAAATCACATTATTGGCCAGCGGGTTATAATTAAATTCAATAGAACATTATAACCCGGCTAAAGCCAAGAGATATAATGTTTTGCTTTCGGTAAGGTTTACATGAGATATAATTCGGCATTGTCGAGCATGTGGTGTGAAAATATATTTATTTGAATAATAGCTGATTAGCCCGGTAACCGGTTACATTCAGATCGAATTTCTGAAAATCCTTTCCAAAAATTTGAAAGAAATCATGGTACATGGAGTCAGTCAGTTAACGTTAATTTCACAACTAGCCGATGCCCGCGGATTCGTTCGCGTGGATTGAAGTTTTCCCGCGGGAACTGTTTAATTTTCCGGGTTAAAAGTAGCCTGTGTTATTCCAGCCTATAATCTATGTCTGTGCCATATTCCATCCAGATCCGTTCAGCCGTTCTGCCGGCCACATCCATCCAACATACATCCATCCATCTATCCATCCAAACTTTCGCATTTATTTTTTAACATTAGCTTAGATTATTGAGAAAATCAGCTCTAAATCTTCATTTACTCCTCTTTAAGTATGGGAAAAATATTGCGCGTTCTCCGAAATATAAATATACAATAATCGACCGTTAAGTAGATGTTTGCTTAGTAAAAGACGCACGAAGGTGCGCGGCAGATGTTTGTAAAAGTCACTTGCCTGAGAATTTCTTTACTTTATTAACGAAGAGTGACGCTAAAAAGCTTTTATTGCACGGTATCGGCGGCGTTGCGTGTTAGCTCTATGGTACGGTGTACTGTTTTTAGTGGGACTCACTAATTTCTATTGTCGTGTCTCTATAATGACCCTTCTTTTCAAGAGAAGACGATATACGCAGTACTTGCCATTTGTCAAAGTATAAGACCGCTGGGTCAATAAAATATAAAGTGTCATTCAAGAACGCTAAAATCATTACATAATCATGCAGTTTGCCTTGAAGTGTTAGTTAATATCGATTTTATGGGTAATGCTCAGGTTTTCATCCATACATACATACAAACTATGTTGCATTGAAGTGTTGGTTAATGTCGATTTTATGGATGGTGCTCAGGTTTTCATACATATGTACAAACAAACTATGCGCAAGAAGTCTGTTATGTAAATGTTGTATACTCTGCCCAAAGCTGTAATTATTTAGTTCTTGAATGGATCTAATCTTTAGAATTCTTCGTAAGTATGAAAAATGGGTGGCAAGTTAGCCGGACTCAGTTCACCGATATTTTATTACTATGCTTGATTGTTATTGTATCAAGATTATAATATTTTAACAGTAGCAATGCGATGTTTCCACGTTACAAGTACTAGAACTTGTAACGGGACTACGAGAGCATAGTCTACTTAGCCCCCCGATTGTGTAAGGAAATTGTAATCGTAATCGTTTGTCAATCGGATAATTCGACGTCAACGTCAAAAAGCATGTATGAACTCGTTAAAAAGTTCAGGTTATACGTTATGCTGTCAAGCTGTCAAGTGATTACGATTGGCTTAAACAATTGGGTCTCTGAGGTTTGTAACTCAATGGAAGCGTTGCTGTGGCGTGCCATAACCTATAGACTCGGCGTATTAATTAAAGAATTAAAGCTGCTTCATGCTGCGTCTCATTTGTTGGGAAACCATCGAATTGTATTAGCGTTGATTAAAAATATAACCTTTACTACAACTCTATATTACTAAATAATAATTTGCAATAAATATATTATTAACGCGCTTAAGAACCCTTATTTCATATGCTATAATATTAAATAAATTGCGTACGCCTTTAAAATATTATATAAAATAGTGAATTAATGCTTGCATTTAAACAGTGTGTAAAATAAAAATTAATACGTTTTACATTCAATTTTTATAGTCTTGGTCACGCTTGAAGGGCAATAATGAGGCTGCGCTTTGACTGTAAAATTTTATACTTAAAGAATAAATAAATAAACGCTGTCATACATATATTAGTATTAAAAATGATGATGAAATCCCCCGTGCCTCGGAGAGCACGTAAAGTCTTGCGCCTAGTCTCTCTCTGGTTGTATCGGATTTTCCGTGCCATTGGGCTATGAGAGTAAAGGAACAGAGAGTGCACCTGTGTTTGCGCACACACTTGTGTACTATAAAATCTTCCGCGCAGATGGCTAATCTCTGGTGATTTGCCGCCGTGGCCAAAATTCGGTCGGGAGGACATTATTATTACAATAAAAAATGCAAATAGAAGTTTGTTTGTGATTAGGTACTTATATTTTTTGATTCAAATTCAATTTGGCAAAACATAAGCTTGAATTCGATAAAAAGGCCTAAAAACATATTCTACGTATAAGTCGCGGACAACGTATCAAAGAATATTTCTATCATACATTTTATGGTGGCATATAAAATTTTAACGACCATGGTTCCAAAGGTGCATGTTACAGCCTTGGTTCTTACGTAATAGTTATGAGGTAGGTTTCTAATTAATTTTGCACTGTTAATTATAATTTTCCCACAGTCATTACGAAAGTGGTATTAAATTGACTTGATGTGTGTTGCATGTTGGGCCAAGGTGTGAATATATGCAACGTAGAATGCGTTCCCGTAATACTAGCCCGTCTTATTCTCGTGTTGTTAATAACCTACCCATCTCACAGCATATACCTACTAGCCAAATACATACGTTAAGTTTTTTAATATAATAGAGCGTAGGTAATCCCTTTGAGTCTAACACGACGGCATGTATTAGACTGATATTTTGATTATGGTTTTTTAAAATCCAAATCCCCACCGGTACTATTTAATTTTCTGAGATAAATTACAGTAGCATATTTCCTTGCTCGGAATGCAACCTACAGGTTGTCGTCAAAATCAGTTTAACAAATGGACTGCGAAAGCGGGAGACACACTTTTGCATTAATATATTGCATGGATATATGGATTTTTTATTTGTTGACTACAGAATTCCGGTTAATGACACCTGACTTTGAAGCTGAAAAGTTCCGTTATTTTGCCCCTACTCGTGGGCTAACTAGTCACTTACCACCAGGTGAGATAACTGTCAAGTTTCCGGCTTTGTCTGGGTAACTAGTCACGGGTGAAGCCACACAATAGAGCAGACCACTTATTACTATTAAGGATTTATAAAATCCTTGCTCCTACCGGGATTTGAACCCAAGCACCTCCAATTTATAAGACCACATAGATTATCATTACGTTACATGAGTCATGCCTTTACGTCAAAGTTTAACAGACGGCTCGGTATAGTGGGAACGCACCGGTACCGTTTTATAACACGAATAAATGAATTCTAATAATATCAATTAACAGTAATATCGGTATTTGTCACAGGTACGCTAATGAACGAATTGAGTTTACAACCTAAATAGCCGCGGCCTTGACTTATCGGTAAATGACTAAATGTATCAAAATACTCATTGAGAAATGTATTCGGCACTAATTATTACCATGTGTACGTTACTTTACCTGTTATATCGGATAACTGGTAAAATAGATACTAATATCCTATTTGCAGCAAACTTTTTAATCTAGTCCTCTCCTATCGTTTCTATACTAATATTATAAATGCGAAAGTTTGGATGGATGCATGTTTGTTACTCAATCATGCCAGAACGGCTGAACGGATCTGAATGAAATTTGGCACAGAGATAGATTATAGTTTGGAATAACGCATACGCTTCCTCTTATCCCAGAAAATTGAAGAGTTCTCGCGGGTACCAAGAAACCTCAATCCTCGCTAAGTCGCGTAAGTGAATCTGCTAGTCGCGTAAGTGAATAATCAGTGATAAGGTGCCCGGGGAACGAACCCGCGACCCCGTCTGGTCGGGTGTCTTAACCACTGGGCTATTACCGCTTCCTTCTTCGCACTGCACCGCAATGAGCAGTTAATGAAGCTTAAACGACTAGATATTTTACGAGAGGTAAAAAGTAAAAAAAAATATATTTTACATCTGCACGTATTACAATGTAGAACCTATCGCTTCCCTATGCCGAGCATGTTAATTAAAAAGTATCAAATTCCTAGTACATGTTCTGCAAAATATTAAACCATGCGTGCTTTAACATAATGCTAGTATGCACGCATCCTTTAAGGCTTGGACAGACGCAAAGCGGGGCGGCGATATGACAGACATACATCTGCGGACTAACACGCGAGCCTTATCAATCACAACATCATCATATCCTCAATCGATCACCGGCCCTCTGCTGAGTACCGGTTTTCTCTCAGTATGTCCTGAAAGTACACAAAATAGTCATAAGTTTTAAGACTACTATCTACATTCTACACAACGTACTTTATCTTTGTTCAGACTTAATTATTAGACACAAAAAAAAAACAAAACAAAAATTTATCTATCACATAAATCAGCCTCGTTTTAAAAAGTTTAAACTAGTTAAAACTAGTTTAAAAAAATTAAAATCTGATCCACATTAAAACTCAAAAGTAAGACTCGCCGCCTCCGCCTCGCGTTTTGTATGGTAGAGCCTTACTGTTTTTCACTTTAGCCACTTTACGATACATTGCTCTTAGTAATCGTTTCAAATTATAATATTATAATTACCTAGTAACTAAGTGCTTATATTAAATGTAAGCAAAATCGCTTCGAAAACAAGCAATGTACCTAGACAGTAATATCTTAAGGGGAAGTAATCGCAAGTGAAATATTAACGGTATTTTATAGTAGGTCTTCTTCTTCTCTCTCTGGGCTTTTCCGCACTTAAGCAGCCCGTTGTGCGTGAGACCTTTGGTGCGTCTCCCCGCTGGATCACTCCAGCCATTGGGGTGCACAGGTTTTGAGGCTAGGGTAGGCATTTGTTAGTCAAAATACTAGCTGTTTTGATGAAAAATGAGCCCATTTGGGTAAGCAGTGTTTTTACACCTATGAACTGCACGCCACTAACTCCAGCCAGCCGAGCTCACTCCAGAATCCAAGCAGGCCGCCCAGGTCGGCGAGGACTTCCGGGAGTGTTGCTGGGGAGTCAATGTAGGCTTATCGTTGAGTGGATACAGCACTACACACGAGTAGTACGTGTAAGGGACAATACAGAAGTAGGTATTAATAAACACTTTTAATATATTTATCCTCTCATTTGAAACTTGCACGAATAAATGGTTACACGTGTAGAGGTTTCAAGAGAGATTTAATTTAATTAGATAAAAGTTGGATATACATTAAAACAATTTCATTTGATCCGGCCACGATTGTTCTATCATTAAGCTCTAAACCAAATTGCGATCTAAACACAAAAGTATTCAATAATCACTGTGTCTGCCTGCAGGAGATTGACTTACCAACGTTCAAACACTCGTATTTATGCTAACTATTTTCAATATGGCGTCGGTATCCGCAGATTAAATCGAATGACACGAAACGAGTCAAATTGACCGATATTATACTTCCTGTTTCATGAGATATTATGACAAACAGTAATAATGCTAACATAGTTACGTGTCTTGGTGTATCCTCGCTTTCCATGCAGGCTCTGCACAGAGCGCTGTCAGTTATACCTAGAAAATATAGGTGTTTGTTAAGCGGACAGTGTCCTGTTATCATGCCTATAGCCGTCCTTAGTCCGTCGTAGTTAGGCGTTGGTTTGGGCTGGGTATAGTCCCTTTTGTTTCTATAGAGTTGCCCAAAATTCGGCACGTGTACCTACTGTTTGTTGTTTTAGTAGGTATACGTTATTAATTATTATTTAACAATACATTTTGAACTTAACAATACACTTAATAGCATCGTTATTTATTTTCAATTTTATTTAACTTTCTGCAACAATAGAGTGAAGACATTGGCTTGATGTTGAAAAGTACTTAACAGATACTACACTGATATGCGACAGTGTGTCTGTCTGTCTGCTACGCTTTCACGGCTCATCCGTTCAACCGAATATGATGAAATTTGGTACAGGGGTAGGTTGTATCCCGTGGAAGGACATAGGGCACTTTTTATCCTGGACACTTAAAGAGTTCCCGCGGGATTCAAAAAATCCTAATCCACGCGCATGAAGTCGCGGGAATCATCTAGCAGGTAATAGTATCAGACCGTGAAATCTTAACAGATGGATAGAATACACTCTCGCTTTTATAATATTAGTATGTTTGCAATAATATTCTAGTAGGTATAATAAATTACTTAATACTAAGTTTTAGTAATGACTTACTGACTAAATAACAGTTCAAAATTACGATGCACGCGCAGTCGGATGAGCCCCCTAGCGTTGCACGGAGCACTCGAAGACGATTCTATTTGTGGGCATCTTGAATTAGAAAGCCGGATTATGCCACAATGCGCCAGTCGGGCCTGGTGTCTGTTTAAAATCTAGGAATTTAATTAATTTTCAACCTATTTAAACCCATATTCCATTTGCATAACGTGAAGTGTTGGAGATAAAAGGTAGATATACATAGTCATTAGTCCGTGTTTAGGGCAGTAGGAAAAATGGATGATGATTTTTATTCAAGAATTCGATTATTTTTATTTTTGTAAGAAGTTTACTCTTCAGCTTTCTTTATATGAATCTCTGCAGCTTTTGTCTTAAAATTTTACCGTTAGTCTAAATTTTTCACATTCATATGAACGGAAATAAATTCGTATATATTAACGAGATTCTACTTGCCTTTTAAACAAGTCAAAATAGGTGAGCAACTGAAATTATAGAACGATAGACAGATCTTATTATAATACTTTTGAGTTTCCTTCGAGATCCCTACTGAATAAAATAATAATTTGAAACATAACTAGAAGAACCTTAATAAGAAATATAATAAGAAATTATTTCGCAACACATCTATGATCTATCTTACAAGTAAAATATGAATGTTGAAGATCTCGATGAAAGATTTTTTTTAAGGGAAAACTGAAAGAAAATTACGATTTTGTGTCTCGGGAAAACGATTTTATTAAACTATATTACACTAAGGGTTGCCAAAACTATTTTATTCAGAAGTTATATATTAAATTCAAATACCCTAGATAACAATTTTATGATGCAGTGCATCAATTATTTGTATGGATTGAAATGGCATACTTTAATATTAAGTAGTAAGGTAAAAATCTTAAAAATACGTACTTAGATAAGTATTTAAAGTGAAATGAAAAGTTTTAATTTCATGCAGGACAAAGTGCACTACTTTTGATATGTCAGAACTCTACCACCCGTTCGGATAGCAGAAGTAGGTCAATAGTCCATGTTCTCTATAATGGCGGGAAACAAAAATATCCCACCACAGATAATAGCTGACTGTATAAGAGCAATCGCTGTTCTGTTTACATCTGTCTTCGTTCCGTTCCATCACAATATATTGTTAAAAGGGATTTGGACGCGCAATTTAAGCTCTTTGTCGCCGTGATCCAATTGGGGGTTTTGGCGCGGATATAGAATAAATAAATAATGGCGGACAATTCGCAGCTGCGCGCGCGCACGCAGAGCTGACGATTGTTGTAATCACTGCCCATGTTATAAAATGTGAAAGCTTGTTTGTCTGTTCGTTTGTTCTTTAATCACACAATGGTTCTTTAATCATACATTTTAAAAACCTGACTGAGGTTGTTGTGGGCTCTTCCCAGGTCAGGGCGCGTTTGGAATCCTCGTAGCTATAGTTTGAATTATTGCCATAGTTCTGCATCACCATCACGTCACCAAAAATATTTTATTAACGTTGAAAAGTGTCTAGTATATCAAGTTTGATTGAAGATATTTTGATTGATTAATAATAATTTATTGTTCTAATTATAAAGAAGTATGAAGTAAATTATTTGTGGTGAGGATTCTATGATTTTCGATTTTTGAAGAGTTGTAAATGGCATAGGTAAATGAAGTAAATAGGTAGTAGATATCATTTTAGAGACAAGGAGATCATTGATTATCGATAATTCTTAAATTGCTATTAAATACAATTTACTTTACATGTAATTTACTAGATGGAGATGATTCCCGCGACTTCGTCCGCGTGGATTTAGTTTTTTCGATTCCCTCGGGAACCCCTTGATTTTACGGGATATGGATTGGCGACCCTGATTCGTCATTAATGCGGCGCGCCAAAGTAGAACCGCAATACTATACGTTTTGTGCGTCTCGCTCGCACGCAGATTTTTTGAATGCAACACCGATTTCGTGTTATCATCCTAATCGATGTCATTCTAGAGATAGAAACGTTCTTACAGACTTACCTTCGCATTGAAAGTTGATCTTCGATCTCAAATCCCTTGAGTGTATTCTCCTTTTCCTCAGTTTTTTTTATTCCACTACAAGTAAGCCCTTGACTGCGATCTCACCTGATGGTAAGTGATGATGCAGTCTAAGATGGTAGCGGGCTGACTTGTTAGAGTTAAGGTATATTGAACCCATAGCCCTAATCGGTTTCTACACGGCATCGCTTTGCTAGTAGGGTGGTAAGGGTAACTAGCCACGGTGATTCTACGCGGACGTAGTCGCGGGCATCACCTAGTCTAGTAATATAAATATAAATATAACTCACACGTGTACCTATTATAACCATTAGCCATGTCATGTAAGCCAAATACTGGTTGACCTAGAAATTTCTCAGTTCTAAGTAACTAATAAGAGATGGCTGTTGGAGATAGGAGAATAGGACAGATTTAATTGACGTAATACTACATTAATGTTTAGTGCCTACTGCCTAACTATTTACCTAGATCTAAACGATTTTGTAGCTAGTTAGCTAGAAATATATACAGTGAACATTAATATAGTTTTATTGCTCGATTACGTCAGGGAAATATTTAACTTGTTCTCTAATCATTTTTGTCTGGTTTAGGCCACAGTCCATCACGCTGGTGTATTGTAAATGACAGCACAGACTTCTAAGAATAATATGTAGAACTGTCATCAGGAACACATCAACTTTTGTTCGTACGACAATTAATTTTGCCCTTACATTTTTTTTTGTTTTTTTGTGTTTCCGCGCTCATGTTATCAGTCAGTTAGTATTGGAGTCGCTATTAAACGGGCGTAGTGTAATTGGTGGATTACGTGAGCGAGCGACAAATGCGACAGCGATACGGTACGACGCGACAGAATCAAACAGTAGCTGACCCTTCACGTGGTCTACGTTGTCGCTTAGATAAGTTTGTCATATTTTTCTACTAACTACTAAGTTGATGCCCGCGACTCCGTCATTCGATTCGATTCATCCGGTTGGTAACATTTTTTTCAATACCCGGATAAAAAGTAGCCTGTGTCACGCTCCAGGTCCTAAACCATACCCATGCAAAAAAATCACGTCGATCCGTCGCTCTGTTGCAGCATGATTGTAGGACAAACCAACAAACAAATACACCTTCGCTTTCATAATATTAGTAGGTATGATGGAGTCGTATTGCGTCGCGTCGCTTTCGTCACTCACTTAACTACTCTTTTTTTCCACTATTCCCTAATTGACCCTGCCGGAAATCGAACCAGATCGTCAAAACAGGGAAGAAGCGAGGTATTCGGTGCTCACCTAGGACAACACTTAGACACCGGTAAACGTGTGCTAGCGTGTGTTTACGCTTAATGCCGTTTGCGCACAAAAACGCGATGCGAGGCGAGTCAGCCGCTAATTGAGCGGCTCACGCTATCGTATGGCGCAGTCGGGCCGCACTCACTCACAACGATATACAAACACATAGATATGTGCACTATAGCCCTAGTAGGTTTAGATTAAAGATACCGTAGTTACGGCCCGTATCAATATCATCAGCCCTTCTGCTTCGGCTTTCGTTTTTCCATCCTCTTATAATATTTGTATCTTCAAATCATGAGTGCATAAGCATCTTCCTTAGCTCGATGTTTAATTAATATGTGCCTAATTAACACTGCCATGCCTCTATTATTTAATTATTATATTCAACATTATTATTTATGACCTATTTATTGACGTTCATACAGATGATACTCAAAATAAAAAAATAATCAAAACAAATCAAAGCTGCATACTTACAAGCACACCTACACTTTTACAATACAATACAATTTAAACTTCTCCCATTTGTTGCAACTCGCACCCTCCATTGATGTGGTGCAACGATATTCAGGGGCTGTCTTAAAAGCCTTAAATAGAGCAGAGTAAACTTGTACATGCACTATTTATTGAAGTGAAAACTTCTTTTGCTGCGTTGAGCACTTTTAGGTAGGGGAAAATCTTATGGGTTCGCGTCACCGACATACTCGTGACGTATTGTGCTACATTAGTGCTGTGTTTAACTTTACAAGTAAAATTGAATGGATTTATCAATTTTATCGTCAGTCCCTATGACTGCTAATTTTTTTAAACAGGCCAATTTTGCTTCACGGAGAATCTATACAACCCTAACTCTACCTTCATTCCGTTGTTTTAAGATTCGCCATACCTTTGGCACGACTTGTGTAGAAAATTGAAGGTGTAAAAACAATGCTAAAGAGCCTTAGTATTCTAACGAAACTTGTTTCTCTGTTCGAACAAATTGTGTTCGATCTTTCCGAATTTACGCAACTAGGTGCCTCTGTCTTTGAGTGTGGTATATCAATGGTCAATATACAAAGTTTATAAGCGAATTCCCTTAATAACGCGCATTTATTTTCCCAAGTCAACGACCCTCGCTGCCGGTTAAGTTTGGCGTACAATTTATAGCCATACCTGTGATCTGCATTTGTTTTAGCCCCAAATTATTGGGACCTCCTAAGACGGCGTCTATTTTAGGACTTATTTTAACTAAGTAGGTTTACCTTTTCTTAATTGGACAATCATACTAATATTGCGAAAGTGTGTTTGTTTGCTGGATTATTGGTTTGTTGGTTTGTCCTTCAATCACGTTGCCAGGAGACGCTAACAGAGGAAGTGAATTTTATTTTTATTTTTGAAGACCCTCTGTTTTATCAGTAAGATTTTTTTTTACATTGGCATCTATTCAGATGTTTTTTTATCCAAATAAACTTTTACAAGAGCTTTTGATCTTCAAATGAACATAACTCTGCTTAACAATCCTATTCAATAGTACTAAATTTTAGTAATAGATATTATTCTGTTCTGAAACGGTATCTGCTAAAATCGCAACAATGCAATTGGTACCTACTCGTGTAAAATTCAAACGCAAGGGAGCGTAGGTATTCCTAATCTGAAGGATTCCGAATTTGAATCCGCCAATGATGGACGCCCTGGTCCGCTATTGGTCAGAGATTATGACGCCAAATATTTCATACATTTGTACTTAGAGATTTTATCTTAGGAGTGGAGGTATTTTAAACATTTTTATGCAATGACAAGAGAATCACTGTAGAACAGGGGCAAACTACTATTGCTTAAATCCATATTGTTTTAATATAGTTTTGAAATTTTGAATATTAATTAACATTTTGAAATAATATCTACTACTTTATTAAGCAATGGTAGTACCTAAGTAGTAACCTGGGCGCTATATTGGTAGAATGATTGTCACAGACGTGTTACGTTCGCAATCAACACGGAGTCGGTTTCTACACGGCATCGTAGCGGAACACTAAATCGCTTGACGGTACGTCTTTGCCGGTAGGGTGGTAACTAGCCTCCGTCAAACCCGTCAAGAGAAAAATCAGAAACTTTAAATTGCCAACCAAATTGACCCTGCCGGAAATCGAACCCGGGACCTCCCATGTTTTAAAGCAACAGCGCTTAACGTCGTCGAGGTCGTTAAAAAAATTTCCAGGTATTGGATTATATCCATGCAAAAATCACGTTGCTCAGATTCTCCTTTGCAGAATGATTGAAGGTCTTATTCATTGAGTAAACCAACTTAGTCGAATTTTATATTAGTAGGATTCTTTTAGATGTATTGAGTATTGGATGCGGCTGGATATCGTCCTATCTGTATAGAGATGATAATAATTTTAATATCACAGATTGTAGCACGTATATTTCTCGCCATATTTTTAATTAATATATTTTTACAATGCAATGTGTCACACTGGCGCGATTAACGGTCCGTTTTTGGCAGAAAGCGCGCGCCGCGGTCCAGACAGCTTCGCAATAAGCCGCTCGCGCAGCCGGGCCTGCGGTATGGCGGTTTTTTTGCGCCGCAACAGAAAACGCGCGATAAAAATGGACGCCGAATGAGTTTTAATTCGCACCGGTTAATAATGACATAAATACACGGCCCTACAAAGTTACCCTTGCCGATTGAAATAGCGGTGTTATCTACTGCACAATTGTTTTCGTCCGCCATATTGAACCTTATTTCTAAGTTGTCGCTTTAGTACTAAAAACTGTCACCGGCAATGTTATTCGTGTGGTCTTACCTGAAGTGTCTTTAGACGTGCCGACTTCTAAGTTCCAACTACAACTTGTATCTGAAGCTGAATAGGGAAAGATTCCATCAGATAGAATTTGCATCCACAAATTTTCGGGTTTCAACTGCCCCTAAACTTTTATAACAAACTATTCAACTGTAGTGTCATATTATCATAAAGAAATAAAGACAGCAGCACCTAAGACGTTATAGTTTGACAGTTACAGTGTGACGATTCCAATCACTTGTGTTTGGCTGAAACTCTTTCACTACGAGACTCTGAAATCCTTGGTTGCAGCAATACCATAAATGTAATCAATCACAATAATTGAGATTGTAGTAGTTATTGTGAATACAGCTTTTTTCTTATCGATATTACGACCAATCACCTTCTTGAAAAGTTTCTTGCCTGATCTTCTCAGCATTCCACTGAGAATCTGCATCTTGAACCGATGGCAAAGTCAAAACCAAGTGATCACAGGACTCGTATGCTATACATGAAATAAAAAACTTTGAGTTTCAACCAGAAGGTTCGAACATACAATATCGTTAGACAACTTGTCGGAGCGTCTATAGATGGCACTTTACTGGTTCGCAGCATTGATACAGGTTGATTGTGATTTTTTACCCCTCCCACTATTACGTATCGTTTCTTAAGAGGAAAACGAGATTGATAGAGAGATTGCTTTCGTATTGATAGATGAATTCCAGAGAGGTATTTGCTGTTATGTTTTTTTAACGCGTATTTCAATCGTAAAGCACTTTACAGCTTTTGTTTACTCGACTTTAATGGTTCTCTTAACACTTTTTTGCTTGCTTTTGTTAGATAATTTATATTGAAATATTTCGATTTAGCTTATTCCTAGTATTAAACGTGGACGTTAAGTCTTATTCGAATACTTATTTGACAAGTTTGGAAGTGTATGGTATTTTTAAAGCATTTTTTATTTGGATAGAATATTCCGTGTGGTATCTCAAATGTTAAGTTTTATTATTGTTCTGCATAGAGTTTTATAGTTAGGATAAATAAAGTTTGAAAAATAGAAGACAAGCGCAGGACAATGTTTTTAACATAAATTCACATAAAATAACATTTAAATTAAAAATGATTTGCTTCCGAGGTAGTTAGCTACTTGATGAATTGTTCAGAATATTTTTATCAGAAACCATACCTGAGCTTGACTTCTATACCTACTAATATTAGAAATTGAAAGTTTGGATGGATGAATGTATGGATGAGAGAATGTTTTTTTACACAGAACGGTTGAACGGATCTGAAACGGATTAAATTTGGCACAGAGATATAGCCTGTATTAGCACATAGGCTACCCGAAAATTAAAGAGTCCCATGGGAAACAAAAATCTGAATCCACGTGGATGAAGTCGCGGGCTCGGGCATACGCTAGCAATTTATAATTTTTGAACAAGTTTTTGCAAATAGTTACAAGTATTACAAGTATTACAAATATTACAAGTATATTTAAAATAGATATTACGAATGAATCACGCTGTATAAACTGTAATTATAAGAGCCGCGAAGGAATTCCAGCCGGCACGTAATGTCGTCAGATTTCTACTGACGACACTATTACCCGACTTTACGTGTGAACACTCATTTGGCACTATGTAATGTGTAAAGTGATTATATTATGTTTCGGTCGGTTAGTATCACGTTTGCAAGTTTGTTATACTTTAAATAATGTTTAAACATGTGTGTGACCTCATTCATAATAATTGGTCCATTCCTTTTTTTTGAGAATTCAAGAAATTTTAATAAATTGCTTTAGAATGATTTTATTCATTATTATTAAAGGCAAAATTAAAAACCAGAAAGGTAAATACACTGTACAGTTAAATATGTGGAATAAAAAGTACATGAAAAGTACTTCAACTTCTTTTGCCTCAAAAATCTTTTAAAATATTTTATCGGATAAGAAATAACTAACTTTCCCTAAAAGATTCCTAATAACTTTTTAATTCTTTCGGAATCAATTTCAGATATCGATGACATAAATTGCTTTTTTAATCGTTTCCCAAAATCAGAATTCGTCTCACCATTAATCGCCTATCGATCTTCCGGGTATAATTCCAAAAAAAAAAAAACTCTTTATGTATTTGACAGCGTACGGACAAAAACCCCTATTGACAGTGACCGGCATAATTTGACACGCTACTGTGTATTTAATCCCGCAAACGCTGCTACGTATCTGTAGGTCAAGATATTCTGGACCTCGGTCTGAAAGACCAGTGTAAAATGACACCTCGACGGACACAATTTGAAGGTTACAAGAGGTCCACGGGATATGAAGGGTAAATAAGGGTGGATAACCGGTGGGGGTGTGTTACGACCAGTCACAAGCAGCTGACGTGAATTAGGGTGTTTTTACCTACAAATATAGGGTAGGAACGTTTTTCGGTTCCTAATGTTTATCAATTGTATGGTAGATGTGTTTAATTTTGTCATTAATTCGAAGTGAATGAGTTTTCGCATGACTTAATGTTGTTTGTTTTTCTTAGGGCTCAGTTATGTGGGAAGCTTTTGGTTTTTACATTAAATGGTTTGAAAGCGGCTTCATTAATGTAATGATAGTATTTTTTACCAATTTCACATAAAACAAGAATTTTCATCCAATTGCCCCTTGTTTAAGAATATTATGTGTCTGATATTTGTTATTTTGCTCGTACAACAAATGTATAAAAAACGTCTTGTTGCGTTTGGAGGCCTCTTATATTGTTTCAGACTTCTGGGGTCATACTGCCAACGCTTAAGGCAATACTTAAGCAATATTACTCTAAATAACAGTTTGATATCACGTATTTTGACGTTTCTAAAATAAGGATTATAATTATGAAAAAATATTGCTCTTAGCGTGGGCAGTACGGCCCCTATACCTACTTAGCTGTATTTCTAGTATTTCTAAAAACAGAACAACTATTACTAATTATTCTATAAATACACCGTCTGCATTGGAGGGTTAAGATTTACATTGATTGATATGTTCATTAATATACTAATTTAAGCCTATCGCGAAAAAATAAGAATTAATTTCCATTAAGAAAACTGTGCTACACTACTTTAAACCTTAGGTATTCCTATTAGTGGTTAATTCAGCATGATTGAAAGTATGAAAGAAAAACAATTACGTGTAAATTCCTTACCCTTGTATTACCCCTTGGCTTAGCATATACATTTACCCCGATCAAGTGCTCTATAATTTGAGGACCTAGGTAATTGTCGATGTCTTTAGAATAATAAATAGCCTATGGCGAACCGATCAAAGACTAGTCCTTTTTTAATTAAGTATTCCTTTGTCGCCTGTAATTAGGGATAACATTTACCTGCTAGAATGTTCCATGTATCATTATTAATTAATAATTGAAACTACTGTAATTGCTTTGTATTAATGTTGACTAGTACAACTAAACTACTATTTCAACTTTAATTGCACTTAACTTAATGATTTTGTAAAGTAAACTTAAAATTACTATGTAATTTTACACGCACACAAAATACAATTTACATTTTGCCTCTATTTGTCTTAAACATGTTTTTATGATGATTTTGACGACCTCCGTGGCGCAGTGTGTAGCGCTGTTGTCTTAACGTGCGGAGGTTCTGGGTTCGATCCCCGGCAGGGACAATTCGAGAATTTATAATTTCTGAATTTTCCCTGGTCCGGCCTGGTGGGAGGCTTTGGCCGTGGCTAGTACAACAACCCTACCGGCAAAGACGTGCCGCCAAGCGATTTAGCGTTCCGATACGATGCCGTATAGAAACCGAATGGGGTATGGGCTTAATTAATATAACTGCCATGCCCCTAACAGGTTAGTCCGCTACCATATTAGACCGCATCATCACTTACCATCAGGTGAGATCGCAGTCAAGGGCTAACTTGAAGAGGATAAAAAAATCAATCTATTATACGATATGCCATTACATAATTATCTGAAAAATAAACATAATTTAATAACAGATTTTTTAAATAAGAAGCATACTTCTATGTATTAGTAAATGCAAAACACCTTGAATATTCATCTTTTCTAACATAAATATATACAATAGTGTATGGTGTTAAGTTAACCATAGCTAGCATAGCTCATAGCGGGGTCAATTCGACACGGAGGAAAAGCAACGTTATTTGTAGCAGATCAATCAAGATTACGTTATAATACGTCCAACCCTTCCGTTCGTCCGTCCAGGGGTTCTGATTGTTTCATCAATGTGTCGATGATTAGGGGTTAGTAATGCCAAAATCTTGTAATTTGTTTTCGGATGGCGTTACCCCAAGCTTAACCCTGGAGGCGAAAAGTAAATTTACAGAAGTTTGATCAGATTTGTTTACTAAGGTATTAAAGTACAATATATATTAGTGCTAGATATTAGGTTTTAAAAGAAATCAAGATTGAGTATAATAATAAGATGCGTTACAGACTAAAAATGCTCAATTTTAGACTAGATTCCACATTGATTATCCTCAAAACGTACATTGTAATGTTATTAGCTTCTTAAAATTGTTCAAAATATATTTATTCAAAATAAAACCATAATAATTTATGGACGTACGTAGGCGTCAAACTACCTAACGCCCCGAAATATCAATATGCAAATCCCTCGCATCGATTTTCCGAACCCTTTTATGGTATTAACTTTTAAAAATTATATTAACAAAAGCCAAAACACATTTCGGACCCGCAGATAAGTTATTAAACATTGCACCATTACACTTTAATTTTTGGCCCGGCGGGATTTAGGAGGGGTGCCGGGTGGAAATTAAAAAAAAGGTACGCAGTTTCACAATAAGGGGTCAAATTGCGAATGAGTTTTGTTATTCATAAAGTGGTGCATAGAGCATTTATTCCTATACAAACAAGATACACACACGCACACGCTTACACAAATGTGCATACGGCATTGTAGGGTTAAGGTGAATGCTCCATAAATGGCTATGATATATTATAAATAGGATATTCGTTTTAAGATGATTGATGCATGACCTCATGAAACAGTATGCACGTAAAAAATTGAAATGATGTTTGTATGTATTGTATAGATAGGCCCTTAACATTACAGGGTCCAAGGTAAGATTTAATTAAGTGGTAGGAGAGGCAACGTAAAACTAGTATTTATTTATCTGTCTATATTACGTTACTAAAGTACAAATTTCAAAAGGAAGACACCAATTTGCGTTAAAAATATTCTTTATCTTATTCGTAGTCGTTCCGCATTAATTTTATTGTTGAAGGTCGCATTTTTTTACGACTATGACAGTATTATCTGAAAGTAGAAAGACACTTATTTCTATTATTTCCCTCAAAACGACTCCCACCCTCACCTTAAGCAAAAGTATTTTACAATTACGACCGCCGTGGCCTATCCGGACTCCGGTGCTTGTATTTGTTCTGTTAAAACTTTTGCGTTGTTTAAAATTTGTTTTTTCCACCGTCAAAAAACACTTTGGGGCTTGTTTATTTTCAAATCGAGCGTGCGCGAGTGCTCTGCCAGTTATAAACACGGCCCGTTATGAATACATTGTTTGTTTGTTTGTTAGCTCCTTAGTGCGGTCATGGAAATATCAAGGGTTAACACACTGCTTCGTGTTTCGATTGCTTTTATGTTTGTATCGAAGCCGAGTGTTGTGTGAATCGCTGGTAATGAAAACATTTTTTTAATTCATATTGTACGGGTACTTTTTGGCTCGCGTAAACATTTGAGTGTTGGTTATGAAGCTAAAGGTCGCTACAAACTTGTAATGCAATTTGATTGAGATTTCGTGGTTTTAATTTAAATATATTTTTTTTATGCCTGAAGAAATAAATCTTCTGCTCTGAAATAAATGTCACTCTGCTTTTATTGACAAAGTTTTTAAGTTTTGTTCGATGTCATAAATAACTTAAGCTTCCTTGACTCTTGATATTGACTCTACTACCGCGTTATTTAACGCGTTATCATGAAATTTAACATTAGTTAAATATCATAATAACTGTGAGGTTCAAAATAACTTTTTTATTGTAATCGCTATCTGGATTTCATGTCGGAATCAATAGGTAAGTAGTATCCATCTTTGTTAAATTTTGTTAAATTAATTATTGTACAAGTGTTATAGTCCGTAGTTTGGTACCTTGAATTAATGTCTTTTTCTTTTTGTTTTGGGTCTATAAAATTTTTGTGGATAAGATAATCTGTATTAGTACCTCAATGTATCCGATTTGGTAAAAGATCTCGATCCATATTTCAAAAGTAAATTATTAATAGCTAAAAAAAGGCATTTACAAATAAACATCTGCCTTTTCATAACACATTAATCCGAGACGCCATCTTGGATTCTACAAATATAATCCGCCGTTTAGATTCATGCGTGTTTTAATACGTTTTGCGCAAAAAACTCTGATCCCCTATAACATGACAATGGGTGTCTTTAGTGTAGGAAATATTTATTCATAGCTTTACAGTTAAATAAATAAAAAACAAAAGGCTTAGAAAAAAATAATTAAATGTAAAAAGTTAAGAGGAATAAAAGAGAAGGTCTTTTTATTTAGAATTAAATTTATATATGTTTATTTATAACAATTTTGCCGGTCTCAGTGGCGCATTGGTTCTCTGAAGTCAGAGCTCAATTTTAAGTTAAGTCTATAAATATTTTCAAATATGAAGAGAGAAAGGGATTGAAATGACGAAAAGTTTTGTCAATTGTTAGTGTGCATAAAGAAACTTATTAAAATTGGAATTCATTATAATACATGTTGTACATTATAAATATTTGGTTGTCTGTTGTAAATTCAAAAACATCTTTATTATGCGCTGCCAAAGCAATCTAACCGTAAACCTCCGTCCGGGGCCTAAAGAACCCTTACGACAATTTTTTTTGATATTACAATTATTCGTAACATGAAATTCATTTACAGTCAAGTCATCAAATAATTTTAGAAGCGGCAAGCAACTAAAATTTGGTCATATCTAATGATTTTTAGTTAAAATAGCGTGCACCTGACGCACCTAATATAACTATCTAAATCGTCAAACCAAAACAATATTTAGTGGTCGTGTAATAGCCGATATAACTTGCACTCCATTCTACCTCAGTGGCCCGGAGTGAGCCATTATGCACCACCTTTACAACCCCGCTTAATTCCCGCCAACCCTCTGAGCGTTAATGGCCGAAAAACTGACCTTCTGGGCCAAAATTACCCCCGAGGGACAGGTTAAATGGCCAACTAACGCGATGGAAGTGTTGCCGTGTGAGAACGCGTGATTTGCACTGTTTAGCTATCAAAATACTATAAAACTGTATAATGACTAGGCATTAAATTAAAATAAGTATGAAGATAAAATAAAACTGTCACACAAATTAATTGATGGTGACTTGAAATGGCTATGATTCAATCTTAGTATATTATATTAGATTTACTACTAAACTAGCCACGAGATAATATGAAAATAAAGAAAAACAAAATGATTTACTTTATCAACAGTTTATTTAAACGTACGAGGTTTAAACAAATGTCAAATTTCATTCAAACCGCAAAGCGGTGCAAAACGCAGTGGCCTAAAAATAACAAATAATTGTCAAAATTACATACCGCTTAGGATAAAGACAATCCACACCAAAAAGTTTGACACAGTCATCATTGTGGGTACGAAAATAATACGTCCGTTGAACCGAAATTACACGTTACGAAAACAACTGTCAAACCGGATCACGCCCAAAGTCTTATAAATTAATAAATCAACCCGTCCCGAGCCCGTTAGTGACAAAAATCACATCAGAAATTACAGGTCACAAATCGTCACAGACCACGCTCGTAAATCAACTTGGATTCTTTGCGAGACAACAAAAAAATTAAAAAAAAACTAAGCAAACACCCCGGGCTGAGCGTCTACCTGCCTTGATGCCTGATGCGCTAGCCCTCGTATCTTTTGAATACTTTTCTTGTATTAAAAATAAAATTTTCGAACGCACGGATTCCGGGGCAAAAAACGTACGAAAAACTCTCCTTTCATTCCATCTGTCTCTGTCTAACTTTGAATTTGCCGTCCCGTTCTGATGGGGATAACGCTCGAAACTGAAGCGTCATTTGGAAATTTTTGCCTTAGTTCGGCCATAACTTCACCACGTGTTTTAAATATACGAATCGAGTATGTTTAAAATTACTCTATTAAAATAGGAAACATAATGAACAACTTGTGGGAGTAAAACGTTTCGTTTTTCATACAATATAGGGCATATTTTTTGCGATATGTATCTAGTGCTGTTTCTTAAAGACATGGAACGGAATGGAACGAAACCGGACGGGATGGAGCCTTTGTTTGGCTAGTCCTCATGTCATCGCCATAAATATGTAAACGACAGAATATCATTCATAAATATTTCAACCGTTTCTCGGCTGTGTCGAAAACTGTACAAAATAGAAGAGTTTGGGACATATTGATACATTTGGGACAGAAACAAAGAGTTTCAAAATTCCACTTCAAAATGTCCCTTATATTCAAGGTCCTTTGAATCGCTAAATATAATAAAATGCTGTCACATGTCGCAATCTTCCAAAAGTAAATCCTTAGGCGAAGGGATCACACTCCTAAATAATGAAAATTAAGAGAGGGGCCAGTAGAAACAAAAGCGGGTTCTACCATATCTCCCTTTAGAACAAAACTTGAACGACCGAACGCTCATTTTCATAGAGAGCTTTTATGACTCCAATATTCAGTAGGAGCAGTTTTGTTAAGGAAATATTTACGACGCCATTTTTTGTGCAACCTCTGCCAGGAATGAGTGATATCTGACGTTTACAAGTGTTACCTCATAAAGACGTTTGTTCATTACGTCCCTTTACGACGGCAGTAAAGATGGTGGGCTATATCTAGCTATATATTGGCACATCGGGGCTCTTTCTGGTGATTGTTTGAGAGAACTATATATTACCTCAGATTAATGCTAACAAAAGATAACTGGGTGATCTTAATTTATTACCAAGAGTAAGTAGTACGAAAATAGCATGGTCTATCTGGCAAGAAAATTAATATGAAAAATAATATTAATCCTATTTTTGATGAATTATTTTCGCATAGGCCTGCATGATAAATGATAAAATTTGTAAGATTAAAACCTTTATGTATAAAAATTAAAGACATAACAATTGTATTTGTAGATGCATTATGGATTTATGTTTTCAATTTCGTAAAATTGTATATAAATAATTTAGAAAAAGTAGAGGGTTTAGAAGAACAGTTTTTCAAACAGTCCTATGGTTCTTTATTCCATCCTTAACCGTTAAAGGGTTGACATCACCAAATCCTCTAATTATTCCCCTTTGCCCTTTAGACAGTATTTTCTAATATTTTTTTTATTATGAGGTATTAAATTTTATAAGATCTAGGAAAAAGGCAATTTAAAACGTCCCGGGCTGTGGCACTTAATATGCTTAATGAAGATGTGACAAGTAATAGACGTAGACATAGGAGTTAGGACATTAAAATTGACGATTCGTAATTTATAGCCGCCTCAATATCGCCATTAAAACACACGTGAATCGCCGTCGCACGCGCATGTTATCAATAAAAATTTATAAGAGAGAGCTAAAGTATTAATACACTATAATTTTTATAACGAACTACCTCAGAAGCCGAGGCCGAATACTTTAGAAAAAAGAAGACTCCGAACACAAAAAAAAACACCTGCTCCATAAAAAGTTATTAAATAGGAGGCGACTTAACTAAATTACAAAATTCAAGCTTTACGCATTAAAGAATAATTAACTAGAGCACGCGACGCGCGAATCAAAATCATATGATCAATGTGACAAGCGTCAAAATTGTTTGAAACTTTTGATTTATTAAAAAGTTATGAAGATCGATCTACAGGCATCTTAGGTAGCCTCCCGATACTTCGTTTTATCTCATAAATAGATTTTTTATTACAAATTACAGGGTACCACGTTTGGTAGCGATTTTCGATGTCGACTTACCATTATCTTCATAAAATAACAAGTGAACCCAGTTGATCAATTGAAATTGCACTGTTATGTGTAATAAATAGAGTTTAAAATCAATTGTTTCGGTTTATGTCCACGCTTTTGAAAGTTTCGATTACCTTATGAATTTAATGATGAGTTCCGTATATTTAATTCGGTCAGGTAGTCAAGGCATTTGGGTCACAAAACTGGTGTCTTGAGAGATTTTTTTCTTTTTTTTTATCCGACGACAAGTTTTACCAATGATGCATTAATAAGGTAACACAATAATAACCTGATACATTGATAAATTCATACTTTTTATCAGTTTGTCGTATCGCATCTGAATATTAAATCAAATTAATTTAGTTATCTAGTCGTGACCAAAGATTCTATCCTTTATTGTCTTAATAATGACAATAATTATAATGAAAGCATTCTAACCTAAAAGTAGGTAGGTATTCTAAACTAGTTTTTTTGAAAGCCTGAACCGGGACTCGAACCTGAGACCTCCTGATGCGCATTCACATAAGTTTCTAGACCAATAAATTTGACTGTTTCTATATCGTATGGTTATAACTTATACCACACGATATCGTATCGGATAAAGCAAAAAAGTTTGTGGGCAAAAAATATGACAAGATGTATTCTTAATTCTTACGCGTCCGTAAAGGCAGGATTACAAAAGGGCTGAGAAGGCATTTATTCAATTACACAAACAATAGAGTATTTCGCCTTAAATGTACAAAAGAAGGGCTCAGGTACAGGGAAAACGACAATAGTAAGGGACAAAGAAATTCGAGACGAGTCAAAAGTTATTCTCTATGGTTTGTTATAGTTATTTTTCTGCATCTATAGTCTCTGGTGTTTATTTTTATGGCTCACGACAATTTGCTGATAACCAACTTCATAACTTTAAAATTTGTATAGTCCCACCAACTTATCTGGCCCGGTGTCCAAAATTGGAACAATTTTTATGCCTGTTTAGTGTTGTGTTTTTATTTTATTTTTCATTTACGTATATACTAGCGGCGCTGTCACCGGGTTAGATAAGTTTGTGAGATTATAGTTGGGGAGCTGGTGGCAGTTTAGGCGCCTATAACGTAAAGCCGTAATAGCGTAATGGTTAAGTTAAGATTTCGGCGTCCAATTCGAGGCATACGGGGTTCAAAGAAGAAAAGAAAAAACATATATTTCCAAATTGTGCCATACATAACAGTTAACAAGCATACCTAAAGAGGTAGATCACCCCTGCACCTCAACGAGTTTAGAATCTAAACAACAACGATGAGGCGCAGGTATAACCTATATCTCGCATGGCACAACCCAAAAAATGGCCCAGGCTCAGCATAATGCTGTATGTTCAGTGCAAGCACTAACCATAACGTATGCTGGAAAACATAGTAAAGAAAGTTCCCTATTGTGCATTGCAAGTTGCAACTAAGTTAAATGTAAAAAAGTTCAATAAAAATGTAATGAGTTCAATAAAGTTTGCCATAAGGTCACCTATGAGACGCGGGGCATTCAATACTAAACTCTATTTTTCCATTGCTGGCGTTAGTTACGCTGTAGGCACTAGGCACCAATTAATTATCACAATATAATTATTTTTTTAACCGTTCTGTGTTTTACACATTTACAATAGTATGCAATATAAAGTCAATAAACTCAATTTGTTTATAACATGTAAAAATACAGGTGTCTCTTAAGTTACGTCTACGTATTTTGAAGAAACCTCCGAGTTTCTTGCTGGTAATCACCGTGGGTAGGGCATTTCGAACCAATGGTAGATTCCGAATCACTTGAAGAATGAAAAGCATTGGTTAAAACTTATTTGAATTAAAAAAAACCTAGATTACTAACTAACTATAAAAGAATAGAAAAGGTACCTCCAACCTTTTCTATTCTTTTATAGTTAGTTAACAAGTTAGCTTAACAAAACATAATTATCGATAGCTAACTCTGAATAAGTTTTAGCGACTTCGAAACTTGAAGTATATTTTTTGTAGTCTTTTATATAAATGCATGTCTCAGATGATGCAGTTTGTTGGCTCGCTAATTTGTTATCTGTCAGTCAGTCAGTATGCAACAGATTTATGGGTTTAGATAATTATCTATTTTATCCGTGTAATTACACGGATAAAAAAATAGTTTGCATAACTCTATGCATCACTGATAATCTCATACTCGGTGAAATCGTACCACTATATTTTAGTTAAAAAATAAAGGTAAACATTGTTGCAGGCGCGTCTCTCTTGTATTTTTTCTCTTTCAGACCAGTCAACTTGGTTGGGACCAATTATATTATGATTGAGTTAATAAGAAATTCATGCATGTATCAGAATTCAGAGAATCAGCCGCACGTCACCTAAGTTTGACACTCTCATATTAAATATTGTGATAGAAATGATCAAAATTACGTCAGATTCATCACGTCAGTTGCAGCTAACAATTCCATAAATTCAGCTAGTAATTATATGATTGAAAATACCTTTTGTCTGATTTCAGTAATGGTTAATAGTTACTGAATTTAAGTTTTTAATTATTGAAACTGCTCTCTATCCCTCACAAATTAGTTCCATTAGAATTCGCAGACACTGGCTAACTTGTCAATATTCGCACTACCAAATTGGATCTATGATCTGCAGAGGACGGCGACAACCGCGTTGGTACGTCTATCAGGTTCCTTTGTTTCTCATAGAATTTGCTTGTAATATAAATGGAAAGCCATCGAATAATCCGGGCGCGGTGCATAGATGCGTGATAGTATCGTGTTTCCGGTCAAGCGTACGTTGAGTTTCGAAAAAAAAAGGTTCCCATGTTGTCAAAGAATAATAGAAAAGGCAGTTTAAAAAAAAAGTAATACAGCTCATTAATTTAAAAGTAATGGAACTTTGCACAAGTTTTCACAGTTCATAATATTGTGAAAGTAATTATTTGACTAATAAAAGAGAATCATTTAGTTTTTTTTGCGGTTGAGTACCTACTCGCACTACCCAAGTATCAACTACTTAACTTTTGATTGTACAATTTTTACATAAGAAGTTGAAAGTTTGATCCGATTATTTGAAACTATAACGCAATAGTTGTGTACAAAATGTATAAACTTACCTCAAATGACAGATCTAAATCAATTGCTATCCCTGTCTCAATAATCACTGCAAAAAAGTATGGCACTAGATTAGGCCTGTCAATTTGGTTTACATTTTTAGATTTTTAAATTTGGATTTAGTGCAACAGAATTTGCTAAGTACATCTAAGACTACACTCTTCTGCCTTGTAAATGAGTTAATATACAGTGTACATTTACGTTGAATTGTGTGGAGGTAATCATCACACTCAGTTACGGTGTGATAACATCTGCGTTCATTTACTCTATGACAGCGCGTGCGCAGCCAAGCGAGGGCATTTTATTAGCCTCACTTCAGACCCGGCCTCGCCTTCTCATCCAGACCGTCTTGCTATTTGCATTTGGTGGAACACCGTTTTATTTTATGATGCAGCTAACTACATACTAGCTTTTGCTCAAGATTATGTGTCTCTTATCCTAGATTTTTGTTCGTCTTGAATGCTATCTCTTTGCTCAATTTACCGAGTAAAGGTTCCGAAACGTGCTAAGAAACTTAGTTCATACCCAATGCCTGATTTATTTCCACCTCTTGTTATTCCAGTGGATTTTACAGCCATAATTGTTGTTTCAGGACAGAATTTTCCAGGATAATGTAGTACATGCCCTTCCCCATGATACAGCCCATCTCTGCACCCAATTACATCAAAATCGGTCGAAAAGATGAGCCGTTAAAAGACACATTCGCAATTATAATATTAGTATGGGTATCGGATACTCTCTACATGCCCAATACGCTAATACCAATGTTTCCTTCCGCATAAGTAGATAATACAAAAATACATGGAGTCTTAGGTATCTTATTAGCATATAATTGTCCAAAAGTGGGGGCTACGGGTCGCTGGAGCCAAAAATGAGGGACTTCCTCGCCTCAGGGCGGAGGAGGGGGCCGACCTCGCATGCCTCTAGATTGGTGATCGAGATGTGGGCCTGTAATATTAGGTGCCTCATGCCTCAATAGATGGGCTATATAGCTTGTGTTTTGATGTTTTTTGTATTTGTGCCGCTGCAATAGAATAGAAAATAATATGATTTGACGAGTTCTTAGAGCAGTATATCGGCACTGATTGTATTATGATATCGGTAAGATCTCTTGTAAGAATTTATTAGTATCTACTTTCCGAAATTACTATAATACAAGACATTTTTCAATTTTATAAGTTGGTGGTTGGGTACCACACAGTATGTTTTGAAAATTTTTATAGTGGTTTATTTATTTATATCTTACTTATGAGTTTATGACCAAGAGAATGTTTCCCAAGTTTTTAATGATGCAGAAAGTAGTTATACTGAGGATTTTATCGCTTTTATCTACGTAATTATAGATTGACTCCGGCAACGAACGACAGGGCGGCGACAAAAAAATACATGATATGATATATGAGTAGGTATAAACTTGTCGGAAATTTCCTATAGTCTCTTCGCAAATATGGCATTATTCAAATATTTTACACTTTAATTTTTTTTAAGGAATTCAATGTGCATTTTTGTCTTATTCTATTGTATTTATCATCGGCGTATTTTATCTGATTTTTAATGTTGTGTTTTCTTTTATCCACAGATACGCCAAGAAAAACCTTATTACATAGCGGATCCCGAGGTCGACTCATTAGTAAGTATCCCATACTTACATTTTGCATTTTGATTGCAGCGAAGCACTACTAATAAAAACAGTCTATCCCATCTCGTCAACATTGCTATGGTATCCCACACTTTTTATTAGGTATTCGTCAATCCCAAACATCAATTTCGTCAACATAATGGGATGGAATCCAGTTTATATACCATAAAAAGGGACTAAATATTTTTATCCGACTTTCACGAAAAGTGGAGAGGTTCCTTACCCAAATGAGACCCGTGTACGTTTTTTTCTTTGTATTTTTTAAAATATTTAGTCGGTATGTTTTATATCCGAGTAGATGTTTCAAGTAAATTGTAAAATTTTAGACTTTTCAGAATTTCACATTATAAAATACGTGAGATATGATTTTCACGTTGGTCACCAATTATTCTTATTGGTGTATGCTGCGTAGTGTTAGAAGTCTGAATTTGTAGTTGTTTTAAAAAATAATCGTTCACCATTAAAATAGACCCATTTTACACATCGACTTTGGAATGTTTCGATACCTATTCGATGTTCTATCAATGTTAACCCAACCGTGTCATCCTGCCGCGCGGTATTAAACGCGTTGTGTGTTATAAGCCTTAAGAAGGTATATTCGTCAAATCCCAAAGATAAATAAATGGGACCCAGTTTAATACGCCATAAAATAGTGAACATTTTATAGTCCTCTTCGGCCGCGAGAGTAATTTACGATTTGATTAGCTAAAGAGCTACGTGAAATTAACCGCAGGTAAACCAGGATTCTTCTCGGAATCACCTACAAAATAAAAGATTAAAAAACGTATAGGTATTTCTATAGATATTATATTGTCACTCATAAAACGCTGAATCGCAACGCTGTTTAGCAATCTTACAGTTGGATACACAAAGCCAGCGATAGATCGAGGTCGAGCCTGATAGAATGCTCTTTGTTGTTAGGAAGCGGATATACCTAGTTTTGTGTTGCCTTCTTATGTAAAGCAAGAGTGGCATCGCTGCTAAGCGAAATAACTAACCTGCTTTCATAGCCTAATTGCAAAAATTGCATAAAATAGCTTTTTTGAAATAGCCTTACTGAAAAAAATCAAGGTTGTTAATAGACTCGACCCTCGAGTGCCCCTCGCCAGCGATCATAATTAGCCCTATCTCTCCCTGCTCCATATTGCTCATTACTGAGGGTCGTGGCTCGTGACTCGTGACCCATTTCCATTAATTAAATAATGGTAGGAGTTTTCTTGGGATAATAATGCGGTGGGTTCCCACGTCCTTCCGCATAATTAGCATACCAGTGGCATTATTGTTATCTATAAATTACATACTTATAAAGGACCCACGTATTGTATAAGTACTCTAACTGACAAAGTCCAAAATACAAAAATTATAATGTTTTTATAATCGAATTACTTAAATTTAAAAATTGCTTTTGACCCATAAAGTGAATCTATCAAACTGTAACATTGCTATACTGTGTCCGCACAGTGCGTCACCTAAAGCTAGCGACGTTAGCGTGGACAAAAAGCGAAATAAAAGATGGCGGCCACCCACCACAGCAGTTGGACACGGATACTTAACCGATTTTGAACAAATAAAATCCGAAGCATCACGAATCGGCCGACCCCGCGATCGATGGTGACTCTGTTTGGTAAATTAGTTTAATCAAATTGCTTTGCCACTACCTTTTTTACGACTTCTAAGCGATGGGAACTAGGCAACGCTCCTAAGGCCCAATTGTCTAAGAAGATTGTAATCGTTTGAAAGCTTAAAACGTATTACTCGAACCGTCTATAGATATGCATGCTTTTTGACGTATAGGCATCAACTAACTCCATAAACAGTTCGAGTTATAGGTACGACTGTTAAGCGTTTACGATTACGATTTTCTTACACAATCGGGTGACTTTGTAAATTTGTGCAGCCATAACTCAAAGTTAAAAAGCTCTAGGATAGAAAATTGGAAATTGGAATGAACTAATAACAGCATTCTAGGCTGCGTTCATGATTTGTTAGCGTACAATATGCAAAATGAATTTTGGTTTGAAACAATTACAATAAACTTAAATACTATTCAAGTTGATATCTACAGTCAATACTGATAACCGGTCAAAACCACGTTTAACTGCGAAAAACAGTCAAAAGTAGTTTTGACTATGGACATTGGTGCGAGAACCAAACAAAAGTAGTTTTGACCGGTTTTGAGTTTTGACGGTAACATATAAATTCTTGTGAGTTTCAGGACGTGAACTGCATTAATAATATCTAACACGTTATTTTATAAAAAATAAAACTTTCACATCCGTACTAATATTATATTAAATTTTAAAATGTTCAGGCAGGTTAAATATCTATACTAGAAAATCTCCATATTTACAAAAATAATTTAAGACATACCTAGTAAGTATTTAAAATACCTTGAAAATACTTAGGTATTAGTTCTTAAAAGGATTACTATATAATAATCTATTGTTCCTCTGACACGTCGTATTTTATTTTATAATAAAAAACCGGCTAAGTGCGAGTCGGACTCGCGCACCGAGGGTTCCGTACAAACCTGTGGTAAATTTAAAATTATTTTTATTATATGATGCAACTAAAAATTTATACTTATCACAATTTTTCCTTTACCTGTGCTATAAGACGTTGCTTCGTGCCAAATTTCAAGATTCTGAGTTCACGGGAAGTACCCTGTAGGTTTTGATTCCCTTGCGAGTGTCGAAAATTTTCAGCATAAACGGCTGTATCTTTTGATTGCGTCGGCTTAGAAGTTTGATTTTTTCGCGGCTCCTGGGTATTTAATATGAATTTCAGCTTGATACCTCCATGCGTTCTTGAGAAGAAGGGTCTTGACAGACAGACGGACAACAAAGTGATTCTAAAGGTTCCGTTTTTTCCTTTTGAGGTACGCAACTCTAAAACACAGGAAACACGGTCTAGACTGAAGCCCATTCATTTTTTTCAATGACAAATATAATTACACATTAATAATTGTGGAGTCGATAACCCAGCAATAAATTAATTACTATTGACAGTCTGGAAAGCTCGCAATGCTCGAGTGATCACATAAATCAAGATCTGTTCGTTGAAAACAGTAGTAGGCCATAAAGCATGGCGTCAAGCTTACCTGCTTCTCTGATAAGCAGTGATATCCCGTAGTTGAAGAGCTGGTGGAAATATGCATGGTTATGTACAACTCAGCTCAGAGCTGAACCCAAAGTTCAAGGATCGAATTTGTATTTTAGTAGTTTTTTAGGTTAGAATTATTGGTTAAAAATCATAAAAAAAGTATAAGGAAACGACTCTTTCCAAAAAATTAAATAACTTTGAAATAAAAATGACAAATGACTGTATGTATACCCGGTAGGTACCGGGTTCGATTCACGGCAGGGTAAATTCTCTTGTCTGGTCTGGTGGGAGGCTTAGGCCGTGGCTATTTAGCGTTCCGGTACGATGCCGTGTAGAAACCGGTTAGGAGTATGGCTTTAATATAACTGCCGTACGTTTAAAAGGTTAGCCCGTGACCGTCTTAGACCGCATAATCACTTACCATCAGGTGAGGTCGCTGTCAAGGACTAACTTGACGTGGAATAAAAAATAAAAAAACTACTAGGTTGCTAGTTTCTGTTGATTGGCGGTCATAACTTAAATAAGGTCGAAAATAATATAAAAACTCACACTCAGGCAAATTATTTTTATATTTTAAGTTGTATATTTTTCAGTAGTATTTTGAAGTCTTGTGAACTTTCGAAGTCGAAACACACTTTGAGAGATTAAACATCGCTACCTGCTCCTGTACTATCATGCTACTTAAGATAAGGGGCCCAAACAAACCCGGGCACATCCGGGCGCTAAGCAAACATGTCTACAAGAAATGGGTGAATACTGAATACTGTATTTTAAATGTTTTTCTCTATCAGACATGTGCGCGACTGTACGCCCACATGTGGCCTGTCTATCTACTTAGATAAATATGGGAAAGTTGTATAGCGACTAGTTAAAATGTTCAATTAATCATGGTACTGTTACAATACTTTGTGGAATAGATACGTTGTTTTAGATACATACCCATTTTTTAAGGATTTCTTAATGAGTTGAAATATTTGTTTTAATCTTATGTCTAAAAGATGCTTTATGGTAAATCAAACTCTAGGAAAATAGAGTTAAAACCTTAGTTTTATAAAAAAGGATTATAATTCTGGAAAGGAGAAAGAGCGTCAACAAAATTAAAAAAATACTGCTTTAGGCGATCGTAGTAACTAGTAAGCCCCCAGAATAATTTTGCTAAGTTACTACAGCTGTATTACCTATTCTGCGGAATATCTTTAACATAATATGTACGGTTTCCAAATAACTAGATACCAATCTCATTAATATTAGCGGTAAAGAATGAAGCGGTTTTTTCCAAATTGCGACTGATTGTTTAGCTTTTCATCAGCTTTTGGGTTGAACGTGGTCTATTCTTAACCAAACATCGCTGTCGTCTGACCTGGTAAAAAACGAAGCGGAATAAAAATTTAAATTAAAAACTGTTCTAACATCAGTTAGTGAACATGTTTGATTTATGTCTCAAACAAAACGCTATTAAATAAAACGTTTCAAAAGTAACTTGAAAACTGCCAGGTGTAAGTCGGACTTGCACACGAACAGTTCTGTACCATCGTATAGTCCGTCAAACTTATCTGACCCGGTGGCCAAAATTGGAACAAGTTTTTATGCCTGTTATTTTTGTTTTTGTTTTAATTTTAACACATACTAGCGACGCTGTCACCGGGTCAGAAAAGTTTGTGGAACTATACAAGATTTATGTACTATGTACTTGTCAAATTACTCACAAACCAAGAGCACTATAAATTTTATAAAATTATACTCACAAGATAAGAGAGGCGCGCCAATATCACGTTTCTTTTATGTGAGCCCCCTTTATTTTTTTAGGTTTTATTTGTTGTTATAGCGGCAATACTAAATACACACTGAATTTCGACGGTCAACCTATTACAGTTCATGACATACAGCCCGTTAACAGACAGACGGCCAGCGGAGGATTTGTAATAGGGCCCTGTTATGGAACCCTAAAAACGTTCTAATTTGTGCCTGTAAGTTATTTACTTATTTCATTGAAAGCGGAGTTCGCCCCGAGGTTATTTAAGTTATTTTAGGAAGCGGGTCCTTGTTTACGGCTGTTCAATTGACGTTATTTTAGTTTTCAATGGCTCCTTTCAATACGGTGTAATTTCTTTAGGTTTTAATGGAGCCATTTTGTCGGTGTACTTAAATTCACAAGTTAATTGCTCAAGTTCGCGGTCATCTTCCTGTATGTCTGCTCAAACGAACATGTGTCTGTGTCTTTGTCCGTGTGTCCTTCACTTCTAACCAAGTCTTGAATACCTTAACATCAATGCACATCTTTTTGAAGTGAAAACTTGTTTAGCCGCGTTGAGCACTTTTTGGTAGAGGGTAAACTTGTGGATTCGCGTGACCGTCACCGACATGCTCGCGTTGTTACGAAGACAAAAGGTTAAAAATAAATTTACTGCATTTGTAATTATACTTAGTTTAAGCCTTAGTTTTTATTTTAATTTAATTTATGTATAAAAAAAAATAATATTCGTTTTTCAGAGATCAGGTTATGTGGGAATGAGAAGCTCCGGGAACTCTTAATAATATGCGCCGGAGCTTCGCTTGCGCGACGCCTGTTGCCTCGGCTGCGCCATCTTCCTCTTAGGTCCAAACTTCAAGTCGAGACTTCAAAAATCGGCTTCAAGGCTTCATTATAAGCTGTTCTCGCTTTCTTTGGTCACTCATCAATCCTTATCTATCACTACCTCATACTCATGTTTATCGGCTTCTTCTGTCCCTTACATTCCAACCTTCAAGTCCATTCTTGAAAAATCTTTCCTCCATTTGCCTCTTCCTCACTTTCTTTGATCACTTACCTAGAGGAACCAGTTAGTTGATTGCACATATTCGGACTTCGAACTCTCCTGTTGTAGCAGTTTATTTTTTAATTATTGCAATAAAAGTCAAACTCAAAAGTAAAAGCAGAATTTATAACTTTATTAGGAAAAGTAATCTATGCTACATGTACCTACTTTAGTTAACCTGTCAACAACTTGAAAATATTCGAGGCCATGATATTAAAAACATCACGTGAGAAATATTAGGAGCGCTATTTTAAACTGTAGAAGCTCATTTCCGGTTCCCTTCTATCGTGTTCGCTCGTAATATCCTCAATAAAGTGTCGTGACAAGTTTGAAGGGAAAAAAATAGTTAAAAACATCTCTTGTGTGGGCTTGGGATCATAAAACTAACAACAGTTTGTTTTAGTTTAAATATCTAATAGTCGAAAACCAACAACAGCCATTTATTGACCCATTTAGACCAGAAGGCATACTTCCATAGTTTACAGCCGTATTGTTTTAATATTGATTACGTACGTGCTTTAGAATCATTATCCTTATTTTAGGGACGTCAAGGTACGTGTAAAGGTAGGTAAGGTACGTGTTAGGAAACTGTCACTTTGAAATAATACTGCTATAAGCGATGGTAGTAATCCCCCAGAGCGGATTGGTTACAGGGATATGGTCACCATGAATTTCTAGAAGCTCTAGAAAGCCCATAAATGTAGATGGAGAATAGATACACATAGATAGATACATAATACATGTAGATACAGAAAAAAATTGTTAAATTGTTATCTGCTAAGTGTATTGTATTATTCTTCTCGTTATTAGCATTATAAATCCATGGTTGGTTAAGGTTTCAGCTTTCAATCATCTTCTCAGCTGTGAGATTAAAAGGCGATGGTAAAACGCCTTTCAATAAAAAGCTTTAGGTATTTTTTCATTAATGTCAAAAAGAAACTAAGCAAATCCTTAAAATTGCAGATACTTCAAACTCATTTTAAACCAGAATTTAGATTAAATTATAAATAAAGACGTTCAAACTGATGGGACAAAATTAAATTTAAGTGTATATGAAAGCAGTCCATGGAGGTCGTTATTATATGGTCGCCATAGGCTAGTGTTTGCGCACGTCACATCTGTGTTTGATCAGTCAGTTGGAGGCGCTTCACACGTCTTGACGTCACGCTCGTCAGTCAGTTATACTCAGTAGGTACACAATACGCAAGACATTAGACAACTTTGTCAAGGTTTCAGAGGTTGATATTATGGTCATGTGACAATATAATAATATGTTGTCACATGACCATACAATATATAGTAGACCCCTAGAAGCGGCGCTAGCAGTCGCATGTTAAATGCAATTTTGAAGTGAAAACTTCTTTATGCGCGTTGATTGATCACTTTTTGGTAGGGGGTAAAAATGTGGAACAGTGTCAGTCACGTGTGACGGAGACCGTTCTTCTTAAGACAAAAGGTCTTAAGTATAAATATAGTACATTCGTAACTAAACTTTAATAGCTTAGTTTTAAGGTTTATATATTTTTTTTATTTTTTTTTAGGTAGAAAAGTAATATTTAAATATTCGTTTTCACTCATATCGGCGCTCCCTATGACTGCCAATTTTTTTTGTATGTAAAATGCATTACTAGGTAGGTACTACTTGTTCCAAAAATGAATACTCTATCGGTGTAAATTAATAACCAATGTTCTAATCTGCAATTTGCCGATATTTTGTAACTTAGCCAGGTTTGTATTTTTCAAAAGTTGTAATTGGATAGAAGCAGGCGTTATTTTGCGGAAGTCCATGATAATGAAAGAACCTGAAGTTTAATTTGCTGTAATCCGCCAAAGTTGACAAATCTATGTGGTACAGCGTGTAGCTTGCTATATATTCACCACCCAGTAGACCAGCAGTTCACCAAACACACCACACAAATCTTACAAACTATTCTTAACGTACGTTTCACTCCGACACCGGAACATATTCAGGACATGTTGACTCAACAATGCACGATTGTAAAAGTCTAGACTTGTATTTTAATCCTTTTTGTTTAGATGATAATTTTTCCACCCCATTAATTTAAACCTCTTGAATACATCGACATCTAGACGGTAGCATGTTTAAGTGGCTTGTACCGCAAACAGATCACGCGACTTTATAATGTTTATAGAAGATCCCTCGCACAACCGCAAACATCTCTCTCAACCGTAAACTCTTAACCTTTGTTACCAAGACATAAGGACTATTTAAGAGGTACAGCTTATGTTGTCTATGGCATTGTCAACATATTTTTATCTGCGCCTGTCAAGCGCCTGTGCAAACGAACGGGGGTGGTTCTAATTGATACTGCCTACTGCACATGTTATGGGGCCCTGGTACTGTGAAGTTTTATTAATCATAGTAGGTAGGTACAGTTGTATAAATATTAATTAAATTTTATGTGTGGTCTCTGCCTGCAGCCTGTCCTGGTATAAAATATGCAATTACATAGACCACCTATAAATTTAATTGATGCAACTACCCACATAAGTCTTCAATTGAATTGATTCATTTTCTTGCTGCCTGCTATGGAATCCTAGTACTTTAAAACTGGTGAAAACAAAATTAATCTGTAAAGTAGAAAAAAAAGAACAGACGAAAAACCCTTTTAAAAAAAATTACGAGTACCTATCTTTTTAAGTAAGAAATTCAACAGAAATAATATCTATAATTTTCTCCATTTTAAAAACACACAAAAGCATAACAAAATGTTATTCAGCTTCCGTTTTCAGATATTTCAAACTCGATCTAGTCAAAACTAAATAAGGTCTACTTATCAAAAAATTGAATGCATGGTGCAGGGCTGTCACTCGCCTCTTTGGATTTCAAATTTAATTTCGACCATTCAAATACTGTAATTAAACTTGATAGATCAAATGCAATTTCAATGCCGTGTTTATTATTCTAAATGGTAAGCTCTATAAGGTTCAATGTCGTACACTGTGAGATGCCACAGCCTCAGAAAATAGTTCTCCTAATGAAAATTAATTCGTGCTCTACATAAGATACTAGTGTAAATTTTAACTGTCAACGTTATGAACTTAAAGAAGCTTAGACCAGAAAAACCGGACAATTTTCTAAGCAAAATTAAAAAAAACGTTAGTGACTTTATTGACGACAGATTTTTTCTAATAATGTAACACTTAAAGCTCTGCTGAATGTATTGCAGCCAGAACTTTATTATTACTTTAGTATTATAACTCTATTATTACTTTAGTAACTAAAATCCATTGGATTATGGTGTGTACAGAATGTTGCAACAATGTAAAATATTTGAAAACATATTTTGAATTGCTGCAACGCTTTTTGTTTGAAGTTGATGACAGCTGACAACCCTAAGTTAACAGTCGGCGGCGCACGTCGCGGCAATCAGAATCAAATCATGGGCTATTAAAACCGCATCAACTTGAGATAGGTATCGATTCAGAACTCAGATTAGATGGCGATCTCGGGAGTATGTGAATGAGCCTTTATGAGCCTCATTGTTCAGGTGTTATGGACTCGAAAGACAATACTACCCTCATTAATTAAAAGATAAGATGAATTGCGAACCTGCTCCATTTTTTATGTTGGGTCAAATTGATTAATTGGAGGTCTACAACATAGAGAAATACAATTAGTTTTTTAAGTAATAGTACATTATTACAAAGGCTGGGAAATAGGCAATTGCAGGTCGAGGATGAGTTTGAAGGCCGAGCCGTAGGCGAGGACTTCACTAATACGAGACAGGCAATTGCCATTTCCGCCGAGGAATATATAGTGCTTTTCTCAAAAGAATGCAGGGAAATAAAACATACTTTTTTACCTTTGTCGCAAAATTTATATCATCTGGGGCTTTAATTAAAAATTGCTTTGTTTTCGGCAGTAAAAATTTTCGATTTCTTGCTTTTGAACCGATTGTCGTTTAAGAAAAGTAGTTAAGTTCCCATAATTTTTCAAGTTAATGCCGTTTTCAACATGAACTGTACATTTCAGCATGGAATAAATTGCCCATAATGTAGATGGCTTTTTAGTTTTAGCAATCTCATTAAAATACGCCAAAAATACTGTTTCGGAGAAAATGTTCACTTTTTCTCGTTTTTCCAACTCATAAAATATTCATATACTTTCATGTATTTTTCTTTGGACTTCGCTGGAAGCAGGTTTTCCATTGCCAATTTGGCTTCTGATCTTAAATCTGGTGGAGTACAATCAATCTCCATTGCACTCTCTGAACCGTTGGAACTCATTTTACTTATTATTAAATTTATATTTATTAATTAAGTATGTAAAAAACGCTCCTGCAATGGATTTGATTTTCTTTGTCCGAAAATTCGATACTTCGCGTGTTCTTTTTTCGAAAATAATGACAATATTTCCATGCATGTTTGAGAAAAACTTCTTTAAGCTCAACCTGTGAGCATATTTATAATGACCACCTAATAGAACAGCTGTTTTGAGGCCGCCATCTTTATTCGAGGATCTTCATTCTACCGGCAATGACGTGCTAAGCGATTTAGCATTCATTTACATTATATGCTATGTAGTAAATAGAAACCGATTACGGTAGTGCTTTGATACTGCCATTATATATGAATCAGATTAGCCCGCTACCATCTAACACTGTGCCTTATCTCTAACAGGTGATATTGCAGTCAAGGGCTATTATGTATAGTGGAATTAAAAAAGATCACTAAAGTTATGATAATCGATAAGAAACGAAGTAAATCCTAATTAATCAAGAGATTTACAAAAAAACCTCAGTGTATTATGCTTATGAACCTGAGCCTTAGTATGAGTCAGTCAGTCAGTAACAAGGGAGTTTAATCAGACAAAGGTAAATGAGCAACAAAGGGCTCGGTTATAGCCGTGGTACCCCGCTGCGCTTTGGGATGGCCTTTATAAATGGCATTATGGCACTTTTAAACTTATCCTGTTGGTACAAAAAGAGCACAGAAAATGACTTCATGATTTTACGTCCATAAGGACACATTTTTAATAATGTTACATAAATTAAGTAAAATTGAAAATTTTCGTTTTAGAGGTGTTTAAAAGTTTGAATCAGATACGAATTTAGCAGAATTCTTCAAACTTCTTGAATTATCGTTTCTATCGGCAATACCGTAACGTTAAATTTTTGATATGAATAATGTTATAAAAAGATCCTACCCAATTCCCATTCAGATTTCCTAAAATAAAGTTAGGTTTAGGTGTGCCCAATTTCGTTAACTTATAGGAAAAATAGTTCACATGGAAAAGACAAACTTTCAGATTTATATTATCTTGGGCGAAAACGCACTAGAGCTATCCGACGGGATAAAACGTCCGCTTCATTTACTTTTATATGCAGCGCACACACTGAGCAACAGGGCAAAACCTGCTTCCAATACAAACGGTTCGCGTCGACGTTTTGTAATTTTTTTTTATTCCACTACAAGTTAGCCCTTGACTGCGATCTCACCTGATGTTAAGTGATGATGCAGTCTAAGATGGTGTCAGGCTAACCTGTTAGGGGTATAGCAGTTAAACCATTATTTACCATTATTTTATTTTTATTAAACCCATACCCCTAATCGCTTTATAAATGGCATCGTACTGGAACGCTTATTCGCTTGGCGGCACGTATATGCCGGTAGGGTGGTAACTAGCCACGGCCGTAGCCTCCCACCAGACAAAATAAGAATCCCAAAAGACTTGATTCTTGGAAGCTTTTACAAGCTTTTCTCATGTAACGAGAATCTACCAATTATAGAATCTATACCAAGCAGTAAAAGTTGTACAACCGCCCTAACGCATTCTAAAATAACTTTTTTCTTTACAGATGGTGCAAGCGATACAAGTCCTACGGTTTCACCTATTAGAATTAGAAAAAGTAAGTGTTTTCAATGTTTTATTTATATTTATTTACGAGGAAAGGGAATACATTTCGACCAGCCGCGCTAGAACCGGTTATAAAGAAAATATCACCTAACATTGTCCGGTATCGATTCGATTATCCGAGGGCTTGGGTATCGATTCTGAATTGAGATAAAGTATCGATCTCACGCAACTGGCGCACGCACACACTCGCAGAGAAACAGGAATTTCTGAGGTTTGATCATTTTCAAAGTGTTAATATGTATCATGTAAAGGTGATCCATAATATGGATAGATAGATGCAAAGATAGATAGATGCACAGATAGATAGATTAACTCATTATTGCACATATTTAAAATTATTGAAACAACTAGATGATGCCCGCGAATTTGCCCGCGTGGATTACGGTTTTTTGATTCCCGCGGGAACTGTATATTTTTCCGAGATAACAAGTAGCCGATGTCCTTCCCCGGGACAAAAACTAGCCCTATACCAAATGTCATCAAAATCGGTTGAACAGATGGGCCTTGAAAGCTTAGTAGACATACCGATACACACACTTTCGCATTTATAATAATAGTATGGAAGTGTGGATACAGAAATGGTAATGTCACACGGAAAGGTGAAAAGGCGGTCTTATTGCTGAAGTGATCTCTTCCAGACAACAGTAATAAGTGTAGTTGATGACACTATAATTTAGATTTTAAAAAATAGTGTTAGTTTTATTCTGGTACGAGCGTACCATTGTTTCCCTGTCTAGTTATCTCTTACGTATTTCGAGATCTTCCATACTCCATGGTATAATCTCTTTGTAAGTCAAACCATAGACAAACTAGTTTCGTAAAACCCCGACCATAATATTGACGAGCGCATTAATTCCAGCTCACGGTTGGATGGTGATTCGAATAATATGACCCTAATTAATATCATACATACCTAATTATTATTATTATTAATGGTAGTTGTTATATGTACGTTATGTTCGTTTAGATATTGCCAATTATGTAAATAAAGCCCAATGCAAGTTGCAACCTCATGGCCATTGTCCGTTGGCCAAAAAATATACGCACAGTCGGTCGATGGAGACGTTTATACAGAATAGTCTGGCGAGTTATAGTCCAACTTATCTGGCCCGGTGGCCAAAATTATTTTATTTTTAATCAGCTGATGTGATTTTTGGTTTCCGCGGGAACTCTTCAATTTTTTCGGGATTAAGAGTAACCTATGTATTATTCCAGCCTATAATTAATCTATCTCTGTGCCAAATTTTATCTAGACCCGTTCAGCTGTTCTGGCGTGATTGAGTAACAAACATCCATCCATCTTTCTAAACTTTCGCATTTATAATATTAGTACAGATAGATAACAGCGACGGGTCAGATATGTTTGTGGGACTATACCATCGATTCGACTTACCGATGGACCCGTTATATCTTTCAATTGGCAATTGGCAATTTCTAAACGATCGTCGCACACGCGCGATTCGGTCCCATACAAAAACGGTCCCGTTACGCGCCGAGTGTATAATGACGCGGTCCGGGACAAGAACCGGACCGGTCCAAAACGGAGCTCGCCGAAATGGTGGACCAGGGGAAAAACGTACGAAATGCGAGCGCGCCCATTCACGGCGTGGACACCTGATGCCGAATTTAAGGTCTAACCCCACTAATGCACGGCGCGGTACGGCATGTAGCGGCAAATATTCTTTGTTCTTTGTATGGAGCTGAGCACACTTAATCGACGCGACGCTCGAACTCCAAATACCGGCAAAGACGTGCCGCCAAGCAATTTTGCGTTCCGGTACGATGCCGAGTAGAAACCGAATAGGGGTATGGGTTTAATATAACTGCCATGCCCCTAACAGGTTAACCCGCTACCATCTTAGACTGCATCATCACTTACCATCAGGCGAGATCGCAGTCAAGGGCTAACTTGTAGTGGATGAAAAAAAAAACTCACACAAATAGCATTTTCCGCTTCGTACATCTGTAGCGGGGCTAGATTTTAAGCGATGCGGCACGGCGATACCACCACCCTCTACAGCTCTTTAACGTCCTGGGCACAGGCCTCCACTCTTATAGGAGAGAGCGAATTAGAGCTTAGACCCACCACGCTGCTCTAATGCGAGTTGGCGGGCTTTTATCATGTTAGTGATAATAACCGGGACCGACGGCTTAACGTGCTCTCCGAGGCACGGGGGTGAAACACCGCCATCTTCTTAACTCCGGGCTAATTCTGAGAATTTCTAGTCAGCAAAACCCAACACTTATTATGACCCGACCCGGGGCTCGAACCCGGGACGTCGTCGGTCGCAGTTGATCATGTTAACCACTAGACCAACGAGGCAGTAACAACGGAGATACACTGCGACATAATTGTACAAATAATACTTGCTACGTGCGGCGCCGTACCTCTGCACCTGTAGTGGGACTAGACCTTTATAGTAAAAACCTGACATATAGTGAGACAAGACAAGCATAGCAGTAGTAGTTAGTTTTTTACGCTTGGTCACACCTAATTTCCTAATTTTGAAGCGGTGATAGCGTAGAAGTTAACTTAACGCTTCTTATTCGAAAAGTCATCGCATTCTTCATATGAGGCAAAATCTTGCTAATATTATAAGTGTGAATGTAAGTTTGTTTGTCCGTTACGCTTGCACGGCCTTTTTACCATTTTCTGATGTACCGTCTTCCGGGGACATAGGCTACAGCCTACATTGTATCCCGTTTTTTTTAATTCTTAATTTAATTTTAAAAAACACACGGGCATCAGCTAGTAGCAAAATATAAGTGTCTAATGAGAAACGTTCCTTCGCCGTAGTAAAAAGAGAGATAGAGTCCGCCAAGCTGGCGTCGCAAAATGGGAAATTTAAAAAAATGGGCAGGTATCCCCGAATGTTGTTTATTGAAGTGAAAACTTATTTAGGCGCGTTGAGCACTTTTTGGTAGGGGGTAGAAATGTAGATTAGCGTGATCGACATGCCCGCGAACATATACATATACTCCATTCGAAATTAAACTTTAATGCCTTCATGTTAAGGTTTATATTTTAGTAATTTTAATTAAAATAAAATTTATAAATTAGTTTTCACTTTTATCGGCAGTCCATAAGACTGCCAATTATTTTTATTATTATTTTTGCATGGGCCCCAGAACTAGAATCAGTATTAAAAATGTTGAATATTCTACACTTAGCTTTCACTAAATAGGTGAGCTGTTTTCCAAATAGAACACAGTTCATAATTCGGCGCCTATTTTAATTTACCATTTCCTAGCTGTTTCAGTTGTAGATTTTGATTATTTCTTTATTTTATGTGATATAGATTAGTTACGTAATCCGTTCGGTAACCAGAAAGAATTCGAAAAAAGAACGCATAGGTAAAGCGCAAAGTACAAAGCAGCCTGTAACGAGATAACCCGAAATGCGATACGTCTACGAATCGCTGGCCGGAGAGCGAGTTAAAGGCCATTTAAAAACGAATAAGAAAAAAAAACGCTCGAAATTCAAAATATCGAGCAGGAGCCGCGGGCCTTAAGTCGAGGAACTACAAGACGCAATGACTCGTTTGGTATGACCGAGGATTGTTATTATGTATTTATTGTTTTAAAAATGGAACTGAATGAGATTGATTCGATAAGTAATACGAGCTAAATATTAATAATTGAAAATCATCAATATATATGTAGGTACTAGATAGGCCCTTTCATAGAAAAAAGTTGGGCGAAAAACTTGTAGGGCGTGCCCCTCACCTGGATAAGCCTGTCCTTGTCCCCGCCATAGCGTTGTCCCGCTTTTCAGACTAGATGGCGTTAGTAAAATAAGTCCAGATTCTTTGTTTGACAGGGCCCGTCTATGTAAATTGAGGTCGTTGTTGAAAAGGCGTTTTCAGTTCCAAGACAGCAATCGATCCTTCGCTATAATTTCAAAAAGCTTTACTGGCTTGACCAATTGTAATGGATTTAAACTGGGACTACATAATATGATGAAAGTATTTTGGTTTGTATTATATTATATCAAGCGTCTTATATCAAGCAGGTACTATTACTACATTTATAGTACCTTTAAAAATTATCTATGACTGCAATCATAGATAATACAAACCTGTGTCTTTCAAAATAGTTTTTTGCCGTGCTCATATCCCATACATGTCGGCTTTTATCTTGTCTATAGTTTTTGTAGAAATAAAAGCATAGACAAAAAAGAAAAGATGCCGTTAGCCGGATCCGTTTCCGCTCGACTACACATTGATCACAGGTGTATTTTTTTCGAAGCTATAATAATTAAAACCTTCATAAAAAACTCACAAATCGAACACAATAAGATCAGTTTATATGCTGCTAGTTGATGCCCGCGACTTCGTCCACCTGGAATGAGTTTTTTTTTAATTCCCAGCGGAACTCCTCAATTTTACTGGATGAAAAGTAGCCTACGTCACTCTCCAGGTCCTCAATTATACCCATGCCAAAAATCACCTCCATCAGGTGTTCCGTTGTGGCGTGATTGAAGGACAAACCAACAAACAAACACACTTTCGCATTTATAATCTTACTAATATTATAAATGCGAAAGTTTGGATGGATGCATGGATGTATGGATGTTTGTTACTCAATCACGCCCCAACGGCTGAACGGATCTGGCTAAAATTTGGTACAGAGATAGATTATAGTCTGGAATAGCACATAGGCTACTTTTTATCATAAAAAACCTCGATCCACGCAGACGAAGTCGTGGGCATTAGCTAGTATTAGTATATTACTGAAGCCTTCTCAAAATCTTGAGCTTTCTAAAAATCGTGAAATTTTTTGAATTTTCCAGGGCAAAAAGTATTCTTTGCCCGTTTTCAGGATAAAAGCTATTTCTGTACAAAAATTCGTTTAAACAGTAAAACGGACAGAGCATGTAACATACAAGCAATTATGACAAACTTTCTACATTGCCAAAAGGTATGTATTTTTATTTAAACGAAAAGCTCGCTAGAAGTAAAGTCCCATAATAATCGGTAACATGTCTAGTATCATCTATATCTAGTAGTTTTACATATTTTTATTTAAACTGCGTACTGCTGACTAAAATATATTAAAAAATATATTTATATATAAATATTACCCTTAGTACCTACACAAGTACATAAAGTGAACTCACTTAATATTCATATAGGATACATCGATTTAACAAGGATTTAACAAACGCCGAAATTATATGTACATTAAAATATCCAATAACGTTTTTGATTTATGCTTTTAATATTTTAAACATGGCCGCTGGCGGTCACATCGGGTTCGAAATTTGAATTGGGTCTTTTCAGGTCGCGCAATCGCTGTGATTGGTCCCCACTGGCAGGTTTTTTATGTAGTCGCGACTGACTGTACCCTAATTACGTTATGTGGTTGTCTGTAGACGTCAAGATTCCTGTGGTAATGCCTTCTTTATTAGATTTATTCCTTTTTTATTTTTATAACGACCCAAAAAAGGCTTTAATTTCAGCTGTCCATACTAACCTTTTTCTTAAAAATAAAGTAATAATTTCTTCATGATTATAATAAGTATAAATATTAATATCTAATATGTATCTATACTTCTATACTTAATATTATAAATGCAAAAATTTGGATAGATGGATGGATGGATGGCTGTTACTCAATCACGCCAGAACGGCTGAACGGATCTGGATGAAATTTGGCAGTGGGATCGATCTAGTCTGGAATAACACATAGGCTATTTTTACCCCAGAAAATTAAGGAGTTCCCGCTGGAACAAAAAAACCTCAATACACGCCGACAAAATCGCGGTCAGCTAGTAATATCATAAGATGAATTACCTACTACTTATTAAAATAATATTAAAGACTAGTCAAAAGTTTACCCAAGTCTTCTAAAACATTATCTACTAATAACTCGCAACCATAAAGAACCTTAATTACATGTTCCATATTTTAAACAAGCTGTGGAATGCAGATTGCCAATTTAAAAACTAAAGAAATAATTATGAATCAGTAAAAAAAAAAATAGCAGACGTTTTTAAAAATGTAAACTTACCTATTCAAAAGAATGCAATAATCGTTAACGAACCGAACTTTTATTTCATATTTTGTTCGTAACATAAACGTTATCTGTAACAGCGTGGCTAAGTGATTTACGACGTAGGTCAGATTTGTTAGTTTACGGGCTCCGAACCTGGGACCCTCGGGTTTACGACCCACTTTTATAACATAACAACGCACCGGCATTAACGCGTAGTGCGACATTATTTCCACCTACAGTACAATCTGTGGTTTCATTCATTAAAAACTTTATATCGGTGTAATGCGTCATCGTAAATTAGAAAAAAATAATAAGCGAATGTTCTGAACATACACAGTAGTTTTTTATGTTTACTGTTTTAATAATAATTTAAAGAAATTAATTTTAAGTATCAATATTAAAAACGCACTTGTATCTACTGGGTGCGTCAAATTGTATCAGCAGCGGTCTCATAAATATTTTTTTTTACTGCATAATAGTATATTTATTTTATCAATCCTTTTGAGAAAGGCAAATAACTTAAACAGCCTAAACTCAATGTTTAAAAAAGTTTACTATTTATTTAAACAAATAAAAATGGAATGTAGGTACAGAAAATGTTATCATAGCGAAGTGAAGTGCGAACCTATCAGGACTCATTTAAATGCCAGTACAGGTTTTGAAATTAAAAAGATTTAAAAGGTATAAAAAAGTACAAAAAAGCAAAAAGGTAGATGGGCCCCGATCAGAATGTCGGGCGGTTTTTGCATCTGCCCGTATGCCTTCGCGTCGGTCATTTTATGTGTGTAAATAAAATGTAAACCTAGCAGGATATGTCGATATTGTTATAGAAGAATGATAGGCATTTACCTCTTATTTTCTTAATTTAGCTTTTTTATATTAAGTATCTTAAAGTAAAAATACTTTTGTTAAAGATATTCAAGGAAAACTTATTACAATGTTTCTAATTATTCGAAAGTTTATATTGTTTACCTTTATGTAGCATTAATGTTGCTAAAATAATACATGTACTATGCTAAAACTGGTATACGCTGTATCCATTTTTATATTCCAACAATCGCTTACGTCCTAGCCACACCCACAGAGCAATAGTGCGGGAAGTAGCGTTTTACAGACTATTATTTATTCTGTGGTATTAAAAAAAAACTTTTAATCGCGAACCGACCGTGGCACACATTGCGAGCTGGTTTTGTGCTGCCCACGCTCTTGGCACTCCTCTTGAAGGAGCCCTCTTTAAAAATGCTTTAAAAATACCTGTATAATGGCACCCAATAAAAATAAAAACAATTTGAATTTGTAAAGTGTAGGTAACTGGCAGGTCGAGTGGGTTTCGAAACAAAAAAGATCTATTTTGAATTCGGAATTCGAATAAGATTAGCAATGGCATTCGAATCGCGATTAAAAAAACTAGCTGCTTATTTTAAGCTTCCCGACAAATTGTAACTGGCAGGTCATGTGAGTTTCGTAAACAAAAAAAAAATAACTAAGTATTTTAAATATTCAAACTTCGAATTCGAAGAAGAATTATTTATCAAAAGACGAAAAGGAACGTCAACGAACTGCCATTATATATCACGTTTCAAATTAAAAAAGTAAGAATTCGTTCAGAAACACACCATATCTCAATCCCGGTTCCAAATTTAAATTTCTGGAAAGAGTTTGATGTTCGTAACGATAATCGGGGCTCCGAGTCGGGCCTTGGAATGCCGTAATATCTCATTAAAGACATCAACAGTTTACTTAAATAATCGTATCGGGTGATCATATTAATGCGATAACATCTCCTATATGTTCTCAGTTAAAGGTTATATTTCCGTAGAACTTGAAGATTGGTTGTAATGTTTAGAAACTGATGGGACGGCAATCCCAAATTTGGATATTGGAAGAGTTACGATGTCATCTTCGTCGCTTTCTCCAGGTTAAGAATAGATTGAACATCATCGGTCACAAGCGACGGATTATTTGGAATTAATTTCATTGTTATAGGCAAAATTTACTCTATCATAGAAATATTGAGAAAGTTTACCGTACAATACCATCCCTATACTAACATCTCATCAGAATTTTCAATAAAATTTTAATTGTTAATATTGAGCACTGTAGCGATTCTAATCAAGTTTCTTATAAAGGTAAAGATCTATAAAAAACCTCAGACTCTTCACACAGTATTTGAAACTTAAGAAGGAAATAATTTAAAACATGAATATTAAGTTAAACTAATTAATTAAATAAAGCGCGCCTTATTCTAATTTCTGTACGCATCCTCAATGAAGTTTTAGCGGAAACAATTGACAGTCTATGTTCACGACCGCTAACTAACACGCACCGTTCAACTTAGTGGTCATAAATATGGATTTCAACAGTTGTAAAATTCAAATTAATACTAAACAAACCACAACAATCACCTGCCTAGACGAAACACATGTTTGAAAAAATAAAACCAAAATACACATTGAAATGTTTGTTAAACATTTGACTACTTATGTGTGTCAAATATCTGTCTACTTACAAGTATGTATGTCTAAAATTATTGCTTGCCTGCGTTTTTATTATTTGCCAGATTGGATTAGGGCCGTTCGGACATAAAACTGATTACGATTCAGTTATCCATATTAATCTTGTGCTATTTGAAACCGCTTTCCGTTCTGATTTTCAATTTATTGTATCTTTATCGGTGTATGGATATCATAATATCGAGTCTATGATGGAGACATAAACAAGAAGTAAATAGGACATACATCTTTGTATTATTTAGTCCGTTTCGATAGACACGAAAAAATTAATTAATGCATTAAAAAAATCTCGAGACCAAAGTTTTAGATAATAAAATTAACAACAACTTCAATCCTTACAAAACTATGCGTTTTTGATTTGAGAAAAAATGAGAATTAGGAAATTAATAATTTTACCTCAAATTTTATTATCCCAAAAGACATAATAAGCTGTCAACGGCGGGTAGCGTCGTTTCCGCTTCCGGCGATGAGTTCTATTTTCAAATCCGCTAAGATGTTTTGAATCTTGGGGTTTTAGTTAGATTTTTTTGTAATTCGAACGCGAAGCCAGAGACTAAAAATAAGCATAATAGAGATTCTTTCATTTTCAATATAGAGTAATTTAAACGTAATTATGGCTTTTATGGCTATTCATTATTATTGAAATTAATAGCGTTATTACAATTGATAATAATTTCAAATCAGAGATTCTGGGCACTGTTCTTCTTGTACTATCGTTTGGGACTTGAGAGCGACTAGCGACAATATTTTATTGAAAAAAATATGATTATTGCCTATTAGTTGCAAATGCAATAACAAAATTTTTGCTAATCAGTTCTGCGACTTGATCTATAGTTTACCTTTAGTCTAAGCGCGAACCTTCACCTGCCGCCATTTTAATTTTATGACTTTTCACCGTGTAAACGCTATCTAAGAATTTCGTTAGCTGTTTTATGGCCTTATGTTAATTTCTAAGTTAATTATGGCTATGGAAATTTATAAGGCCCGACGTAAAAATTAATACGCGCCCTACGGGGGTCGAATTTTATTGGGCGTAAGGAAAAAAGTATATTTACCTTTTTAAGAGTATTGTCGTTTTTATACTAGGTTTAGAGGGTTGCCAATTTTTATAAGCTTAATAAAAAATATTAAGCTGGAAAAATTGTCCGCGTAACTTACTTTTATTTGGATCAGCACACTCTAGTTCGACAGGACAAAATGTCGTTTCCTTAGTGTGCATTTGCTTTAACGCGTCAAAAGAAGTATAACTTCAAAAGATCTGCGCTTCATGAAAGAAGGAGGCCAAGACTCACAAAGGGTTATAACGCCGTAGGAATAAGAGATAGCTGCACTTTTGGTAACTACCGCTAGAAAGGCTGATTCAGTGTTAGGTGGGTGCTACGCTCTCCACTGATGACGATAGTGAAGGTCTGCCCGCATGCTGATGGGCCTTTCACTAGATATGGCCGCTCAAAGAGTTAAGGAGTTCCATGGGGTTAAGTTATATACCTACAGTTTTTGCAGTGTTTAAAATTGTCACTATATTAACAACAATTGGATAAAAATACCGCCAATTTTTGGGTTACTTTGGAGTCATTTTAGCGATCTTTATGTCCAATTACCGCCAATCTACCTAAATTATGTTATTGAAAATGTTTTTTCGTTTATAATAGTGTCCTCAATCCAAATATGATTCACAGTGCAAAGCGATTTCAAAAAAAAAAAAAAAGTGATCCCTAATACTATTTTTAAAAAATCTCAGCTAGTAGGTAGTTAATCTTTTTAGTAGGTACGGTCAATAATATATTAATATTGTAGAGGCCCAAAGCATAGGTGCCGACCCTAGTTACGTTCTGTGTTTTTACAGTCGCGTAAAAAAGCGTCAGTTGGTCTTCGTGTGTCGAAATGTATTCCCTTTGTTTCTTCTTTGTATTGTTTTTTTTATTGTCATTAGGGCAAAGGTCAAGCTGCTGTTGTTCCTAAACTTTTTGAGTTATAATACAACCTGTGTTTGTAACTTATATACAAGATGTCATTGACACAGGAAGTAAATATTAAAATTATATATATTAACTTACAAATCATATGTCGATTTTTTATGTATAACGTTACTCAATAATAAATGGGTTTGTTGACTTTAAGACCTATGCCGTAATAATAAATAATTTTTTATCAAATAAGATTAGATCTGGAATCACTGAAGGGTTGGGCCTGTCGACAATGTCCTATAACTAAATGAATTTGCGTTTTCGTACGATTTCATTTAGAAACCTATGGGGTGCCTATTTATCAGAGATTTGAAAGCGAAGTGAGGCCATTGTGTGAAACTAACTAATAATTTTATGATCTCTTTGCATTTCGTGAGATCCTATTACTCCTAATCAAGTTCAAAACCTACCAATAAAAAAAATCCTCTTCACTTACCACTAGGCGACATTGTCGTCAAAAGGAATTCGTTATCAATACAAAAATGAATAAACTAACCGCGACAGATATCTACATCAAGCGTTATTATTTACTAGATGAAGCCCGCGACTTCGTACGCGTGGATTAACTTTTTTCAATTCCCGCAGGAAGTCCTTAATTTTCCGGGATAAAAAGTAGCTTATGTCCTTCCCCGGGATACAAACTATCCTTGTACCAAATTTCATTGAAATCGGTTGAACAGGTGGGCCGTGAAAGCGTAGCAGATAAACAGATGGACAGACAGACAGAAACACTTTCGTATTTATAATATTAGTATAGATTTACCTGATTACCATAATGTTATGTCAAGAAATGTTAAAATATGTCAATATGCGTCGATGTAAATGTGCGATTGTGTCAGTAATTAAACGATAAATGAAATGTAATCAATGCCGTTTGATTAGTTACGGATTTTTTATTCAAAGTTATTCCGTTCTATGATCGGATAGGACGTCAGATATTTGTGACAGGTTTTTTGGTTTCCGAGTGTGTGCGTCGAATTTTCTAGTGTATTTTTTTTTTAAGTGAACCTTCGTCAGAGTCGTGATTTGAAAATTCAACGAAACGAAAAAGTGATACGAAAAAGAAACAAACATATTATATAGGATTTAGCCTGCGAGAGAATGAGATAGAATACAAGTTAAATTTATCTCATTCTCGTAGGCTACTTTTCTGAAGTTTTGCTTCCGCCATATGTGAGTCACACACACACACTTTTTTTTTTCTTTGAGAGATAGCTTAATTTGACACGTGACTGGTGTGATGATGCGGTTTAAATGAAATGCGTTAGTTTATTATCTATGGCAGTTTTATATCGGTTTCTCACGGCATTGTACCTGAATGTTAAATTGTGTGGAATGTCTATCTTCTACTTTTAGTCTGTGCGGAATCCTGAGACTCCAGGAGATTCTAGGTTTTATGTCTACTATTTTACTAGAGTCTAAGTACTCGATATAAGCATAGGCACCAGGAGTTCGGATAACAATTAAGATGCAATGGTGAACTGTACATACTTATGGCTTATACCATAAGTATGTACAGTACTTATACCATCAGGTATCTAGGTGATACGAACCGCTAGGGTGTGGAACACCCTCCCAGCGCACGTATTTCCTGCCACATATAACTTAAATACCTTCAAGGCAAGAGTGAATAGGCATCTACTAGGCAAGCGCGTTCAAACCTAGCATTATTGCTTTGCACTAAGCATGATTGTCGTCAAGTGCTAGCCTTTCTCACAGTAAAAAAAAAATACCACTTCAGCCCATTGGACGTCCCACAGCTGGGCACAGGCCTCCACTCTCATAGGAGAGGGAATTAGAGCTAGGCCCACCACGCTGCTCCAAAGCGGGTTGGCGGCAAAAAAAAAACACTTATCAGTAAGTACCAGGATAGCAGACGCTAATAAGAGGTTCGCTTGCCCACAGGTGCACGAGCTGTGCGACAACTTCTGCCACCGCTACATCAGCTGTCTGAAGGGCAAAATGCCCATAGACCTGGTCATCGACGAGCGGGAGTCGGCTCGGCCGCCCGACACCAACGGCGAGCCCCGGTCCGCGCCCGACAGCAGCCACGACGGCGCGTCAACCCCCGACGTCGTGAGTACCCCCTATAGCAAAACACACCTGATTCAGAGGCGCGATCCCCAGCTAGCACCCAATTCGACCACGAGCTATCTCGTGCACCCCTGCTCTTAGTCTGGCCATTGCAAAAACGAAGTCTTTACGGGGGTGCTCGCATTTTAGTTTCATGTCCCGCCTCCCCTAGCTTACTCGTACACACGCGGATATACCGCTCGGCTTGAATAATAACGCTCACACTCGAGAGCAATTAAATCGACTCAGATTCAAAACTATTTGGACAAGTTCTTAAATACTGTACTTATAGTAGATTAAGGAAAAGAAAATTAGTTAAAATGTCGTAGAGACATTAAATTCTGACGTCTGAGTCGATTTTGTAGCTCTATCTCATAAGAAACAAAGCCTTAAAGGCTGCTCAATATACCGCGGTTCTGATTTTCTATGACATTGGAACTACACCCAACAGATTTTATGACGTTAAAACTTCTTAACACGAAAAATAAAAAGTGTGACGCCAATATAATGAATCAAACATAGTCATATTTGAATGTCATAGTGAATTAGATCCAGATTTAGTGGCTATTCGATTACACACAAAACAAACTAAACTTAGCAGAAAACATTGAGAAAAATATTGCACTAATTTAGTCCTGAAAAGGATGAAATTGCTTTTGGTGATCTAATGTTTTGTAATAAAATAAACGATTTCCCAATGTTCTCTGCGTAAAAGGACTGCATGCATTTTTAGTCCTTTTCACTCAGTTTAGTTTGTATGTCGTTCTGTGCGTTATTATTCTAAGCTGCACGGTCATCATAGGGCTTCTGAGATTACTCGCAAGCCCTTAGAAGGCCGCTAGTTTAAGTGTCCCTTAGATCAAATCTTCGTTTTTGCAATTGGCCAACCTCTTAGCACTGTACAATTTGAACATTGATTTGGTTCATTCTAAATTTCAAACGAAAAATTATCACACGATACAGTGAAGGGGTGTGACGGGTGCGACACCGAATCGATACTTAAACCGTATCGATTCGAATTGATTATTCGATGAACATTTGCGCCGTGTTCAAAATTTGATTTGCGCCGGAATTATGTATACGATTTAAAAAAACATACGTATAACGTTGATTGTAATATGTGTATACTAATAAATAACTTTAGTGAGTAAATACAGCATAAGTCTTTCGAAACCTTCGCTCCCGGGAGCCTCAAATCTATTTGCCATACAAATCTTCTAGAAGCTACGACTACGATTCTGAGCTTAGTGTAAAACTTAATTAGGTTATTGGGAAACTATTGGAAACCGAAGTATACGTAAAATACAACTTTAACTTGCCTAAGTGAGATAATAAGAGTTACTTAAGAGTTTTAAATTATTGTCATTGTTTTAAAGGTGGTAGATGCTAGTGTTATCTTTTTGGCTAGTAAACGAGTATATATACGTAAATAGGTAATAATTGCAGGTTGCGTTCACTAACGAGAAGCGAAAGAGCACAAAAAATAAAATTTAGTTAGTTTAAAGGGAAATTAAAATACGTATTCAGTATACGCTAGGTGTAATTTTAGACCGTTTGAGATCGACTGCATTTTGCACGTAGAAGCGCCGTTATGGCGAGTCCATCAAGACTATCGATTAAAGTGCAAGCGATTATAATAATCGGATATATTATATGGATGTGCGTTATGAATAGAAATCTAGATGCTTCTAAAAATAATTAGTGGCGTTCATGTGGTTCCAACACTATTTCCCTTCGATACGTCTTAAAAAGTTAAAAATAGTTAAGATTATTTGCTGTATTTTTGTACACTGCATTCTGAAATCGAGATAATTCGAGTTAAATATATTGGCACGATGCATTATTTTAGAGAAATCCGCAATTTAATATAAAGTACATTCGTTACGTTACTAATTTCAATCCAGTTCTGTAACTATGGCAATTCGAAATCGATTTTAAAATGTTACGAGAATCGATTTGATCAACTTTGTAATATAACCTGTAAATTATAAAGGCGCGTAAAGATTACAGAATTGGTATTTACGCTGCGTTTTTTTGTATGTTTGTTAAGTGTATCTAAGGTATGTTTTGGACGTTGAGACTGAATTGTTTTGTTTGTGTTATATATTATTTCTCGCATTGTTAATATGGAAGCCATTACTTTAGACCTTTGCAAGACGATTCTGCCTGCATCTGTTGGGGAATGGGTTAACTGGTTTATAATTTAAATTATCGTGAGTGGTGCTCATAATTATGAATAGAGATTTTTTAAAATCACATCTGGTTATCCGTCGGTATATGCCCGACAAAGTTCGATCCCATTTGGGGACGCATATACAAGCTGACGATCATTGAGTTCAATTGGTAGCCGAATGGGTTCAAAACTAATCGGGCAGACACCGACGAAAAATCAGATATGATAGTTCATCTCTATTCATAATTATAAGGACCGGGTTAACCTTTCAGTGGTTAATTTTTGTCTGTATATGAGTTTTTTTTTACATTTATTTGTGTAAATGGTTGTTTAAGTTAGGTCCTATGCAGTGCAATAGGTCTCTTTATGTTTGGTTTACTTAATATTTCGTAATTCTAACTCCTAAATGTATAATTAATATGCTATTTGGTGTACGTCCATCCTGTATGTCAATGTGATTTTAATTAATTTTATAATAATTTTATTTTTCTCTGAACGGATTACAATAAAATGTTCTGTTTGAAATAATCTGGAGTTTATTTTATACCATACTCGTATTTTAACTAAAAACAGAACATAATAATAATAATGAAGTTAATTATTTTTAAATAAAAGTGATTAAACTTTAAAACTTTCTCCATAATTTCTGTTTAAAATAATTCAACAGATTAATTTAATTCGTTGCAATTGAGCAAAATAAATAAGTTTGGAAATTGGCTAAACGTAGCGGTAATAAAATAGATCAATTTCAATATGGGTCATAAGTCATATAACTCATAAATCAAGACTAAAATGGACTATTAGGACAGATTCTTAATCTCGCTTTACTGGGAAATTAGATCTGCAACCATTGATTTAAAGTTGTCAGTTAAATTTTCTTTGTAAGAAAACTTTGTGAGGATGGACAGTCAACATTGAAAACCCAAAACAGCATAGTTTTCAGTCTCACATCAAATTCATTTTTATTGAACTATGCCACAGTCCACAAATGCAGTATAGAGTTCGAAGGTCAATCGTCCCAAAGGCGACATCCCTAAAACGCGTAACTAGATACCATGCAAAAACTTTGGGAAGTATGTACCATTGCATTGTTTTCAGCTATTACATACAAATTTAGTTTGATTACAATAGGTACCAGGTGTAAGAACTCTGGTAATAAGTCTTGATCCAAAACTCAGCGCAGCATATTGATTCATTTGGTGGCAGAAGCGCTGGATAATTTTTGTGCAAAGGATCATTTTGGCTGGAACTGCAACCCGTATTCTAGTGGGTATGTTTTGTCAGGTAAAGCTATAAGTACATCTTTGAGGGCTGCTGTTTAAAATCTACATTTTCCTATTTCCTCTGAAACAATACAAAAATAAACCTGTTAAACGTTGCCAAGGGTCCCTCGGCTGAAATAAAGAGGGATTTTTTGCGGAGTAAGGAGGGAATATCGCATTTTTATCATGGCGGCACTCCGAGGACCCGCGGGAGGCGGAAAATTGTTTCTTTACTGCGCCCCAAGATAATCTGTGTGACAATCCGCCGTTTTTGGAGGGTTTACGGGCACTGCGGGAATTTTTGAAAGTTGTTTCAAATATTCGCCGTTTCTGATGAGTATACGTGGTTTTTGTAAGAAATACGTCAAGTTCCGTTTATTCTTGCCTATTTATATCAGCCCAGGAAATTAATAAATACTATGTAGTAGATACAAGTGCCCACATACAGGGGCTTTGACACAGGCAAGACTTTCATATCATTACAATCTTGAAAAAGTTTCTTGCTGTGCGCAGAGACCCGGCAATTTTCTTAAAAAACACGGCAAATTCTTTCACCGAGTTTCCATGCGACAATCGCGATATTTTATTTATTTTTTATCGTCTGCCATTGACGTTTGATGGATGCCGATTGGCGAGACCGCGGGAGAGTTCGTAGATTGGGGTAGCCCCGGATAATTGGCGGGAATTTCACTAATGGCCGCTAATACGGTTTTTTTAAACAGGGGTGAGGCAAAGGTGTGAAAGTGTAAGGGTGTAAAGAGAATTTTGGAGTTTTATGTACACAATAGATTGAAGACCAAGGAGATAGAAAAATAGGTTTAGATAGAGAAAGATAGAGGTTTTATTCTTTTAAATGGTTATGGTTTTATAAATATAACGATTGATTGACGTTTGATCATGATCCCTATATGATTGTAGCTAAGTATTCGTAGATGGAACGCCAAAATCTGTGCAGATATATACTCTTTCGCTCAGCGTCAGCGTTCCTCATTGCAGGAAAGGTAAAGAATAAATCCAGTTACTGATTAGGATAAAAGTAATTTGCCCACCGCAATCGACAGCCAGCACTTATGAGTAAATAAAAATAGTTATATTTGAGGTTTTTGACGACCTACCTGGCGCAGTGATGAATGCTGTGGTCTTGTAAGTGGGAGGTCCGGGATTCGATCCCCGGCAGGGTCAATTCGGGAATTTATCATTTCAGAATTTTTACTGGTCTGGCCTGCTCGGAGGCTTCGGTCGTGGCTAGTTACCACCCTAACGGCAAAATGATACCTATACCGATAAAGATTTATTATAGCTGTCATGCACCCAGTAGGTTAACCCATATACCATCTTAGAGTGCGTCATCATTTACCATCAGGTCAGATCAGGGAGCAAGGAGTCAAGGGCTAAATTGTAGTGGCATAAAAAAGAAATTAATTATTATGAAGAGTCTTTTGACCTACGAATTCAAATATGTGGCAGGAAGTGGGTGGATGAGGAAGGTAAAGGACCGTGTGTGGTGGCCCACTCTACTAAACACCTATGTTCAGAATACATTAATGGATGGATGGATGCTGGGTTTTGACTAAAATTGGGTATTTGACTACCAGTGAATTTATTTTTTTTTTTTTGTGATTTTTAAATAAAGGATCTCCCAAAAGTCGTAATATCCACGTCCCTTTTTAGTTTTATTTTGAATAACCATTTTAAACTATCGATTAAAGTGAAAAAAGTGCGCCGAACTTTGGTGACGTCACAACTTAAAATTCCACACAAAATCCATACTAGGCACGCGTTTTGACGTTTGAAAAAAGTTGCAGATTTGACTAGTTGTCCAATACCCAATTTGATCTAAACCGAATGTCTTAAGAGCAATTTGACAAAAGAATAACGTAGTTAAGCCAAAATAAATAAAAAGGAACTAGAAAGCCCAGCATTTTTATCAATAACATTAACAATCGTAACCGCAATGAATAATGCAACTGGAAACACCGTGGCAACGGGAAATAAGAAATATAATAAAATAAGGGGGACAGAGGGATTTGCCGGGACAGGACAGACAGGCCGGGATAGACGCAATTCGTCACGGATTCGTCTCGGTGCGTGTGACGCGACAATGTACTGGATTACCAGCAAGGGTGGGTTTTTTATTGTAGGGATGAATAATGAAGGAATGATAGAAATGCTCTAGAAACGTGACACTGTAGATTAAATAATCGTTGACATAACTTTATGAGAAGTATTGGTTATGAAGGCACCGGCAAGAAAAAGAGAGACGAGGAAATATGACAATTCTGTTATGATTTTTTTAAATCTTGTCTTTGTATTAGTCATATAAGTCTACATTAATTAGATCAAGATCAGCTATTACAATATCGAGTCTATTTGGGATCCAGTCTATCAAAATTGGAATATCTAAACCACTATTATCCTATTGTATATAGAATAGCAGGCGTTTGTAGTTTGACTCCAACACCGGAGCATTTTCAGAAGATGTTCTTGATGCCGATATCGGAGTGAAACGTACGTTGAAAATAGTTTGGAAGATTTCTGTGGTGTGGTGAATATCATGAGCAATAAGAGCGGGATACACACTGTACCACATAGATTTACCTATTGTAGCGGAATATAGCGAATTAAACTTCTTGGTCCTTAATTATTTTCCTAAATAATATAATATCGTTAGGTATTAATAAGAACAGGTGACATTTAACGACTATCTATAAATAAACGCATATCAGGTTTATTAATAAAACTAGCCCCAAACTGCCCAGCTTTCATTAAAACAAACATTTTTACGCCATAAAAACTAACTACTAGCCTCGAAAACCTCAATTTTGGCGCCAAAACGGCAAAAAGACGCCGCCTGTCGCTCGTAAACCGTCGCTTTTAAATCCAGAACTACCGGTCATTGGCTGGACGTCCACCAATCGAGTTAGAGAAACGAATTTTACGATCGCCCATTGGCCACATTGCGGTTACTTGTTTACGGCTGCTAAGGTTTATTCGCGAAAATTCTATTAATAAATTAGTCGTAAACTGGGTATAATTTATTGTCATGGCGTTCTCAGTAATTATTGCCATTATAAGTATTATATTGTTACGTCGCGCAAACATCGGAGAGGCCACGTGCTGTTTGTTAACACGCTTCGTTAGGTTTCATATATTGCCTGTTATATTGCGGACGGTTGCTATTTCTTCTTTGTTTACTGCTGTTTCTGATTTCTCTACTAACTCTCATGCTAAGTCGTAAGCCAGAACTAAAATAAACGCAATATGAGTATCAAATTCTCATTCAGTGCAATCCAATAACATTTTTTTAAAATCCACTTAATATTGTAATTTACGTAATAATGTTTCGTCAGCTTGAACTCATGATGATCCTATGTACTAAACTTCTGTGCTTCATGATTTTAAAACGCCTTTTCTTCATAAAAATACATCGATTTCAGATATATTTACTTGTTAGTCAAACACCTGTATTTTTCTACTTCCATTTTATATTCGTTCATAAAAGAGTCCGTTAGGTATTTCTCTTTTTTGTAATGTCCAGATATTATCTTATCGAAAGGTTAATTTGTTTACCTACAGCCAAGAAATAAAGTATTTTTCTCACAAAATTACCAAATTTCTACCAATAATTTCTTTATTTTCACCAGTATTCATTACAAAGAACGCTAGCAGGTACTTTCCCGTGAACAGATAGCCCGCTGCGTTTAATTTCACGTAGCACGCTTAGCGATGGGGGGCAATGTCTTTATTATATTTATTTCAGGATTGATTATTGTGCGTCTCATGGAATAGAGCAATCTGTCAATTAAATAAATTTGTGTTTACATGGTGTTTTCAGTTGGACTGCCCTCTTTGCCTGCGTTGCGAATTCTTGTCTTAAAGAAAAGTAAAAGTCTTTTTAGATATCCAAAAGACATTAACCTAGAAGCCTGAGGATCCGTATCACACCTTATCGCCATACATAAATGTGAATATCTTCGTCAAAAGTTAAAGTTACTTTTCAAAATTGGTTTGGTTTATTTTTGACTTGCTGGAAAATTCAAAATCAGTAAAATTTTTGAACGATCAAACGTCTTTAGATCCAGTTTCTAAGTGACCACCATATCAGTGACCATATTAACGAGATAATGAAGTTGTTTGTCCGTTAAAGAGTTAAAGTCAAAACAGTTGCGTCATGCTTAGCATTGCATCATAAGTCAACTAAGGAGTAGGTTAGCAGCACTATAACTTTGATAGCTTCTTTGAAACTGAACTTTCATACTGAACTTTTCATAAACTTCTCTCGAACAAAACAAAAAACAGCCAGCTAAAAAAGAAAAAAAAATCACAAACATAATAAACAACTCGCACAATAAACGTTCCCGACCTAACATTCGGAAATTGAATCCCGTAAAAGTGCAATATTTCCTACACGGGCCCGGCCCGCGGTCCCCCGCGGCGCCATTTGCTGGCAAACCAGGGAGATTTCCGTCCTGCTGGCTTGACTGATTTCCGAGACAACTGGTATTAGGCATACCTACGAATACATGTGTAGGTTTATCTATAATAACTTATAAACAATTTTATGTTAGTATTGCAATTTTCGTAGGGATCACAAATTTTTTCGAAATAAAATGTTGCCTAAGTTACTCGCTGATAAAATATCTTTCCATAAGTGAATTAATTTTTTACAAAAAAAATTTTTTTTACAGTTATAAACTAAAAAAACATTTTTTCCTCTTAATAATATTTATAATAGTTTAAATAACGTCCATAGATCACAATTATTGCTTTGATAATTCTGCGGTCTGTTCTGTCAAAGGTATATTAATGGGGAATTTGTAATGAACAACTTTGACTGCTGTACCTAGGAACATGAGAATTTGAATCTAGATTTTTTCTACAACGTAGACTATTTAACTCAATAAAAAAAGAAGTACAGGAATTCCACCCGAACGAATTGAGGGGTTAGCTATCAACTACAACAAATATGAAAATAGAACTACGCGAGCAATGCACTTTTAAATTGATGAATATTCAATATCAAAGAAATTTGGGCTCACGAGTTCCCAAGGTCCCAAGATCTAATTGACTAAAGATGACTCTCGATTGTGAGGATTAGCAAAGCATGCCCAGGGACCATACTTAAAGCACAATTTGATATCACCCTGACTTTCCTAAAATAAGGATTATAATTCTAAAACACGAAAGTTAACAATAATGAAAGAACATGGTTTTAAGCATTGGCAGGATGGCCCCAGGACGAAGATGTGGAATCTAAAGGAGCAAAATATAATCTCAACGCAGTTTAATCAACGCTAACAGCATGCATGCTGCTTTAATGCCTACTTTTATCTTATCTATTTTAAGCTAGGCTATTCCGGACGAGAAGGAAAACTTTAAATAGATTGCAAAAATAGAAGACACTGAATCTCGACTCCTGTGATAAAATAAAATGGGTAACTTGATACCGCTTGGAGCATCTTAAAAATGTTGGAGCGCCGAGAGTAAGGCGCCTCTAGTCTACGGTTTTTTTTACAATAAATAAACCTGGCCACAGTAACACCAGAAGTGGAAATGGCGCGTTCAAAATCAAAAATTCGAATTAAATTTAAAAGTTTAATTATAGAACAGCAATCGGCTTCCGTAAAAGCACATCGTCGAACACATTTTCTAATTAGCGATTGGTCACGCGCTCGGAGGCCAATCGCAGTCTTATTCTAAATCTGAATCGGGCAATTTGAATTTGGAACGCTTTGGCTTATGATTTGCTCACAACGCTTTTTGTGGTCATCGATAACGGACGCGTTCCTCGTTTCAAATTAAAAGTGGCTTCTGAATGTATTCAATTATCTCTCGAAAGCTATTATATCCTTAACGACCACGCTCGGAGCTTTGTAACAGAGTCGATTACTGATTCGATAGCTGAATTATGTGGAGAAAAAACTTTCGAAATTCCAGCGAATTCTGAACTCCCAGAGAATTAGTTGTCGTAGACTAAAAATATAACTGTCGCAAAACGCAATACAACTCATAAATCGTCGTTAACGTTAACGCGTGCCAAATATACATTTTCTCTATCTCTATCTCTTCTTTCATCCATACTTCTATACTAATGTTATAAATGTGAAAGTTTGGATGGATGTATGGATGGATGGATGGATGGATGTTTGTTACTCAATCACACCCCAATGGCTGAACGGATCTGGATAAAATTTAGCACAGAGATACACACTCAGTGTAGCATTATATTCTAGAATAACACATAGGCTACTTTTTATCCCGGAAAACTAAAGAGTTTCCACGGAAACCAAAAACCTCAATCCACGCGGACGAAGTCGCGGGCATTAGCTAGTTTTTTCTACAAGTCAAAAAAAAGCAGCTGACTGACCACTGAGCAAAGAGTGTCAAAATGATTGACGTGAATCAACGAAGGGAATTTCAAATCAAACATTGTCACGCTACAAGTGGTCAGCTAAATAAAGTGATGTCGTCATGCCAATTAAAAAAATTATCCCCTTTAATAAGTGTCAATTCTTAACGAATGTGTGCATACGCATGATTTTTATTTCACACGTTCCTGTGATACCGAATGCGGTGATGGGGGACATAATCGACCTTATTGGCATGGGTTTAAAGTGCATTTTGTTGTTGAATCAGATTTTACGACTATTTTTATTGACGCTTAGCCCCGACACTCAGTGTAGCAATTGCAGTGAGAATGATCATACGGTAGGTACGAGTTATTTTAAAATTGAAACTTCTGTGAGTTTGTTTAGAGTTGCATTTCGATTGTTGGCGAATTTTTGGTTAAAGTTTTTAGTGCCTAGAATACTATACTAATACGTAGTGAGTCGAAGATGAACGGAGTAGAAGTGGTCGTCAAATTTTAATGGTGCGTTGAAATAATAATCAATGAGGCGAGTACCCTAGCCACCGTAAATAAAACCGACCAAGAAGATAATTATCCAAACAATAGGTATGTGACAAAATCGGCATTTCTATTTCAGTACTTTATCTGGGTAATACAAATCCTGCAATTTCGAACAAAACAAAGGAAATGGTCAATGGCCAAGAGGTTAGGTTATTGAGGTTTTCCGTTCCTCTTCACTGGTTTATATAGTATTCATTTGACAATAGGTTCTACACTAAAGATTAGCCTTCTCTTGGTGGGAACTTGGTAAGTAATGAACTGATAATGCAGTCTATGATGGTAGAGGCCTAGCCTATTAGGGGCTGTTGTAACCCACATCACTTTCTACACGGCATCGTACCGCAACGCCAAATTGCTTGGCGGCGCGTCTTTGCGTTAGGATGGTATATAACCACTGCCAAAGCCTACCTAATTCCGTTAATCTAGAAGTGATCAATGACTGATCAGTCATTAGAAATATCAAAACTAACGGCCAAACCTATCCTATAGATCTCATAATATCAATAAATACCTTGGGTCTCAATCTCTACGAGCGTAAATAAACAGTTACAACTTCTTTTGAAGCTACAAGTAAATCTACCACTGGTTCGGAGAATCAATCCAACCGAGAAGAGCCAGCAAGAAACTCGACAGTTGCTCTTTTAAAAAGTTTAACAAAAATAAAAAAAACAGTATACAAAATAATATGTAACCGCATGGATTAGACCGCGACAATCAAACAAGCTATTATTTGATTTTGGAAAGTAGAACTCCCTGCTTTGGACATTAGACCACTGGGATTAAGTGGGGTCAACGCCTTAGCCCATCTAAAAATATAGAGCAAGACAAAATCTGGAATTGCTTTATGCATTCCTGATCCCAAGGAATTCCATAGTTAAGTCTTTACTGTCTTTTTAACTGGCCATTGCTGCCTAGCAATTAAGCGTTCCGGTACGATGCCGCGTTAAAACCAATTAGAGTTTGATGGGTCAATAAAACTTGAAACTCTTCCAGGTTAGGGCGTTCCAACCATATCTACCGAGGAATGAAATTTACTAATTCTGGCGTTTCCTTATATTCTCATTATTTTTAAATAGTAACTTATTTACCTGCTATTGAACCTACACCAGACCTAGGGAGCTGAAATTTCGCACTGAAATCCCTTTGTAATGTACACAAGGAATATGGCTGGATTTTTTACGGCCTTAGTGTGGATGGGCTGAAGTCTGCCAATCTGTGCTTGACCAGAGTGTTGGACTATGGCCAAACCCTTCCCATTCTAAGAGGAGGCTCGTGTTCATTAGTGGGCTAGCGACAGGTTAAAATAAGACTTGAGGAGTATTAATGGAAATGAGATGCAAGAAGAGAGTGAGTGTAAGAACCGTGGTAACCCAACCCAACCTTTGACTCAAAGAAAAAATATCTACAATACTTTAGATATTAAAAAGTTAACTTTCTTAAATTTTTCATTATGAGTCACGAAAACAGGTGAATATAAGGTCGAGCAGGAACCGTCGTCGAGCCTCACACAGGCAGACGTTCTGTTCCTTTAAATATATTTATATTTATAAGTCATAACGAGACAAAGAAACATGGGGAGTATATCAATGCACTTTGTATATATACGAGTATATTACCAATATACAGGGTGAAATGTGGATTTTTGATATATGTATATATAATACAAAGGCTTCTCATGGGATGTTGGCTTAATCCATGTCAGGACGAAGGGCATCATCAGCTAGAACTCTATAGTACTATTACATGTTATTAACTAGCTTAATTTTTTCTTTTTTATCCACTACAAGTTAGCCCTTGACTGCAATCCCACCTGATGGTAAGTGATGATGCAGTCTAAAATGTTAGCGGGAAATCCTGTTACGGGCATTGCAGTTAAATTAAAGCCATACCCATAATCGGTTTCTACACGGCATCTTACCGGAATGCTAAATCGCTTCGTGGTACGTCTTTGCCGGTAGGGTGGTCACTAGCCACAGCCGAAGACTCCCACAAGGCCAGATCAACAATTGTTGGCTAGTTATTAACATCACACATAAGCGGCTTGAGGTTTTTCTACGTGAAATGCAGATATGAAATGCAGATTTATTGGTAAGATTTACTGCCGCAGCCGAAATTTGGTCGGAAAAACATCCTTATTAGTATGGTAAAGTCAGAAAGCCATCCTGTATAACAACGGACGAGCGAGACAGACGGACGAACGACAGCCGCGGGTCGGGCTATAAATAAATAATGCGCCAACATTTTATTATTATCATCATCAGAGCACGTGCGGTGACATTCCGCCACTCTGCCAGCTTCTGAGGTTCTCAAATAAACGCCCGAGGAGCAAGACATGGAGGGAATAGTGTTCACACTGAATTACATGCTAATTTTGATATTTAGGATACCCACAGACAGTTTTATTTCAAACAATGATACAGTTACTGATCATCAGTCACAATCTTTATAGGTAAACTCAGGGCAACAGCTCAAACAAAAACGAATATTAAATTTCTGGTATATTCAAGAAACCCGAGCAAAATTTTTTCGCTAGACAAAATCTAACGAGAATACAAAATTCGTCCCTATCGCTTGTAAACGAAGCTCTTAGAGCTTCAAGTTTCTACCCGACAACTTTAGGAAAAGGAAAGTAATAATTATTAAGTTATTCCAATTCTCTAAAATTTTCAGTTGGCCAAATGTGAGCCATCTATCTTCGTAGGGTTATTATGATTGAGGTAGTTTAAACTCCACTTAATTTGTTAAATTTCTTTTGAACGACTCAGCGTAAGATGCCTTATAATAAAATTTTGTCAAATAGTGGAATACAATCGTGTAGCATTTAATACATTCTGATTTGAAATCTTATCTATAAACGTGTCGAAAATGTTGACATTGCTTATTTTAACTCAATTGATACCAATATCAGCGGAATAGATATAAATAAAGTCACAAATACGATTCCTTATCATAAATAATCTGTAGTTAGTGATCCCACGGAAACGCACTAAATTCCAAAAGTCTTAAACGAACTCGATCAAGTTAATAAACATTGAATGGCGGTTAACTCTGAAATGAGTCCTTAACAATCCACACGAGATTTAATCGTCGATCGCGAACAAACACATTAATCATAAAAGATTATCGCTATAACGGTTTGCTAATACCCAATTAGTGAGTATAAAGATTCAAATCAGTTTTAAAGTATTTCAAATAGTGGCTCATAGTGAGGTAATTGGAGAAACGTCATCTTAGAAAGTAGGAAGCGAGCTATTCCCGGCCTAGTTGAGTTACTAGATAAATATAGATGTCGACGTTTCCCTAACACACTCGTGTAATATTTATATTGTAAACTGGATTAAATTCTTGAGATTACGATTTTACCTGTAGATAGAATATTTTAAGTCATTTACGGTCATTAATTCAATATAAATCAATTTTAGGGCCAAATAATGCAAATATTTTAGTGCGCCCCAAACGCTATGTACATAACTTAACTTGTTGTTATAAAAAATATTAATACCCTATACTTTTAATAATAAAACTTAATAAAGTATTATTTATTGTGTATTTGAGCCGCAGTCGCTAAAAATACAGAAGTGATTTAATTCTATATTCATTGTTGCATGGACAAAATATGAAAATCAATCAATGCTATTCTTTATTCAGCCGATAGAAATTTTGAGGGAATTGGCAATTTACTCTTTTAGTTTGGATGTAGACTGACGATAAATTAAACTTTTGACCATCCAAAAATGTTTGTAAATATCTAATAGAATCGGTGCATGATTTTTTATAGAACTTTGCTACTAAAACCAAATACTAAGCTCTGAAAAGAGCAAAACCATTCAAAATTTCCACAACACTGATCTGTACCATAACATCATACTAGCATTGTTTTGCTCCACACAGCTATTTGCGGACCGACCTCCCCCCTCTCCCTACCACCCCACACTACGGTGTCCGTCTGAACGCGAGCTATATTTTATCCCCGGTTGGGTTTGCCACGTAAACTGTCAGGATTGCCTGTAGGGCGTTCAACTCGTAGTTTAAAAGTTTATGAGTTGTTTTGGCTACCACAATAATTTGTACGAGCAGAAGTGGTTTTTATTATATTTGAAACTTCTGAACCAGCCGTCAGTTGCTGACATGTTTATTCATAGCTAATTAGCGTAGTCATATTGATTGATTCTTAATAAATATTTACGTTTAAACATTCTTCGATTTAAAACAATTCAATTTTCATCACATTAATTCAAATTAGTTAAGTGATTGCCGCAAAGCTTATGGATTTAACGTTGATGAAAACTGATCAAATATAATAGACAACAAAGCTAGCCTTTCTATTAGTTCATAAATTAAAAACGAAATTGTCTCAGCGACGTTTGCGAATGCTCCGTGAAAACGAACATTAACAAGCGCAATAATAATTACTTATAAATCATAGAAATCATTGCGACGATGCATTGATAAAACGCGGCCTATATCTCAAACGCGTTTGAAATATGGCGGACGCGTCGCGCCGGACAGCGAGTTGGCGCGAAACGAAAACGCGGTTAATTCGCTTGTGATGGATCTATGCGGCTTTTATTAAAAATTGTGCATAGCCCAGAACTAACAACCTTAGATTAGACCACTACATAACTGAACTTATTAATTTTATTTCATAAAAATTGGGACTTGTTGATAGAGCAATGCATAGAAATAAAACTGACAATATATTCACGCTAACAACTGTTTTATTAATACGTCGAGGATCGTTAGCTCGTTTCTGATCTTATTAATGTTCCTTGAAATCTAATTACGTTGAAAATCCTTTCTCTTCGGGGTTCTTTATGAGGCTGATTGCGGTTTCCTACCGCTCGTAACATTATGTCTACAATAAACTACTTGTTTACGACAACATACGGTGACATTCGCTGTACAAACACCATAAATTACTCCTCAAATCACATGTGATGCATATTACCCACTAGCTTTTCCACAAAAACTCATGTATCTCTCGATCTTCACGCAACGACAAATGTGTAACAAATAAATTATAAAATCATCGGTGCTGCTTTTTATACTTCATGTGTGAATATCTGTCTCGTTTTCGCGAGTCGTGTCACGTATGATTTTGTCCCGTTTGCGCATGAATTGTCACCGCGCGATCGCAGTTTATCATCGGTAGTCCTCTAATCATGACGTCTGGATTATGTATGGCTACAAATTTAAAATGGGTGAAGAGTTGAGTTCAATGGTCTTTATAACGCCATTGTTTATACTTGCAAATCGATATTTGTCAACGATATTTTTTATTTGTATGTTTACTCTAATAGATATCATTAAACGTCTTCTAGACTCTATTCCTTTTGAATGATCAAAAGTATGAATATAATATAAATACCGACATAATATTATTATAGCTAATTAAAACCGCTTTTGAAGTCACTCGAGTAAACGCCAGTTGCTACATAATTATCCATTCCCTTTATAACATATCGACGTTGGTTGTCAATTTTTCAATTGTGAACTATTCATACAATGAAAACAAAAGTGTTGGCGAGGGTATCTCCTAATTAATTAGCGCGGGCTATAATTAGAGGTACCAGGCGCGCAGGAGTCGCGGGGAGGTGCAGCTGTGACATGTGACAGATGGCTACGCGTCGCTGGCTCGTGAGCTACTCCTTTGAGCATGGCTCGGAATCTGGGGGTAAGGAAACCAATCTAATTAGATGCGTGTTTATTTCTTTCTATCTATTCATCCCTGGCAATTCATGGAACATGATTATAGAAAACATGTAGCACTATAAACACGGTGTAAAAGCACTTTTCCAAAAGGGTTACAAATATTATAACGGCCATCTTTTATCAATATAAAGGCAACACAAAAAGATTATAAAGAGATCTTCTTGAAACTCAAGTAAAGTGTATATTTTTTTAGATTATCAATCTTAATATTACACAGAAAGTGATTCGAAACAATAACTCTAATCGAACATTCAACTTCATCATCAATCTGTTAAACGTGAATTTGATTAATAAGATCAATCAAAAATGCGTATTAATCAAGTATGAATTCAATTTTCAAAAAGAAAAAACTTTGACAATAAACATCTAACAGACTTTAGTACCTGCCAGCAATAATGAAAACTAGGAACATACTGTTAAAACGCCACCTATCTCGGCATCAGTTCAAATTACAACGGTTACTACTGATCTAGAACAGTAATAGCATACTAAACAAAAACTATATCGTATCGAGCGGTGTATTTCTGCTACTACAATTTCATTTGGCGTAACAAACATAGCGATAATCGAGTCAGGTAGAGGTTCCAAAGTGTGTTTCCGTCATAATGTAAGCACGCCGTGTTCTGTAATCTACGATCGCTTCGAAAAAGTTGGAAACGCTAGATTGTCTCAGAGATATGTCAATCCAATATCTGATTGTGGCAACTTTGATTTTGTCTTGACCACTGAACATAGACAAACGATTATGAGACGTATGGCTATAGGCATAGTGTCTTCAGGAGGAGGTATACAATTTTAAGGATTGCCAAACACTGTTGGGCTTTTAATGACATGCTTGTCTCGTCCAACGGTCTGCGATTTAAACTCGTTTATCGGCCATTGTGTTAGTCTGTGTGCAGCCAAATAAGTCGGTGAGATTTGTTAGAATTCGTGTCGTTTGAAAAAGTGTTCACGCGCGTTTTTTTATGAATTAATTAGTTTCCATGGGCACTTCTTGTAGTACAGTTGGAGGTTTGTAAATAACTTTATCGTTATCAGCAGTTCTTAATTGCAGATCTTTATTTATTGTTTTTTTTAAACCCAAAGTTTTTTTTGTTTCGAGATACAGTCACTGTAATTTTAAACTTTTAACAAATTTTTATTAATTAGTTAAAAGTTTATAATAATTTTAAATAATGGATACAATTATTAATATATAAAATAATTATATATTAATAATTGTATCCATAAGATAGTATTAACTATATATTGTAATAGTAAACTTTTAACATTAGAAAGAGCTAAAGAGTTATTGGAGAAACAAATAAACTTTTATAGAGCACCATCTATTGACATCATTGTGAAGTTCTGTTAAAAATACTGAAGCTCATTAAAAATTAAATAATTTCGTTTCCTTATGATATTTATCTAATTTTAGTATTTGTTGTTCAAGTACAGGATATAATTCAAATACTTGATCAAGTTTCAGGCTCAGCCTTTCAGAAAATTGAGAATTCTGAGGTCAACTTTGGACGTTAGAAAATCTCTACTTTGAAAGCCCCCCATTTCGTCAATTTCAGAGGAAAAATTAAAAAAAATAATTTTGGACTCTATTTCTAATTTTCTTTAAAATGATATACCGTAACCCTATGTAACTCTATAAAAATATTTTACTTGGCATTCGCTTCTATGAGAGCTTCCCTGAAGCAAAGATTTTTATAACTTTTTAAGCCATATTCAGCTGGAGGCCATCGGTATTCATATTATATTTCAATTTGAAGTAATTACGTTCAGTAATTTAGAAGTTATAAGGCTCTGACGGACGGACGGACGGACGGACGGAAGAACGGACGGTGCAAATTCACTCAAGTAGACTCAGAGACCTTCGATTCGCTCGGTAAAAAAAAATAACCTTTGTTACGTGCCTTTAAATTTTAATAAAATAAAAAATTACTTCTGCCACAACAGTTGTATTGTTTAATTTACAACAAATATCAATAATAACTTTATTTCTTCAACGCATTCTTTTGGCACAAAAAGTTGCCAGATAAATTTCCTCTGCCGCCCGGTGAATGGGCAAGTTGATTAATAAAAATGTCCATCCATACTGGCATAAGAATGTAAGTAAATTGGCAGGTGATGGATCGAGTTCAAATTCAAACGGCGCTTGTGGAATAACAATATGGACGACACTTCCAACGCATATTGATCAATCGCAAATCAATTTGTTGAAGTGAAAACTTCTGCGCGTTGAGCACTTTTTGGTAGGGGGTAACAATGTGATTCGCGTGACCGTGACTGACATACTCGCGTGACCGACACGCTCGCGAACAGCGACATGCTTGCAACATATAAATATACTACATTCGAAATTAAACTTTAATGACTTAGTGTTAAGGTTTATATTTTAATAATTTTAACTAAAAAAAAACGTTTTCACTTCTATCGGCACCGGCAGTCTCTATGACTGGCAATTTTTTTTTGTATGCAACTTTTGAGTGAGGATTACTGGCTTTTACAAGATTTTTATGCGATATAGTACATTACTGCAGCGGCCAGCATAACAGGCATTGAAGGACGAACGTGTAAATGTGTGCCAAGGCGAAGCCGAGGCACACATACGTGAGTCCATCAATGCCTAGTTGTGGCCAAGGCTTGTATAGTGCTTTTCTCAAATAATGCGCGGAAATTAAAACTAAGTATATTTTTCTTACGATTTTGGCGGTAACAAGTTTTCTATTACGGCTCTTGCCACCTCTTTTCAGATGGCGTTAAAATAAGTTCATCACACTTATTGTCTTCACTTGAACACATTTTTTCAAATACATTTCAAAATCAATGACGAACAACAACAATAATTTTTCCCGCGTTATAGTGTTCATTTTTTTTTTTCAATAAACAGCTTTCTATTTGCAAGCTAGTTCGAAATTTAAATAAAATCTTTGATAAGTTACGGAGTAAATGATCGTACCATTTTTAAATTAAACGACAGATATGAATTTACTATGTAATTTATTTGGCCGCTAAACCACGACAGATATGGATTTTCATACAACATTTGCCGGCCGCTGCTCGCATGTATTTGACCAGTACGGCAAGTTCGATTTATCTCGAAGAAGGTTGTCAAAATAATGCTCAAATTTCCAAGCATGTTTGAGAAAAATATGTATCTTGGTAACTTTAGCCAAATTTTTGGATGTACGTATCTATCTCAAGAGTCTATGAGACAAAGTTATAATCGTACTGCCAACGCTTAAACCCAAATTGTTTCACTAGCTGATGCCCCGACTTCGTGCGAATTGAGGTTTTTTTTTGGTGCCCGCGGGAAATCTTTAATTTTCTTGGATAAAAAGTAGTCTATATGTTATTCCAGACTATAGACCTAATCTATCTCTGTGCCAAATTTAAAATATATAATATAAATATATAAAAAAAACGTCAAGGTACGTGACATCAAACTGTAATTTTGAGTAATATTGAAAGTGTTGACAGTATGGTACCAGGGTGGTTAATACCATCCCTTAAAGCAGTATTACTTCTAATTAACCGTTTTTTGTCACGTACCTTGACGTATATAAGATAAGGATTATAATTCTAAAAAAAAACCTCAACAATATTAAAACAGTACGGCTTTGTGCGATTGTAGAATGCCACCAGTTTGGGATGTAGCGGGCCGGTTGGTATGCATCCTGCGAGATCTTGTGAGCGCATTCTCTCCGCGTGCGCAGCCTAAACTAAATACATAATGTGGTCCCGACCACTTCCATTCACATGGGCGAAGTGCTCGAAAAGTATTCCGTGATTATCTGCCCGTAAAATCTTTAAAGCTTGACCGCTGATTCCTTTTATTAAAATTAGATAGATAGATAGATGAATAGTTTATTAGTAATAAGTACAATAATTGTTAAGTAGCTTCTATAATATAGTTTAAGGTCAATTACCACGTAACCCTAAATAATGCACACATGAAGGAATACAAAGTAAAGTTAACTAAAAACTAGATATGCAAAGGCGGCCTTATTGCTTACTGAGCAATCTTATTGAAAATTCTTCTTGTTCTGCTTCAAAGCAACGAAGGTTGGTTGTCAGCTTCGCATATTCCTGGTAATTCGTGAGGTAAAACCAATATTTTTTTTATTCAAGTAGACTTCCAACAAGTGATTTTGAATAGTCGAGTGAACCACTGGTTCGGAATGCCGTTCCTACCGAGAAGAACCAGCACGAAAATGGTGGCCCTATTGACTGTTCGGTTGATACTACTATATTAAACAATACAGGGAATCATCTGATGGTAAGTGATGATGCAGTCTAAGATGGTAGCGGGCTTATCTGTCAGGGGCATGGGTATTATATTAAACTCATATTCCTAACGGCATCGTATCCGATCGCTAAATCGATTGGCGGCATGTCTTTGTCGGTAGGGTGGTAACTAGCCACGGCCGAACTGGGGAAAATTCAGAAATTATAAATTCCCAAATAGACCCTGCCGGAGACCGAACCCGGGCCCTTTGCACGTTATGACAATAGCGCTCAACACTGCGCCATGGAGGTCGTCAAAAAACTAAAAAACGTCCCTAAATAAGAAAGAATTTAAAAACACGACCGTCAACAATATTAAATTAATATTGCTTCAATCGATGGTAGTATACCCCGTCCTGCTTATAGTCGGTGTTACTTTGCGATAACCTTTATTAGGTTAAGACACCTAGCAGTTTGTTCATTTGTTGTTGTTAAAAGCTGGTAAAGCTGCTTAAGTAAGTAGCTTACTTAAAAGGGAATTGCAAAACTATTCAGGTGTTTAACGTAAAAGCGTTTTTAATGCACCTGCCATTATATTACCTACTTGAAATCATGCCGTCGAACTAAATATTTGGTCACACAACTCATAGTGGCACAAGGTTGAGCCGCGGGCAAAAATTAGTCATAAAATGTTATTTTATTTGTAACTAGATGATGCCCGCGATTTTATCCACGTGGATTAAGATTTTTGATTCCCGCAGAAACTCGTGAAGTCAGTCGCCTATGCCCTTCCCCGGGAATCCTCTATACCAAATTTCATCAAAGTCGATTGAAAAGATGGACCGGGAATGCGTAGCAGACAGACAGACACACTTTAGCATTTATAATATTAATATAGATTACTATGTTTTTGTATTAGAAACAGCATCACATACCATTATATTATTTTCGAATCGCATATATTTTAAGTTTTCTGTAGCCAATAAAGTCATCGCCATTGTGTTTAACCCTTTTTAAGTCCATAATTCGATGGTTGAGATAATGCTCAGTACAAATTACCTAGTAATCACGCGAACCAATCACGACCCATCTCGGCCGATTACCCCTCTACCTTTTAGACCTCTGCCTGAAGGCGAACACATTCAAAATGCAAATATTGTGCACTTATGTACGTTGATATACCCGCTTTACTTAGATATACACTTGAACTAGCTGATGCCTGCAATTTCGTCCATGTGGATTGAGGATTTTTGTTTACCGCAGGAACTTAATTTTCCGGGTTAAAAAGTGTTATTCAAGACTATAATCTATCTAAGTGCCAAACTTCTATACTAGCGGCTTACTGCCACTTGTTTGATGTCGTTTTAACTCCGAACTATGTAAGAGTCTAATAGCCTCCACCTCAAGCCCCTTGGAAATTTAGTCATCAATGCTACAATGGTAATTGATAGGACAGTAAGTCTGAAAAGACGGCTATGGGAAAATGGTGCTAAAAACAAAATCATAAAGGTCATTTTCTCGAAACCGCCTCTTCTGACTTACCGCTCTATCAATCACCGCGACAGAATGTCTATCCGCTCTTGGAGGAATGTATATAGTTAACAAAAGCGCGTTATAGAAATCCACGGAAGAAAAATGGTGTTTAAAACAAAAGTATTCAGACTTACCGCTTTATCAATTACCACGGCAGAACGTCTAACAAAAGTGTGTTATAGAATTCCATGGTAATGAGTATCTCGGGCGATGTGTATCAATGCACTTGTAATACATTTCGTATTCACCAGGCGGCGATGCAACGCCGACTACGCCTCTCGCCGGCTTTACTGGAAAATCATGTAAAAATCGGTCGTTTTTATTCCGTGCGCAGACGTTTTATTGGCGGTTCCCATGGCTCTAATTTTCGCGGATCCGTCTAAAATATTCGCTCGGTATGTCACCTGGGCTGTATGTTAACAGGGCTTTGCTTTGCATACCTATTTGAGAAAAGTGTCCGCGTGGCTCATACTAACAGGTACGTTGGTAGTTGGTAGGCTGTGTAGGTCATTGATCATTGCCAGACCGCATTTGTACCTTATAGGTATCGATCGAGGCTCTATAGTAATTATAGTTGATTGCCTAACCCATTGGTAACAAGTGAAATTAATTTAACGAATTAAAAAATACGACTACCCTGCCATATTATTTTTGGAGTTTACCTCCAAAAGAAGCGATTTGCATATATACGAGTACCAAGCCTTTGGAATCTTATTCACATTTTTTATTAAATGATATTTTTTTGTGAATCACTAAATATTGTGCTATAGTGTTATATATATTTGGAATCTACTCATCATTTTCTAGATGATGATTATATAGTTAATCTTATTTTCAAATATTTTTTTTCAATTTTAGTCTTTAATGCGGGACCATGGTCACCCCATCAATTTTAAAAAAAAATTTACTAGCCTATTTCACCCGGAATAAGCTAGGGATTCTAACGATACCTCATTTATCAAAATCGGTTCAGGCGTATAGAAGTTATGATGGAATATACAAACTCACATACATACATACATACATACATACATGAACCCTGAAAACAATATACTCCTTTTTTCAGGCAGTCGTATAAAAAGAAAACAATCAACGATAATCAAGTATGACTATCAATGTAAAATTATTTATCGAAAAAGATTAAAAATAAGAAACGAGGAATTATTCCCACATTAAAAAAATATTGCAGTATTCGAAATTCAAAAGGTTCTTATTTAATATAATGTTTATTGCTTCTGTTGTTTTTTATTTATAAGTACTCGATGCCTAGACACCTACTGAAATGGAAATAGTGAAATTCGCTTAATTAAATAACAATATTATTATTGAAATAATGATAAATACAACCTGTCATAGAACTCTTCTTTTATAACCCGATGTTACAACCAATAAGATGTCATAGATTTCGTGAATCTCGTTAGCAGTGATTTACATATCCATAGATATGTGGAGATAGTGATGTGACTCCGTCGCGTCGCGTCTATAAAAAGGTGCTTCGTTAGTGCGGCACCCCTATCCGCCGGCTAAATATAACCGGGAAGCGAACCCGAGACCGCACGTGTCCTCACTCGGTGTACTTGAATAAACTTCTTTACTTTTTTGTTTCTATTTCGATCATTGATACACTAACAGCTCTAGATATACACTACTTTTTCGTAAATAAGTATCCAGCATTTTAACAATATATGCTTGTATTTTAACCTGATTTGACAAGCTGCAAGTTTTTATACTGAAAAAAACCGTTTAGGATGGATGATTACTAGTATATCGAACAATTATTCGAAACTGATGTAAGGCTCATTTTTGAATAATTGTTCATACATTAAGTAAAAAAGCATTGAATGAGTGAGTTTGTGAATCAGATTTCATTTGGCTTATAACTATCAACTAAATATTTTTGTCTGAATTTTACAGTAGTCTATATGACTTTTGCAATAAAAACACGCAAATCTATCAGATATCAATTTATCGGTTTTCCTGGTGTTAAAAGTATTATGTTACTGATATTTAATTTAAGAAATTTTGCTTTTAAAATCTAAAGTTATACATAAAACACGTGAAAATCATGAAAAACAGTTCGTAAAAATCGTGACTATTTTGTTGTTACATTCTTTGAGAGTTGTGTATCGTTGTTATGTTATGACAGTTTAAAATTTTTACCTTTTAATTTTACCGTTAGGGAAACATCAATGCATTGAAAACCCCGCAAAAACGACCCACTCGATAGTCGAATAAAAAATCGATTCAACGTATTCATTCGATCATTTTATCGAAGGTCAATCGGGATATAAAATTAAAAAGTATAAGTAGCGTTCGAACTCGGAACGGGTTCGAATTTATTAAATTTCAAATATTACTATACCGCTGGAAGGTATTACAATTTCAAATTTGGAACGCGAAGCTTCCACTTTTGATTTCAATGAAACTTGTGGGTTGGTATTATTGTACCTATGGGCGATGGCTGACCACAAGTTACTACGGTGTGGTATTTGAATAGTTTAAACAATACAATATTTTTCTTGAAATTTTCTTATTCCTGCTGACTCTACATGTACCTAGAGCACAAATCACAATCATTATTTAATACACTCAGATTTAAGGCAGACCACTTATCTTTACTCTACCGTGCGGTTTACGAGGTTGAATCGCCTTTGCCTATGCTTTGCCTACCTATTCCAAGAAGACTTAGTTATGATTGGAAAATGGCATATACAATACTGCAATACAATACTGCAATACTGCACAGATAATAGAAACAAGGTTGAAACAACCTCTTTCTGTTATCGGGGATCACATTACTTAACTATTTGCCAAAACTCTTACGCGATTGGCTAAAATCTATTAGAAAGTTAACCTTCAGCCATAATTATTAATAATTGAAATTGTAATTTGTAACTGTATGCTGTATACAATAAATATGCTGTGCCTAATACTGTGTGGGTATATTAAGACACATTATATACTGTGGAACCCGCATCAATCATTGTTACAGTCTATTGTTGTGATTGGTTGAATTTATGGTATTCTTACTGCGACAATGAATTTTGACCAATAGCGGAAGAGTGTTCACCAATCAGAGGTGATTGCGATCCTTGCAATAAAGCAATTATTATTTTCTCAAACATGCATGGAAATATTGTCATTATTTTCGAAAAAAGAACACGCGAAGTATCGAATTTTCGGACAAAGAAAATCAAATCGATTGCAGGAGCGTTTTTTGAATTTGGAAGATTACAACGCTCCTGCAATGTTGTATGAAACGGCGTGCTGGGGCTATTAAATACTCTTTGATCGGATCTCTTTTGTCATTCTTGGCATACCATAGACTCTTTGCTTAGTACAAATTGGTGACTGTATAGCCATAAATGCGTTTGCCTGTCGGCACAGATGATAAAAAAAAATTGGCGGCAAAGCTGAAAATTCGTCTTGATTTGTTATTTATATACTTAATAAATATAAATTTAATAATAAGTAATATGAGTTCCAACGGTTCAGAGAGTGAAATGGAGATTGATTGTACTCCACCAGATTTAAGATCAGAAGCCAAATTGGCAATGGAAAACCTGCTTCCAGCGAAGTCCAAAAAAAATACATGAAAGTATATGAAAATTTTATGAGTTGGAAAAACGAGAAAATAGTGACATTTTCTCCGAAACAATATTTTTGGCGTATTTTAATGAGATTGCTAAAACTAAAAAGCCATCTACATTATGGGCAATTTATTCCATGCTGAAATGTACAGTTCATGTTAAAAACGGCATTAACTTGAAAAATTATGGGAACTTAACTACTTTTCTTAAACTAAAATCGACTGGTTTCAAAAGCAAGAAATCGAAAATTTTTACTGGCGAAAACATAAAGCAATTTTTAATTAAAGCCACCACTGCCATTGCCCATCTGCAAACCTCATCAGAAGTTAAACAAACAAACATAAATGTACCAGGGAAATCAATAACATTTTCTTTTAGTAATTGCCCCAATATATCTAATGTAACTTTTAATATTAATTAAATTTAATGTATAACATAAAAAGTAGGTTTTATTTCCCTGCATTCTTTTGAGAAAAGTACTATATATGCCTCGGCGGAAATGGCAATTGCCTGTCTCGTATTAGTGAAGTCCTCGCCTGCGGCTCGGCCTTCAAACTCATACTCGACCTGCAATTGCCTATTTGCCAGCCTTTGCAATAATGTACTATTCCCACAAACATAGCTGGCCCATGGCCAAAAATGGAAGTGTTTTTTATGCATATTTAGTTTTAGTTTTATTGTTTTTTCATGTTATAAACTAGCGACGCTGTCACCAGGTCAGATAAATTTGTGGGACAATACATATTTTTACGTAATAAGACGACAAATCAATAATCTATTCGACATTTCCATCATTAAAATTTTCGCTTTTAACTTGTGTAGGTATAAACTTTTTTTAACATGAATACTTACTGAGGCCGCATAGAAGCTAAAGAGAGTTAATTACAATGCGCAACATTTAATTGTAAAACAGTGAGAAACCAATTCAACATTAAAAATATATTAACAGCACGATAATTAACTTTCCGTGACCGTACAATAAGCAAAATAGAAACAGACCTAGGCCTTGTCTGATGCCTTTGCGGTCGCCGATTCAAATCCGCTCGAAAGCTCAATTTGCTCACTTCAATAGTTTTGTTTTAAACAACCATATCTCCTAAACTATCTCGAGAATAATTCACTGTAACGCATGCGTCGAACGCGATCATTGCAATGAAACGAAAAAGGACTCTACATAAACAGCGTTAATGTTAAAATTCCATTAATAATAAATCGATGCGAAAACAGTATTAAGTTACAAATGAAAATAAATTTTGCTTACAGGTTTTTAAAGTTGAGTTTTGTTTGTGGTGAAGGTGTGTTTATATTGTTTTGAGATGCAAAAACTGAAGAATTCAGTCTTAAAGATGACCGCGCACCGATTTTCGAAATACGAGGAGCGAAATCCGAAAGCCTGATTTTTTGTACCGCCGAGGATAGTTTTTAATTATTGTCAAGCTAATTAAGTTTTAGGGATCTCTTGTGGAATAAGAGAGGCCTCAACATCATTGAATTTATAGCATAAATTTTTATTTTCTACACATAAGTATATATATAAGAACATGAATTTTTATATTATAGCTTACTAGCTGATGCCCACGACTTCGTACGCGTTGATTGAGTTTTGATTCAAGCGGGAACTCGTTAATTTTACGAGATAAAAAGTAGCCTGTATGTTATTTCTGACTATAATCGCTCTGTGCCAAATTTCATCCAGATCCGTTCAGCCGTTCATCCATCCAAAGGCTAAAGTTTGGATGGATGAATGTTTAATGTGTGTGAAACCCTCAATCCACGCGGACGAAGTCGCGGGCATCAACTAGTTTTACATAAACAAAATTAACAACAAACCAGAATTCAGTTAAAGCAATAACTCTCCGTAATGACGGACAGTTTAAACAAGTAGCCGGTTAAAGTGGCGACGATTACCATCAGATGGTTGATGGTCACCGCGATAAGCCCGGCTTAACCTCACGCGTGGCACGGGCCGTAAACTGTGATGATATGATGTGATACCATCAGGAAAACTACTACTCATCACGTTCTAATGGGTCAACTTTTACCTTAATATTTTCGTAGGTACTCAAAGGTCATGATGATAAGTAGACCCGTTGTGTTTGGTGAGTGATAGAAGTGACGCCACGCGACGCGACGCGATACGATGCTATAGAAAATGACAACCGCGGATTTTCTTTCAGGCTAGACTTGGTAGGAATGGCATCCCGCACCAATGCACTAATATAATTGATAAAAATGCAATGATCTCCGCCAGGATGCAAATCTTTGTACCAAATTTCATTAAAATCGTTTGAACAGATTGGCCGTGAAATGGCCGTAAAAGCGTAGCAAACAGACATGCACACTTCCACTTTATATTAGTATGTATATTGTATAAATAAAATTATATTTTACGTCTGTCTTTCTTTCTAAGAGTCTGAATACGGAACCAAAGGTTCTAAAGACATGGTTGTCCGAATTTTATGACTTGTTCGGAAGCTGTCGACTCACAAAAACTGCGCTTGTCTCGTCGGGTGTTTGGATTTGGCGACTTTTTTGACAAGACGAATTAAGATGCATTCTATGTGGACACTGGACGTTCCGAACCAGTTTTTTCCTACACTTGTTTTGGATTAATTAATATGCAAACTGGCTGAGGGAATAAAAACAATGTTTTCCATCTTTAATTACTGTGATAAATCTTTATATTACCAAAATCATATGCATGGCTAGGGTTTGGAATATACTCTACTGAGATCTGAGTTTCCTTCCAATAACAACTTCTTTAAAACGAGTGAACAGGCATCTTCTATACCTACTCAAACGCGTAACATTATTGTGGCCAATTAAACGCGGGCCTATAAATTGTATGAGATAAAAATATACGAAATGTACGATTTCGTTTTGTGTTTGTCCTATAGAATTGTTCTAAAATAATTTTATGGAGTTGCACGATAGTTCCTGTAATTATTTCTAGAAGTGATCTGAATTTTATACCAGGTGTACATAATTAAACCTAATAGCGCAAAGTTCCACTCCAATCTTCTATAGTAAAAGTAACTTATAAATGCGTTAAAGTTTGGATGGATAGATGGATGGATGTTTGTTACTCAATCACGCCAGAACGGCTGAATGGATTTGGATGAAATTTGATATTGAGGTAGATTATAGTCTGGAATAACACAAAGGCTACTTTTAATTCCGGAAAATTAAAAAAATCCCGCGGGAATCAAAAAACTTCAATCCACGCGGACGAGATCGCTGGCATTAGCTAGTAAAAGTAACAAGCCTCAAAAGTTACGCTACGTAATCAGAATCTAAGGACGAGAAACAATAAGCGCAAGGGAGGCCGCTAACGAGAAGTAACGCGACTCCGAAACCGATACGTTCATTAGCTCCAAGCTTATCCTGCCGCCCTGGTCCCGAAGATTACGCAACGGATAATAAATTTAACGAGCCGTGATGAAATTTTAGGTACATCATTAAGGGACATCCGTTCATATCCTGGAAATAAGTTGCACATACCGGAGTTGAAGATAGTAAAAGTGAAATAACTTATGTTTTCTTTGAAAAATACAACCCGGGGCGAGTCAGTTAGTATTTCAATAATTGTAGTCATCATAATCTCAACCTACCCGTAGCCTGCTAGTGTGTGATAGTTCACCACGCTGAACAGGCCTGTATTGACAGATTTCACACACTATAAATAACTTTCTGGTATGAAGGTTTCCTTACGAAGTTTTAAACAATGTTAGCAAATGATATTTAATTCCTGTTCAAAAGGCACAATATTTCGAAAATTTTCACCTTCCAATTTAAACCTGGGATTCAAACTCCGGACTTCTGAAATTAGGACCAAAGTCTACCAACAGATTATCCATCGGTTCAGTTTTAATTTTGTAATAATACCTGCCTGTTACGTTAGCCTGAATGACAATACTACCATATTGATGTTAGCAATAAGATTTTTTCCATAAGTATTGTATAACTTTTTGTACATTTCATGAAACAATAAAGACATTTAAAAATCAATATAATCAAACTGAATAAATATTATAAATGCAAAAATCTGTCTTATCATTAGTCTGTCTACTACGATTACTGTTTCAACGGATTTTGATGAATTTTAGTGTAGAGGTAGGTTACATGCTAGGGAAGGTATTATAGGTCAAATGTATCTCGGAAAATTAAGAATTTCTCCCGGGAACCAAAAAGCTTAATCCACGTGGACAAAGGTGCGGGCATCAGCTAGTCTATAATTCCATATCCATACCTACTAAAATTATAAATGCGAAAGCGTGTCTGTCTGCTACGCTTTCACGACCTAACTGCTCAACCGATTTTGATGAAATTTGCTACAGAGATAGGTTACATCCAGGACAAGGAAGGACATAGGTATTTTTATCCCGGAAAATTAGGAATTTCCCTCGAGAATGAAAAAAACTTAATCCACGCGGAAGAAGTCGCGGGCATCATCTAGTAATATATATATAAATTTAATTCTAATTCAAACTTCTAAACCTACAACAAATGCTTGGACGGGACTAGGGTCTGATAATTCTGAAGAGCTCCTAAATTATCCCAATAGGCATCGGAGCCCGCATCAAAACAATTGGTTCGTTCACCCGCCGTGAATCACGTCCTCCGTTGGCAGCGCTCCTAATAGCCAGCGGCATTCATCTCGTGCCGTCGTCGCATCATTCCTGGCCTGTTCCGACGACTGACGGGGTGGTGGAGCCCTGACAAATTGACGAACGCCACCAATCACCCGCTGTTCATTCATTGGAGCGCCTACCTGGCGGCAAAATAGTGTGCTTTATGTCTGCTCGAAATTAGCTCCGATTCTCTGTGTTGCTAAAGTGTGGGATATTGACTATACCAAAAGTTTGATATGGGGCCATACTGCCAACGCTTAAAGCTATATTGTTTCATTATTGTTGACTTTCATGTTTTAGAATTAAAATCCTTTTTGTAGGAACGTGACAACCAACTGTAGATAAGAGTTGTATTGCTTGCTCCAAATTAGCTCCGATTCTCAGTGTTGCTGAAGTGTGGGATGTTGACTATACGACTATACCAAAAGTACGATAAGATAGCCCTTTTAACGTTTGTGCGCTCATGAAGTATAGGAAAAATTTACAACGTTCGAAGGAACAATTACTGTACTTTATTGATATATGTTTGTTACTCCATCACGCCAGAACGACTCAACAGATCTGGATGAAATTTACCACAGAGCTAGCTTATAGTCAACAAAACACACAAATAACACTGCTACTTTTTATCCCGGAAAATTTAAGATTTTCTTAATCCATGAGGGCGAAGTCGCGGGCGTCAGCTAGTATATTATAATATCAGATACTTACTATAGAAGTAAAATAACTATCGTGCGATCTTATTACATGAATGGCGTATCTTGTTATCCACCTTTTCAGTTACGAAACGTATCCTCTGGCAGCCGCCGCCGTGTTCCGATGACATCGTCAATTATTTGGCAAGAAAACACCGCATTCTGGGTCACGATGACCAAGATCATTTACCCTCGAACCAATTTCAACCCTAACCAATAAAAATACAGTTTATATTCAAACGACTGGAGGTGGGAGAAAATTGGATTGCAAGATTGATAAACAAAGCAGATATCGACTTTGTGGTTTGGTTCGTGTATTTTTGGATGATCAAAAGAAAATGGCCGTAAATACTTGTAAATTCGTATATTTTATGTAGTTTGCACTTTCATTAGTTGAAAATCATTGGATCTGGTCCTTTGTTTATTTTAAATCCAAATATTTATTAGGACGAACTAATTGCCTGACAAATCAACGTACAACTCTAACCGCTGGGGCTAGAAACTTGAGATTTTGCATCTAGGTTCTTCCTATAACCGAGATCCTATATATACTCACAAAGATGTTTAACCCGAGGGAAGCCAGGGTGGGTCAGCTATTCATATTCACAAGTATCAATAAAGTACAATCAAAGAACAGTAGGTATCAATGAAGCATTGGCTGAGTCAATTCTTTAGAGCAACATATATTCATAATATTGTAAGATGATTGATTTTTTAAGGATTTTAGTCTTTCCTTTGCTATTGACAACATTTTCCTTCAATTCTATTACGTCTCTACCACAAAATTCAACTGTTATAAGTCTTACTTAGTTATCAAAAACGGTAAGATAACTATGTCAAAATACTTCACAGTATCAATTCAATTTGCATTTAAAACTTAAAAGGCTGATCTAATCCATATTGAGTTAACTACATCACTATTGACTCACTCCAAATAACCAAATAGTGTAATCGATATGTCGTTATCGACACACGGAATGGATATTTCTTATCTCATCTAATTCTTATCTATAAGTTTCAACTTGTATCAAGAAAACCTTTCTTAAAATAAACTTTATTAAAATCTTCCAGCTGTTATCTGACCTCGTCAACATCTCCAGCTAATAACAAAGCCTAATGACCGAAAGTGTAATGGAATATCAGAAGAAAATCGATATTCCGAAATCGAGAAGTGGAATCGATATTCCTGATCTCATCAGTTTGACGCCGGTCGTGTTCGCTTGATTTACGGACGCTCGTTACAAGTACCATAATGAGTTGCGCCTGCGTTTTGATTATGAGCGGGCATTTTTAAATTAAGAACTCGTCGATTTGTTCTGCTGGTTAGTTGCGAAAGGTTAGGTTATTAACGGATATTTTTGGGTGTTCTATTTTTGAATGTTATTTTTTTTTAATTTTGGCATATTTTTATAATGATTATTTTTACCTGATCGATTTTTAAAGATTTTATTTTGTACCTACAGGTCGAATTGGGTTGCTAACAATGGGTATTTTTGGTATTTATTATTTTTATTTTGTTTTTCTGCTTAATATTTAAGTTATCATTTTAAATTTTGTTTCAGGTAAGTAATCGTTTTCTTTGCTAGATTTATTCAGTTGTGGTAAGACTCATTTTTACTATTGTTCACACTTCTTAGAATTACACAAGAAACGTCATATATTTTTTATAAACCTCCCACCAGACCAGGCCAGAGAAAATTCAGAAATTTTAAATTCCCAAATTGACCCTGCCTCGAATCGGACCCGGGACACTATAAGACCGCAGTGCTTAACACTGCGCCAGGGTGGTCGTCAAAATACGCAAAGAGTAATTTTTAATATTTATCATACGATTTAAAAGAGAAGATATTTTTCTCTAAAATCTAAAAATAATAACCAACTCTGCACTAGGGAGGATTAGGTAAAGAGTCACTCCAGTACTCCGGTTGCGAGTCCCTTAGGGAGCTATTCTCGGCCCTCTTGCTCGAAAAAATGTTTTTCCCTCTCACTAAGTGCTGTATTTATAGAAATAGTCGGACGCCTTGGTTTCTATTTAGTTTTAACTTTAATTTAATCTCCATTTGAGAATGTGCCTGTATGTTTTTCTACACGTCAGATGATTCTAATTATGTTTCTGGGGGAATTCGATACTGTGATACTTCGTATTTTGTAGCCTGGTGGTACCTGATGCGATAATATTTCACTAAGAATTTTAATTGATTTTGAAAAACTAGGCCTATATACATTTTAAAGGTATTGGGGCCAATTTTGTTTGGTACTATCTCCTAACTAAATTGACAGCTCTATTTATGTTGCTATCCATTTCATAATACTCCCTAAGGAAAAGGGAGCACTAATTTTAGAGCTGCGATTTTAGTAAAGAGAAAGTACTAAACAGAATTTGCCCCATTGTTTATTTATTTCAGATTAGATGATGCCCGCGACTTCGTCAGCGTGGATTAGAGTTTTTTGATTCCCGCGGGAACTCTTTAATTTTCCGGGATAAATAGCCTATGTCCTTCCCCGGGATACAACCTATCCCTATACCAAATTTGATCAAAATCGGTTGTAAAGATGCGTGATTAAAGCGTAGCAGATAGGCAGACATACACTCTTTCGCATTTATAATGTTAGTAAAAGTATGGATTTTGAATATAGCGTTAAAGGTTCTTAGCAGTATATTATACTTTAATAAATAAAAATATTTATTTATTCAAACAAAATGTATAATTCAATAATAACAATGTTAATTTAGTTTAGTTAATAAAACGACCATTCAAGTACTTGTACACTCGAATGGTCATTAAATTAACTGAACTTGACTTTGACAATCGAAAAATACAGTCCATCAAGTGTAAGTAAACTTAAATGCAGCTAAAGCAACAAAGAACCACAACATTTCATTTCTATCTTTTTCTAATTCAATTTCAAAATAATCTTTTTCTATCAAAATATTATGGTAAGCTTTTTTGTAAACCTTAACAATAATTTTCAATAAAACTAGTGGGATAGAATTCCAATAGGTATTTCAATAAAGCGTATTTGTATATAATATTAACAAAGTATTTTAGCGGAGAGATATTAGAAAATGCTTTTAAAGAAATAATTGGAACGATTTCAAGTTTCCACGCCTGCGTTTGACGTAGACAAAATATATTACAACACTTACTACGTGCAATCGCCTAGGGTTACGTCCTTGTTTTAAAGATATAATTCTAGATTATTTTTAGAGTACGTTCAGAATAATAAGGCTATTAATAAAACAGTCAGCACTTGATGGATAAGATAAAAAACTATGTTGGAACTCCTGTAGCTTTAGTGTAAAGTATGTCCTATAATTTTTGAATTATCACCATAGCTTCACAAATACTTAGTTACTAAATTCAATGTTGGTACGGCCAACATCTTATAATAATCTCGTTATTGGCTAAATATGAATATAGCTATAAGAATATTTTTCACACTGAGTAAAGTAGCAAGTAAGTCTTCTACTGAATATAATATAATAATAATATATATAATAACCAAAAAAATTTTATTTATCTTAAGCTCTATAAGTTTTGAAATTTCAATAAAATTGTGATAAAAATGGCTTGGATAGATTTTTAATGTAGCATCCATTAGCATCTATTACTGCAACAATTTTCATTTAATATCTAAGCACCACGATCAGATTCCATCCCGCGGTTCTCATAGCGTAAATTCATTAAGGAAGCACCATTAATTACATTTCCCATCCAATGCAATGCCATTACTCTCGTACCAAACCAAAACAAACAAATCCTGCAATTATTGTAACCGTGCCACGATAATATTACTGTTTATCGCATCTAAAATAAACTCTATTGCTTTTCATATAAAAGCTATAGCATCTGCATTAACATTAGGGGTTCCATCTGCTTTCGCTATAACAGCATCTTCGGCAGTTTTTTGATTTGCAAACGTAACCTTTATTTCTATAGCATTAAGTTCGTTGGCATTCTCATTATTATTATCAGTTGGTATTCCTGAATCCCCGTCGATGTCTCCGAAATTCTCAAGATATTGAAAGATTAGCTGTGGATGCTGTATGTCCCCATAAATAATATATCCCGAGGGGTGCCGTGATGGATTGTCTGTCTGTCTATCCGCATTCTATTAGTTAGGAATTCTTAAAGGGTGGATCTTGGGGTGCTTGCTATTATTAGAAACAACCAATGTTGGCTTAGGAATTGATACACTCTCCTTTCATTAGTAAATGTTGTGTTATAAGGGGCAACGCTTGTGTATAGGTAGCTAACACGAATCCATGCCAAAAATAAAAGAAAAATTACTTTGTTCTTATACCTATGAATATGATTATGGAATATCTACACAACATCTTCTACAAATTACAAGAAATCTATTGTTTCAGCTTTTATTTACTCCATTAAATAAATGACTTTTTTTTTTTATATCTGAACATGTTGTCCACCTTGGTCGTTTGTCAGTGATCACTTTATTTGTGTTAAAAAATGATTTATCAAAACTTGATATTTTAAAAGCCTTTCAAGTGCCAACAATAGAATCTGCGAAATTACCCTAAAAATAAATCGTAATTCGTTCTACGAGTTCAGTTGAAAAATTTATACAGTTTGTAGAACTTGATATTTTTACTTTTCCTACATACATTACCGTTATATTTTATGTTAGGAAACTTAGAGTCATTAATTTTTCTATCGACATTGGAAGATTTTATCAGCGTGATGAACTACGACTTTGATGAGCTGTTTTGGTTCTTAAAGCAACAGCTTTATGGGTTACTATGGCGTATGTGTTTTGTAATAAAAATTCATAGTTTTCATCCATAACGCGTCGGAGTCCTAATGATAATCTTACACGCAATGAAAATCGTATCGGATCTGGTGAAAACGAAAGTTAGATTATAATAAATTAATGCAGAGTTTTTTTGACAAATAGCGGCACCTATGTTGGTTTTCCTCAGCTGGATAAATTTCTCTATGTTGCTTTATGTTGCATGTTGCTGCGGATCAAAAATAAAATGTACTATATAAATTACGAAGGTTCTATATAAATTACTTACTACAATTTTTCCCAATGTTCTAACTCGTCTTTTGATATTATGTCAAGTGGCATTGGTTTCTCTTTTCTAATCCGGCTCAATATTAGTAGCACGTGTCTCCTGTTAGAATGATAATGACTAAAGCCCGCAGTTCACCACGCTGGCAATTGAGTATTTGACAACTTGTTAAATAGGCAATCTTCATCAAACGCTCGCCCAAGCGACATACAACAATACAATCGTTCCATACAAGCTCCTATACCAATATAGGAGCTTGTATGGAAACACAGAAAAAGGAATCTGCTTATTACTATATGTTGTATATAGCTGTGTATGAAATACTTGTGACGTCATCAAAATTTTGATTTTCGACGCACTTTTTTACTTTTATCTATATTTTAAAATTGTTGACAAACTAAAAATAAAAGAAGACTAGATTTAACGTCTTTTGGAAGGTCCTATGTCCTCTCAAGTTGCCCTTTTTAAAATTTAATAATGGTTTGACGGACAGCCTAAAATGTTGATAACAAAAATTTTCGGGATATTAAATTCCCCAAATCTCTTATCGGTCATAATATTCGCACAAGATGTGTTATCCTTATCATTTATCAGTAAAGTATCACTTATCGAACTTCTCAAGTGTCTGTGATATTTCCCATGTTGTGTTGTATCAAGGTTTATTGTCGATGTTCCGAGTTTATACTCTATGGTTTATGATCCGATGATTTATGGCCGATACAATCTTTTACTGGCGGTATATACCTTTAAGTAAGTGACAAGTGTAACGTTAGATTTAAGTTTATTAATAATAATTTATCTCTATTTGTGTATCTATATAATGATAGAAAAGCCTTCAATGGAATATTTTTGAAAATCTTATTTTGTGAATCACCTTTATCTATCGCCTCATCTCAGAATGAGGAGGGTTATTTTAATCGTCTACCACACTGGCCAAGTGCGGATTAGCAGACTACCAAGCTAAGCTAAGCTGATGATATTATTTAGAATTTGTCTACGTTAGATTAATGAAATTATTACATAAATAAGTAATTTTATTTATGCTTTTCTAATATATATCTAAATTTCGCATTTCACTGTAATTCACTGACAAAATTCATAATTAAAAAAGTTTAAATTGGTATGGCACATAAGAGAATTTAAAATTGATTCTTTTCCTCCAATAAAAGTTACAAAACACACAACACAGTTCGACAAAATATCACCTGTTTATAGCGGATTGATCTCCGTCGTTTCCAATAAAAACTTCCCTAACTTCCTGACAACCAGGACCTTCCGATGGACGTTGGTTATTTGATATTTTATTATTTTCTTCTATAAGTTTTTTTTTCATTTTTCTTTTCATTGTTTTCTTTTTTGATGGATTTATTTTGGAAAGTGTGCCAAAACACTGTTAGATCTGATTAGATACTCCACATTCTAGTTGTTTATATATAATATATTATTATATAGGCGTCTCTTATGATATGAGTCTATACCTGTCTGCCATCGTACTGCAAGATATAGTTGACCAGCCAACCGTAGTAGTAATTCAAAACATGGTTAAATTTCAAAACAAATTTCCATAGAGTCCAAAACCAAACAAAATTCCAAACTTTACTCCTCAATAATATTTTTTGTAAAAACAAAGTAGTCTTACATTGAATATTGAAATAACAGAAAAAAAAAACTTCTGACCATGAATCCGCAGCAAGTTAAAAAAGTATAAAAGCTACCCCGTACGCATTAAGCGCAAAATGATGTACCCATTGGTGCTAAAAGCGCACGTAACTTCTTTTGTTTATGGTCGGGAAACATCCGAGGAAGTTGCCAATAGACAAGTTTACTTTGCCGTTCTATTCCCGCATCGACGTGCTTATCGTGGCCATGGAAATGTTCTCTCCTAAGACTCTCCCTGCTGTCCAACTTTGATATTTATCAAGTCACAAGCGACGGCGGTTTTTATAAATGGTTGCCATAGTGGTTTTAGTCCATCAAAATAAATGTAAACTATTCAAAATAGAAATCTTAAAAACGAACGAACGAACTTATCTGTAAGTGAAGTTCGATTCAAAATAAGTGAGCAAGCTTCATTCGACGCGATTTGTATTAAAATGTTCCAGCAGTTTTGAAATCTTCTTGCAGACGTATAACCTATTATTAAAAAATTCTAGCTATCTATGAATTATAATGTGCATTTGCAATACAAAAATGCATTGCGTGCATTCTAATTATTTACACTTATCCGTACGATTAGGGCGTGCTTCATATAACATTACTGTCCCACTACATGAAAATTTGAATGTCTTCCTTCGGTTTCTCTACAATTCCATAGTTCTACTATGTGCCTCTTCGAGATCGCTAACTTTAAATGTATTATTATTTGATTATTCACAATCTGACTGCCAGGCATGTCTTGATAATTTAGAGGGGGTGTAGAAAATAAATAGTTACTTGTGTTGTTTAAAAATATACCAACGTCCAACATTTTATTATTGAGTTGTAAATTTCATATCGCCGTCGTTTGTCAATTGAACCAAACGCAAATAACTTATTCCAATATCAACTTTTTATTATTGAAAGTATTTATATTATTTCACATTGTCTCCTTTCACTTTTTGTTGAAAGTTTAGGCGGTTTAATACACTTAGGGAGGGACGTGTCCCGAAGTTTCCACGGGTTTGTTTCAATCATCTCTCGCTAAGTTCCCTCTTTATATTGAAAGTTTTTCCTTTATTTCTACATGTTTAAGAGCGTTTTCCTCTCTGACAGATTTTACTGTTTGGTTTTGTATATTTGGTTGGGCTTTTACTTGCCTGGAATACTTTTCTTGAGTGTAATATTGTAAGGATATATTGAATTATTCTTAGACAGACTTGTGCTTGACGACAATAATGCTTTGTAGAAATCTTGGTCTAAGCGTGAGCATCCTTCGAGATCAGATCCGATTAAAAATATGTTCAAACCATTAATCTCATAGGTAGTTTTATATTTTTAATTGCAAATCGTCGGAATGAATCTGAATAATTTGGGAATGGCGTTCGTCTTAGTCAAAAATGTGTTCTATGTCGAATAAAATTAAAATATTAAACAATCGTGCTAGTCTATCGCTGTACTTGTGTAGACGAAGAGGGCAGGGGTCACACGCGAAAGGTGTTAAGTTTCAAGGAACAAGCAGTTTTGACCCTAGCTTTATGCAGGACATGAATAATAGAATCCGAAGACTTATTTATTATGTCATTCGTCGAGACTTGAGAATTGAGACGGGTTTTAAATGCCTTAGTAGTTTTTTGTCTTCGTCATGTCGCCGTTATACGAATTGATGTTATGTTTCCAATATTGAGTTAAGTGTAGTACTTATAATACTTCTGCCAATATGTAATAGTAGCTAGATTTTTTGAGCAACGAACGATTACCTTTTGAACATGTTTAAGACAAATAATTTATGCTAGATCATGTATAGTGTACCTACTAGAAGTACATTTTAGATAAATAAATATTTAAAGGGGTTTGATCTTAAGACACGGATTCCAACCTCATTTAAAATACAAAAAAAATCAATTCATTGTATGCATTGCACTTGGCCAGCGTAGTGGAAAATGGCCAAACCCTTCTCATTTTGAGAAGTGATCAGTATTGAGCCGGAAATGAGTTGAAACGATGATGATTATGATGATGGTATTTTTGGATATTACTTAAAAACTATTCGTCATCATTGCTTAAGTTGCTGCCTGAGATGTTTTCAATACAACGCTAAATAGGCAACTATTCATCTATCGGACGTGATTTCCCATAATTTTTTCAACCGTCACAACCAATCCAACACCCAATCAACCGCATCACGGTCACAATGCACAACAACTTGTGTTTTTGTGTGTGCTCTCACCACCCCCGTTCAGCCGTCAGCCGACAACCGACAGCCGTAATCTCACCCGACCCATTGTCGAACCCGCTGCCCCAGAGCAAGTTGCTTAACAATCGGCACATAATGACTCCACTCGTGCTATGTTTTCCTTTGTAATCATCCCCTAGCGCTCCCCTAATGATTTTTCCTTTAGTATTTGTTTTTGTGTGGTAATTGCTGTTTGGTTTCCTTGTGGATTGCTCGCGGGTGCAAACAAGCCGTAAATAAGCAGAGTTTAGGCGTATTCGGGTCTCGCTGTGGGTTACAGATAAAGCCTTGCGTTGTAACCTGTATGTTTTATTGGCAAACTGTACCCACATCCATACTTCTATATTAATCAATACTAAAATTATAAATGTGAAAGTGTGTCTGTCTGTTTGTCTGTCCGCAGACAGATATACAGAATGTCTGTCTGCCACACTTTCACGGTCCATCTTTTAAACTGATATTGATGAAATTTGGTACAGGGATAGGTTGTATCCCGGGGAAGAACATAGGTCTTTTTATCCTGGAAAATCAAACAGTTCCCGCGGAAATGAAAAAAATGTAATACACGCGGAAGAAGTCGCGCGCATCGTCTATTCTAGTATTAAAAATGCGAAAGTTTGGATGGATGTTTGTTTGTTACTCAATCACGCCAGAACGGCTTAAACTTAAAGGATCTGGGTGAAATTTGGCGCTGAGATTATAGATATATTGTCTCTGCAATGCGAGATACGCAGAGACATATTATAGTCTGAACTAAATAAATAAATTTAAGTTTATTGACCAACACTACAATTCATTATACTTAGTACAACTAAACTTATACTACGTGCGGTCAATGGTCAATAACACATAGGCACATTTAATCCCGGAAAATTAAAGAGTTCCTGCGGAAACTACAAAACGTCGATGAACGAAATCGCGGGCATCACCTAGTGTATAAATATAAAAATAGACTGTCAGATAATTTATTCACAAAGACCAGTCAACTTAGTGGTGTTTGACAGGAACGAAAAACCAATTGAAAAAATTCACAAAAGTCATTTCAATATCAATTGTAAAGCAGCGGTCCTAGACGTCGCCCTGAGAGACTCCGACACGTGTTACAGGGCTTAACTGCACTTACAATTAAGCTTTAAGCCTCGGTTAATTAAACTCGGGCCGTATTGTCGCGAAACCCTTTAAGCCGCCTACAATGAGTGCTTTCTGTAAAAACTCCATTGAACACCGTGGCGGCCATTGACGGACAGCTTTATTATTGTTTGAAATTTAAATAGGATCCCGATTGGATTTAAATTGTGGTTTCCGTTATTGACTGTTTAATTTTATGGGATTATAGTTTGGGGTTTAATTTGAATGAATTTGGTTCACGATTTAAGACAGCTTGCTGCGCAAGACTTTGCATACTCCTGATTATTAGTAGTAGATATATCGCCATTGGCTCGTGACTCCATCGCTCCGCCTCAAGAAAGAACGAAGGTCGTTCGTGGAATGAACATACTATTACTTAACAATATTCTATACTCTAAGAATATTCCACAATCTATTATAAACTTGCCTTTGCACAAGTTTAAGATAACCATTAAAAAATGCTCCTGAAAAAAGAAAAGTCGAAGATTTTATAAATGATAAAAGCGCATGGATTTGACTCGCTCCAGCAATGCTCAGGACTGCGGATACTTATGTATCTTTAGATTATTGCAATTATTGTAAACATACTTTATTTTTTTTTCAAAAGAGCAACCACCGAGTTTCGGTGGTTGGTGGCTTCTCGGTAGAATCGGCATTCCGAACCAGTGGTAGATTCATTTGGCTATTCATAAGCACTTGTAAAAGTCAATTGGAATAAAAAACATTTGAATTGAATTGAATTATATTTACTAACCGTACACCATAGCCAATCTTTTTCTTTATCTATACTTATCTACTAATATTAAACAAAATGCGAAAGTTTGGATAGATGGATGTTTTTATTTAATCACGCCATGTGAAATGTGGTACAGAGATTATAGTCTGAAATAATACATAAGCTTCTTTTTGTCCCCGAAAATTAAAGAGTTCTCGCGGGAATCATAAAACCTCAATCCACATGGATGAAGTCGCAAGCTAGTAATTAAGTATTTTAGCATTTTCACTCATATTTTGCCTAATTTATGTAATCTTTACCGGCAACCTGAGATTACAATTTCTATCTCTCTATATCAAATTTATTCTGAGTCTAAAGTTGCTCTCCTATAGATCTCTCTTCCTTTTTTAAAAATAAATTCTATTCTAAATTATTTTAATCTCCATTGTTTTTCCAATGAAAACAATCCAAACTAGATCCTATACACTTCAAACGCGTTAAAACCATTAAAACAATCAATTAAGCATCCCCAATCCCCTAATGATAAAACCCGAACCAAATCGGCATCTAGACCCGATCCCATTTGAATAACACCCGTAAAAATTCTATTAGACATTCAATTAGGCTCCGGAAGTTCGGAGGAAGCTCGTTTGCCTGTAGCCTGACACTGCGTCGCTAATGTGGGTGTGCCGTGCATAGCAATCGACGTCTAGGTATTGGTATTCTAGCACATCGTCTGGATTATATTCATAAACAATATAATTAATGACAGCTATAAGTCCTAGATTATTTAATTGTGTACGTGCATTTTAGTAGGCTTATTTAAAAAAAATCATTGCTAAATGATGTCTGAAAAAATGGGGGAGAACTATGGCAACTCCTTACTGGTGGAAATTCGGATAAAGGTGTTGGTATTAAAGGTTTATTCAAACTTATAATAATCATAATCTTAACCCATTGCCGGCTTTTCTCTACCTTGCCGGCGAACAGATTAAGAATACTTTAGTTCTATTATGTGAATTAAATTTTGGGATTTACTAAAGAAACAAATAGTATCAGGACTCCTTGCTGTATTAATATGAGATTGCCAAGACATTTAACATCATGTCCTACATCATTCATAAGGCATTATAATTGAGGTACTTTTCCAATGATTTATTAATACATGATAGGAATATAGCTGTATTATGATCTACCGTTTAAGGTTCATAAACATTAGTGATTCCTTGGCCATCGACTAAAAGATAATCCTCCACTGAATCGGGAGTCGCTTGCCCATGGTCTACGGTCCCTGAATTATTTATGCCCTCCCGTTCCGTTACATTGAATAGCTAATGACGTGTGATCAAGTGCATATTCTCTGTTAGTTAATATTAATAACCCCAGTTCGTCTGCCCAGCGTCTGAACGTTAACGTGGACGTAATATTGATTGTAGGTTACATGGTTACAAGTTGCAATTGCATCCTGGAAGTCTAGTAGGTATGCATGACTGAATATTGTTTGTTAATTGATTTCTCGAAACGTATGCAAATGTGTTGATAGAATTGGTAACAATAGACGCATTGGCACCTAGACGAAGTTGAATACTTAGAATGAATTTACTGTTTGAATTAAATCCTGCTAAGTACTTGCTATGCCATTAATGGGAAGCGGGTGGATGAGGAAGGCGTAGATCCGTGTTTGGTGGCTTGCTCTCAAAAATATATATGTCCAGTAGTGGATGCATACACGCTGATGGATGGTTGGATGACTTGCCATGCTTCTTCCAGATTAGCCCACTTTCAACTTAGACTGCATATTACTTACCAGGTGAGATTGCAGCCAAGGGCTAACTTACATCCAAAAAAGAACATCCTAAAAAATAATAATCTAATACAGTATTGACTATATTATTTTTAACAGAAATTATTTTAGTTTTTCCCTCGGTTGCCACTATTGAAATCCTGTCGCATAAATGGACTACAAAAAAAACTATTTTAAATTATAATAGGGAAAAGAGATTTTGCAGCGAAATGGTACGTAGGTACGCTTTTAACTGGCTGCGTGTGCACACTGGATAGACGTCCCGCTGCGAATTATTATTTTGTTCTTTATATGCCTTTGCCAGTAAGTTTTAACGCGCAGCCGTTGTTTGACAACTGCAACCTATTATAAAGAAAGGGTTAAGATACTTGTTAGTTACAAATTAAATAATCACTTTCGGAAAGAGCTAAAAAGTTTAAAGTTTTTTAAAAGGTTGTAAGATAAAGTAGCCACCGTTATTTCAATTCAAAACATATTTATTCAAAATAGTACAAAGTACACCTTCTGAACGTCATTCACGTCACCTTACAATGTAGACCAAAGAATCACTAGACCAGAGAAAGTTAATTCAAACTATCTGTGAGCATGAGGCTCTTCGCAGAAAGATAATCGTTGAGCCCGTAGTCCACCACTCTGGCCGAGTGCGGATTGGTAGATTGCAATTAGTTTTAAGTAATAATAAACTGCATACGCAATGTTACGATTAGCCACCCCAGTGGCCGTGAAATAGGGGTTGAAAATTTGTATGAAAGTCCTATGTTTTGTAGTTAGAGATTTGAAAATCAGGATTTAGGTTATTAGTTTTAAATAATGATAATGTAAGCACTTTTACGAAAATCCACACTAAAGGGGGGTGGAATTGAGGTTGGAAGCTTACATTACGGTTCTAGGTTTTTAAAGTCGGCATTAAGGTTATTATTTTTAAATTAATAAAAAATTTCCGAAGCTATATATAGCCGCTATAAGTAGGCCTTTTGCAGCGGGAAAATCTCATAGGAAAACAGAAATTGTACGTGGACGAAGTCGCGGGCGACCTTTAGTTACCTATATAGGACATCTAATTCTAACTGTACTCAGACTCAAATAAAGAGAAATGTAATCCAGACCACATAACAAACAATACACCATAGAGTTTATAGAACAAAGCCGCCATCAAAGAGCGTGGGCAATATGTTTTCGTTCGCACGTCCCCTTGCGAGGGTTGTAAGGGTTGAGGGTTGCGGAGTGTGCCGGCTCGGGTTACAACCAAACAATGGTAACCCAATCGCAACCTGGTGCTATTGCAACACAATTACTGCTGATTAGCTATTGAATTTGCTCAATTCTTTGGTGTACTCTACTTATTTTATTTTGTTAGAAAATATAGGCTGGAACTAGAAATATCTAAATATATAAAATAAAAAGGTGACTGACTGAAAATTAAAATGAAATGATTCATTTCAAGTACAAGTCAAGTACTTGCCACTTATGAAGTCGCAAGAATCTACCACTAGAATGACTGAATCTAGACTAACTGATCTATCAACCTACAGCTTAAACCACTGGACGAATTAGGCTAAAATTTGGCACAAAGGTAGCTTTTATGACGTAGGCATACGTTAATAAAGGATTTTCTGAAAATTCAACACCTAAGGGAGTTAAATCCTCCGAGGCGTGTGTAAATCCTTGCAAGAGGCCTATGCCCAGCAGTGGACGTCTATCGGTTGAGGATGATGAAGGGAGTAAAATAGGGGTTTTACAAAATCCAAATTAACGTGAGTGAAGTTGCTAATATAGATACAACAGTTTTTAAAACCTAATAGAGGTTTCGCATAGTCGAACAATTTTTATTCAAACAAACTTTTTTAAAGTGCTTTTGAATCGTCGAATGAATCTACCACTGGTACGGAATTCCATGGAATAAAATGTTGAATCCAAGTAAATGTATGAACAATGGGTATTAAACCCCAGTAAGCACAATTTGCACTTGCCTATAAACAAAATGAAAAAAAAAAAACTAAATGATATGATTTATTTCATGTAGGACAACTCGTGCTACTTATGATAAGTCGCAAGAATCTACCACCGGTTTGGAAATTTGGAACGTGAAATATAAGTGGAAACATAATATTCTAATGCAATCCGAGAAAGCATCAGCTTTATATGCAATGCGCTTATTTACATATAGCAGATTCCGTTGAGGAGTCTAATTGAAATTAATACAGCAATTTAAAACCATTGCCGGCCTGACGAGCGCCAGGGAATGATGCTGGACTCTATTTAAGATTGTGATCGTCATCAGATTGTGAAGATACTTTAATGATAGCTATACATATGCATTACATATGTAACTGCCTCGTTGGTCTTGTGGTTAGCATGTTCGGCTGCAGCTGACGAGGTCCCGGGTTCGAACTCCGGGTCGGGCCATAATTAAGTATTGGGTTTTTCTGACAAGAACTTCTCAATACTAGCTCGGAGTTAGGAAGCTGGCGGTGTTTCACCCCCGTGCCTCGGAGAGCACGATAAGCCGTCGGTCCTGCGCCTGATCTCTCTCCGATGGTATCGGATTTTCCGTCCCATCGGGCTATGGGAGTAAAGGAACAGCGAGTGCACCTGTGTTTGCCCACACATTTGTGCACTATAATATCTCCAGTGCAGATATAATCTCTATAGATTTGCCGCCTTGGCTGAAATTCGGTCGGGAGGACATTACCTATGTAGATACCAGATAGTACGTATATCAGATTTCAACTCTTAATTACTAATTTAGCCTTACCTATTTCTAGTCCTAAAGAAATAGCATTAACAGCTATCAAACGACGATTAACGGTGAAAGACAACATCGCGAGGAAACCAGCATTGGTAGACTTCGCACACCTATGAGAACGGAACGGAAAACTCAGAGCAAGCTACTACTGAAATTTCTCTTATCCGAGTAAACGACTAAATAATCAACGTTTTAAATTTCATTTATGCATAATGGAATGCGTAGACACTTGGTAGAGTTTGCTCATCATACTGCGAAATCGAAAGTATGTTTGTTTGTTGGTTTATTGGTTTGCCTTCAATCACGCCACAACAGAGCAACGGATCGACGTTATTTATTGCATGGATATAGTTGAGAATCTGGAGAGTGACATAGGCTTTTTATCGCGAATGAGAAGGGTTAGGCCTTAGCCTGTCACGCTGGCCAAGCGCGGATTGGCAGACTTCACACACCTTTGAGAGCAATATAGATTGATCGGACCCACGTGAATATGAACCACACTCTATCACCGCTTTTGAGGACTATACTAGCGTCAAAAGACGTTGAGTCAAAGAGTTTTGTGTGTGGACCTAGCATTTATATAACCTAAGTACCTAAGCAAAGCAGAAACTGTTAAATGATAACGACACGCCGTTTACGGGAGAGTGAAAAATTATCCACCATAAACTAAGCTAAAACCCATGCTAAGACTAAGAGAAAATTAATATTGTTATTTAATATGCAAATATCGTTTATCTAAGCCTGTCCGGTGCGTTCAATCAAAGTGTCTTTTACCCTGTATCGCCGCCATCTTAGACGCCATATTTATTGCCGCCAGCTATCATTAGGGATAATCTGTACAGCCTATTCGAGGGATTTTTAATCTGTGGTACGTGGGAAATTCATGTGGGCGTCCATGGTCTATGCTGGGTTTGACTGAGATAAGTACTTTTTGTATTTGCTGATTGGATCGCGAGGTTTATTGGAAAATACAGGTTGGAATTACTGGGGTATACTTACTTATTTTTCTTTTTGATGTATCCATAACTCTATCTTCAGCAGTTCAAGAATAGTGTGGCAACATTTTCTCTCGGTTTTTTTATCGACAAAACAATGCAAAACTCAATGATGAAAATTGGTCAAACTATACTTACTCATGTAGTTTAAATGATAGTATTCAATCTATACAATCAATCAATTGTCGAAATGTTGAAATGTCGTATGTTCTCGCATCATTACCGAATGGCTGGACCGATTTTGATGGATTTTAGTGCGTGTTTGAGTTGGTCCCGCGTTGGTTTATATTCACAATAGGGGGCGCTGCAATAGGGTTTAGGGTTTAGGTTCAGGGCAAAACGTCTGCCAGGCCCTCTAAAGTTTAAACTAAATATTAGCTTTCCAAAATATTAAATAGGTACAGATAAAAAATATAAGTTGAAGAAATCCGATATCGCATTGAGAATTAGGTCGCCTCAAAAAATACAAGTGAGCATGAAAACAAGCATATGGTGAGGTTCCGTAATCTAATTGCCAAAATCTAAGACTAGATATTTCGTAAACGGTAGATTTTCAAATTTATACGTGTCCAAGAATCCTTAGACTGATATAAATTCATATTCATCGAGGTAGGAACTCAAGGGGGTACCTACTTAAACCAAAATTTTAATTTTAATAATTTTTTTTGGCTACTGGGTAATGTTTCTTTAAACTAAATTTTAATATGATATGCTATTATTATAATAATAATAATAAATAATGTCCTCCCGATCGACTTTCGGCCACGGCGGCCAATCTCCAGATTATAGCCATCTGCGCAGGAGATATTATCGTGCACAAGTGTGCAAACATAGTTGCACTCTCTGTTCCTTTACTCTCAATGCCCGATTGGACGGAAAATCCGACACGACCGGAGAGAGATCAGGCGCAGGACCAACAGCTTAACGTGCTCTCCGAGGCACTAGGGTGATACACCGCTAATTTCCTAACTCCGGGCTAGTACTGAGGATGTTCTTGCCAGAAAAACCCGACGACCCAGTACTCGAACCCGGACCTCGTTGGCCCTTATGACATGCTAACCACTAGACCAACGAGGCGGTCAATATCTGCTATTATGACAAGTTTGACGTACTCCACGAGACTCTATGGGTTCTTAGGTTTCCAACGGAACCCTAAAAACACTTGACACGATGCGAATGTGATAAGCACAAAATACCTAGTGCAAATAATCGGAGAAAAATATACCTTATGCCATTGATATACAAGTTGTATGTTGACATGTCAAATCGTCACGTGTTCGTGAGTTATGGCGATGGTTCCCATGAGGTCGACGACCTATAGGCGCCGTGGTTGGTTGGGAGTACCATCACGGACGCCGTAAAGCTGTTGGTGACATTATGGGTGGATTAGGCGGTCATTAAAGTTGACCTTGAAGCATTACCATACTTTTTAATATAAATGCGATGTTGTGTTTGTTAATTGTTTGTTGTTTTGTCCTTCAATCACGCCGCAACGGATTGACGTGATTTTTGGCATGGATATACCTAGTTGAGGACCTGGAAAGTGACACAGGACTACCTTGTATCCCGGAAAATAAGGTAGTACCCGCTTGAATTTAAAAAAACTTAAGCCGCGCGGACGAAGTCGCGGGCATCAGCTAGTCATACTTATATTTTAAACAAGGCACGTCCGCGATTTCGTCTGCGTGGATTTAAAAGTATTTAAAAGTTTCAATTTAGGCAATATTCTTATTGAACCAACACGGATAACTGCAAGTTCCGCTACTTGTATTGACAATATTTTCAGTGATTGTAAAATTGTCAACAAATCCGTCATTACTAATCTTAAATGCGACCACTGCGGACAAATGATATTTGTTCCTACATAGGCCATAAGCTCGTGACTCCATCCCTCCGCCTCAAGATGGTCCGAAGGTCGTTCGTGGGAATGAGCATTATATTTTATAATAACAAAATTCCACAGCCTATCTTAAACTTGCCTTTACACAAGTTTAGGAAGTCTATTAAAAGTAAGCCCCCGCAAAAAGCATAATATTATGCTGTTGAAGATTACGTAAATGACAAAAGGAGCATAGATTTGACTCGCTCCAGCAATGCTAAGGACAGCTGTTACTTATGTATTCTACAAATTAAGAAAATTGAAAATTATTTTTTTCAAAAGAGCAACCGCCGATTTGCTTGCTGGTTCTTCTCGGTAGGAATGGTAGGAATCGGGAGGAATTCCGAACCAGTGGTAGATTCACTCGACGATTCAAAAGTACTTGTAAAAGTTCATTTGAATAAAAATTATTCAGGCGGGCACTCTTTAACTTTCCGGGATTTAAAATAGCCCATGTCCTTCTCAGGGATGCAACCTGTGCTATGCAACCTAGAGCTAAGGGTTTTGAGCCATTAGGGATGATGACAACTCAATCAAACAGCAACTCTTTGTCAAACCTAAAAGCACGCTTCTAGCATGGAAGTTTGTTTAGATACATAGATGACAACACACTTTTTTTCTTCAACCGATAATTTAAATTTTTTATCAAACTTAAAATTAACCGAACGTGTGAATTTTTGGTCTTTTGAAAGACCCTCTGGCCCCTATTTAATAATCAGATATAAGAAATAAATTATTTTTGACACAGGCATCATCCCCATACAATCTTAGACCACTAACGCAGGATTCACAGACTATAATAAACTTCAAGCAAGGTATATCAGTAAAGTCATAAAACGCGTTGAATAAACTATGATTAGGTGGTAATAAATCACAATCGATCCTGTGGCAACAAATCAATAATAGACAATGTATTATATGCAAATAATGTAAAACAATCGCTAATTGTCCCTGTACCGGAAGACGATCGTAACTCTAACTACACACTAAAGTTATACACACTAAAAACACGTGACAAGAATCATTGTGATCATACTCTTTGAATTTTATTGTATCAAGATATACGGTCAACGATGTCATAAAAATATAACCCGTTATGTAATACAGGTACAAAATCTATACAGGTATAAAATTAGTATCATTCTTAAATATTTACTCTTATTAAAAGAAAAAGCTACTGACTGACTGATCTATCAACGCACAGTTCAAACTTCGCTTGGAAAGGATTTTTGAAAATTCAACAGCTAAATGGGTAAAATCGGGGTTTGAAATTTGTTGGAATTTCCAATAATCCTATTATTCTTCTTCTTAGTGAGTCAAAAATTAAAATTACACGGTTTTTATCCACAAAACAGACTAATTAGGCCACAATATAACAAAATGAAAAAGCAGATTTCTGCGTTATTCTGTGATATAGGCTTGATTTAGGCTGCGCGTTGATAGACCAGTCAATCAGTCAGGATAGAAGAAAGAAAGAAACGAAAACAATTTATTCGCCAATGGTGTCACAACAAAACATAGATACAGATGTATCAATTTCGTCTGTGACACCCCAGAATGGGTGTACAGCTCAGCGTTAGCATTGATAAGTATTTTTAAATTTATAGATTTCCAATAAATTACAAAACTAATTCAACAATAATAATATTATTATTGCTTCACGTTTTACCCTTTAGCCATTCGCTATAAAGAATTATTATTCACGTAAAGTAAACGTTAAAACAAACTGTAATACCATTTCGTATTTCGAAACACAACGTCCATGCTCCCACCTGGCACGGAACGGAGTAACCCGATCGTGCGCACGCGCCGTTCCAAATTCAAAACGATTTAAATATCGAAGCAACCTAACGTACTTTAGTATTGTTCTTTTATTAATTTGTGAATAGAGTTTATTGGATATAAAGGGTTATCGAGCATAATCGACTTCCTTGAAACTTTCTATGGTGTTTTGTTTACGAAAACGTGTTTTTGTCGTATTCCGGCTTGATGAATTGATGAATAGTTAGGTCACTAGGTGACCTAGGTCATTAGGTGAGTTAGAACAATCAATAAAAAAACTAAATCGGCTTAACGAATGGGCCGTGAAAGCGTAGCAGACAGACAGACCGACAGTCAGACAGACAGACAGTCAAACAGACAGACAGACAGGTAGGCAGACAGACACACTTTCACATGGATGTGAAAGTGTTTGTTTGTTAGTTTGTTGGTTTGTCCTTCAATCACGCCGCAACAGAGCAAAGGATCGACTTGATTTTTTGTATGGATTTAGTTGATGACCAGTGTGCTTAATTGTGTGAGTAATTTTATCCCTGAAAATTTAGGAGTTCCCGTGTTAATTGAAAAAATTCACAGATTTCGCAGTCCCCGCAAGAATCGCAGCATTGAAAATGAGGTAGGACATAAATTTACGAAAAAGCACTTCTCGCCTGTATCCGCATCTTTTAACACCAGTACCATGACGATCGGTCAATAATCATATAAGCTAAATCACTTTTTATATACGGAAATACCTGTTTTTCTACAATTCCAAATCTAAAGGTCACAATTATTAACCGATTTTAAAAATTTTTTCGCCATTTTGTAGCTAAACTAATGCCCTAGGATCTTTGGGACCTTTTTTCATATTTTCTTAAGTCGTTTTTCCGTAATATTTACAATTTAGTAAACTAACACCCCCCAAAAAACCCGACTTTTTAACATTTTTCAAAATTCCAAATAAAAATACCAGCCGATTTTCAAAATTCAAACGCTCATACGTATCTCGATAAACTAGCTGATGCCCGCGCCTTCGTCCGCGTGGAATAAGTTTTACCATTGAAAATGGTTATCAGATGCAAATCGCCTGAGACGTATTTTTGGCCATAGCTTCGAGGATTTTGGGAGGAACGAGATGTGAATAGAACCAAGAGTTCCTCAACTCTTGGTTCTATTCACATCTCGTTAAACTTATTCCACGCGGACGAAGTCGCGGGCATCAGCTAGTTTATAATATAATTATGGATGTATCGATTGAAACTATAGAGCTTCAGCTAATGCAATATAAATGATCACCCCCGAACGCCCAAATTGTATTTTTTATTTGATTCGCTAATATAATTAAGAAATTTCGCGCCACCCTCCGGGGTTGCGATATAGAGCGCGGTACACACGCGAGCGGTGTCGGGTGTCGTGAGAACTGCAGTGTATACAATGTTGTGTGCCTCATAAAGGCGAAGAAACACCGCTTACTCTTATCAATTTTTAAAAAGTAATTTTCTTTAAATTATGTCACTTGGTGTCGACATTAAGAGAGTCGCTGGATCCAGGCGGCGCAACACCGTGGCTTGTGGAGGACCCTAAAGGAGATCTATGTCCAGCCGTGGACATCCATCGGTTGATGACGACGACGACGATGTTATGTCAGAAATTAGATCAAGCCTGCGACTAAGCCAGTATCGATTTAGGTTTTTCTAAAAATCTGTAGGAACTCTTTGATTTTCTGGGATAAAAAATAGCTTATGTGCACCCCCGAATGCGATCTATACCTATCTGTACCCAATTTAGTCGAAATCGATTGAAAAGATGTCTCTTTTATCATTTGCCTAATCTTCAACGGTATAATAAGGTTTTTTTTTCAGGAGCATACATTTATTTAATGGATTTCTTAAACTTGTGTAAAGGCAAGTTTAAAATAGGTATTTGACATAAAGCTGTCATTTTGAAGTAATACTGCTTCAAGTATTGCAGTAACTATACAGACTGATCTAACATCCAAGCCAAGACCAATAAATTAGACCAATTCATATTATACCAACTCATCCAAAACAAGCTCAGCTTAAACGGTTCCAACTCCAAACTAACATGTCCAAGGAATAAATTATGACATCCCAGATACCCGATAAGCATGGTCCAAGTCTGTCCATCCCCCGGGGTCGGAGGTGGGGTGAAGATGGAAGGGGGGAGGGGATAGGCAACTCGACTTTTCCATTACCATTAATCCTGCCAAATGAGAGTTTACTATTGTGTCATCTTGAGAGGTCGTATGTCTTAATGTAGCGTTTTCTTTTGTTTCGCTGTATGTTTACCCCGCGTCACTTTTGGCCGGGATGGGTTCGGCGGCCATTTTGGGAATTGATAGGTACTATACAGCAGGTGAAATGGTCTTAAACTAGGTGTAATTTTCTTAATCATAATCATACTATAATATTATATATGCGAAAGTGTATATGCTTGACGATTTGTTAGTTTGTCCTACAATCACGCAGCAACAGAGGAACGGATCGACGTGATTTTTTGCATGGGTATAGTTAAGGACAGGTCCTTGAGTGAGAGAGTGATATAGGTTACTTTTTATCTCGGAAAATTAAGGAGTGCCCATGGGATTTTTAAAAAATGCCACTTGATTTATTGTTTGATTAAATACTTATAGGTACCTACTAGATTAATATACCATAAAGATATTGTTACCAAGACGAAGAAAGGAGAAAATCAGACCATATCATAAAAGACAGCTATTTGCTTTGAGAAACACGGTCAAAACTTCGTATCGACCAGTTTGGTCACTAAATACTCGTAACATAGTTCAATAACACGACGTGTCATTCACGCAAATGACAAAACATTCCCACAGACAGATGAAATAACTGCAAAAAACTTTCACCCGAATCACAAACGGTGCCCGCCCCTTCCAGGAACCGAACCCGTGACCCACAATGTGTTGCGAAATTACCACTTCACGACCCGACCCCGCCTTGCGCTGTAGAGATGTTATTTTTAGACAAAAAATGAAGAAAAAAGTTGTACGGCCGATGCTATGGTAACTGCTAAAACTGCCCGCAAATAGTTTTTTTGGTTTAAAACAATAATTTTGTGGTTAGTTTATAAATAATAATAATATTATAACATCACCATAGCCACAGTCTTTTCTCAGAATGAAAAGGGTTTGGCCATAGACCACCAAGCCTAGCTAAGTGCGGATTGGTGGACTTCACACAGCTTACAGAACATGCAGGTTTCCTCACGATATTTGCTTTCACGGTTTCACCATAATATTATTTTTATCAATTATTGTTTAGTCTCAATATTTAATTATAAATGACTCTAGCTTTATCCGCGTGGCTTAGTTTATTAGAAAATCTGGAGAAGCGGGTTTTTACGGCCTATTTTGATCAAACATATCGCGACAGAAGATATATATATATATATGTCACCGTTAGATTATAATCTAACCCGCGAAATTGGAAACGGTCGAAAGATTACAATTTAACGCATTATTTTTCGGTAGATTGTAATATGCTAGGTATATTAATCCGATAAAACCTAAGTGCCTTAAGACACTACCTGATTATTTATGTCGAACCCTAACCTAACCTACAAGAAACAGACCAGAAAACGTAAATATAATGAATATATCAAAAATTATTAAAATTATACAATTTATTAAATTAAATTGCTTGTGTATTTTTGTCTCGATAGGTTTTTGCGTATTACGTAGAGTCATTACAGATTATCATAAATTAATAAATTTAATAAATTTCTACATATTTAAAAACTTACTCAAAAAATAATTAAGTCCATAACGTCCAACCCAACATCGCATGTTCACGCGCACTTATCGAAACAAAAATATAGTATTGGAAAATAATTATATTCGAAAGGTGTTATTTTGACGATCGTTAGCCAAATGGTGACTGACAGCATTCGCTAACGATACGAAATTATTTCCCCGTTCCTGTCCGTCGATAAACAAAATTATAACAATAAAAATGTTAAATTACTGAACGGCGAGCAAGTCATTTCTGATACACACATATGGTGTGAACCGAGCGCATTAGCGACGCTTCCTGACATGAAAAAGACCTTTTAAAAATAACTACGCTGCCACTTCATAACTCGTTCGATTTTTGAACGAGCAGTTTTAAAAACTAAAATTAAATTTTTATAACTGTACTATTTCTTTGTCGCTGCACTTCTTATCATAAACGCGTGCGATTTTTGAACGAGGAGTTTTTATTATATAATATTATTTTGGGCAGCTACTTACCAATTTCTTTTTCGTTAGGTATACAACCTATTCCTTTACTAAATTTCATCAAAATCGGTTGAACAGATGGGCCCTGAAAGCGTAGCAGATAGACAGACACACTTTCGCATTTATAAAATTAGTACGGATTTATAATATTAGTATGGATTATTTTATCATTTCGCAATAATATGGTAAGAAAAAAAAACAAAATTCTGTTAAAACGCGTTTTATTTCCAAACGAAAATTTCGAGCGGTTGAAGAAATTCTGTGTTGCATATTTATGTTTATAATGACAATAAAGGCATCATTCATTAAATCACATGATTTAAGTAAAGTTTGTCAATGGTTGAAGTAAATAATAAATATTCTAATGGATTCTAAACACTCAACTCGTCGAGCTACGGATAACATTGGAAACATGTGTTCGATATTCAAATTAGGGAATAGAGTGTAGACCTGAGCATCGTCAGCATCTGATTGGTGTAATTGAAAGTGGCGGCGGACATCTGTTCTAAATACAAATTCAAATTCGCCGTTCGCTCGGTTTCTTTAATGATTATTGAAATTGCCAGTTGGGATACGCGTATGCTATTTTTGTAAGGAATTTCACTTACTGAGGCGTCGTTGAATATATTATGCGGTGTTGGTAAAGTCGCATTTAAATAATCTTATTGACAAGTAAACACACATAAATAAAGCTTTATCTCAGATTGTGAGCTCGTTTGTGCACCCAACGGTATCAGACAGCCAACAAGCTAGAATCCAGAGCCATGAGACCTGCCAAGAAAAGACTATGACATTTATGGTCTCTAAAATGCTGCAAGCTAGATAAATAAATATAAATGTATCTCTATGGCTTCAAAAAGGCTAGCAGGCAGAGAAAAAAAATGAAAATTTATGAGCTCTAGAAAGCTATTGTAAAAACAAGTATTTAATATCAAAAGACATATAACTACTTTAATGCTGATTACCTATTAAAATTTCAGAAGAGCTGTAGGAAATCTAATGATACCCTAGATTAGATAGTGGAGGAGCTGTTGAATGATTTTAAAAATCTGCATGCTTCGATATATATATTACTAGAGGTCGCCCGCGACTTCGTCCGCGTACAATTTCCCATTTCCTATGAGATTTTCCCGCTGCAAAAGGCCTACTTGTAGCGGCTATAGCATTGGCAGATTTTTATTATTTAAAACTAACAACCTAAATCCCGATTTTCAAGTCTGTAATTTTAATACCATTGGATTTTCATATAAACTTACAACCCCCATTTCACCATCTTTGGGGTGAATTTTCGTAAAATTGATTATACAGGTTATTATAATTTAAAACTAATAACCTAAATCCCGATTTTCAAGTCTCTTACTTCCAAAACTTAAAACCCACATGTAAGCTTCCAACCCCTATTTCACCCCTATTGCGATTACGATTGCTTATAAAGGTTATTATTTATTTAAATCTAATAATCTAAATTCCGATTTTCAAGTCTCTAAATTAAAACACAGAAGACTTTCATACAAACTTACAACCCCCATTTCACCCTCTTTGGGGTGAATTTTCGTAAAATTGCTTATATAAGTTTTTATTATTTATACCTATTAACTTCATTGCCAAATTTTCATGTCTCTAACTTCAAAAACAAATGACTTTCATACAAATTTCCAACCCCCATTTCATCCCCTTAGGGCTGAATTTTCTCAAAATCGTTTCTTAGGTGACGTCTACAACCGTCTAAAAGAAACCTACTTTCCAAATTTCAAGTCTGTATGCTTTATAGTTCCTGAGATATCGCGATGAAATAGTGAGTGACCTTTCGCTTTTATAGAAAAAAATTGGGCGTCCGACCTGTAGAGCGCGCTCCACGCCTGTATAAGCCTGGCCTTGTCTCCGCAATAGCGCTGTCCCGCTTTTCAGAATAGATGGCGTTAGTAAAATAGGTCTAAATTCTTTTTTTGATAGGGCCCGTCTATGTAAATTGTGGTCGTTGCCTGCATGCATCTTAATTTTTTTGTTATTCACTGCAAGTTTGCCCTTGACTGCGATCTCTCTGATCTGATGGTAAGTGATGATGCAGTATATTATATTATGCAGTATAGCGAGCTAACCTCTGTTAGGAGCATGGCAGTTATATGAAACCCATACTCCTAATCAGTTGCTACACGGCATCGTACCGGAACGCTAAATCGGTTTGCGGCACATTTTTGAAGCCTCCTACCAGGATAATACCTAATTTGGATTTTTCACAAAATTTAGATATGTTATTGTGAATAAATCTGTGGATTACAAAAATGTAATGAAGATTGTAGAGAAATATAAAATCAGTTTAAGGTCCCGCTCTTATCATTACGATATTCAATTAAGCCGAGCGACCATTATTTCAAATGGAACAATTCCCGTTGTTAGGTAATTAGACACCTAACGATCGTTAGTGCTTACAATCAATTTAATTGTACATGAACACCAATTAACATGGTGTTTTTTTGGTAATTACATCACCAGGGCATGGGGAATCAGTACAGGTATCAATCATGACTCCATGAGCTCATGATTTACTACTGTTGGCATTTTTATGCCACTCTAATTACTTGACTATTCTGCCGCCCATTTACTCTTTGAATACCCATAAAGTACATAATAAAATGCGACTTATTCTACTATCTATGGTTGTAATAAAAATGTAGCTCAGCGATCCTAATGCCGTTTTCAGCAACTACCTTTAACTTCTAAGAAACTGGCAATTAGTAAATAGTAAAATTAGCAAGGAATCAGGATAACGAGCCAATTCGATTTCCCGCCATCTGATTCGGCCATTAGCGCCAGGTGACGCGTAATGGTGGCCTGGCGTGCGCACGCGCATCATTAGCTGCCTACGACGGAAATAGTACCTCTGTACTATACTTAGGTATAGGAAGGCATGAGCTTAAAGAGTTTAGTTGAGTCTTAGTATCAAAATTATCATCATATCAACCCATCAACGACTACTGAGCACAAGTCAACAAGCACAAGTCTAAGATTTAAGTTTTTACATTGCAAATTCGATAAATCGTATTGATCGTTCGATTATGTTAGCGTCAAATTAAAACTAACCTTAAAATGTATCCGTTTAGAGCTCAATTTCGTGCATACACTCACAGCCAGCGCTTTGCGATTTTAAATCAAGGGCTTTTGGGTGAACCTTACTTTGACGCTAATGTGTTCGAACGCTCAATACGATCTAACGAATTTACAATGTAAAACTTAGACCAAGCGACGGATCTCTTCTCAGAATGAGAAGGGACCCGTGTCAAACTCTTTTAAAGGCTCGCATCCCTTACATTGTTGCCAATTATCTGACACAATCTCTAAACTAAATTAAAATGGTCTATATCTAGTGCTGAGCTTTGAATTGTCCTCATAGTTTAAGTAAAGGAAAAATAGACTAAAGCAGAGCTTTCACTATAGGAGGGTTATAAATCGGGAGCGTATAAGCGAAACGGACATGCTCGGAAACTAAGCTCGTATGGACTATGGAGCTCGCTCCGCTTGCATTGGAAAACCCGCTGAGTCTAGTGGAATCCGTCTCTTCTGTGGTATTCCTATCTGATGCGACATCCAGGTGCTTTCCAACAGTCGCTGCCACTGTCATCGCTATCGTACGGCGGTGCGATCAACAGAAATCTCACATCTTCACAGAAAATGTATAACAACCACACTCCCTTGCGGTCGTTGTCACTAATCGGATCTTAGCCTTAACGCTCCTGTTTGATTGTCACATCTTTTACATGGCGCAGCCGGTAAAAACACTTCCAAACGTTCACGTCTTTTATATTGTCGAAAAATAGAGCTAAGCGAAGTCCGTATGGAGCTCGCTCCGCTTGCGTTGGAAACCTCGCTGAGTCCAGTGGATTGGTCTTCCCTGTGGCAAGGGTCTTCTCTGGCTGACCCGTGAGGGCCAAGCGGGGTTACGGGCTTCGAGGCCGGGCTTCATTACCCGGGCGGGGCGCGGTGCTACTCTGCACCCCGGTGAATATATTTTAGTCTTGATTGGCTAGGGCCTGCCTAGAAGGCTACGGGCCCCAGTGTTGTGCACAGATATTGCAGCTAAGGTAGGCATTAGTTAGTCAGAATGCCTATTTACTAACAGTTTTGATGAAAAATGAGCATTGACGTATTTCCATTTGGGTAAGCAGTGCTTTCATGCCTCTATGAATTGCACGCCACTGGCGGCCCCCTAAGCCGTGTTCTACCCTCCTAAACGCTCGCGTCCTATATAGACTATGAGTCCAGTGGATTGGTCTCCCCTGTGGTATAGCTACCTGACGCGAGTTTCCGGTGCTTGTCAACAGAGGCCGCCGTCGTCGTCGCTGTCGTACGGCGGCGCGGTCAACGATGACGTGCGCTCGCCCGGCTCCGGCGGCACGCCCGGCCCGCTCAGCCAGCCACCGCCGCAGACCCTCGACGCGACCGACCCAGGTGAGACCATTGCCACTACTTACTTAACAATGATTAATTATGCCAAAGATTTTGAAAAAAGAATGTAAACCTAATGGGCAGAATAATTGTGCCAAAGATTTTGAAAAAAAAATGTAAACCAAATGGGCAGGACATAAATAGCAAGGTACGAAGGCAAAAGGTGGACGTGCCGAATATCAAAATGGTGAGGCCCAGTCGACGATCTCAATTTACATAGACGGGCCCTGTCAAACGAAGAATGTGGACTTATTTTATTCACGCCATCTAGTCTGAAAAGCGGGACAGCGCTATGGCGGGGACAAGGACAGGCTCATATAGGTGTGGAATACGCTCTACAGGTCGGACGCCAATTTTTTTTCTATGTAAGTGCCCGTCTAGTACCTACATATATATCGATGCATTATTATGATTAATGATGCCAAAGATTCTGATCAGAATAAAGTAAAGAATGTAAGCCTAATGGGCAGGACATATAGTAAGGTACAAAGACAAAATGTGGACATACCTAATATCAAAATGGCGAGGCCCAGTAGGCAAAAGAAGTGTGGGCAGACCAACGACCTTAATTTACATAGACGGGCCCTGTCAAATGAAGAACGTGGACTTATTTTCTTAACGCCATCTAGTCTGAAAAGCGGGACAGCGCTATGGCGGGGACAAGGACAGGTGTGAAGTACGCTCTACAGGTCGGACGCCAATTTTTTTTCTATGAAAGGGCCCGTCTAGTGCCTACACTATACATGCTTTATAATTATTAATGATGCCAATGATTCTGAACAAAATATTGTAAATAACGTAAACCTAATGGGCAGGAGCAAGGTACGAAGACAAAAGGTGGGTGTACCTAATATCAAAATGGCGAGGCCCAGTAGGCAAAATGAGAGTGGGAACACAGGTGAAAAAATGGGCTGATGACAAATATAGCAGGAAAAAATTTATATATGTATTGCTACCAATAGACAAAACTGGAAAAGGATGGAGGAAGCTTTTACCCGTAGAGGACCACACATTAAAATAAATCAAACCATTTCATAAACACTGTAAAAAAAAGTGTGAAGGGCAGAAGTGAAACTTCAGAAAATTAGCCTTCGAGATAATGAGATAAATGTAACTTGTATTCTTTCTCATTCTTTAGCATGCTAAATCTTGCTTTTTTCGATATATTAACCAGAGGTGGATTAAAATAAAACATAAAAAGCAGTTAACAAATCAGACCTTCGACTGCTACATTTAAACAATCAAACAGAAAATTACAAAAATGGAACGCTTTGTATGTCACCGTAAGATTGTAAAAACCGTTAGATAATAATCTAACTAATACTCCAAAAACTATAATCCAAAAAATTGTAAACTGTCGAAAGATTGTGAACCGTTCAATGTTCTGAGTGTCAATTTTTGAAATATTCATTGTATTTACGTTTTCTTGTCTGGTTCTTGTAGGTTAGGTTAGGGTTCGACGTAGATAATCAGGTACTATCGGTTTAATATACCTAACAGATTACAATTTACCGAAAAATAATGCGTTAAATTTTAATCTTTCAACAGTTTGCAATTTCGCGAGTTAGATTATAATCTAACGGTTTTTACAATCTTACGGTGACATATACACGTTCGTCCGGTGGTGCCACTTGTACCGTCGCGACAACATCCGTGTCATCGAATTTTCAAATCACGATTCTAACGAAGTTTCACTTCAAAAGTTGTAATGTGTGGGAAATAAATCTTTATACATAAAAGTTGATTTGAAATATTTTGCTCTCCAAAATCTTCAGTACTTCACTACTCTTAAACTTATGAGCCTTGTATTCATATGTGTGCTTCAGATATTCATCTATTCTTTCAACTAAGGTTCATAACAAAACAAAAAATAGAAAGGCAAAACATTTTAAATGTGCCTACCTACAGTTAAAATCTTTTATCGAATAGATTAAAAAACGCCCGGGGGCTTTCATTATTGTTACCACTTGGCCATTTACAAATCACTGCGACGGCTCACCAAAATTCAATTTAGTTCATTCTGCAGCGTGCGCCAACGAAACCGTTCCGCAAACCAAACAATTACACCAACGTGTGCGGAAAGCGTAATTTTCCCGCGAAATCCGTTAAAAAAACACCCGCAATCGCCGACGGGTTGTTAGTTTTTCCCGCCAACGCGCTCGCCGTATTTGATTCTGACAGCTGTCAAACTTCGCGCCGGTAATTGCGTCTTTTGTGAAATCACACCTTCATATACAGCGTAATTTAATAATATATTCATACCATAGGTCGATGACCATATAAATGATAGATCCGGATTCCACCAGAGATGTGCTACGTTGCTAAACTACGGATGTGTTCCAAATCCACCAATAAGAGCGCTTAATTTGAAATCTAGGGATCTAGGCTTTGAAAATGAAGCGCTTCTATTGGACATCTTTGTTGGAAACGCACCCTAATTGTAACACCTGTCAATCAATCAATCAATCAATCAATATATATTCAATTTAGGGACACTGTAGTGTACACTTATTGACGTCTGAAACCTATAAAAAATTATGGTGATTATGGTGATAAAATTAATAACGGTATCTTAAAGGTGATAGGTCCTATAGTTCCTGAAGGTATTGTACTCTCAAGTATGAGATGAGTCTCATCTATGGTTGAGAGAGGAGAATTGCATACACAGAATTTTGCACTGAAAATTCTTCCAGTTTCCTCCGTCACATCCGTCATCACGCAGCGTTGCTCTGTCCTTTTTTATCCACTACCTTGTCTGCGATCTCACCTGAAGGTAAGTGATGACGCAGTCTAAGATGGTAGAGGGCTAACCTGTTAGGGGCATGGCAGTTATATTATTAAACCCATACCCCTATTCGTTTTCTACACGGCATCGTACCGGAACGCTAAATCGCTCGGCAGCACATCTTTGCCGGTAGGGTGGTAATTAGCCACGGCCGGAGCCTCCCACCAGGCCAGACCAGGCTAGACCTAGACGCTTCTGTCGAATGACTGGAAGGAACGACGTACTTATCTTCTTACCACAGTGTCTCCACGGTTTACACTGCACGTTATTTAAACCGCGACGCACTGACAGGACCTACTTTGAATAATACACAATGTAATCCCGTACAAATTACCCAATGCATAGGCATATGAAAGCGATAATCGGGCGAGATGCGCCGCCGATACATGTATCACAATTCTGTCGTCCGCCTCATTTCAATACCTATTGTGCGGCCCGCGCGGAACCGAAACGTCATAACTCGCCATTCAATGCGTGCTCATCCGTCATTTCCGAACGAAAGATACATGACAATCGATCGCGATTCAGAACGTAATATGTCGTTGCGATGTGACGAGTGATTCTGACGCTCGTGGCTGATTTCTGAACGTCAACAATCAACAATCAACATGCGGGGTTCCCAAGCGCGTGCGTCGAGTTCTCTTTTCAAATTTTTCTTTAACTGTTTCCTTTGTGGAAGGAGAAGGTGACACGTCTCATGACGCGACGATGTGCCGCTGTCAGTTGTAAATCGGCTCTTGACGGGTGTTGAAGTATCGCGTCAGATCTAGATCGGCGTGTGGACATGTTAATTGTTGGGTACGGGCTGCGTAGGAGTAACACGCCCATGTTGGATCTTTAGACACCCGTCACTTGCAAATTGACCTTTAATGTTGATGCCATTTCAAGAGTTCACGAATCGACTTCAATGCATTTTTTCAGTACTGGAATCGCCTATGAGCTATGACGTACAGTGATTACGTTATTCGGATCTGAATAATAAGTGTATTACTTACAGTATCTACTTACGTGGCGCGATCAGATTGGCTAATAGATAGTCTGAATAGCTCTAATTGGCTGAAATTTTGGTAATATTGTTTCAAATATGAATTTTGGCTAATACTTACCTATTAATTTTTTATTTCAGTTTTTTTTAATTTCCGGCACACAAAAAATTACATTCTCCGATGCAAGTTTTCCCCAAAGTACCAAATGTCAAAATCGGTAAAAGGGATACGCCTTGAAAGGTAAGAAACATGCAGACAGACACTTGTACCTTTATAGTATGATTAGATTAGATGATTAGGTTTATATGGATTGCTGCAACAGAGTTTTAGCTAAAATTCAAAGACCTATAATGCAGCCACTTTTGTATAACACAAACTCTAAACTAAACTTAAACGACAGCTTTAAATCTAGTTCGGTCCCTTTCCGCAGGGAGTATTATGAAAGGGTTAGTAATATTTATAAATCTGCCATTTTAGTTTAGAGATTGTGCACTACAGAATCAACCCCATTGACATCATTCCAGCTGTCAAACTTTGCAAATCGTATAGTATTATAACCTGCCACTTACAACCCTTGACCTGTAATGCCTGTTGGAACATTCGTCGGCCATTTTCCTTCAGTATTTATAGCTCGATTCGCATGAGTACAATCCGAATGTAAATGAGTTCGCAAACACAGCACTGCGAAATTGCATTTAGCGGTCACGTTAATCGGTCGCACGGCTAAAAGTTTTCTTTCCATATTCACGATATCTGGAATCCATCCAGTATTCATAATTCCAACTTTGCTGTACTGGAAATTATTCTCCGAAGAGCCTGGCTCGTGCATGCAATATTCAAATTGGACCACTTGGTTTGGTAATATATTTATTTTTTTTATAAAGGATCCTACTTTTTTATTTTGAACTTTACTTCATACAAACAAATGAAACAAATAATTATAGATAGATAAATAAAATAAATAAATTGGCAGTCATTAGAACTGCCACATTTTTACCCCCTACCCAAAAGTGCACAACGCGGCTAAACAAGTTTTCACTTCAAAAACTACTACTAATATACAAAAAATACGCGCCGTCCAAGTGAATTGTTAATGATCATGGTGCCCAAAACACACCACGTTGAATGACAAGGCTAAGCCGTTGGGCTAAATAAGCGCTAGGCTCTTGGGTCACCTGAAGCATGGATGGATGGAAATAAGATAATAAGATGGAAATAAACATTTCAATACTTTCAGACGTCATCTTAAACATTTCAATCCATCGCTTGGTCACTAGTCGCTGTCGAACATGGATCTGTCTCCACGCTGCCTCATTATAGATTGACAGGCTTCTCACACCTCATACCTAGAGAACATTAGGGAGATTTCTCAGATATAAAGGTTCCCTTCAGCGTTTATTTTTAAAATTCCATTGCTTCAAAAATGTGATTTGTGTATTTAGCAACAGCTGAAGCCTCCCATCAGAAATTAATTGCGATAGACCCAGGATAGGGATCATCAAGTGAAGTTGTCACTTGACCCTAAATGCTCTGAGCCCTAATCGTAAAGGGCTAACTCCGGATGGTGAATTATTCAAAATTCCAAATTTCCCTATAATTCAATCACGTCGCCTACCCTCGTCCCGGGGGAGGGAGGGGTTAAGGCAGGGGGTGAGAGGGGTCATTATTGCGAAGATATTTAAAACATAAATATGAGTGACAGATAGGACTAAGATGCTTAATTAGTCTTAAATGTCAAGAAAATAATGCCTACATTGTTGTAAATTGTTTGCTAATTTCAAAATATTCATCAACCATATTTTATTAAGGACTTAAAAGACGATGGGAGGCTTCGGCCGCGCCTAGTTACCACCCTGACGGTAAAGAGGTGCCGCCAACCGATTAGAGGTATGGGTTCAATATAACTGCCATACCCTTGACAGTTTAATTAAGCTGGTGTGATTGCAGTCAAGAGCTGACTTGTAATGATACTAAAAGAAGCTATAACATTGCAATCATATGACAATAGCTAACTTTGAAACCAAGCCATCCGTTAATATAAGTTTTCAACTACGAAAACCTTGATGAGCGTTCCTTCTATTTTACGTAAGCGTTAAAATTGCATCGTTTCTGAATCACAAGAACAAAACAATTCTGCCATAACAAAACATCCAATATCCGCTCTACCTATAGAGTGTATTGAGTCCATATCTCCGGTTATTTGCGAATTTAATATTAATTAACCGGCGTGCTCGGCCGGTAATTGCGTTTTTCAATTATAACTGACAATTATGCGATGAAATTCGGACGAGACACGAGATGATGCAGCTAATTGTCGCGCGAGTGTTTTTTGCGAGCGCGAATAAATTTTAAGCATACATTATGCATAGCTCCGACGAGTAATTACGCCAATGATGTGTATGGCCATTTTGACACGCCTTTATTTTATCACCGATTCGATTTTATAAAGTTATCTACTCATCCATACTAATATTATAAATGCTAAAATATGTCTGTCTGTCTGTCTGCTACGCTTTAACGGCCCACTTTTTCAACCGATATTGGTGAAATTTGGAACAGACAACTTTGAACTTATATTTATTTCGTATTAATTTGTATATCCCTGGTAAGGACGTAGGCTACTTCTTATCCCGAAAAATTAAGGAATTCCAATTATTGTGCACATCTTTATCCATATTCTATACTAATATTATAAATGCGAAAATGTGTTTATGATCTGTCTGCTGTATATCTTTATCAACCTATCTGTTCAACTGATTTTAACTTAATTACTAAAATTACTTGTAATATCGCATTGCTGTCAAAGCCCCATTCGCTCTCGTCAAGCGTCTCGCCCTTCTGATTATTCAGTCAGTGGTATTGGTGTTTAATGGCTGTCAGAAATAACTGAAAAATGTTCAACTGATTTCAACAAAAAATATAGTCCAGCAAACTTATCTGACTCGGTGACAGCGTCGCTAGTTTATGTGAAAAATAAAATTAAAAAATAACTAAACAGGCATAAAAATAGTTCAAATTTTATGCCACCGGGCCAGAAAAGTTTGTGGGACTATACTTGTAATACCGCATTTCTGTCAAAGTCCCATTCGCTCTCGTCAAGCGTCTCCCCCTTCTGATTATTCAGTCAGTGGTATTGGTGTTTGGTATGCGGTGAGCGGCGCGGTTGGAGGCGCGTCTTGAATTCTGTACGTCTTCCGGGTCTTTTCGAGATTATCTTGTGGTGTGCTGGTAATCTACTGAGCGAATCTATTACGTCATAGATTTTTTAAGCGTATAAGATTTTTGTTTTCGTACATCTATTATATACCTATTACTTACTTGGTATTCATCATAATCATCTAATCTCAGTCCATCACCCACTACAGAGCGCGAGTGTCCGTTTCCGAATGGGGTTTGAGGTTAAGCCATTTCCTCTCTGAATGAGAAGGGTTAAGCCACTGTCTCCCATGCTGGTCAAGTACGGCTTGGCAGACTACTGTGTATCCATAAGTATATTTACTATATTAAATGCCAAAGTATTATCTATCTGTTTGCCTGTCCGTCTGTCTGTCTGCTATGCTTTCGTAACCACTATTTTCAACCGATTTCAACAAAAGGTGCATAGATAGGTTACAGCCCGGGAAAATAGTTATGCTGTCAAAGCTTTATCGTGGAAAGTCAAGGAGGTCCCAATGATTTTGCCAGGCTAGATACCTACGTTATATCGTGCTAAGAAGAACTATGTTCTAGTAAACGTCAGTTATCAGCAGTAGTGTTACAGCTCGGGGGGTTCCTATCATCGCTTAAGGCAATATTATTTAAATTTTGTTGACACTTTTGTTTAAGGAGAATAACCGTTATTTTAGGGACGTCAAGGTACATCATATAAATCTGTCATTTCAAAATAATACTGCTTTATGCGATGGTAGTATGCCACCAGTAGCCGAACAAAAGACGATAGCCACAGTGTAAATATAATTAATATAATAAATTCATCGGTCGAACCGTCACGCGTCTCGGTAACGTCGACGGAACGAAAGATCCTAAATCGATTCGCCGCTTTCACGGCTGTCCATTTGCCTGGATTGTTTGAGTTTTTATTGATTTTTTACACTAATTGTCCACTGCGGTTGTAATTGTTGGTATTATGATTTTATTTCTTGAATTTAATGGGGGATTTACCTTTTTCTTTCTCATCCGTGAACGCTTTTTGTAAAATCACTTTGGCATGCAACGTTGGTGTCTTACAAAGACGAATTATTATCTTTTTGTTTTATTACTAGGAAAAACTGTTGAAAAATGTAATGTTTTTGTAATATAATATTATATTATGTTTAGGTATCTAAGCATTTTCATGACCTCATACGTGTTGTACATATTATAGTTGTTCTTCATGTACTACAATCTGTCGCAATGCCAACTGCCACTGTTAGAGATCTCTTGTAGAGAAGGTGGTTCTATTTTCTACGTGTTTTATAAATTTTTGGCACAAATATGAATTGATATAAAAATGCGACTTGTAGCCCTTTCATGTACAACTTCGTCCACTGAGAAGTCGGATCATGAGAAGACGTGACCTTTGAGAAGAACTTTCACTCAAGTATTTGGCTTCTATTTAAGAATAAGAGTCCCAATATTTAATCCCTGCCTCAATTCAATCATGTCAAAATCATCATCTTACATCATCATCATCGTCTTCCATAATAATAAAAATAACGATCAACTATTAAACTAAATGAAAACGTGTTTGTCCATACATTCTACACTTTAATCTATCAGCTAAGTTCCAAAAAGAATTTGGCATCGTGTATCAAATTCTTACACGAACTAACTTTTGGGAGCCAATAACCCGCCCCTAGGGAACATGCCTAATCAATATTTCAGGCACAAAATTGAAAATTACCAGGACCCCAAGAATTACATAACTCAAACCTATCGAAACCAATAAAATATTAACTGGTAACGATTTCCCGCAGTTTTTCACCGGCCATTGGCTTTCGACTCACGTACCGCCCGCACTTATACTCAATGCTAAATGTAATCATAAAATTGTTGTTAATAATTCAACTCCGAGCGAAGCGGGAGGAGAAGGGGAGAAGGGAGGTGGTGTGAGATTATGCGAGTGTGATTGTAATAAAATTAAAAGTGAAGAGATAGAGTACACGTATATTATAAAGAAAATGTAGAGCTTTGAAAGTTTGTCTGTTTATTTAATTGCATTATTAATTCGATATAATGGTACCATAAAGAGCAACCGCCGAGTTTCTTGCTGGCTCTTCTCGGTAGGAATGGCATTCCGAACCAGTGGTAGATTCACTCAACAAAAGCACAAAAGCTTTTTAAAAAAATATTTGAATAAAAAACATGAGTTATAATTATGGTCCCATCGACATCCCACTTATGAACACGGATCTCTTTTCAGAGGGATCAGCATAGAGGTCATAGTCCACCACGCTGGCTAAGTGCAAATTCCCAGATAATGAAGTCCTTTGACAATATTATGGAGTACTCTCAGGCATGCAGGTTTCCTCACGATGTTTTCCTTCTCCTTTAAAACACTGTGTATTTGACAGATTACATTAAATAAGCACTCAATTTTTTGACCATGATTTTCACAAAAGTAAAACACCTCCAAAAACGCAGTATTAGGGTAGTTACCATCAAATTATTAAACAAGAGGTGGATAGGGGAGAGGTGGGCAAAATAGGTGTGGGATTATTAAATTCTGTGAATGCTCACTTTGTATCTAATATCCGAACGTGGTTAATATTAGATTAGCAAGGGGCGCCCGGCCCGGCCCGGTCTCCCCTGGGCGGGTCGCTTCGTGATAGATTCGCGTTACCTACCAGTTTTCCCCGGAATATGATTGGTTGGCTCTCATTCGGTAATGGAAATTCCTGAGACGTATCGCGTGTTTTGTCTGATTGGTAAAAGAACCGGCTCCGAGGTGGGTGGGGTGATTCTTCGGTTTGGAACACCGTGTTTAGGTACTTAACCTAATAACTAGCTATTAAAAGTTTGCATACTTTTTCTCAAAATTCTTATACTATGACATTCTACTTCAACAAAACTGTTTTATTACCAGATCTTGTAGAGTTGCCCTGTAACTTTTTTATTTTTTTATTCTACTACAAGTTAGCCCTTGACTACGATCTCACCTGATGGTTAGTGATGATACATTCTAAAATGTTAGCGGGCTAACCTGTTACGAGTATCATAACCCTAGTCGGTTTCTACACGGCATCGTACCGGAACGCTAAAACGCTTGGCGGCACGTCTTTTGCCAGTAGGGTGGTAACTAGGCACGGCCGAAGCCTCCCACCAGGCCAGACCAGGTAAAATAAAAAATTATAAATTCCCAAATTAACCCTGCTGGGAATCGAACCCGGGACCTCCGCACGTTAAGACAACAGCAATCATCAGTCGTCACCCTCTCTATCAGGGTCGTCAGGTAGTTATCTAGCCCCTTATAGCCTAATGGGTAAACCCACTACCATCTTAGACCACATAATACTTAATAGTAAGTACCTTACAGGCTCAGACTGCATCTTCACTTAGGTCCCAACAGGTAAGATCGCAGTACTGGAAAAAAAAGTATCACCTATAACCACATTTAATATTTTTATACGACTGTCTGAAAAAAGGAGTATATTGTTTTCAAGGTTCATGTGTGTATGTATGTATGTGAGTTTGTATATTCCACCATAACTTCTATACGCCTGAACCGATTTTGATAAATGAGGTATCGTTAGAATCCCTAGTTTATTCCGGGTGACATAGGCTAATAAAATTTAAAAAAAATTATGGGGTGAACATGGTCCCTAAAGACTAAAGTTGGCATTAAAGACTAAAGTTGAAAAAAGAATTCGTATTTCGAAATTCGATAAAAGTTAAGTTTCGCAATATCTATCTATCTATAACTACATATTATCTACTACTCGTCAATATAATGGTGGCCCCGTCCCTATGAATTGAATCACATTCAACAAAATTAAATTACACGTATCAAACGAGACGTCATAAATAACGCGGCCATTTTTGTTGTTATGTTACAAATGCATCTTCTCGAGCGGCGGCCTTACAGCTTACTCCCCATTCGACCATTTCACTTTATTTTTTTGTTTATCTTCACTAAAAAGGTACATAGAAAAAAAAAAACATTTATAATTTGTTATCAGATTTCTTTCTTGACACCAGCTAAGAAAGTTAATATTATTATTATGAAACTGTGTCCGAGTTACTTTAAGGAATATTCATATATTTTGGGTATATTTTTATCAGCAATTAACTTTAGTTCACTTTAATTTTGATATTTTAAAAATAAACTAGAACTTTTCTCAAAATTGTTGACATATTACTTTATTTATTTTAACCAATCACCAATTAAACATACCTACTTCTTTATTAAACGTTCTATTACAATATTTAATTTAATTTTTTCTTATTTAACATATTTTTAAGCCAATTGATGTATCGCCATCACTCACTGTCTTGCCATATTATTATTATATAACAAAAATCCTCTTAATGGAAGAAAATTTAGCAAAATAAGACGTGAACTCCGTAAAGTTTTAGTAGATAGGACGCTAGATTTTTACCTGAAATGCTATGCTTATATTTCTTTCATTTTGAAGTAAAACTCTTTACTTTACTTTCTATTAGGTATTAAGCGAATGTACTTTTTGAAAAGTAAAAGTCATACAACACAGTACGAGTGTGGAACAAACCTTGAAATATAAAAGCACTAAGCCCCGTACAATTTACAATGATACAATACCGTGTGATTGTATTGTTCAACCCTTTTGGTATTTTTGAGTTTGCCGGCTTATCCGTAGTAATTGTGAGGATAACACAAAGTCGGTTAGTCTGTTTGTTTGCGCGTGAAATTTAGAGCACCGCTGATATTTATGTTATTATTATTTTTTCTTATTTCAAGTGTTATTTTAAACTTGGAAGAATTACCAAATTAATGTAATGCTACCTCATTACAAATGGTTGCTTGTTTTTTTAGTATAATTTTGTTCCTTTTTTTGTTGATAATAACGAGTCGCTATAATGTATAATTTGCAAGCACTTTAATGTAGTTTATTTCTTTCGTTTTATGGTATAATATGAGAAGATTGTGAGGGGAAAGACTGATGCCTATAACACGATTTTTGTAAACTTATCGTTTAGCATCGTAGGCTAAACCTATAAAATATACGTTTTTATTATTTTTTCCTGGACGGATTTGGATGAAATTTGGCACTGAGACAGATTATAGTCTGGAATAGCAAATAGGATACTTTTTATCCCGGAAAATTAAAGAGTTCCCGCGGGAACTAAAAAACCTCAATCCACGCGGGCACAGTCGCGGGCATCAGCTAGTTTATATTTATTTTTGACATAACCTATAGTATAAAAAAATACGTTGATACTTGTTTAAAGCTGACTATACGACATGTTTGAATTTAAAACGTTCAAAAAAAATATTTTTTCTCTTTAATTTGTTTTACTTCAAATCATAATATAAATTACAAACACCTAAGAATGTGATGCTCATTTTAATGCAATAAATTAAAAAAGTAAATTTTACTTTAGCTATAACTTTACTAAATTATGTAAATGGTGAAGAAATGGATATTTTCATATTGCTCCGAATAGTCACGAATTTGAATCCTCGTCTACAGATCACGATCCTTATATTTCAACCAAACCACTGGGCACAAATACCAGACACATGTTTAATACAATAATGAATAATTTTTCTATTGTTACATTACGGAATTCCTCGCATCGCTTACAAATGCTAGCCTTCAATAGTTTTCTAACATTAAAATAAAGTATATACCTTATTCTTTAAACAATACGATTCATATTTGGTCAGCAGTCATAAAACATCTCGTGTGTATAATTTTTTTCATCTTCAAAAGGGTGAGAATTACATTTGACGAACAAAAAGCTGTCAAAATGACAAAGTGATTCGTCATACGAATGACAGCTGCGCTCTTGAAAGGGAAAAACTATAAAAAATAATGAAATAATCGAAAGTACCATAACAATTATTAGATATGTTTGTATTTTGTACCTTTTAATAATAATAATTTGTTGACCCATTTTCGTCGTTCCGCAAATTTAGAATGCACTCTACATACCAACGAAATTTAAAAAAAAATTTCGTAGCTACATGATATTATTTATTTTATTCTAGTTCTGTTTAGTTTCTGTTGAACTAGAAAGGAGGAACATGCAATTTCTAAGCGTTTTTTTTGTTGATAATTTTAAAATATAATAATATTAAATAAACGACTTTATTAACAAACTAGCGAATGCCCGCGACTTCGTCTGCGTGGTTTGAGGTTTCTAAGTTCCCGCGGGAACTCTTTAATTTTCCGGGATAAAAAGTAACCTATGTGCTATTCCAGACTATAATCTATCTCAGTGCCAAATTTCAGTCAGATCCGTTCAGCCGTTGGGGCGTGATTGAGTAACAAACATCCATACATCCATCCAAACTTTCGCATTTATAATATTAGTGAGAAGTAAGAAGTAAGAAGGGCACCATTTTTAAAATCGTACGAATTACAGAATCTCAACAGAACTAGTTTTAATGGTAAGTATGTACTAGGCCTCTACATACAACGCATAGTAAAGTATTTTTCCTCATCTAACATGGAAACATACGATTATTTAAACATTTTAAAGTTTTTTTTTATTGCGTGATAGGCTTTCGCTTGACGACAGTCATGCTTAGTGCAAAGCAATGATGAGGTCTAGGTTGGAACGCGCTTGCCTAGAACGTTACAATAACAAATTAATTTAATAAAATGATATTACACAAGATACATTAAAACCTAAATTAAAAACTAAACATTAAAAATATCATATATGCCGCTGCGATGAGGCAATGTGCCCAGAACGCTGACTGGCAGCATTTCAAATATTTTTTTATTAATGAAGACGTATATAGGTACAAATTTATTTATAAAAGGGTTACATTTTGAAGTGTGATGAGTTACTACACTTTAACAGAAACTCTCTCAAAGCTCAGAAGTGCAATGGAAGTTAGAATAATACAAATTTTTCTACTCGCATCTCATTAATATTAAAATTACATGTAACAAATCTTTACTTATTACCCAAAGCTACTGTGTAATTTTCTGTACACAGTACTGACAATAATTTACATTCATAACCAATCTATCGTGACCCCACATCTTTAACTTTACACCTTCAAGTTATTCTTTAAATAAGGGTCTTGCATTTAGCTGAGACATTTGCATTTTTAAAGTGATATATATATTCAAGTAGCCTATTTTCGGTTGTTTGTCTGTCTGTTAAAGGGCCGCAAATGTGGGCAATGAATCATGTTAAGAGTTTTAGAGTAACAATGATAATTATGTGTTAAGTACATCGTTTGCTTATGTTAAGATAAATGTACTTACACGGGGTAATCGTTTAGTTTTTTGAAGATTACAGTTAAACAAGTCATTTAAAAAATAAAAAACACGACTGTCCCGCCAAAAACGAACTAAAAAGTTAAAAATCTAAATTAATCTAGTTATATTAAAATCTTATTCACATTTTTATTCATGAATTTTTTTGTGAATCACTGGATATTGAACTATAGTGTTATATATTTTTGGAATCTACTCGTCATTTTCTAGATAGTGACTATATAGTTAATCTTATTTTCGTTTTTTTTTTTACTTTAGACTTTAATGCGGGACCATGGTCAACCCATCAATTTTTTTTTAATTTTACTACCCTATGTCACCCGGAATAAGCTAGGGATTCTAACGATACCTCATTTATCAAAATCCGTTCAGGCGTATAGAAGTTATGGCGGAATATACAAACTCACATACATACATACATACATGAAACTCAATAGACAAAATATCAACAAAGTTTTTTAATCGTGTCAAGTAACTTAAGTACAATGTTCATGAAACTGCAAGTTGTAACCTAAAAATTGATTTAACTGGATGTTTTTAACCAAAACTCATATTTGGTCGGTTATGTTTTTGCTATTCCAGTACATTTAAGGTATTTTTAATCAGCGCAGCAGCTAGTGCACAGAATTCCTAGAGTGTTTCCGCAATGGCCTAGGAATCTAATTTCCCGCTAAGGCATCCTGCGCACTCGCGACTCCACGCATGCCGCTCATAGCGCCGCGTCTGTGCCTTACATAATGCTGATTTACTATGTTTTGAGACATACCTATCTCTGGTAATGCTTGTATGTCTTGTCATAATTTATACATCTAGTTTAATAAGCTTTTGGTGGACTAGCTGATGCCCGCGACACCGTCCGCGTGGATTGAGGTTTTTTGGTTCACGCGGATCTCTTTTATTTTTCGGGATAAAAAGTAACGTTATTCCAAACTATAAAACATATATCTGTGCCGAATTTCATCCAGATCCGTTCAGTCGTGTTTGAGTTATAAACATGCAACCATACATTCATCCATTCATCCAATCTTTCACGTTTATTAGTATAGAAGTGCAGATTATTTAATTCTGTCTATCATAATGCTTTGGAAATTAAAACTTTTGTCAAGGTTTTTAGACAAGTCAGTCATTCATCAGTAAATTATTTATTTTCTGTTATATAAAACAGACTGATTGTCTGACAGACAAACACTCAGCTTAATTAACACGTTGAGTGCGAAACCAGGTTCTAAAACCTTGTACACGTCTACGCTTACAGTGCGGCTAAGAAATGTATAGACTTCCTTGTCGCGCGGAAGGCCTAACTTTAACTTGGTTCGGTGTAAGACAGAGATGAATATATATCTAAGATGTATTATTTAAATAGAATCCAATGGTGTATCTACCTTAATACCAGGTTTTTTCACCTGGTACCGCACGGAAGAAATAAAATTTCATCTTAATGCGAAACCAGGTCGAAACACCTTGTACCCCGCTCACCTGGTACCGCACCCCGCGTTAGCTTCGCGCGACTAGTGTTGGCTTGCAATCGTGAGAAACGCACGTGTCGACATGGCGTCAAGACCAACAAAACGGTGCCGAAAAAATATATTATATGATGTTTGCGAGGAAAGTGAAGCAGTGAAAGTTAAATCTAAATTAGATTTAACTTTATCAGAGACAGGTGAGTCATCATTACTATTTATTTTAATGATGGGAATAAAATACCAAAACTACAATTTGTGGAGGAAATTATCAATGATTTTACAAAAAAGGACTTTGACAATGATATAGGTAATTTCAACGCAGACGTAAATGAGTCCACACACATACAAATAAATAATAATAAATTAATAAATTTATCTTTTCAGAACCCGCACAAAAACTTGACAAACACACTTTGGTAAAAGGTGATAAGAACAGGAATTGTGTCAGATTTTACGCAAAACTCCGAACCTTCTTTAACCAGTCGCCAAGCTGACAAAAAAGTTAAAAAAAATTTAACTAAATGTGTTCAGTGCAAAAAAAAGTTTTGCTAGCCATGTTTTATTGAAAAAGATTAATTCATGTTTGTTTTTTTTTTCATTATATTAAAACTTAATTACAGCTATCGATATTTTTATTTCACATCCTTAAAATACGCACCAGACTTCCCTTATTCAGTGCGGCACAGGGTGATTAAGCCCTGTATTTTGAATATAGCTATAATTTTTAAACTAAACAAGTTGTTAACGAACGCCTTCAGGTGTATGTCAATTAATTCATTATTATTAATATTCAAAGCAAAAAAAACAAATATATATTTACATGAAGCCAAAAAAAGGATTTATGTTTCTTAAATTTTACAGGGTCTATAAGCCTTGTGCCGTCACAATGGAAGTTTTATTACCAGGTTTATAGGCCTTGTTCCGAAGGAATGGAAAGTATTGAGAACTTACTGACGCAGCAAACGTGTTAAGAAAACCTAGTGATTTATTTGGAGGACATATTCCTCAAAGATTTAGCGATGCACTTTAAAAGGATTTTGAAAAATATTTTTCCTGACAATTATTGACACTTAAGTGTGTTTGAACCCCTTTTTTGCTGACAATAAATTGCAAATTTTCACATATTAAATTTAACCATAATTTCATTTAAGAGTAGGTATAATACGACTCTTAATATCTCTTAATACTCAAAACTCAAAGTATATTTATTCGAAATTGGTGCATACACAGTTAAACCTTCTGAATTTACGATTATTTATACGAAATTTGTAAGCTTATGTACGGCATGAAATAGTGTTTCTAAAATTTTAAAATGTTCCAGCTTACTTCAACCTATTTCAACAAATAAAAAATAATTGAATTGGAATTTACAAAGTATAAGACGTGATAGTGATAATTAATTAATCAAAAAAAAATTATCACGGTATCTTAAAATGGTAATCTTTTAAAAAAGGGTGCCCTGGTCTGAAAAAACCCCACAAAAAACTCAGCCAGGTTTTTTAAATTATCACCTTTCTTATTATATTCCTTTTAAGTTAACCCATTTTAAATCAGTCGCAAAGGCTGAGTTAAAACAGTAGCTGCATCGTAAATTGTTAGTTCACGTGACAGCCGAACGGGATTACCCAACCCGAAGAAGAAAGAAGACGTCACACAAGAAAATTATCATATTCATAAATAACAAAAATCATTCATTCCGTATGAAAATTCCGGTGGTCCGATAGCCGTGTCCAATCCAACGGATTACACTTTGTTTCTGCCTATATATTATCTTTCATAATTCTACTCTTTCATGTAACAATGCTACAACAACGCTGGCATACAATTTTGAATTGTGTCTTTATTCATTATGGTGCATTTCAGCTTGTGTCGTAAAAGCACTTACGTTTTTCTTTTTGTAACTGAATAGTTTTATTCTTAAAGTGTATTGCTAATAAGGTTGGTTTTAGTTTGACTGCATCCGTGATGATCCGTTTTTGAAGTGAACTTACACGCTTCTTAACTGTATGGAAGCAGTTTAAACATTAACGGATGTTGAGAAATATGTCGAATATTAAATCAATTGCTCATATAATTGGTTTCTAGTGATAAATCTTGATAATGATGCGATTTGCAAATGGATTAATCCATACTAATATTAGTAATGTGAAACGGAGTCTGTCTGCTACACTCTTACGGCCTAACTACTCAACATATTTTGATGTAATTTTCTAGGTTACATCCCGGGGAAGGACTTAGGCTACTTTACTTAGTACTTTTATCCCGGAAAATTAAATAGTTCCCGCGGGAAACAAAAAACCTCAATCCATACGGACGACGTCGCGGGCATTATTTAGCATTGTATGAATATGAATAGTGAAATATTCGTTCATCTTTTAATTCATGAATGTATATACAGACAACAGGGATTAACTGAATGCCAATATTAGGATAATGCAAGCATATGCATTATAATATATTCATGGTACCGCCACACCCGTAGCACGTTAACTCGGCATCACTTTACAATAGATAAATTAACATTATCAACATACCCGCGCAGGGGCGCAAAATATTTTGATTAAAAATTTACTCTGGGTATGTTCCGATATACACTGCGAGAACTATAAGGATGTGATGTCAATTTAGTATAATGCGAAACCCTTTCTTTATAGTTAGCTATACTGGATAATGTTTAAAACGGAACGCAGTCAGCACCGAGAGCACCTTACCTCGATTTATGACGTCATATATTTCCCTAGGATACTGCGGCAGTGTGCTGTCAGTCCATAACGGAACGAATTTCTCCTCAGTAGGAACAGTGCTCGCAGTGTATATCGGAACATACCCTCTGAGTGTGGGGTCACTTGAGCCCTGGCCCTGACAGCTGTCAATCTGGTGCAAATGGGCATGCTGGTGCTGCTTTTTGTGGTGGATAGGGTGACAATTTTATAGGGAAGGGTGCAGTGGCTAGGACTGAAACAGTAACCGAAATAAGGGGTTTAAACACTGTTTTATGAAACTGTTATAAAACAGAAACACTTATAATGGAAACATTTCTGTTTCCATTATAAGTATTATTACAAGATACTGTAACCCAATCAATCTGTAGCCGTTTATTTCTGTTAATAATAGTGTTTTTATCTGTAACCTAAAAGGTAGGTACATGCCCTAACAAACTGCACGATGTGACAACGCGTTCTTCTCACTTCACTGGACTTTACACACACTGACACAGCATGTCCATGTTTTTGTTAAAACAATTGCAACCATCGCTGCTTTCACCTTAGTTTCAAATTTGAATACGCGTCAACAGTAAATTTGGATTGTACTTTAAAACGCTTTCATTTCTGGTACAGATTCGTTTCTGTTACAGAAATATAAGCGTTTCGGGTTAACAGAATTAAAAACACATTCAAAAGGGTTACAACTTCGATTCTGTCACACTTTCATTCTGTAACACTTATATTTTTATAACCTTTATTTTTTATAACTTTATATTTTTGAATCTGTTTTTCAGTCCCTAAGGGTGAGACTATAAGATAATAATATGACAATCGTTAAACGACAGAGGTAATGAAATGTAAAAGTTAATTTAAACAAAATAATAAATTCTGTTCAGCGCGGAAATGCAGCCAATGCTTGCCACCATTCCATTCCACTTGGGCATATTTAGTTAGGGCGCAATTACGTTAGGCTAGCTAGCTTTAAGTTCTATTGTAATATTTTCAATTTAAAAAAACAGAATTTACATCCATACTAATATAATAAAAACGTATAATAAATAATATATAAAATACTAATATAATGTTTGTCTATCTGTCTGTCTGCTACGCATTTTCGGCAAATCTTTTAGACCGATTTTAACGAAATTTGGTACAGAGGTAGGTAACATCTTGGAATAAAAGGTATCCTATGTCCTTTACATAGTTACATACTTACTTCACATAGTTCCCGCGGGAATTAAAAAAAACTTAAACAATCATTATCATCTTCTGGTATAACATATGGACTTATAGATAATAATTATGAAAACAGTCGTATTTTGAATAACGTACCTATTTTTATTTCAGTTATTTATAAACTTTGATCCTTACATAAAAAGAATTTCCATATTTCCACCTATTTATCTTATTTTTATCTCTTTACTTTTATAGATAGACCCCAAAGCTCATTTCTCATATTACAAGTTACCTGTGAAATGTTAGCGATTTCTATAAATATTAGTAGGCACACAGTTCTTCTCACACTAGGAACTTACCAAAAACTGCGGAATCAGCCGCATTTGAGGATTTTTTCTAGAGAGACGCAGGTTCAAATCCTTCCGGTTGCGCAGTTTTTGATATGTAAGTTTAGATTTCTATTTTTGTTTAAACATTATTCTTTTTAAATTAGTATTTTATCGTTACCTTTCTAATACTCACCATTGTTGATTCACTAAAAAATCTTTTTCTCCTGTCCTCTTGTGCTTCACCTATAATTATAGATTGTACACTTATCAAAATCGGTTTATCCGCCACACCATGGTCACCCCACATCATGACAATTATTGCATTACATCCAAGGTGTAGAACAGCCGAGTGATAATTGTACATGACACATATAAATATTAATGTATGTCCGTCTGTCCGTTCGGATGCGTTGCTTTTTGCAATTACTCATCCCCCTAATAACAATATACTCATGGCGAGCCGGTCAAGCGTGAACCTAATGTTTATTGAGGGTTCCGTTTATCGATTTCTCGGTTTCGGGGTGCGAATATTAAATATGTACTTTCGGATTTTTCTCAGTGAAGACTTATTTTTAACTAGCTGATGCCCACGACTTCGTCCGCGTGGAATAAGTTTTTTAATTCCCACGGGAACTCGTTAATTTTCCTGGATAAAAAGTAACCTTTGTCACCCTCCAGGTCCTCAGATATACTAATATATATGTGTGTACTTAGTAGTATGAGAAATGTGAAAGTGTGTTTGTTTGTTGGCGTGTCTTTCAATCTCGCCGCAACAAAGCAACGGATCGACGTGATTTTTAGCATAGTTATAGTAGAGGATCTGGAGGGTGGACATAGGTTACTTTTTGTCCCGGAAAATGAAGTAGTTCCCGCGGGAATACAAAAAACTTAAATCACGCGGATGAAGTCGTGGGCATCAGCTAGTTCTCCATAATGCTCTCAAAGTTTTGTCTGCTAAACTACAATTGACCAACGCAGTGGATCATGGCCTAAACCCTCCATATTCTAAGACAAGATCCGTGCTTATAGTGATGATGATAATTGAAAAATGTTATCTAAAGAAAAATCACTCTGTGAGTACTTTGAAATGACACTGGGGATTGAATCTTTGTCTTACTTGAAATGCTCTCCACTGTGCCATGGTGGCTATCTTGTCAATGATAAGACGGTATCGCAGCTAAGGGCTGAAAATAAGGGATAGGGAGGCATTTCGCGGTATGTAGGATGTTGAGATTTTCGGCTCCCGTGTAAGCTGCCCTTTAGTTTGCGTAGCGTCTGCAAAAAAAAATTTGTTCACTCTGCAAAAAGAAACTTTTATTAATTTAGTGACTAAGTTATCAATTTATACAGAACTAGCTGATGCCCGCGACTACGTCCGCGTGGATTGAGTTTTTTTGGTGTCCGCGGGAACTCCTTAATTTTCCGGGATAAAGCATTATTCCAGACTATAAACTATATCTGTGCCAAATTTCATCCCAATCCGTTCAGCCGTTCGGGCGTGATTGAGTAACAAACATCCATCCATACATCCATCCAAACTTTCGGATTTATAATATTAGTATAGATAAATAATGTTAGCATACCTAATTAATTAGAAAATCGTTTGAAAAATAGATATAGAGCTTTTTAATGTAAAATGAAATTCCTGAGGATCTCTATTTTTCAATGGCCAATGCGTGTTTGCAACAAAAACCAAAACCACGTTTTAAATACTGTAACGTTTTAATTACTAAAGTATGAAGAATTTGTAAAAGCTGTAAAAAAAATACATTATCTTAGTGTATTGCATGACTATAGCATGAAATAACGTGATGTAATCTAATTAGTACGTTTCGGATTGTTTTTAAGGTTAGGAATAAAAATCGCGAATTCATACTGTCCATGCTTCTCCATGCATGTACGTACCCATTCATAATTTTGTAACAGTAGTTTTGGAAAAAAATATGCAAATTATTTTTGAAAGTTATAAAACAACTCGATGATGCCTGCGACTTCGTCCGCGTGGATTATTTTTTTTGTTTTCCCGCCGGAACTCCTAAATTTTCCGGGTTAAAAAGTAGCCTCTGTCCTTCCTCGGGATACAATTCCCTATTCCAAATTTCAACAAAATCGGTTAAACACATGCGCCGTAAAAGCGTAGGATACAGACAGACGAACAGATAGACACTTTCGCATTTATAATATTAGTATGGATACAAAGAAGTCCAGAAGATCTTGGTAGATTTATTACCAACAAATATTTTTATCTCTCCAAAAGATGTTGTAATTATTACCTTCGTAATTTTCAGTCTATGTATTACAAAGAAGTTAAATATTTTCGTATTTTACCTAAAGTTTTTTGCTGACTCTGCGTTATGTTCTCCAATTTATTCGCCGTTTGTTATTGAGAATATATATGACAATAATAGTTTTTTGTAGAATCTTAGAGGGCAATACATGACACAAAAGGTAAATGTATGGTATTTGTTGAATGTATGAAAGGTCCAAGGCAATTTGTTAGGGGGTTGATAGAGAAATTTTTGGATAGGAATGCGCAGGAGGCCTCCTTTTGGACATAATGTATGGGTTTGCCTTTGCAGGTTTTATGTAGCCATGGTACATTTTTTTAGTTTTTTTTTTTCATTGTGTTTATTTACGAACTTTGTATATTTATTACTTCTTGCTTTCAACCTCTGCTTAACCATGTTCAAAGTCTGCCAACCCATGAATCTAATCTTGGCCAATGTGGTGGACCATGTCATAAACCTTTCTCGGTCAGAGAAGGCCACTCGTGCTCAATCACTACTGACTGCCACTGAAGCCACTGCTTAGAATTTAGATGATGTTGATGAATTAATTACACTATGTATTGTTATGGTAAGAAGAACTTTAAAAACTGATTTGTTTTGTTTTGTTTTCAGGTAAGACCAGATTTTGTGTTCAAGGAAGAATTCGAAGGTGGTAAGTAATTATTACATAATTACTTATGTAAGTACCTGAGTACATTGTACGTATTCATGTACATTTAACATGAAGAAGAATCTGACATAATAGAAGGAAATCTGAATTTTCTTAATTATGTAAAAGCACGGAATTTTAGCAAGAAAAAATCCTTACCAACCGCTTATAAAATATTGAAAATTATATAATTAGTTTTAGCACAGTTTTGTAGATTTTAAAACTGTGGTATTAGATAAAATATTTACATTATTCTAGGCCAGACCGCACCAAATAACAATATCATAGTAAAATCCTACCTAGTGAAATTATGAATTGGAAAGTGTCTCTGTGTTTACCTTTACTCGGCGTTAACGAAAGACGAATACTTAGTCTTTTTTTAACCCCCCTACCAGGTAGCCCTTGACTGTAATCTCACCTGCAGTCTAAGATGGTAGCGGGCTAACCTGTTGGGTTTATAATATGTTGGGGGCTTCTACACGGTATCGTACCGGAACGCTAAATCGCTTGGGGGTACGTCTTTGTCGGTAGGGTGGTATAGTTACCACCGTTAGTAGCCATTAGGGTATTAGAACAAAGAAAATTCAATTAAAAATTCCCAAATTGACCCTGCCGGGGATCGAAACCGGGGCCTCCTTTCTTATAAGGCCGCAGCGCTCACCACTGCGCAGGGAGGTCGTCAAAAATCTGATGCAGAGAATGATTGTATTGTATTACTTATTAGAATTTTAATCCATTACATGTAAATTAACCAAATTGAATTACAATTTGACAAATAATTCAGAGAGCTCTAGATATTTCCTATTTAAATTCGAGCAGCAACACTGAAGGAAAAACAGGAAGTGTTGCCAGTTGTTTTCATTATGCTACCATACTCACGTTTTAGAAATATTATGGGCATTGCTTCGAGAATGTTAAAAAGTGGTCTTGATTAAATAAAATGTCGCGAGGGGGGGTGTCAGGGGGAGGGATGTACGTGATAGGAATTAGGCATCAAACGCTCGTAAAATGTGAACAGTGAGTAATGGGTCAGTAAACTTTGGGGACTTAATGTTGCCAGCGAATTGAGTGCTAAATAAAAATGCTTTGGGAATTTTTTAATTGGATTCCTCGGAGTTAAATATTTGGTTGTCGTGTATTCTTCACTGTTTATATAACTGTAAACTAGCTGATGCTCACGACTTCATCCGCGTGGATTGAGGTTTTTTGGTTCCCGCGGGAAGTCTTTAATTTTCCGATATAAAATGTACCCTTTGTGTTATTCCAGACTATAATCTATGTGTGCAAAATTTTAAATTCAAATTTCAATGCACTTTTTTTCTTTAATCGATAAGTTAAAAAAGTTATTTCAAGCTTAAAATAAACCGAGGGTGTGAAGTTTAGGTCTTTTGAAAGACTCTCTAAAGAAATAATTTTTTTTTGACATAGGCAACATCCCTATTGTTTGTGATTGGCTGAGTTCATGGTATTCTTGCTGCACTGGATTTTGTCCAACAGCGAAAGAATGTACCAACAGGAGGTAATTGCAATCGTTAAATACACTGTAGATTCACAAATACCTAAAAAGGCTCCTGAATAGTTATTATGAGCAGGGGCGGCGCTAGACTAAATTTGGACGTCAGCGAAATCAGCCCTACCAATTACCAGTCAAGAAGTACTTATAGGCCTATTACACTGCACTTACCACAGGGCCCTGTGGTAAGGGTGGGCGTGGCCGCTAATTAGAGCGTCGCTTATTACACAGCAATTTAGGGACCCTTTTTCACTAAATCTTATTACACTACACTGATTCAAGTGTAAGGGTCCCTGTGAAAAGTGCAGTGTAATAGGCCTATTAATTGTTAAAATAAGTTGCAAAAATATTTTTGCTAGGCCCCCTTAGGCCTATGACGTCGCTGAAGCCTAACGCCGCCACTGATTATGAGTACCTATGAAGGAGACGTATCTCTGGATATAAAAATGATTGTCTTTCGTACAGATGTGATTTTAATGTCCCAAATGGATTTAATTATTAGTGACTTTTCATCTCGTTAGTTCAGTCAAATCTCATCACAAATTAGTATTCACCTTAATTTGACGCTAGATTAATTGTCGGGTGATTTAAACTTTATGACGGCCTTAATAACGTGATCCGAAAAAATGTTAATTACATCTTGTGATGGATTTTTCCGAATTATCCCAAAGTCCGGGACCGAATTCTAACGGGTTTAGTACGTCGTAAAAAGTGGATACGTTTTTTGGATCCACCAGGAGTGCATAAATTTTGAAATCCTGTCAGATATGTTCAGTAAAATCTTGCCTGGATTTGTCGTAAACGTCAAATACTATTTTACGCCTAATTTACTGCCGGTAGATTGTTATGCATTTTTTTCAACTTTTTTTTTGTAAGCACCTTGTCGCGACAGGGAGGGCGGTTCTAATTTGATTTTTTTACAACTTTTTAAAGTCGTAAAACGCACAGGTCAGTTTGGTAGGGTCAGTTATAATTGAGAACAGTTCTTATAAAGACTACAAGTTTTTTTTAATTTAAAAGTTTATGAGGTTTTAAATTTTTCAATTGTTATTATATTTTTCAAAACTTTAACGTCTTTAGGGATGATGAGGTCAGTTATCGTAAAAAAAGTATTTACAAAGCAGTTTTTATTTTAACATTCATACTTAACAAATAAAAAGGTTTCAAAATTACTCTTCGGAGGTTTTTAAATACTATAGAATCAGTAATTTTTTTATTGTTTGCATTTTATTGATATTTTACAGCAAGTTTTTATTGATTTTTACACTCTTGCATACTATCTTAATGTGTCCATCCGCCACTTTAAAACTGTAATGATTGGACTTAATTGTGTTAAAAAAATGAAAACCATATAAATATTAATTTTTAATTTTAGTTTTTAAACAGTGTAGTCGAATTAATTTTGTCATAAAATTTATATTAAAGTAGTTACCTACAGCCCCAACATTTTAAGGCTGTAATGGAATTCGGTAACTGATACCAATAATGTTGCTTTCAAATGAAAGTAGGTAAATACGGAAAAAATCGAGATACTTTTAAATACACAAAACAGGAATTTTATCTATTAAAAATGCATTTGGTTGCGCTCTCTTATTTTTCTTACTTGGACTTCGAACGCTCGCTTAATGACTATAGGCATTAGTTATCTTAAAATTACGTCCGATAGGTATTCTAGGGGTTCAAAAAGAAAAAATAAGAGGGTGCAAAGAGGGAGGGAGGGGGATTCTGATAACAGAAACTCAAAGAGGGCTCGTCTTATCTACCGCTCTGTGATAGACAGAAAAAGTAATTAAGTTTTTTTTGTTTCGAAAAAGAAAATAGATTCGGAATGGGCCTGTTTTTGTTAATGTGTTTGTGATGTTGTTTTTATTTAGTTTATCTGATTTGTGCAGCCGGTTGCATTTAAAAGTTTTAGCATAATTTTAATTACTCTTTGTATTTTATGCTTTCCTAGTAGGTACTACTCCTGAGTTTTCGATAGCTAACCGATAGGAATCGAACCTGATGTATGATAATACATCAGGTTCGATTCCCGATTTAGACTATGTCTGTTTAGCCAAATTTAGTATATTTCTTCGAGGCAAATATATGCTGATAAGCTACTAAGGTGTATTTAATTTGCATAAAGTCTCTAGTTTACAAATAATTCATTCGTTTATTCCATTGATGTAGAATTTTAGAACCTATGTTTTCATACTTTAATAATCATTATTTTTGAAGTGTATTAAAAATTAGCATCACTCCAAGGTTAAACCTTTTGGCCTCAGTTTGGCAGAAAGTGCGAAATCCGTAGGTCATGAATTCATCACCAAGACGCGCGTAGTCGTAGGGAGGTTCCGTCGACCGAAAATTCAAAGTTGGAATCTCATTCAAACCGATTGGATCTGACGTCGTATCTACGTCATATACACTTATGACGTAGTATATTATCAGAAATAACAGATCACGTCATCGACTTTGTCTCAAACAACACAAGCCGAAAAAACTTCGTTGTACCTACCAACCTTCCCTTTTCTCGCCAATGTAAGCTGGAATGGCGATACAACTCGCGAATATGATCGAGAGAGATGCAAATAATATAGGGGAGTCTCGCGGACGCAAGGAAAGTATTGTTTTAAAGACATTTTTAATTTCCCGAAGGTGATTTATCACTGTTACTTTTCTCTGTGTGAATATGTTACAATCGATATAAATATTTTTTCCGAGGGGAGACGAGTCCCCCGCGATGTTTTGAATTTAGAACGCGCAACAATAATAATTTCGGATTCGGAATGCCTTCGCGGGTGACGGTCGCATGATTATTTTGAATTTGGAATATTTTACTATTTCGTGACTATTGCCATGCAATACTGCATCGATATCTTGAAATTAATGGTGGTCTATTTTTCAGGAATGAAAGAAAAATACTAAGGATATTTTTGGCTTGTTACGTAATAGCACAAAATAGGTAATAATACGATGTAGTAATAGTAAGTGGCTAGCTAATTTACGCGACATCGAAGTCGCGATTTCTGCGAAATACATAGGTCCTACAAGCGAAATATCAAGTTACAAGTGGTTTGAGTTGCAGTCAGTCAGTCACTTTTCTCTTTCCTTCATCTTAATGATGTCACTTTTCATAGAAAAACTTTTCTTTTATGAAATTGACCTTAATCAAGAACCACCTACCAGTTTCGCCAGTCAATTTGACATTATCAAAGTAATAAGTACTTCTTCAACTTTAAAAGTTTTCAAGAAAGGTAACTTTGGATTTAAATTAAATCCGTAAGTAAACTGAACAAACAATAATTATAATTCAAAAACGGAGTGAAACCGTAAACAATTTGCTTTTGTAACGCGAAATAATTTCCCCCATAAAGCGCTAGATAGCGTTATTCCGAAGTTTACGATAACAGCCGAGCGCGCTTTTAAAGTAATCGGCTTAAACTCGGGCGTTACTACGCTATACTGCGCTTCTTTCTTAGGCCAATATCTCACTAGACACCATGGCGGCGCCACCGACGACCTCCCTAGCGCACTGTTGAGCGCTGTTTTCTTAACATGGAAGGTCCCGTGAAGGGAGGTTCGATCCCCTGCAGAGACAATTTGAGAATTTATAATAACTGAATTTTCTCTAATCTGGCTTGGTGGGAGGCTTCGGCCCTGGATAGTTACCATCCTACCGGCAAAGACGTGCCGCCAAGCGACTTAGCGTTTTGGCACGAAACCGGGTAGAAACCGATAAGGAGGTTTTCTATAACTGCCATACTGCTACCATCTTAGACTGCATCATCACTTACCATCAGGTGAGATAGCTGTCATGAGCTATTAAATAAACTGGTCGCGCCATGATCAGACACCAGGTTTGTCAATCACCTCACTTCAACAGTGTACAAGTGCAAATGACTTCGTCACGCACAAGCAGTATGCGGGAGGGGTGTCCCTGGTAGCGCAACTGGTGGTCGAGTGAGTGACACGCCAAATAGCTCTTTACATATTACTAGTGGTTTCGCCACCGCCACTTAATTGGTTGCACAACCAACCGGACACCAGGTGAGGTACCCACCATAGAACTGTTTACATTTTATTGGTAGCGTGACTGGTTGCGCCGCCACTGATATCCTAGTGAGATAGTACCCTTGCCCCTCACTTACTTGGAAACGTCAGAGCATTTCAGCGGCGATTCGTGAACAGCATGCTTTAATATTGACTCTGTAGAAAGCTTCTTTCTTTATAGAAATAGTTACTATTGCCCGCAGCTTCGCTCACGTTAAGTTCGATTTTCATACTTTAAACCCTTATTTTTACCCCCATAAGGGTTGAATTTTCGAAAAATCCTTTTTTAGCGGATGCTTACGTCACTGAAGCTAAGAGTATGCCAAAATTCTGTTTGATTCGTTAGGTGGTTTAAGCTGTGAGTTAATAGATCAGTCAGTCAGTTAGTCACCTTTCCCTTTTGTGTATTTAGACTAGATGATGCCCCCAACTTCATCCGCGTGAATGTAAGTTTAAATAAATAGAAGCTTACCTACCTATCAAAATCGGTTGAGCAGATGGGCTGAACTCTAGGTCAAAATTCCATGACGCCAAATGACTTAGGCTGCGGGTTATGGAAGGCACGAAATTTCCTTGGTGTAGCATGGCGCCAAAATATAGACTACAGATTTACAGACAGCTTACTGTCTATGGCCAGCAGTAGAATTCTGTGCTTTTATAATAGGCATTATTATATTCGTTCGATTCAAATTATTCTTCAATTCAAATCGGTTTTGAGAAGTTTTAATGCAATGTTAAATTAACATTCAGATGTCATTACCGGGGGACCACCAACGTTCGAATGTTTTGAATTTAGAACGCGATTAAAAACATGCTAATCTCCAATGGCGGCTTCCCTTGATTTGCAAACAGTGAGATGCGGTGACGATTGTATGTTGATTATTACTTATGTCACCTTGCTATCAGTTAATATGGACTAAATACGCGATTTGAATCTTTATTACAAATGTATAGGATTTATTTCTGTGTGCGTTGTTTCTTGTATTTTTTTTAATTTAATCAGCCCACATTTAATGGTTGAATGACATTGTGTCATCGAATTATCTGTTCTCCCTCTCAGTGAATTCTCAGAGTATTTTTTGTTCTAGTTATTTTATAATAATAGGAAAATATCAAATCTTGATACCCTTTTCAATATGTACCTACCTTACACATTTTTTGCGATATGTCTAGATATCAAGCAAACTAACAAATCAAACGTATTCCATTTTTACCTGACTTCCAAAAAAGGAGGAGGTTCTTAATTCGGCGCGTATCTATTTATCGAATAAGTTTTCGAATGAATAACAAAAGACTTGTCAAAAATCACACCAGGCGTTCTAGTTGTGTTTCTCTCCGGCTCTTCTCAGTAGAACTCTTTCCGAACCGGTGGTACAGTCAAAATATGACGTAAGTAACAGAAGGGACCTGTATGTCCTTTATGAAATGAATAAATTGACTACCTACTGAGATTTGACGATCTAATTCTATACGCACTTATGTTAGATAGATGTAATTTTTCATTTTTGCGGTTTTCTCTATAATTGCGTGCCTGGATCGGTTTGTCTTGCCGCGGAAGTGTCTGCGTTCATTCCGCACAGTTGGCTGCGGTGGCGTATTTTTTTCGCATATTTAATACGCGGTTTCGTACGCTGTCAGGGTTACAATATCTGTCCTGAGATCTCAAGACAAATCCTAAGATATGGTACAGGATTTGGGGCTCTTGATAGGATTGCGGCCGAATTTCGAAAATCTCAGGATTTTAAAATTTTCCAATAAAATGCAGAACATTATTTAGATTTTTTATTTAGTGTTACAATCAAACATAACAATCTTCTTCAGGTAATGTCACAAATCAACGTACAATTTTTGCTACTTCACTAGTTAGTCCTTAACTGCAATCTCAATAGGGGTAAGTGACGATGCAGTCTATAATAGTAGCGGGTTAACCTGTATGGAAGTCAATCTTATCTACGTTTTTTTTCTGGACTTTTCAATTTTTCATCTGGTAACCCTATATGCGGTGGAAATTTATGAACCGCGGCCCGCCGACGTGATACATGACTGTGATGGGCGTTATGCTTTACGGCCTTTTAATTTTTATCACAAATTATGCGCGCCAAGATTTAAATAATTACTTCATTAATATAATCTTTGTATATGATAATGTGCTAACTTAAAGTAAAGATTTTTTTATTTCACAAGTTAGCAATTCCACTAAAGCAAGTGGTAAGTGATGATGCCGTGTAAGATGGTAGCGGGCTAGCCTGGGGTATGCCAGTTTCTACATCGGCATCGTACCGGAACACTAAATCGCTTGGCGGCACGTCTTTGTCGGTAGGGTGGTAACTAGGCACGGCCAAAACCTCTCACTAGACCAGAACAGAGAAAGTTCAGTACTGTATACCTGAACTGAATCTGCCACGGATCGAATCCGGGACCTCCCATTATAAGACCACAGTGCTCACCACTGCGCCAGGGAGGTCTTAATAGAAAGTAGATTATTTATATTATTATTTAATTAAAGCTTGAGAGATTTTAAATCGTTATTTCCGTACTTCGTCTGAATCTAATTCCCAGTAAGTTTTACATGAACTAAAGAAATACAGAATATTAATTTTTACGTGTTCCTTTACCGCAATACGCATGCAGCTTTGTCTCTCAGAGAGAAAAAAGCTTTTTGTGCCTCCAGTCTCGATTTCCGCGTGCTATTCAAAAACCGGTAGCCGCATGAGACAAAAGAAAAACGTTCTTTCCCATTTCCATCTAGCAATTGTTTACCAGGCGCGCATAAAAACACAGGTGTACCCGCCGTCATTTGCATACATAATCGCTGAGACAATGACACTAGGCCTACCACACGCTTATGCTCCTCTGGTAGCCATTGTGATAAATGTTAATGCATTTGGAATGTTTTTAAGTAAAACTTAGTCCGCTGCTTGTTCTTATTTTAAAAATGAGCGGTAGCATTTTCCATTAAAGAACAGGGGCCATACTACCAACCCTCAAAGCCATATTGTTTCATTATTGTTGACTTTCGTGTTTTATAATCATAATATATACATACTTATGCAAACTCAAGCCTACACATGCATTTTTCTTGTGTCTTTGATTTGGAAGCCCTGTTTTCCGAGACAGCTCTATCTAGTTCAGAAAACAGGTGCACAATAATATTTTGATTATTATTCAACTATATTATTAGTTTTATCCTAAATGTAAGGCTTTAAATGTTACCTTTAAACCGAAATTATTGTGATGATTTTTGGACCAAATAAATGAAATAAAATGAGTGAGTTGACAGTATGGCCCCAGGTGAGTATTTAAAAATGTCTTAAATGATTATATTTAAACATATTTATTAGTTATGATGAGTTAGTTATTACTTTAGTCTTTATTTTTAAGTTAGAGGTTGAGTGTGTTAGCACCTGCCGTCCAACCGACTTACCCTCAGGCTAACGGCGTTCCATAATCCTGTCTATCTTAATGTTCAATTAAAAATAAACACAGAACGTTAAAAAATTAAAAATAACCTAACTTGTACATAAAAATATCCCGGAGCGGAACAAATCAGCCCGCCCCATTTGTAAATGGATCGATTACAGATTTGAATTATGTTATAAACATCTCATTAACATGTAAATTAGTTGGCCACAACAATAACATCTAAACCAACCAGCCAACCAGGAACGCAACAAAAAGCCTTTTAAAGATGAAAATGAATACGAGAGGAGAAAACGGGCTATTTTAATTAAACGGTCCGCCTCGGGCGACCGCAACGACGTAGCTTGGTACCAGGCGAGCAGGACTGTTTAGAATTATTCTAACTCCGATGATTTCTAATATCTCTCCGCTACGCCTTGTTAATTAGTACGAACGTATACGAACAAGTTGTTTCACTGATATGTTTTTTTTAAATAATAATGACTCTAACTTGGAACCGGGCGACCCGGACTATGAATGCGGCTTAGAATTATTGTTCTAACGTCACAGATTTTAAATATTATATTTCTACTGTTCCTACCATTGTTTTTTAACGCATAATATGCGTTTAACCTGGTTGAAACTTGGTATCAGGCGAAAAGCACTAAGGAAACAGGAATTGGAATTATTAGGCATACTCCGCTACTAAGACAATATTATTTTGTTAATAAAATAAGACCTTATAGTTCGAACATTCTCCTTATACTTAATTTTGCCTATCAATAGTCAATACCTATTATTATTCTACTTTCCTAGTGCGATAATAAGTTCGTACCTACCAGGCGAACATGTAGCGATTATTTAGAATTATTTGTTGCTCCGCTAATTTCTAATATGTAATAAAGTTACTTTTTTTTTATAAAAATCCGTGCACACTAACACGGCCCGCATCACTACTCATAGAATAATTAAAGCTGCGATTAAAATCTGAAAGACAGTAATACATCACATTAGTGCTATCTGTAATTGCGCTCCATTGCACATAATGTTAATTGTAAAACTAATATCATAAAAGAAACCGGCGCGGCGCCAGTAAAACAATAATTTCTTTTTTTGCTCTATGTTAATTGGGCTTGATTTCTAATCATTTTATGTAAAAAGATAATCTGTCTATATAAAGAAGGTCGTCTTACCTAAAAATTAATACACTGCAGCACTGTACCAAATTATAAAATTAGTAAAACGCAAAATGTCATTCCTCGTTCAAAGAGTTCCGTCGGATATGAGCCTTGAAAGTAGTTTCGATAGTGTAATATATCGCTACTGGATGGCATCAACAGTCGTGTAAAAAGACTGGATTAAAGATGCATATCTCAAATTTCGGCACTGACGAGAAAGTGAACTGTGGCCTGCACCGACGGTCAAAGGCACTCAGGGCGCGATTCCAAGAGAGAAACAGGTTCAAATCTTTCCGATTCCGAAATTTTTTGATATGTATTTATGTAAGTTTAGAAACTTTCCTCGTGTGTGAATCCAATGTAGTAAAATTATCAAATTAATACGTCTCACCAATTACTACACACACAGAATAAAATCTGAATCTATCACATACCTCACTGTATAAAAATGGCTAAACCATTGAAATGTAAATGTGGTAATGCCACAGACATATATATGTCCAAATCTGTGTCACAGGGACCTAAAACCTGCCAGTAATGTCTATTATTGAATGGATCGGCCAAAATCGTCGAATCGCTCGAATAGTACCACTCCAATACCGCTGGGCGCTGGCACACCAGTGGGCTTACCACCATTCCCTAAAGCAATATTAATATAAACTTGACATGTCATATGTGTTTTTATTAAAGACTAGCGCTAAGCTACAATCAGACTTGCTGGAAATAGTGTTGCAGCCTAAGGTGGATCGCGCTTGCCTAGAAGACGCCTATACACTCTTGATTTGTAGTTACTAATATTATAAGCTGATGGAAAAACGGCAGCCGGAAGGGCGTTCCATATCTATATATTTTTATGTACCTTAACATCCCTAAAGTAGGGTTCTGAAACAAGAGCGTCAACAAGATTAAAAAAAGAAATAAATAAATCTTTATTTGCCAAAATTGATCACCAAATTTCAATAGTGTGATTAAACCCTGCCTCCTGAGGTAAAAATAGTACTGCTTTGAGCGACGCTAGTAAACCCCCATATTTCTCCGCGCGATATTTTCGAATAAGGAAAACTCCTCGGCCCGTTATATATCATTTCCGTTCAGATTTAACCTCGAAACAAGACCGGAATCTCCATAGAAATTGTCTGGGGCAAATATCACTGCTTCGGTTTTACCATACGAATTGCCGGACCTAAATAATGCTACCCCCTTATTATCATATATTCGGAGCCGTACCATGCCGCGATGCGTACCTACTTAAACTATCCATCTCCACTCGCCACGATGCCTCACGCTCACGAGACCGATAAAGAATTTGCGGATTCTCTTAGGATTTTTTTTTACACTAGTTAATGCCCGCGACTTCGGGTGTAATAATATAAATGAATGATAAATGACAAATGATAAATGATAAATGATTTATTTATTTCATGTAGGACAACTTGTGCCACTTATGAAACGTTAAGACTCTACCACCGGTTCGGAAAAATGATTCTACTGAGAAGAGCCGGCAAGAAACTCAGTTGCTCTTAAATAATAGATTATGTAGTTATAAATAAATAGCTTATGTCACTCTCCAGATCCTCAACTATACCCATGATAAAATCACGTCGATCCATTGCTTTACTGCGGCGTGATTGAAGGACAAACCAACAAACAAATAGATTAATATTAGATCCTCAACTATACCCATGCTAAAATCACGTCGATCCATTGCTTTATTGCGGCGTGATTGAAGGACAAACCAAAAAACAAACACACTTTTGCATTTATAATATTAATATGATGTAAGTAAATTTAGAGACTGGCCCAGCCCCATATCTCAGTGGCTATCAAATAATAGATCTGGATGAAATTTGGCACAGAGATAGATTATAGTTTGAAATAACACATAGGCTTTTTATCCCGGAAATTTAAAGAGTTCCCGCGGGAACCGAAAACCCGCAATCCACGCGGACGAAGTCGAGGGCATAAGCTAGTAGTCCATACTCCATACATAGTCTTAAGTACATATGTACTGATAAACTGAAAGTAAGCGTTCCCCGAGGGTCGGGGCCGAAAAACCGCAATGCTATCCCTAAATTCATTATGCGAAAACATCCTTGGAATTCACAATATTGGAATCCTTCGCTGGTTCGCCTGCCCCCAAGATATTGTAACTTAAGGTGAATTCGTGAAGGCCCTACTCTACAGTCTACACACTTAGTTGTTACTTTACATAGTTTTTATACACCAAATTGGGTATTTGACTACTAGTGAAATAAATTATGTTTTAGTGATTATTAAATAAAGGATCTCCCAAAAGTCGTAATAAACACGTCCCCTGCTAGTTTTATTTTGAATAACTATTTTAAACTATCGATTAAAGTAAAAAAAGTGCGTCGAACTTTGATGACGTCACAACTTAAAATTTCATACAAAATCCATACAAAGCACGCGTTTTGACGTTTGAAAAAAAAATTGCTGATTTGACTAGTTGTCAAATACCCAATTCCTCGGCTGGTCTAAAGAACAGCATTACAAAATAAATTACATACAATTTTAGGGTTCCGTACCTCAAGAGGAAAAAGGTACCTATAGGATCACTTCGTTGTCCATCTATTATTTATGTACACATTAATATAATCATTGTAAATGATTTATTTAAAAAGAGAACCCACTGAGGTGCTTGCGGGTTTTTCTCGGTAGGAATGTCATTCCGAACCAGTGGTAAATTCACTTGACGATTCAAAAGCACTTGTAATAAGTTTATTTGAATAAAAAAATATTTGAGTTTGTCTGTCTGTCAACTATCTTTTCTCGGGAAAGCGTGGAGGGTATCAAGTTGAAATAAATTAGGTCTACGGTCCCTTGGAGCTGTAAAAAAATTTAGCTTCTAAGTCAACGCAATCAAAAGATACGGCCGTTTAATAGCGCACATTTTGCATATTTTGATACTCGCCAATGAATCAAAACCATAGGATACTTCTAAATTTGGTACAGAAATAAGTAGCCACATCTCACGTCGACGATAATAGGCTACTTTTCATCCCGGAAAATCAAAAAAATCCCACAAGAATAAGATATTTTAGAACCTTTTAACAAAAGTACCTTCAAATCAAGAGTTAATATAGGCATCTTCTAGGCAAGCGCGCTCCACCTTAAGCTGCATCACCACTTGGAAGCAAGTCAAGCGAAGCGCTAGAAGTAAAACTAGATAAAAAAAAATTGCGCGAATGAATCCACGAGCACAATTTGATAATAATTTAAAATAAATGTGTGTGCAAATTGCGTTGGCAAAGCGAAGTAGCTGTGAGTATTCGCCTTAAGACCACGCAACCTAACACAGAAATAAATCGTTTGCCCCACAACTCCTTCCAAGCGTTTGGAATCTTTGGAGACTGAACTGAGTTTTCGAATAAATAGAATCTGATATTTATTTTAGTTAGGTAGCTATTTTACTTAAGTGAAAATAACTTTGCTCCAAGTTCTGTTTTAGCTTCGATATGTGGAATTAAGATTACTTTGTTTTTCAGAAGTTTATCACTGCCTCTAATTTGCGACAGTGTGTTTGTTTGTTAACCGACTTCCAAAAAGGAGGAGGTTCTCAATTCGGCGCGTATCTTTTTTGTAATGGTATAATATGATGATACCGATTTTACCGTGGTTTCTGAACCGATTTGATTTATTTATTTTGGTTTGTTGCAAAAGAGCAACAGATCGACGTGAATTTTTGCATGGAAATAATTATAGACCTGGAGAGTGACCTAGGTTACTTCTTATAAATCTCGGAAATCAAAGAGGTTCGTAAGGATCTTTAAAAATCCTCACGGATGAAGTCAAGGACGTTAATGTAATTTCAAAAGGATGTAGGACATGGCTCGAAAAAGAAAAGAAACAAAATGGATACTTTTACAATTTTATGATACGAGTGTGTGCGCGACTTTATAGTTAAAATCATAAAGAAAAATTAAATGTTAGTGTTAAATTCTTTAAAAATGTTTAGATAACTTTTGTTTACACATTCTAAAAGTAGGCAACAATTCTTTTCCCGACATCATTATTACACACTTAAGTATGAAATCACAGCGTTCGATATTCGAAATTCCCTTCAAAATTTATTTATCCTGTATAAATTTATATTCATTAATAATGAAAACATATCGTAAAACAATTTGCCGGGTAATCCGGCAAGGATTTACTGCCGGTTATATCGGGGAATCGGCGTTAAATCATAAAAAGCGGTTAACGCATGCATTAGCCGGGCCCGGCAACCGTTTAATAACTATTATTAAAACTCCTCAACCAAAATTCTTCGATAAAAACAACAGCTTACCGAATTAGCTGCTTAACTTTTTATGATGTCCTGGTAATTTTGATAGGATGATTTTGTCGAGTTTTCTCAAGTTTTCTCCAAGCAACGCGACTAAAGCCACTCAAAGAACAACAAATGATCTTAGAGTTTTATAGAAAACTCAATCTCCAATTTGAATTTTTATATTATGTATAGTTGAATATTATCGAATTGTTCAGTTTCGAATAAAGTCTGAAATAAAACGAGAATTATAATAGAAAAGGAGTAATTTCCAAGATTATTTACTTTTATTCGGATTATTTACTTTTATTTGGATTTATGAAATCCAAATTGGGTACTTTATTAGAGGCCGGCATAAAAACATTAAAGGGTGTCAGAAAAAATATTCAGAAAAGGTTTTTTACTGTTAAAAGCGATTAATGTAGACCGTCTTCATACTAATTAAAGTACGTATCTATTGTATTTAAACTAAGTACGAAGCACACTTGTTATTTTAATATAAATTACATTTATTTGCATGTCGTCCGTTTATCCGATAATTACATAAGTATTCCGTTTTAAGTGTATAATGGCACTTACAGCAGCAAAAAAACTAGGTTTATAATTATTTAATGGCGCGTTATCTTTATATTATTGGTGGCCATTAATTTGACAGCTTTTTACGAGCACCGTACACGTTTGTCGCCCGCAAGCGGACGGTCATAAACGCATTAAGATTAAAAATAGTTAAGTAATTTTATTTATTTGAGAAACTCAGGCCGTCTTACACAAGACAAATTATACTGATTTATTTACCTAGGTACATTTTGATAAGTTTATTTCAGGGTTGACTACCAAAGCCACTGTAAAGTAAAAAATAATTTTGATTTCTACACTATAGCTAGCTAGCTATGTTGAAGTCGGGCGAGCCTGATGCGTCAACTTTGCTTATCTTTGTTATACGGCCCGGCTTTGGAAATCGGTTTTTTGGAAAGAATTCTTATTTTTAACTTTTTAGTGTCAGGCTTGAGGATTTGGAGTCAGATTTTTTTATGGGACCACCTCAAGAGCTTTCTTTAACGACTAAACGAAATTTTTTTCAAATCGGTCCAGAAACCAAGGAGATATGCACCGACATACATTAAAAAAAATATGCCCCGAATTGAGAACCTCCTCCTTTTTTGGAAGTCGGTTAAAAATAAAATAAAAAACAAAAACTAAACAGTCGAAAAAAATCGTTCCAATTTTGACCACCGGGCCAGATAAGTTGGAGGGACATCTATACTATCTATAATTATTCAATACAAATTCTAACGTCCATATGCACACTCTGACCCTAATTACCATGGGTTACCTGCTAGAAGCTTAAAAGAACTTACTTAATATAAATTTCCCATATGGGCCGATTGCATCAACCTTGAATAACGTTTAACCTACACTAGCGGCACGCTATGATGGCCGGTTTGACACATTACAATAGTGATGTGGAATGTCAATTTATTCTCGAACAAAAAACAATTAAGTTTTGTTTTTGTACCTGATTAAATAGGTTTAATAAAACAAAAATGTATATGTTTATTTAATTTATTTGAACGAACTGAATATTTGAACGAAAATGAATATACATACTTTATATGCACACAAGAAACATATGAATACAAAAGATACCAAAAAAGGTGCCACAAAAGGCCATAATTAATCAGATTCGTCCATACTACTATTTTCACTGTCGTCACTGCTATCAACCCCTTAAATGGTGCAAACTGATTTTTCTACACTTGTATACATTTAAGAAATCAATTTAATAAATAAATTTTGAGTCCTAAACCTAAAACTACATTCGATAAAATTTATGAATCTCTGCACATCACTATCGTCAATAAAGTAATACAATTATTTCCTTCAAAGTCGTTATCAATTAATACGGAACTTCATGAGCGGACAAACGTCAAACCGGCCATCATAGCGTGCCGCTAGTTTAGTAATAAATTACAAACTTTGACAGGATTCATATACAACATCTGTCAAAACTGTCTTACTTGCAACGCAACTAGCCATTTTGGGTTAAAAACAATTGATTACACCCAAGAAGGTCGTCATGGCCCATCGCTCATAAACTTCCCATTATTCGGCCATAGAGGCAAATCCGTATGCGAAGTCTAGTAGCGAAATAAAAACGTCATTCGGCGTACATTTAACGCGCAATTCAATCGTAAAGAGCGCATCACTTGGCCTCAGCCACCAGGCGAACATGTGTCGTAAAGAGACCTCTTCGGCTAACAATTTCCTGATGGTCTGTAAATAGTAAGTTTATTGTCTTTTTATGAGGTACTCGGACCGTAAAAAGGAAATAAAAGAGCACCGCCGATGGTGATAATAAAAAAAATAATTTTCGACTCATCTTAGTGATTATCTCCCTCGGTTTTACGAGCGCACGGTAAGAGAGACAGGGACGGGAACGTTTTACAGCGTGTCGTACCGATGTGACCCTTTTGCGTCGATGGGGTAAAGGTCGTAAAATGGCAGCATAAGGATAATGTTCTGGGTTTCCTACACTGCGCTTCATTCATGATTTCGTTTTAGTACAGCGCCAGTATACATGTAAATCGGATTGCTTTGACGGCATCGATGCTCGTATCCGAACGTTTTCCCCCCATTATTCGATGTATTACATTCCCTAATAGAATTATTTGGCTCCGTTTTTATTTGGCTTTAAACAAGCCATTCTATTTACCCCGTTCGTATCGGAAAACATTACGTTACGATACGTCGAATTACTTACACAAAGATGTGCTCGTACTCATATGTTACTTCGAAGGAGATCGAATCTCTCATAAATTATAACAGAAGACGTCTGAAAACATTTAGGATTTAGGCTCTCATTTTCTGGATTTTGAAGATGTCAATCGATTTACGACGAAGTGGACAATGTATGTTACCAATCCATTTACCAGGTACCTATATTACCATTTCTCATTTTACAAGCACGAAAAAATCTGATTTGGTTAAGTTTTTCTCCAAATCTACAAAAAAGATATTATGGAATGCCTTCCTGGCATCCGTCTTCCCTTCCATTTTAAATATACCTTCAAATCAAGAGTGAATAGGTATCTTCTAGGCACTAAGCGCACTCCATCATAAGGTACTTCATCCTTTGAAAGCCAATAAATTAAAAAAAGTGTGTGTTTGCAATTCGCACACGGCAGATGTGAAACTTCAGAAAAGTAGTCTACGAGAGAATGAGATAAAATATATGACTTGTATTCTATCTCATTCTCTCGCAGGCTAAATTCTATTATAAATAATATGTTTATAATAGAATTTGTCTCTTTATGGTGTCACTTTTTCGTTTATGTATCCATCCATCTAGATCAAAGACCTCCACAAAGATATTCTTCAGATCTTGACCTAATTTAAATGTGAACAACCCGACGAATCGATGGAAAATAACGATTTAATTCAGTTCAGATTTGATGCAGTTTCGTACCAACTACCACAACGGCCAAAATAATACCCTTTGAGTTGAGAACTTCATATTTTTTTATTCGGTTAAAAAAAAGATACCAACAGCCGTGTCAGTAAATTCGCGTTCCGCAATTCAAATTTGGAAGGCGAGGATAACGGTTCCATTAATTGCTTCAAGGGATGCGCCTCGCTCGTGCTAAGTCCCGCCACTCCATTTGTTCGGCTCGGCTGACCTCGCATCCTAATTCTTAAGGGCCATCACTAGACCTTTATGCGTTAATAAAGTTGCGATATAAAAAGAATGGACGCGTCCGAGGGTGAAGGAAGGGTGTAACTGTAAGGGTAAGTGTATGTTATGGCGGGCCACACCCGGTCGTAGCGCAAAAATCCATTTCAACCGCGCCGAAAAAACACTAGAGTGATCGGGCAATACGGCCCGAGTACTGCAGGCCATCTGCAGTATGCAGTAAAAAGTGCAATTTTTTTCTACAATTCAACGTTGAGTAGTTTGGCACATACCCCTTTAATTATTTTTCTAGTTAACGGACGAATTTATAAATGGTGGTATTCTCAATACCAGTAAAAGCCGTTAATGTCGCCAAAATCCTAATTTAGTCTTCATTTGTAAGAAGATTGGGAAAAAATGGCGATAGTGTTCGTCAAAACCTTCTTTCAGCTTCGTTTTTAATTAAATATAGCCTATCCATATAGTTTATTATCAACGCTGCATGGCAGATTTAAGTCTGACTTAAATATCAATTTTCTGGTCTGGAATCTAATATACTACGAACGCAGTATGCATGTCGCGCTGCAATGTGGCCCGCGATACCTCGCTGCGGCCCGCCTTAATACGTCCTTAAGTTAAGGGTACGTCTTAAGTGCGCGTTAAGGAGATGTAGCGGGCGTGCGAATTTGTCAACCCGCACTGCGGTGATTCAATTGCTCGATGATTAAATAAAGACAAGAGCCTCTTTGGGAGGAAATTCTCGTTTTACAGCTTTTGTGAGGCGATTTGTGACGGAGACTTGAATTGTGTAGCTCTCCGGGGCCATACTGCCGAGTTTGATGTCACGTACCTTGACATTCCTAAAATGAGGATTATAATTCTAAAACACGAAAGTCAACAATAATGAAACAATAATATGGCTTTAAGCGTTGGCTGTATGGCACCAGGTCATCTCTAAGGTTTTTGGTTTTTTAAAAGTTGAGAAATTTTTAAATAATTATTATATTCAACACCGCATGGAAACTTGCTTGTAATTTACGCTAAACTAGTCATAATTATAAATAAAAAATGTGTAGAAAAATAAGTGGACATTGTAGTACACTAATGACGCCATTAAGACGAATATCTCAGTGTTAAATTTTTATATAATATAAATATTATGCAAAAAAACCTAAAGATCCTATCTCTTAATCTAAATCTTTCTCGTAACTTGCGAGGTAACCAAAAAAGACATACATTAAGATAGAGAGATTAAATTTTGTAACTATTAGAAGCCGTTATGTAAACACACAAGTGTAAAATAGCGTAAGTAAAATTTGACATGGCACAAGTTAATTAAAAACCAACCGGTTTCGAATCGCTAAATTATCATTACAATCTTGATTGAGCTAGGTACCAAAGACCAGGGTATTATTTTCTCACAAGCAGGTTCATTTAGCTCATTCATAGTTTCGTACATCGGTCATTGATACTTTGACATTTTTCGGTTTCTTTTAATGTCCTAGTGTAATTAATTTGAGCAATGGTGGATCTATACATTTTAGACACGCAGCCAGTTCAAATAACGGTCAGCTTCTTTCAACCAGGCAGGTCGTGACGAAGCCTGGCACAGTGTTGAGCGCTGTTGTCTTTTAACGTGTGAAGGTCCCGGGTTCAATCCCCGGCAGGTTAAATTTGGGAATTTATAATTACAGATTTCCCCTGATGATAATTTGATCTGGCCTGGTGGGAGGCTTCGGCCGTGGCTAGTTACCACCTTACCGGCATAGACGTGCCGCCAAGCGATTTAGCGTTCAGCTACAGTCTGATTAGGGATAGGGGTTTAATATAACAGCCATGCCTCTAACAGGTTAGCCCGCTAACACCTTAGACTGCATCATCACTTTATGTTATATGGAATTTTGTTCATACAGAAATGTCCACTATTTGAAAAGTATTGCTAATTTGTGAGCAGAACTTGAGTAAAGTAACTAATATCTCATAATAATTTACCTCAGTAATGATTTATGCAAATGAAACACTTGAGTTTTACGTGGGCACAGATATAAAAGAAACCCTCAAACAGTCGAGACACTCTAATCGCGATAGCCCATAATTTGGCCCCAAACAAAGAGAGATGCCGTAAAGGAAGCGTGAGTGTTTTATGGCTCGTTTGGGCTTTATTTAACGCGCGCTCATAGTGATTTTATACATCGGCGTCTCGACGTCTGACGGGCCTTTAAGACCCCATAGCGGGTATCAGATGGGAAGGGCGGATGTTAGGGTTATTTTCTCAAGATTGCATGTGTTTTCCCCTGTATGACACGTTTATGTTTATGGAGAATTGGTTATTTGCATGCGATGGAGGATTTTCGTGAACGGGAATAAGTAAAATTGGTATTTGTAGGTTGTAATTTTGGTACAAATAATAGTATTTTTATAAATATACGTCAAAAGTATTCTCATAAAGGATAAACTGAATAAATAACATTTAAATATCAATGCACTGTTCCTGTATAAAGTTCTATTAGACTAAGAAAAAGGATTTCTGAAGAATAAGTTTCCGAATTTGGAAGATGCAGAAAGCCGGTCAGCCAGTTAGAAAAACATCGTCTGATAAGCACTACACTATGTCTTAATATGTTGAAAATAGTTTATGTAGAAAAAAAATGACATAAACGTTTCATGGAGTCATACTTACATTTTTATTGGTGCATCTTTAGTATGTAAGTCTTATGTATGCGCTGAAAAGATATTTTATGTAAAATAAAAATAACTAAATAACAACATTTTACGATTTTTCTAATCCTATGTTAATAGCATTTTTATTGGTACACCTATGTACAGTGACACAAAAATAAATCGACATAAAAATATTATAATCACGCGCACCAATAAAATAATTTTTATGACAGGTCGTAAAACTCAAAAAGTAACGACAAAAAGTGCCCCAAACGGCATTCCTGAACGCATTGTAATCGGCGCTAAATCGAATAAAATATTACTCTTGAGAAAATCGAGTCATCTGTACATAGGTACTATACATTTATTGCGTTTCTTTAACGTATTAAACAATTATTATTCTTTCCCTAACAGTTATACACAGAATACTTACCAGAACTCCATTAATAATGCAATTTGAAATTGATTGACAAGACGTGTTCTTGGTTATTTCCACAGGTTCCAGTCTGATTTTTTACCAAAATAACGGACCAAGCGACAAAAAAAAACACCTCGAAGTCGGTTTAAAAATTAGTGCAACGAAATAGCCTCCTAAAATCAAGTTTTAAAAAAGAGAGACGTATAAAAAGTAACGCAAAAAAATGCCCCAAACCGCATACCAAACTCGACAACACTTACGCATTGTAATCGGCGCCAAATCGAATAAAGTGACACTCGAGAAAACCGAGTTATGTTATTTAGGCCCCTGGCACTAGTCGGTAATCGAATCGGAGACCGCCACTTGGATACACTCAAGCGGAGTGTTACTTTGTTAGCCGATTCCAGCTTATGTCCCCCTGGTGACGCCGGATTATGCAAAAACCCCATCTTGACGACTTTATGCCGCGTTCGAGGGTACTTCGAAAATATTATAAAGTGTCATCTAATTTAATAACAATGCCTCGAGTGAAAATGTGCGAGCAAATGATTAAATAGCATTACCGTGCCGGTTGATTTTTTTTTAAATTTTGGAGTTGGGTCTCTTTTCGTTAAAACTAAGATTTTCAAAATAATAATATTTAATAGGTAATTACGTGCCTCAGTTATATTTTTGAATGAATATAATATTATGAGATTATATTCATTCAAAAATATAACTTAGGATAAGGATTTAGGATAACTATAGGGTAGATTTTGGTATGTTTTAGTTTCATTGATTATGCTCCTTTTAAATAAATATAGCGTCAGCGTAGGTGGAACGAAAATAATTCGACGTAAATATTTACCAAATGGGCAATAATTTCGTATTAGGTAGTTTTTGAAGATTTTCACTTCAGAAACTAAGTGTTTATTTCGGAACTCACATACAAAATTTAACAAAACAAAATATAAAACCTAGTTAGTATAAGATTATTCTCTTGCTTTTAAAGTCAGATTCTCCATTGCCTCTTATAAAATTTAAATAAAAAATTTGACTCATTAAATCAGGCTCGGAGTAACGACCTCGCAATCAATAATTAATTTATTATAAGGTTGGTATTCCTACATCATTAACCGACTTAAGATTATAAAATGGGAGATTACCATGGTTACATGATTTGCTGAAAAAATCTAACACAAAAATAATTGTTTTATTAAATGTCAAGTTCTCTCAAATTCTCATCCGATACTTAAATGTCGATAAAACTTAATTGGACTAATAAGTTAATAACCGTATGGTGGCATATTAGTTTAAAAAGGTTTAGATCGAGACATAAATAAAACAACAAATCGTAAAAACATCAATATGCAATATGCATATCGTTGTAAGACGCAATAGCTCTAAAAATACAGAATGTGTACATGTCACCTAGAATTTAACTAATCCAATACCGTGTTTGGACTCGATCGTTTTCTAGTAATAAATTAATTATGAGTTAATTAGTGCTGATTCTGTTTAATTATTTTTTGCTTCAGAAGAAAGTTAATATTCATACATATTAAAAATGTCAAATTGAGATTCCGCGTGGATTGAGATTTGGAAACGGAAAATTCTTTAATTTTCCGGGATAAAAAGTACCCTTCAGCAGTGCCGTTCAGCCGTTCTGGCGTGATTGGGTAACAAACATCCATCCATACATCCATCCATCCAAACTTTCGCATTTATAATATTAGTATAGAATATAGATTTTCATTTTTTATACAATAAACCGATTTCATCGAAATTTCATACAGAGATAGTTTGCAATTTGGACCCAGGAGCATGCTGTTTTTGGCCCGGAAAATCTAATTTAGTAGTTTTATCTGAATACGTCATATTTTTGGAACTATAATTATTATTCATCGTTCTTCGGGAGTTCTTAGGGGTCACCGGAGAACAGCGCTGTGCATAAACTTTACTTCAGCAATACGCTGAGGCGATGCCCTTTTATAAGATTGCCTGAAAAAAGGAGTATATTGTTTTCAGGGTTCATGTATGTATGTGAGTTTGTATATTCCACCATAACTTCTATACGCCTGAACCGATTTTGATAAATGAGGTATCGTTAGAATCCCTTGATTATTCCGGGTGACATAGGCTAGAAAAATTAAAAAAAATCGATGGGGCGACCATGGTCCCGCTTTAAAGACTAAATTTGAAAAAGAAATCAAAAATAAGATTCATCGTATAATCATCATCTAAAAAATGATGATTGGATTCCAAAAATATATAACACTATAATTCGCTATCCAGTGATTCACAAAAAATATCATTTAATGAAAATGTGAATAAGATTAATATACTCGTATAACTAGATTAATTTAGATTTTTAACTTTTTAGTTCGTTTCTTGGCAGGGCATTCATGTTTTTAAATTTTTTAAATTCTGACTTGTTGGAATTATTGTGGCACAGATTAAAAACAGTACCTACCTAGATTCTAATTTTGTGTTTTTGAAACTTTTGTTCTTTGTTTTTGTGTTATCCCAAATAAAGATTTTATTTATTAATAATGTAAGCACTTGATTGTATGAGCATTGAAGCTTTACAACAGACCGACAGTTGTCCTTTTCACTATGGATATTCACGCACTGGCAACACTGTCACAACTCACAAGTAACACCTTGTTAAATCAATTCCTACTCCATTCGTATTCTGATGCCGGGACACTATTCTATTTGAATATTTTGACGTGTCTGAGGAATACCAATGCACAAACAGTTTAGCAAAATTTAATATTATGGATTCTAACTCTTATAGTTTGTTTAGAGTTCCATAAGCTTATGGATAAAATGGAGTCGAAACAATGAAATTTGATTTAGCTCCAATCTGCATAATGAGAGTGAAATTGCAAGAAAACTATACAACAGTAATTGAAAAAATATATTAAAAATAATTTACAGTACATTTCAAATCACTCCCACAACTGAGCACGTAATTACGGATTGGAAGGATTACGGACAATTATGGACAATATGGGAATCAATAATTTAAGTTAAGCATTACTCTAAACAAGCCTAGTTCTTCATTATGTTCTCCATGGTGTAGAAGTCTGCCAGTTCGCACTTGGCCCGCGTGGCCATCGCTATTCTCATTCTGAGAGTTAGCTGGCAATGAGTTGAAATGATCATGATGAAACTCTAAAAAAGTATCCTCAAAAAAAAAACTAGCGCAATTTTTCCCAATTTTTTTTATTAAACAATTACAGAAGCGAATAGCGTTATGTCGCCACTCTAACGCGTCGCTGTTACATTGACAGGGCCTTTATAGGATTGTGTTTCAACTTTCCCTGTACGTGCGTCACTCAAAATTAATTAAGAGTCAGCCTGTAACGTGGGACACTGATTTTGGCATCGTCTCCGTTCGAAAAACTTTCGAGTATTGGAAATAGATGTGTAACAAATGGTACGATCTTGGTAGGGTTGTCAGTTTTATTTTAACCAAAAACTTATGATGTTCTCAGAAAAATAGAAACATAGTGGACAAAGAAGCACTTATCTCTACCAGTGACCCTTGTAGTTTTTATTCATTTATTGGATTTAGCGTTCCGGTACGATGCCGTGTAGAAAGTAGAAATCGATTGGGGGTGTGGGGTGGTATGGATTTAATATTACTGACATATACTCCCAACAGGTCAGCCTGCTATCATCTTAGACTGTATCATTACTTACCATCAGGTGATATCGCAGTTAAGAGCTTACTTGTAGTAGAATTTTTAAAAACCTTCACGAGGTTATCCGTAGAGTTGACAACCCTAGCAAACAGCTAACGAATGTCGTGTGAAAACGTCATCCGCCTTAATTAATGTTCTCATTCCAAAGTGTAACCTTCCAGACAATGTTCGTAAGAGATGTAAATTCTTTGTGTTTCTCTCTTACTTGAAACACTTCTAAAAATCCGTTTGACGTCTTCTCATGTCGTTATTAATGACATGTCAACGCTCGTTTGATTGTAATTTATTTATTTCTTGATTATTTTAAGATTTTTGAATCGCTTATTAATACTGATACTTATATTAATAATGCAGTCACTTTCAAATGTCAGTTAAATTGTCACGTGCCATCCATTGATCTTATTTTGATGAAATTCTTCAGTTTGTATCCTTTGTATTACTATTGGCAGTCATAGGGACTGCCGATAGAAGTGAAAACTATTTTTTTAAAATTTAAATTGTTAAAATATAAACCTTAACACTAAGCCATTAAAGTTTAATTTCGAATGGAGTATATTTATATGTTTGCGAGCATGTCTGTCACTCGACCCCCTACCAAAAAGTGCTCTTTTTATACGACTACCTGAAAAAAGGAGTATATTGTTTTCAGGGTTCATGTATGTATGTATGTATGTATATATATATATATATATATATATATAACACTATAGTTCAATATCCAGTGATTCACAAAAAAAGATCATTTAATAAGATTCTAATCTAACTAGATTAATTTAGATTTTTTAGTTCGTTTTTTGGCAGGGCAGTCGTATTTTTAAATTATTTTTCATTATGACTTCGTCGTCTTCTGACGTCACTTCAAAAACTCCTTGCGAACGACGCAATGACTTGGAAATAATCTACCTTTATCTATACTTCTATAGTAATATCATAAATGCGAAAGTTTGGATGGATGGATGGATATTTGTTTCTCAATCACGCCAGATAACTGCTGAACGGATATGGATGAAATTTGGCAAATTGATAGATTATGTTCTGGAACACATAGGCCGGATAATTAAAGAGTTCCCGCGGGAACCAAAAAACCTCAATCCACGCAGACGAAGTCGCGGGCATCAACTAGTTTGTATCTATTACTGAAATTATATTTTCATAATATGCTCTCATGTTATCATTTAAGTCTCATTTGATTGCAATTTATTTGCAACCTACTTGTTAATTATCTCCAAAAAAGCTACTATTCGTTCGTGAGAAAAACCAACAAGCATAATTTGTGTACTTAAATAGGTAGGCAACCCTAACAATTTTTTTTTCAAAAAAAAGTCCGGAAACGATAACTTCTCGACTAATCTTTTTCTAAACAAATACATCACTATTTGCCTACAAGGGTGCACAAGAGATCGCTTGTTCTCGACTCCTCGACTCTCGAGTCGATGGTGTTTGTTTAAAACCACTCATAAAGTCAATGGCGTTAAACTAATACGTGACTATAGTAATCTGTAGTGAGTAGTGACGATACTTGAGAGCGTAAACAATCGCATCGGTATTCGATTATAGTGTCGCATCACTATTGCTTGGCTGTCATCGAGTGACGTTATAAAAGTAATGATAAAATCTGTGAAATAGGTACATTAATCATTTCAACCCACTGACGACTGACTGTGCCACTTCTTAGAATGAGTAAAAAATGTATAGCGTATTTCTGTACGAAGTTACGTCCAATTTGGTTAAGCAGAAGGGCTGTGAAAAGGTAACAGAAAGATAGATGAACACACTCTCTTACCATCGATGAATGATAAATGATAAATGATTTATTTATTTCATGTAGGACAACTTGTGTCACTTATAAAACGTTAAGACTCTACCACCGGTTCGGAAAGCTCTACTGAGAAGAGCCCGCCTCATTAGTATTATTCCAAGTAGCTCTCCGGAGCTCATCCGGAAAGGACCATGGCTAGCAAGATGGTTGCAGGTTCGAATACCACACACAAAGTTCGCGCAGTAATTTAATTTATTTTCAATGTTATTATTTTTCAGTAAGTGATACGTCGTTATACATACATAATACACATAGACTTTTTTTACGAAATTTTCAATTTTTAAAGTGAAACGAAATGGCCCTGCACCCATACACAGATTTTTCTACTCATTTTTGAATTTATAAAGTGAACTGAGATGGACGGAGTGCACACCTACTTATATACCGTTTTATGTAAATTAGCTCAAATTAATGTGTCTAGGAGTGAAAATGGACTGTCCACTATTAGTGGGTAAGGAAATAAAGGCTATAATATTTTTTTAAAATTAAGAATAGTGAAAGTAACTATGTTCTGTTATAGGGAGAAGCAGATCACTTTGTGGAAGTCCATAAATTTCACCCACGATTTCAGTCCATTCTTGTTCCTTAGTATCTATGTTCTTACGAGGTGTCCAACGACACAGCGCAGTTTTTTTTCTATTGCTGTATGTTTACATTGTGGACAGATTACACATCTACCAAACTACCCCAAACGTCATGTTTCCTCAATGGCTCTATACCTACGTATAAAATGGCAAGATGTGTGTATGTATGAGACGTGGCGCCAGTACTATCTATAGCCAATATTTTGAGATGGAAACCGCGATGGCCGTATGATCTACCCACTTGTGCAGACTTATGAAATATGGTAGACTGAACCCTCGTGAGCAAATAACTTTCATAGAACTATGGCCCTATCACGGTAAAACAATTGCTACAGTGTAACGATCGATAGTTTTGCTAACACTCTTTCGGCCAAAATTATTGTCGCAGCAAAAATACCGTGAATTAAGCCAATTACAAAAATTATCATTGAGATTGTAATAATAACAGGTTTGACATAATAGAGCTCCTGATTCCGATTATGTACTGTGCAATACATGGTGGAAGGCATATTAACGTCCTCTATGGTGCAGTTGGCTGTAAAATCGTACGAAATGACAACTTTCTGGATTAGTTATGGTCTGCTCAAGTTGAAAGTATTAATGGTAGATGGATACCATATAGCAGCGATGTCATACTTACTGTCCAGGTTTATTTTTGTGGCTGGCAGGTATAAGGCTTGGTTTAGCACCAAAATATCGGCTTCTCTGGACGTGATACATATCTCTGGATCTCTGGATGGGATAGTAAATGTACCTCCTAGCAGGTTCTCTGTCTACGATTATTCTTCGATCTGTGTTTTAAATAGAGAAACTGCACGTACCGCATACAAAAATATACCCTGTCTTGTGATTAACAAAGTTTATTCTTCGAATGAAGTTTTTTTTATGTGTTTTTAATATTTCGAGAGTGAAGGTGCGTATCTCGGTGGTATTATCATGCTCTTCACAAACACTGACCGTAGATTAGATAAGGCCGGATGTTGCTGAGATCAGACGGTTCTAGGTTTACTTAGAGTGTGATAAACTTGGCTCTTTCCATTCGGGTTGTGGTTATATCGGGAGCGAGGTCGTGGTACGGCTTTCGTATTTGATAAAAGTATGGCGACGAATCTATGGTAAGAATAAATGAAAAAGTAAACAAATAAAAGCAATACGAAAGAAAAAAAACAAGCGTGCTTTAGACCACACGACTGAAGTAAAACTTAGTAACCGGCTATGAGAGAAAGATAGAAAGAAAATATGTGCTCCCACCTCTCTCTCTTGCCCCTACAGTAATATACGAAACGTAACTCTCTCTCTTTCTATCTTCACTAACTTATATCTCCTTCTCATCTTCCGTTCGCCTCGCCCGATCACACTTTTCGTAACACTCTCGTCGCGCAGCTTACTCCCCAAGTCAAACGTGCGTAAAGAAGTTTTACTTCAATATCCATTTGCTATGGGTAGAAAAGAAACAAATGTATGTGGTACAATGTAAAGCATGCCTGCTGCTTCTACATATATGTAGAAGCAGCAGGCATGCTGCCTATATATGCTGAATATGCAGGAAAAGAGTAAGCAATACGCACCATCACAACTATAGCCTATTAACGTCCCACTGTTGGCGGGCTTTAACGACTATTATCACGTTAGTGATAATAACTGGGACTGATAGCTTAACGTGCTCTCCGAGGCACGGGGGTGAAACACCGCCAATTTTCTAAGTCCGGGTACTACCGAGAATTTCTAGTCAGAAAACTCAATACTCAATTATGGCCTGACCCGGGACTCGAACCCGGGACCTAGTCGGCCGCAGTCGAACATGCTAACCACTAGACCAATGAGCAATACGCACCACACTTACAAAAATCTTCTTATTTCCACATACTTAATTAAGGCCGTTGATGCCGTTGATAAACTATGGAGTGTCACTGATGGTCGAGTTTACAAATCAGAGTTTCTAGAAACAAAAGTTTAAAGACATTCTTAACTAAATAAAAGTGTCACACACGGCAGAAGTAAAACTTCAGATAAGTAGCCTACGAAATAATGAGATAAATATAATTTGTATTCTATTGTTGGGCTTGTCCGTTAAATTACGGTATATCTTCTAGTACATTGACAGCTAAACTACCAGGGTATCATAAGTGAGGAGTAGCTAATAGATGTTCTATTAGCAGTCCAGAAAGACTCCTCACTCCAAGCATAATCCATCCTCGAATAGCTGATAATGACATTAGATTCCATTGTTCACTGTTTTGTTGAAGACTACACTGAGCAAATCATCAGATTGAGCGAGTTAGTAACCAATGTGATAGATAGTTTGCCACTCTCATATTTTTGAGTTCCACTTGCAAAATATAAATACAGGTATAATCGTAAATAACGATGAGGAATCCCAAAAGTCGTTAAATACAAATTACCATTGGAACTTGGTAAAAACTGTTAATGGTAAACGAACCCTTCAACAGTTTCAAAGGTTGTCCATTACAAACACGTTCTAGTACATTATCAGCACAACTACCAGGCTGCCATAAGTCAGCAGCAGCTAATAAAGACGCTTGCACTTCGCATGTACGCTAAAACGCTGGGCGGAGAACACCCCGCCCCGGCGGCTTTTAGCACGGCTTCACTACGTTCCGTTTTACGATCAACATTGTATTGTTACGTTCCAAATTAGTTTTGTAGACAATCGCGTGTCTTACTGCGAAACGAATTGAGGAAGGTATTTTACCTATCGCAAAAAGTTAATTTATTATTTGGCATCATCAAACTAATAATGGCATGGTTTTGATTAAACTTTTGAACTAATCAAAAATATGTACTAACGTCATTAAAAATAACTGTAAGGTAGAATTGAGATCGTAGAAAGGAGCATTCTAGCTTCTGATCATTTCTGAACAATATTCCTTTAAGAATATAAGTCATTGAAATAAGTATCATTCAAACTAAATTTCTTTACACATAATACAATTACTTTCAAATCCAGGCAACGCTATATTGTAAATCCATGACTCAATTTAGCAACGAATAATTTGATTTTGTGCATGGTTATAATATTATCTAGAATTAAGCTAGAAAGTTAAAGAAAGCCCTACGTAGTGATGTATTTCATATTAAACGAACACTTTAAATAAAGATTTTAAAAGACTTCGGGAAGGGAATTTAGGAATAGGCCTATTATACACTGCACTTTTCATAAGGACCCTTACACTTGAATCAGTGTAGTGTAATAAGATTTAGGGTGTAAGGGTCCCTAAATTGGTCCTTATTTCTGTGTTATAAGGACGAATAAACCACAGGGCCCTGTATAGAAGCAGTGTAATAGGCCTAGAAGATGCGGGCATCATCTACAAAAAAAAATGAAACTGGATTGTATTTGCAAGTGAAGTAGCCAGTCTTCTTAAAAGAAAAACATTGACATGTTAAGGACCGAAATCCCGAAACAAATTGCCACGAGAGCCGGAGTTAATAGAAGAATAATGAAACAATTACCCGTATTGAAGTTCGCGTGAGATCCCGTGGGGTGCATCGGACCCCAAACGAAAAATAATTTTGATAGACACTTCGCGTGCGTTAACCAATTATTGCCTCGTAATTGGTATTTGGCACATTATCGGTGCATAGAGTAACTGTGGGAGGTTCTTTACACCTTGCCGTGTAATTTTAATCTCGTTTATTTACGATCAAAATGCAATTTTCGAAAGGATATTTCCAATATTAGTTTTTTTCTGTTAGACATCTGGTGCGTCGATATAGTGAATAGGTTTTTTTATTATTGTGCAAGTACCCGAAGATATCCGCGAAGTCTTATCTTTCGCATCTATTTATGTTTGTTAAGTCCCGTAACTCTTTAATTTTCCGGGAAAAGAAGAATATGAGTTATTCCAGACTATTTCTGTTCCAAATTTTATCCAGAAACGTTCAGCCATTCTGGCGTGATTGAGTTACAAACATCCATGCATCCATCCATCCAAATTTTCGCATTTATTATATATATTATATACGAATATATAATAATAATATGGATAGTGTTAGGTAATACTAATAAATGTTCTGATTCTGGTTAATCATCAGGCAATCTAAAAGTACACATGTGTACACATGTTTATGTGTGTGTTTGTGTGTGTAGATTGTCTACTTTGTTATTTGAACTGATGTATCGGTTTCAAAATTATTTGTTTTCAGATTTGAGATCAAAACTGAATAGCGCTACTTAACGCTTATCTATCTGCTGATAAGGTGATTTTACGAGAACACTACGCAGTACGCACTTAGTAATAAAGACGGTGTTTTAGATGACAGCCAAAATAAACTGAGTTTCATAAGAGATTAATTTGTGTACTTAAAGGAGAATTTACAAATGGGCAATGGCAGACAAAATCGTTAGAATGTCTTCAGAAAAAGTTATTTTCGCTTACGTATTTTAAAAAATAATCTTTTTTTTCTTGTTGTGGATTTACGAAAGATATCGTCATAAAATTATTAATATGAAGACACCAAAGATGAACTCGTAAACAAATGTTTTTGTTTAAAATGTCCTACCTTTAGGAGATTTTGAAAATTAATTTCTGGGTGACAAAAATTTATATGTTAATTTATTTAAGGTATTAAAAGAATTTAATACTTACATCTAGGTACGAAACGAATATATACTTTGATATTTCCAATTAAGATATTTATAAATAAATGGAATGATTAACTATACAAATAAACTTTTACGCTCCTTCGGAATGCTCTTCCATTTAACAAAAACCAGAAAAATATCCTTTTTAAATGTTGAACAATGGGGCTGATTCTGTAGTGCATAATCTCTAATCTAAACTAAAATGACAGCATAAAAATTATTGCTAACCATTGATGTAAATGTTCTTTCATAATACTTCCCGCGGGGGAAGGGACAGAGCTAGATTTGAAACTGTCATTTTAGTTTATAGAGATTATGTTAATCAGAATTTGCACAGTATTCATATAAAATTTTATAGTGACTGCAGGTAACAGTATTTCTTGAATCACTTTCGATTTTCTTTAACCAAACGCCCGTTATCAGCCCCCGTGTAAAATGTCAAACAGTTAAGGTATTAAAACTGGCGTTTATCTTTACGACGCCTCACCGCCTGCCGTGTTGGCTAATCTCTTGATAATGCTGTGTCAACTACTATTCCATGAAACGGCTGAGAGTTGGGACATAGAATAAACATCGGGCTACTGTTGCCTGCTTAGCGCTTACCATGTTTTAACCCTAGTGGAAAGCGGAACGACTTTAAACGCTAAAGACGTGCCTACGGAAACGATTTGTTTTTTTAAGAGAAATACATAATCTACCTTTCGAATCGTTGATAGAGTCACACGAAAAACTTCGTCAATATTTGAAAATTTGTGTTACGAGTTTCGACAGATGTTGTATGTGAATTCGTCATTTGATGATTCAACGTAAAACGTTATCCGGAGTTGATAAAATCAGCACTAAATAGTTCAACGGCAGTTGTAAGCACTGTTTTGAGTAATTTGAAGCACACTTTTTCCGCCGTAGTAAGTGAAGCCTGGAGTTCCTATATTATATGAACACAATTACTTTGTTCCTATTATTGGAATTCCAAATATATTTAGAAGTAGACTATTCCTATAAAAATTCCTTCCTTTCTTATTTAACCAAGTTGCCCTATTACAAAAGAATAATCATTTAAGTTTTATTGAAAACTCAAATAATATGTTAATTTTGGATATTAGTTCCTGACTCTTAGTTGGCAATGGTTTGTCTTTTGTTTGTGGTCGATATTAATGACAACTAATCATTGATTGGAAGACTAAGTAGGAGTACTAAAACTGTATAACAGGCAAAGATTTATACACTGTTTGATCTTCAGTCTAATTATCGCATTAGCCTCCCAACACTCATGATGGCCTGGTATTTCTGTTCCATGTCGCTGTACAAACAGACATGACAATTCGAAACAAAGAATCTATTTTAGGAGGTCGACCTAAAATGTCAGGTTAAGAAATATGGTGTGTCAAAACAATTATACTTGTCGAACGGATGCTGTTGTTTTATTTGTTGGGAATCTATCGGACATCTAAGAGGCAGACGGCATCATTGCATCATTTGAGTTGTCTATTAGGAAGATGGATTGACATAGCTTTGTGTTCCACCTGCCCTGCCCCTAGCACTAAATTTCTGCGCCTATATTCTCTAACTATGTGGCTATCTATATTATAGTTTTTGCCCATTGAAGGTTTGCTAAGAAAATGTTATTTTTATTGCATAGCAAACCTTCAATGCAATGAAATATATTAATATGTCCAAAGGCTTTAATTTTTGGATACCCACTGGTTTAGACTTAGAGAATAGGGCTGTAACATTGTGATCATAGTAACTTTTGTCGACCTAATTGACACAGAGTAGTCTGTAAGTTTCTAATAAGTTCAAGATTCTAGGTTCGATTCCCAGCAAAGAAAAAGATGTCATAAAGATCATGAATAGATTGTAACATCGTTACGAGAGATTTTGGTTATCCTTAAATAATGTACTTGGAAGATTAATAATACAAAGTATTTGTAAACTAATGAAAGTGTAGTGTAGATAGAGCTTTTAAATCTTTTTTCTTAAGATGCAGTAGCTTTTTTACACGACGTGACTTGCAATTAAATGAAAAAGAACATTGTACGTGCCGAGATAGAATTCAAAATGGAATGTGTAGAAAATAATGAAATTTCTCTCCTAATAATAAAACTTTCTCCGAATCCATAAACAGTGGGAATATTTCTGTGAACCGATACACGTAACGTCCTATATTGGATTGATGAACGAAAATAAATCTATGCTACGCTACTATAATATGGAGTAAGGTCGCCAATCAAATCCCAGCTGTGGTACTTTCCCTGATCATAAGGATTAAAAAAACCTAGGGAAAAGTTACGTTTTATTTCTTATTTTATGCAAATTTATATTTTTCAGGTCACTTATTGTTAAGTATTTCTTATATTAATATTTGGCCTTAAAATATAAGTAGGATAAAGGATTAAAATAAGATACCCAATCTCTCTAAACAACAAAAATATAAATTGTATTATTAAAAGTCCATATTTTTTTTAAAGGTAATAAAAAAACGTGCACGTCTGCAATAAAACAATCTTTTTTCAAAATTCTTTAAAAATAACCAAGTAAACTGTTTAATATTATCTTTGATTTTCTTCTAAACAGACTTCAATTACAAATTTGCTAAAGAGTCTACTTACCAAATTTCGCCCAATTTGGTTGAACAGATGGCCCGTGATAACGTTTATGACAGACAGACACACTTTCGCATATTTTATGATTTTACATAATATAGATTACCCTTTCCCGATCTGAAACCATGGTCGCCGTAAAACGCACTGGCTCTAACAATGCGCGCGCGCAGGAAACATTGTCTATTTGTTATTAGAACGATATCAAAGGCTCGCGGCGGCCCTTCCGAGAAGCTTTGTCTTAACACGTAAACCTGGTCTGTACTTAAGTTGTAAGGCTGCCTTTCCACCAGAGTTATGCTCCGGCGTTGAGCTATGGGTGTGTGTTAAACCCACCAAAAGGAGCGTTTGGTAGAAACTCTAGCGTCTAAGCTATGAAAATCAAGCGCTCCTTTTGGTGGGTTTGGCACAAATCCGTAACTAAGCAAGTAGTGACGTAGCATATCACTGTTGGAAATGCACCCTTATGCTTGTACTTCTTTATTATCCATGGAGAGTTTATGGGAATCGCCGGGCATCTCAAATGCCCGAACACGAACACACACGAAACACGAAGTACATTTAAAATTTGGAAATACAAAGCCAAGTTAATTCAATTTATCGTTCCAAACGCGCCCGTCTGAGAAGAGCCCACATCAAATCAAACAAAGCAGTTCTTGGTCTCTCATAATAGGTATCTACCTTTCTCTATATCTTTTACCCAGTTGAGAGGTGTATAGCCATAGTGAAGGACAAGAGTGAGACAGGCTAAAGCAGTACTTCGCAAACGGCATAGCTGCTAAAATTATCACCCTAAATTAGACAAACCATAGTTAAATTTTGACGCTGTCACTTTCTAATAGGCTTATTTCCAGGGTTTACATGAAAAATACAGGTAAATTTAGACTTAGTGGGACTTATTTAACCTAACTAAGCGTTCTGAAATCGTCATTTAAAGTGGCGATTATTAAATTGATATATCGTAGTAGATACGTTAAGTACTTACTTTAAAGTAGTTTGACAAATATAACACTTCTTAAAATAGCATTCATTCACTCTCTTTAACAGTTTAGGGTGCCACTTAGCAGTATAACCAAGTAACTGTTGTGTAATCTATGTTTAACATCTAAGTGCGACTTGAAACTTGAATGTATGTGTCAACAGGCGATTTCCTACAATCAATGTTTAATAACGTCTGCAATTATATCGCTCAGAGCGTTTTCAGGTTATCCGATACGATGTCGGTACCGATATATCCGCTACTATGTGGTACCTTCATCTCATTTTTCCGATGTAAACGTTTCGATTCGAATGGCTGTACCGCCGGCTCAGTCACGCACACAGAGAAAATGTAGAAACACGTATAGCACAGAACACATACAATTACATAATTTTCCGATGGTGCCGCCAACATTCAGGTGTCGGATCCGATAATATCTGATATCGCAGTTATGTACACAATTCATACATTTTACTTGCCTTGATATCGTATCGGCGTCTGGCACTGATATCGGATCGGATAATCTGGAAACGCTCCAATACTCCATTATCAAATGTGAAGCGCGTTCCTGGGGCACGGGCGATATTAACCGGGATTACCGGATCTACCCCTATACCCGGATACGGGGATTTGCTCCGGGATCGGGACCAGAAATGATAAAAGATATGCGCACGGATACGCCACGCTTCTGGGTACCAAACTGATAATGTGCAGCTTTTGACTCCTAGAAAGATTTGTAGGTGTAGATTAAGCATCTTATAGGTATTTCTTTTTATATTTTCGAAGACGCAGAAATATCTATCATTACTATGAAAGGCTTTTCTTTCAACTCAGAAGAAAAAAATGAGTGATATTATAGTATAGTATATCCTTGAAGTTGTTACTCCTATCCTAACCCATATCCTGAATGTATCTATCTCTACGTCTATATTTCCCGAAGCTTGGAAAAGTGCTCATATAATTCCTCTCCCAAAAAAGGCTCATGCTTTACATTTTTCCGAATTTCGCCCTATCTCTATTCTCCCATTTCTATCCAAAGTATTAGAAAAGCTTGTTTTCCATCAATTAAATCTCTTTCTTAACAGAAATTGCCTTTTGAATCCCTTTCAGTCTGGTTTCCGGGCAGGACATAGTACGACTACAGCGCTGGTTAAAGTCACTGACGACATTCGACGGGGAATGGATAATAAACAGCTCACCGTATTGGTATTGTTGGATTTTAGCAATGCCTTCAATTCGGTTGATTTTGACATCTTGTTGAGTTTGTTGCGTTCGATTAACATATCTCCATCAGTGGTTGGATGGTTTCAGAGTTATCTTAGGGGTCGTCGGCAGCGTATTCGCATTGAAGATAAGTTTTCTTCTTGGTGTGAAATATCAGCTGGCGTACCTCAAGGTGGTGTGTTGTCGCCTTTACTATTTGCTATTTTCATTAATTCAATTTCCCAGAAAATTACTTCTCCCTATCACATGTATGCAGATGATCTCCAAGTTTATTCACAGTCAACTCTTGAAGATCTGCCTAATGCCATTTCTACTATTAATGGTGACTTAGCGGCTATCAATGATTGGAGTAAGTGCTATGGTCTAAAAGTAAATCCTTCTAAGTCACAGGCTATTATTATTGGTGGTTCTGGCATGATTTCCAGAGTTGACTGGGATAACCTTCCGCCAGTTTCATTAAATAGCATTATTATTCCTTATAGTTCTACCGTCAAAAATCTTGGTGTACATTTTGATACTACTTTCTCTTGGTCTCATCATTTAAAAGAAGTCAGTAGGAAAACTTTTGCAGCCATGGCTTCACTAAGGCGTCTGCGTTCTTTTCTTCCTATTCCTACTAAGATTATGTTAGCACAATCCCTACTGCTCTCCATTCTCGATTATGCGGACGCAAGCTATCTTGATTTAACTGAGGACCAACTAAATAAACTTGAGCGAATTCAAAATTTAGCTATTAGGTTTATATTTGGTTTGCGCAAATATGACCATGTCTCCGAATTTCGTTCAAAGCTCAAGTGGTTACCCATTAGATTTCGCCGGAATCTACATATTGTTTCTCTTCTGTACTGTGTATTGTTCAATCCCATGACTCCTGGTTATTTAAAGGATAAGTTTAAATATCTCGGGCATGATAGACCAGAGTGGGTCCTCCGGTCGGCCGGTAAACTTATTCTTAAGGTCCCTACGCATCGGACTAAATATTTCCAAAGTTCATTCGCGCTCAGGGCCACAATTCTATGGAATGAACTTCCCTCAAATATTCAGCGTGCTAAAACCCTTAGTAAGTTTAAAATTGACGTTAAAAATTATTACTTATCTCTTTGTTATCATAAGTAACGACATATTTATTGTTTTCTTTCTAAAAGTACTTATTTATGTATTTATTGGAATGCCTATTTAGTTTATGTATGTCTATTATTATTACTTTGTATATATTAGTTTATTAAAATATGTTGTAATATATGGTATTCGTTAGTTTATTTAGTTATTAGTATTTAAGTTTATTATTATTTTTGCACCACCTCCCTTTATCTTCTTTTTCATTTTCTCCCTAACGTTAAGGTTGTCTGGAAGAGATCGCTGCTTAGCGATAAGACCGCCTTATTGTACCTACTTATAGTTGTATTCTTGTTTGTAACATGTTGTGTATTTGTGGTGTACAATAAAGTATATACATACATACATATAGTCAAGATTCTAGACTACTACATTATTCCATTTTTTGTAGACTTTAGAAATAGTGCCTAATTTCGTGCATGTCATTTGTGGAATAACTTGTATATAAATGATAAGTATTTTTAAAAACGTTTACCTACCCAAATTAAGCTTTGCCTAATTTTACGAGTTTAAGCTTTCCTAAACCTCATTGGCTGGGCATCTTTCTTCTTTGCTAGGTATTTTTTCTATGAATCAGGGAAAATAGAGAAAAGCAAATCCCGGTAAATTTTCCAATAGCTACCAGGGCATCAGGGGAGCTGTAGAGGATTCCGCGGGCTAATGATTGCGCGACACGCGGCTCAACAAATCCCGCCAATATGGAGGACGGGAAATACCTGGAAAATGGGAATGTTATTCCCACCCCTCACGCGGTGCGTTAAGAGAGAATATATGGCGTGTAACGAGAAAGAAAAATACAGGACGAGCGTCGCTTCCGAACCAAACGCAGTTGACAGACTAACCAACTTTGTTGGCACAATCATCCGACCAAAAAGTGCTCGAACAATAATGTTAGTTGGTTTGACCAGGTTTAATTACTGCACAGAATATATCCTAAAATCAACCAATTGTTATCGAGGACTAAACTACCTTTAATATGTACAGCTTATAAGTTCTAGAATTATCTTAGACGAATATAGTGGAATATGATAGATAATATGGCCAACGCCGGCCAAATCTTAGCCGATTCAGAAAATATTAATTTCCTATCATATGGAAAATAATATTTTCTTCAAGTCCAGCCAGTGATACATAATATTAAAAATCCTAATAGATACAACTAAACGACGCATGCAATATCTTAGTCGCCGACAATCTCTCCTTGTTGCAGCCATCGACGTTGAGCAAAAATACCATAAGTTCTGTCAATCACAACAATAGGGATGATGACAACTCAATCAAAACAGCTACTTTTTATCAAACTTAAAAACGCACTTCTAGCGTGGAAGTTGTATGAAATTCACTTTTTTTAATACCTAAAACTAACCGAGGATGTGAATTTTAGGTCTTTTGGAAGAACCTAAATAGAACCTAATAGTCAGTTAGAAATAATTTATTTTTGATACAGGCATCATCCCCATTGAGATCGTACTAGACGTAGCAAGTATTGATGCAACTTTTCTGTAATGTACACTCAGATTTGCTTTGCTTGGTCGTCAAAAAATTTCAGCACCAACCCAGTCAGTAGGTACGTCTGTTGCCATCAATTTTCTAGTACTGAGTTGTTACTTGTTATGCGCATTAACTTTTTTTATCACCACCTAGTCTTTTGATCTCCGTACATCTGTTCGGAATTCGTCGTAAGGGCTGACCACACACGACCGTTTACGATTCGTAACAGTTTTACAGCCCCGACAAACAAACAAGCGGTTCCAGGCAACGGTTACTAAACGCTCGCGTATCAAAGGCGCCACGCCGAATCCCCGAATTACTAGGAACCGTGGAATAGAAGGAGGTAGCTGGGAAGCGAATTTAAAATGGAACAATAACTTTACTTTACCGCGACACACGTCATAACAAACTGTTTTTCTTTCCGCGTTCGAACTACGAATCGCGTGTTCGAAATTTAAGTTGGTAAATTAAACAAACAACTGTTTTTTACGCGTGTTTAAAAATAATACAGAATGTGTGTTTAGCGTTATAAATCGTCACAAGAATTAGTTTAAAATGTCAATTAAGAAAAAAAAATATTCATATATTTACTAGGTACTAGCAGTTACTTAGCTTTAAAAGCTAACTATTCTCGTTTTTTTGGGTTGTATACTTTTAGTAGCTCTGAGTTTCTAGTTCTTCTGCCTAATTTCGCTAGCTCAAGTCGAGGAATCGCATAAAGTACGTAGATCATCATGTACAAGTTTTAAACTGACTTAAAAAAAGATGAGTACTTCAAGTCCGTTGCGTTGCGTGTTAAACAATACAAAAAGTTTTCGAGCCAAAGATTACAAAAATAGAACAAGACAAGAGACTGGATATAAAATTAACTCCTTCAGCAGTAAAATAAATATGGAAATTTGCAATTAAATTCATTAGACGCATCCAAGTGTCCCGGGTACAAAGCCGAGTGATTTACATTAAAACTCTCGTGCAATAAAACGAAATTACGCCATTCCGCCGTTTCGACTGTGAGCTTGAACATGAAATTTTCTATTCGGGCGGACAAAAGGCTCAATTAACAGGCCCATTGTTCGTAGGGTCGCCGGTATTAGTTCATTATATAATTTTATGTGGAGCTTGCTTTACAATGCTTGTCATTTCAAAATGCAGTTCTATGTTTAATGGGCGATATATCACTTATCGATTTACGTTTTCATTTAACAAGCCATTAGTAGGTTTGAAAATTATGCCGAGTACTTGGAATTTGTAATAGCATAAAATAATTAAAAATTAAAGACCCCCATCCTCACATCGCATCCTGAGATTGTCTCTAATTTTACAGCAGAACATGCTGTCTTATTTGTCTACGTCAAAAATAAATTATATTTTAGTGTTTTTAATCTATTTAAGATTAATTATCTCGCAAAAGACGTAAAATTGACGTCTCTTGTTAATTTTATGTTTGATAACCATTTTAAACTATCGATTAAAGTTAAAAAGTCCGTCGTACGACTGCACGGGTAGGAAAGAATGACTATTGACTTAACTCAGGGTTAGACTGGCATTTTGTCGGTGTAGGAAGAAAAGATTCATTATGTTATCAGGACTCAGGAGTAATAAGTAAGTAGGAAGTAAGAACGGAAAAAGACCAATAGATCCGATTCACCCCTATACCGTTGAGCCATCGGTCATATTTACATATGATTTTGCCGGTATAGGAAGAAAGGACCCATTAGGTTATCAGGAGAGTATTTTAATCATGACCACTATCACACCGTAGTGACCAGGGCCGCATGGCCGCGCGGAGGTGTCCAATAAATTATCGGCCGGCGACGTCGCTAATGCAACGCGCGACGCTGAATGATAGCGCTGCAGACGTGATACCGATATAGTGGGAAAGACCAGTATGGAAAAGATCATGGTTTAATTGATTTTGTTTTCAACTTTCGCAACCTAAAAATATTCTTAAGATTAATACATTGTTACATAGGCATTTGTTCCGTTAAATTACTAAAATATTTAGAACTTGCTAGTTATACGTAGGTAATACGTAGGTAAAGGTATTAAAGTTTAATTATGAATGTACTACTTAAGATCTTTTGTCTTAAGCAGAACGGTGTCGGTCTCACGTTTCCACATTTTTAGCCCCTACCAAAAAGTGCTCAACGTAAAGAAGTTTTCACTTCAAAAAGTACTAAAAACTAAAGTTAATTTTTCAACACTTTCATGTCAGGAGCAAACTTAAAACCAGTACTGGGTATTGGTAGCTAATGGCCAACACAAGGCTGAGTTTGCGACCAATTGTATTGTTGCTAGTCCTTTTCGTAGTTTTTTTTTCTTTTGAAGTCTAATTTAAAATGCAACAAGGTAACGCAATAAAGTTTTTATTTATTTATTTAAATAAAAACGCAATGAGACTATATTTTGGGGTTTATAACACACTGCTATGGTCTCCCAGACTATAAAGCAGCGCGCGACGCTGAATGATAGCGGCTCAGACGTGATACGTAAGTGACGGTTAAGTGCGATCGCTTGTAACGCAGATATCGGCCTGCGACTAGCTCATGCCATTCTGGTACATCCCAGTCAACACGACTTGTTCATTACTTACGGGCCCTTTAGGGATTTTGATCTCCCGTGTCTACCTGTCTATTTTTGTTGTTACATGAAAATCTGCTTAGGAAAGAGAAACACGATGGTAAGCTTATCATGACTTTCAAGTCTTATGTCAATAATGTAGTAATATGTACTTCGGTAATGACTTTACCAATACAATGCAAATGGTACGGAAGTTCTTTTTTTATGAAATATACTTAATATGTTAAAATTACGTAGAGATTTAACCGAAAGCATAGAACTAACTAGCTATTATACTAGGTAGGTACTTATTACGGTTATTCTATTTATTAAACATATTGTTACCACACTTTTAAACGTTGGTACTTACCTACTATTTAAAACAGAAGTATGTCACGGCCTAACATCAGTCCCACAATAAACCCAACATATCTAAAACGTATATGAAATATAAGAAAATCTAACAGATCTCTCGTATCGCGTATCGCCGATGCCGTGTTCCCGTTACCAACATTCCACCTTGCCCGTACGAATTGTCAAACCTCGTGGTCACGATATATAAATAACTCGTCAACTTTACCGCGCTAGTGATGTTATCCTTATTTTATACCACATAAAGCACAAAATACCGCAAGCTATACATTGTTATGATTGTATGTATAAGTCTTATTAAGAGCGACTCCCACTCGGAACACGCAACGGGATAAGAGCAGTCTCACATGGCGCTAACCGAGATTGGAAATTATTAGATAACCAATTACAGCACTTGTTAGGTAATAGTTTATAGGCGCTGATAATTAAATGTACTCGCTAATAATCTTGTATTGTTTAGAGGGAACAAATCCAGCTAATAATCTTGTAATAGATTATGGTGAATTATGTTGTCTAGCGGAATTCGATAATGCGTTGCGATTGTATTTTATAACTTGGAATAGAATATCGTTTTCTACTTCTTTGTTTTCTCTTGTTCTTTGTCTTTGTATTATCACCTACCTATAATGATTAAATATAGGTAGAACATTTTAATTCTATGCCCCTGCATGTATACTCGAAATAAGATCCAATTATTACGTTTAAAAGTCCCGAGTAGTGATTAGTGAATTAAGCCACGTCCATATTGTCTCTTAAACATTCTTGCCTAAACTTTGATTTTGTGGGATAAAATCATTAATATATCTATCAGCTATTTCTGAACCTATTTCTGAAATAGCTTCAAAATCAGCATTCAATTCAAATTCAGCAAATTCATTTGGGCCATGCAAAGTTCATGAGAACACATATATATTTTCAAATCTACTTTAATACGTACCTATTAGAATTAAGATTGGATTAGTAAAAAGCCAGCTCTTTCCACCATCATACAGAAAAAAATACCTTTACACGTAAAACATCCAAAAAGGCAAAATGTTTTCGCTAACTGTTACGTTAAAGTAACAAAAATTATCCTCCGCAAAATTGGCAAGCCACTTTCGTGACAGACGGCAAACAGCCAACGCAAGTGTAGCCTCCTATTTTGAAAGATCAAAATTCCAACTTAATGCGGCAATTCGAAAACAAAACAGCCGTCAATAATTGCGCCGGCATGTGAGCCGGGTTGTGGCGAGTTAGCGGAATCATACGTACATTTCCAAGTATGGCTGCGTCACACGCCGTGGCCGTCGCCCGGTGAAACCACTGGGATACTAGTTAATTGGTGATTACCTAGTAGGTATCTCGATATACACTACAAGTTAGCCCTTGACTTCGGTGATATTGGTAAGTGTTGATGCAGTCTAAGATGGTAGCGGGCTAACCTGCTTGGGATAGGGCAGTTATACCCCTAAATGGTTTCTACACGGCATCCTACCGGAATACTAAATTGATTGTAGTAATAAGAGATTTTAGTTGACTGGCGATTATCTTCATCCACTGGTATAGTAGTTAATAACTGCAGGTGATTACTTAATTAGCTGATTTAAACAATATTCTAAATCAAACTGAAATCCTTTACTTTTCAAAGAGAGAAATAGTAAACACCGTAATCCTATCCCAGCCTCGATTCTTATCGAAAGTTGAATTTAACAGAGGTTGTCATATAATCATCGCAACTCTCAACCCACCAATGACGACGGCTCATTACATTATAGTCCAACACTTTTGAGATTATCATAGAGGACTGTCTGTTTTGTAATATAAATATATTAGCTACATGCTTATTATATTTGGATATCTAGAAAGGAAAATTACACAGCAAATGTAAACATACCTACTGTAATGCTTGTACTACTTGTTCTATCCAAGACTTTATCATAATAATAATAATATAATAACACTTAAAAAGGTACAATTGAGATTGTGCATATTTTATAGGATTTAGTTATATTATGGCAAAAAATATGAATAAAACATAAGTCTATTTTAATGAACGCGTTATTATAATCTCATACGTGTTTACCTTATTTATTAAGTATTTATCTCTGGTAAAATCACGCGTTTCTTAACTCGTCACGAACACAGACCATTAAATCACAGAAGCAATAAAATTTAAATGTTTTCATTTATTGTAAGATAAAACAAAATATAATAATTATTAATTTTAGAGGTTACTTTTATGAAAATTTATGCCAAAAATGCGACTAAGTATTATTTAAATCATATATTGATTTAACTAATTTAGTGAGATTACGTACGAATATTTTACTTTTTATCGCCTGAATAGCAAATCATTTTCAATCATTTTGATGTTCCAAACGGGTCAGTCATAAACAATAAAAAAATATTAGTTATAATTAAGCTAAGTTGATCATTATCCATGCAACCGGACGGTCGTGCCCAGTCGGAATGTAAATAGAACCAAACCGGCGACCACTCTCTGAGACGAAGGAAAAAACTTCTTTTAGCGTATTACCACACTAGAGACATTTCGCGAAAAGCTTCATCTTATTCTGTATCCATACTAGTATCATAAATGCGAAATTGTGTATGTCTGTCTTTCTATCTATCTGTCTGTCTGTTACGCTTTAACGGCCCATCTTTTCAATCTGATTTTGACGTTTGGTACAGGCATAGGTTTTATTCCGTGGAAGGACATAGGCTACTTTTTATGCCGAAAAATTAAGGAGTTCAAGCGGGAACGCACCAAGTCACGGACATTATCTAGTAGGATCTAGTAATTAGCTAGTTGTGATAATGTTCAAATTCGGCCCTTTCATTTTCTCCGTGCCTCGGAAGTACGTGAAGCCGTCGGTGCTGGCTATTAACACTAATATCTGATACCAATCGTTACAAACATAAATAGGAGTTGAAATATTTAGCAGAGATGCGCAAGAACCTAATAGGTAATCAACCGCATTATTACCAAAAGAAAACTCCTGACAATACTATGAAAAGAGGTCGCGAACCTATCTCGGAAAATTAAAGAGCTCCGACGGGAACCGAAAAACCTCCATACCACGCGGACGAAGTCGCGTACATCAGCTATTACACACATACGACAAAAAGTTGCAACACAAAAAGTCTACAGTATGGTCGCACGGTTAATTATTTATTTAGCAGTGCTCGTTGCCCGCGGATCCGCTCCGCTGGCCGGGGCTATAAAGTTTCATTAATGGTGTGCTAAAACAACATTGTAAAGATTCCGCGAGGAAATAAGATTGCCATGCTCAGTTATTTTGCAATTGTGGTATAAAAATTGTGGTATCTTTATTTTTTGCTCGGCCTGCTATGATTGAACTGCCGCTTTCAGCTTCTTATTTAAGTCAACTAAGTATTATTATTCTTTATGGGAAATAAAATCTTTAAAGCTAAACAGTGCAAAAAAACTACTTACCTGAAAGTTTTATTAAAAAACATTAATTTCTCTATTTTTAATAATAAAATCATTAATTATATTTTGTAAAAAAATCTAGGTAAGTAGGCAGGTGTTCTTATTTAATGCGCAGGTACTCTTCCTACATAATACAATTAGTTTTTGACTTGTTTGAGTAAGAAAAGGGATCAATGTAAGCTGACCTTTATTAATATTTTTTATTCGATGTAGTATGAGATTAACGAACTATTTCATACTGGCTGGAAGGCTTAATCATTTACCACGTAAATAGTAGGTGAGTTAGCGTTGCGGTATGAAACGGTAGTATATGATAAAAATACAAATTCCTAAATTGCCCCTGCCGGGACTCGAACCCGGAATCTCCGGGCGTAAAACTGTCGGCTTAAATTTCTCAACTCTTTATACAAGTTACTCTGTACGTAGCGTCACCTGTCAACCTGTCAAGAGCTGTCATTTTGTCAAATCCAACTCGATATGATAACGCGCTCTAAGAACTGATAACAAGTGATAAGAACCCAATATGCACTTTGTATCCTATATAAATATCGGATTCTTACAATCTTAGGGAATTGTAATTTGATCATTTTTGGTTTTTTTATATGAGTTGACTAATAAAAGGGGTAAAGGAACAGAGTGCACCTGTGTATGCGCACACACTTGTGCACGATAATATCTCCCGCGCAGATGGCTAATCTCTATGGAGATTGGCCTCCGTGGCCAAAATTTGGTCGGGAGCACATTATTAGGGGTAACTTGTAGAAGAAAATAAAGGAAGTCAATGCCACCATTGATTATTGTGGTTCTTTAAATTAGACCATACTTTGTTTTTTTTTAAAAAGCACCTAGCAAAACACAGGATTCTACTAGTTTTTACCATATGACTTTCGTCTTAGTTATCAATTGAGGTTTTTCTGCTTCATGCGGAAACTCTTTAATTTTCCGGAATAAAAAGTAGCCTATGTGTGATTCCAGACTATAATCTATCTCTGTGCCAAATTTCATCCAGATCTGTTCAGCCATTCTGGTGTGATTGAGTAACGAACATCCATCCATCCATTCAAACTTTCACATTTGTACCTAATATTAGCATTCAATGACAAATTCAAATAAACTTTTACAAGTGCTTTTGAATAGTCGAGTGAACACTGGTTCTAAATGCCATAGTATAGATATAATACAATTAGCTAACTGTGAATTTTGTTTGTTTCAGATGCCATGGGTAAGTCCTGACCCTGCGAGACACCAGGGAGCCCCGTAAATCACGTGAGCCCGTAAAAACGATCATGTTCACAAAAATATCCAATCTTCATAAAAATCCAAAAATAATTACCTATACGGTCGACCGCGCGGCTTTTTTTATTTTAGTCTTTTTCAACGCGAAATAAGTTAATCGGGCGTAGGGTTGCCAGGGTTACTTGATAACGGCGGACAATCTACTTTCTGGAAAAATTACAATTTTTTGAAAAAAGTCCTGCTCCTTAAAATACATTTTTTGAAATCTATCTGTTTCCTGCGACTACATGAAGTGCGAGTAATCTGATTTTATGGAAGAAACTGTTGAATAATCACAAAATTATCCTTTTTCAGTGGGGTCGTTTTTATTTAATTAATTCATTTAGTTAGATATCTTTATTGTAAACACGTAATATACAGTATATAATTATATATTTTTAAAGTAGTGTAACGACAATGGAACGTGCAAAGGCTTTTTTTAATTTATAGAGTAGCGCTTGACTAGAAACTTGCTAGCAAGTGGTAATGCACTCTATTAAATAGAAAATCAAATACTTACAAAATTTTAAAATTTTTAGACAGGTATGGACAGGTGGTTTGAGATGTATTTTGACATGTAATCAATTCAATTCGTCAGTTTCTTTTATTTCAAGCTACTATTATATCTTACCTAGACTTGGAGTTCTTTGCAATCACACTTGATGATGAGTGTTTATGATGCGTTGAAGTGTATTTTTCTTTACATTTGAAACTGTGGAATTCTTCAATTCTTCAGTACGAAATATCATTCGAATATAAACGTATAACCACTGACTGAACTTGAATCTTATATGAAGCTATTTTCTATATCTTCTGAATCTTATTTTTATAATTAATATAAATTTTTGACATTTTCCTACACATTGCAATTGGCAACTTATTCCTTAATAAAGTAGTTTAAAAATCAAATTGGGAACTAATAAGCTAAAATTCCGGAAATGTCAGAAAAATTTCCGGTAGTGTGGTAGCCCTGTACGAGCAACACTAGGAGTCGGCCGGGGATTCGCCTCGCGTCATAAACTTTGATTAGGTCATTAAAGCATGTTAATTTATTAGCGTTCGAACAACTTTCATTTGTAATAAACACACAAAAATCGCCCATAAAACTTTTACGTTACTGTTCTTTATTGGGCGAGGCGCTAGCGGGCTTTTACGACGTTTTAAAACGTAAAATGTTGCCACATGTGACTGATCGAAAATCACCTTTGCGCTCATTAATTCACGGTTCATTGTAAGTAATAACATTGGGTGATATTTGAAAACTCATTATTAAAAATGCAAAAATAGAACTTCAGTGTTTCGCTTACAATTAAAAGCTCGTCCAGAAACCGCAATATACGAAATAAATGAAGAAAATTTTTTTTTACATTAAGTATAGTAATTGAATAAAATGAAATGGGTGCCCTTTGAAGGATTGACGTTATTAATCAGTTGTAAGTACTAAATTAAAACTTTAAGGCCCACTTGCGCAAGTTTCTCGACCAGTTCTATTCATTTCAACTCCAGAATAGTCTTATCAAAAAGTGGCATCACAAAATTAGACTAAATCAGTTAAGGCTTGGCTAAGACACTGTTGTGCAAACGTCCATCATTCACTCGGTGGTTAAGGTAAAACCTTAACCACCGAGTGAGATGAATTCCAAATTCAAAACTCGATGCATACAAATTAAATATTAAGATAAAAAAAACAAAATGCAATTAATGTAGACCGTGTCACGGTTCACGATACTCGAATAATAAAACCACGAATCGATTGTTTTCATATTGTATTCGTATTCATACACGCTGTCGGGGAATGACGTATTCATTCCAATTTCAAAAATCAAGCAGCGCTCGGATCCGTTTTAATTTTAAAATTTTGTCAGTTCGGAAACGGGGGTGCGAAATCCACGCGATGCATAAAATAAATTAAATTCAAACAATATCAATCGGACACGGGAACACACTCAAGCGTTTTCGTTTTGCTATTTATCATAAAATATGGACGCGCTGAAATTAAATGTTGCTATCCTTTTCTGACTCGTTATGTCTGATAGGGACGATGAGTTTCTACTTTTTTCTTTATTTCAAATCGTGTTATCGACTTGTATGACTGTTAGCGTCTACAGACATGCCAACTTCCAACAGCAAGCGTCTTCAGCCAACTAGTCAGTCCAATTCAGCTTTGGCTTTATTTTAATTTACTGATTCTTATTTCAAGTAGCCTAGTCAAAGTAAAAAGATTTATTCTTCAAATAAACTTCTACAAGTGCTTCCGAATCGTCCAGTGAATTTACTACTGGTTCGGAATGCCCTACCTAACAAAAATAACCATTTTTATGTAGCCATTATTTATAAAAACTACAAAATATGCTAAAACTGTCGTTCTTTTAACGATGCATTCATCACTAGCTTATCCACCTATCTGTCTGTAGGAATAGAGAGAGGAAGAGATAATCATGTATGACGGAAACCCACCACGAAATAGCGATCATATTCTTATACTTATTTTGATTACTTAATATTTTTGGTAGTTGAGAAGTTAGGGACAACTCAGATATTATAAGATAAAAGCCCCTGATTCGCTTTCTGCTATTACTCGCTCACTACAGCATGATTACCGTACATTCAGCCAATCACTATACCGGTAGCTTCCTCATAGCATGGATTTGAGATATGTGGCAATATTGGGAGCCAACTTATCAGCACATCTGTAGATGTTGTCAGTTCGTTGGTCTATAGGTTGATTTGTTCGTGTCAGTATCATACAATATTAATTACTGCTGTAATGAGCTTTGTTTCTTTCAAGAAGATTGCGATCTACACACTTCATGTTATTAAAAGAATACCTACCGTAAAAATATTCATTACGGTATAACATAAGTCATACCCAGTCATACCATTTATCCATGATATTTTAACAGATAGGTATTTTAAAAAAACCTGACTTGAATATTTTTATAGAAAAACTTAGCTCTGTAGCCCTTACATCGACATATTTTCATATTTTGTTTATTAACATTATCTGAGTATTTGTAGGTAATGAACCTAATAAGGTTTACATATACAAATAGAAAAAAATATAATAAGTCACAAAAAATTATAAATAAAAAAATTACCAGTTAAAAAAATTACAAGTAAAAGTTAGTATTAATTATTCTGTATGCCAAAGAACTACCAAATATCATTCGGTTCGGTGGTTAAGGACTGAATAAATTTTTAAATCATCTAGTGAATCTACCACTGGCTTAGTAGTAGTGGTAGAAGAACCAGGAGAAACTCAGCGCTTTTTCTTTCAATCTAACAAATAACGCAATAAAACATGAGACTTAAACGTAAGTATAACCTAATTTTTATCTAATCGATGACTTAACTTCAAAACAAAATGACATACCTATTCCTGGTTAATGTCTGATTATATAGTCAATTCAACATTTCGCAGCCTACACGCATTAAAATGGCGTACTAAACCAACAGGTGGTAATTAAGACATCAAGTAGATAACTGTGTGCAAATAAGTAAATAACGTGTCACTGGTTATCTCTACTAAGTCGTTATTTATAACGTTACTGGAAACGCCATCTGTTGGGGGCTACCGTAAATGTTGTGAAAATCGATAAATTTTTTTGCGTCAATTTTAAATTATATTATACAATCCGTGAGTAATCATTATAGTCCCGACAAATGTATCTGACACAGAGTACATTATATATACTGGTATAGAGTTGCTACTCGACTTTCCATGTTCAGCGACATCTATCGGGAAGTTGTCCAACTAAAATATATACATATATAACCATAACACAATGATATAGTACTATAATATATTACATAGCGTATTGTATAATAATTTATCATAATCATAATTATCATAATTTATCATAATTATTACAAGATCACCTAATTCTGCAAGTTGCAACTATAGAATTATGTGACATTGTAATAATTAAGATAAATTATTATACGATAAACACAAACTGTAAAGATGTTCAGATGTTAGTAAATGAAACGCATGTTGATTATTTTCTCTTATATTCTCAATTACAAAAAATATAAAGAATAACAATTATTCCACAGTTTCATGTTTTTCACATCGTACACACTTAATACACACTCTTTTAATATAGTTTCACATTGTAACGAATTTATCAAAAAAATAATAATTTTGTCCACCCGGCTTCCTGCATGCCAGAAAACGTCAATGTCAATGTCGAATTTCAAACTTTAAAATGGCGGCTGTGCACGTTTGGAAATTGAAACACAAATGTTTCATTAAACTTCTAACTCATTCCACTAAACTAAATTTATAACAGATAAATCTTTATAAATTATCTAATATCTCATAGTCTGCTCAAAAAAAATGTTTTATATATTATTAGCTTTGCGTTTATATAAATGGCAAAATCATTAATTTATCTAAAACATAAGCTTCTGAACGAACACTTATTTCAGCGCCATCACAGACCCTGATCACAGACTTTTAAGTATACATACTTTCAGTACAAGATAAGCGCCATGAGCGCCATCCTTTAGGGAGTTGTGGAACTAACATCCCCATACAACAGAAAAATGTTCTAAGTGCAAAGGCCCTGGTATCTGACCCGGTGGCAGCGTCGCTTGTATCTATGAAAAATAAATTAAAAACAAACTAAATTAGTTCCAATTTTGGCCACCGGGTCAGATAAGTTTGTGGGAATATACTTACGTGATTTTATAGACGACTCTTTTGAAACTGTGCTGCTCTGGGTTCTGGCCTTTAAAAAACTTTTATTAGTGCGATTCTACATTAAGAAAACAAAACAAGTTTCTAGATAGTGAAGCTGTAGAAATGTCAGTCAGTAAGTTTCTTCTTTTATCGTTTCTTATTTTTCGTTTTAAGTAGGTATGCATCCCACTACTACGTTCCCGTGGATTTAGGTTTTTTTTTAAATCCCGTGGGAACTTTAAACGCTTCCATTGTCCGGGATAAAAAATAGCCTATGTCCATCACCGGGATAAAAGCTATCTTTGTACTTATTGAATTTTAAAATTTGTACTCAATTTTAGTACTTGAAATCGGCTAACCCGATCTTTTGTAAAAAGGCAAACAGACAAACCGAATAATCTTTGCTTTTATAAAGCCAGTACAGATATATGCGGTTTGAACATTTATGAATATACACAGACATAAGAACATATAGACATCTCGGATACATTAGCAACGGTATTCGTGTTGGTCGGTTATGGAATCATTAATCACGAGCGCCCGTGGGCAGTGATTACAAGACAACGGCTATGCACAGACAAACATTTCGGTCCCTCGACGTAATTAGATATAGAGATGGCTTTTTGACTTGTTTTGTTATTTTGGGTATTGGAAACTTGTTAGGTTGGATTGGTTTTTTTTTACTAATTATCTAATCAGATCTAAAATGCTTGATGTAAAAAAAGCTTATTGAATATCATCATCATGTCAACCACTCAAGTTGCACGGGTTTTTTCTCAGAATAAGAATATTTTAGGCCACAGTCCACCACACTGGCAACCTTCAGATACTTTTGAGAATATTAATATAGAGAACTCTCAGTCATGCAAGTTTCCTCTTGATGTTTTCCTTCACCGGTTAAAGTCGTTATAGAAGTACATAATGTGTTATATAAAAATATGCATTTTTATTCGACTGTTTAATTTTTGATTGTCCGTTGCGATTCTATCTTTTTATTTAGTCTGTGAGTAAGACCGTTTGATTTTCTTCATTTAAAAAATTTGCTGAAGGTATTATAGGTACAAAGTATACCTACATGTCTCAAATGTAGATAGGTAGGTGTCTAAACAATAAATCTACAGCATAGGTGTAGAAATTTCTGTTAATCTTGTATGTTACAGTTTAGTATTAACTAGAATGGTTCTCTGAATTCTCAGACAAATTAGACAGGTCCATGTGTCCTAAAGTCTGCAAAAAATACAGGAAGGTATTAATATCTTTAATTTATGACATGATATTGTACCTCATACCTCTAATTTATGACATAACTTTCTTTCTTATACGTAATTTATGTCTCCATTAATTTCACATCTCGCAACCAGTTCCCAATCAGTATAAAATGCCGTAAAAACTCCAAATCGACTGCATAAATAACGAGCGGACAGAAAAACTGACACCAATTAACTTTGTAGTAGATTGTATACTATAAATGGCGGTAAACGCACTTATTTTGATATGGCATAGACTAAACAGAAACATAGATGGTTATCAGGCTCAAAAGCGCTAGATGTTAGAACCTCGAGCAGTGAGACTGGTTTTTTGAGAAAAGCCAGAGCCGTGGGACTTTCGAGTCCCACGAGTCGAGAAAAGAAGCGGACGGGAACTAAAAAATACAGTACAAAACAGACATGCTTCTTGCTTATATATCTATCTATATCTTCTATCTACTTAAATGCAAAAAAACGCAAAACAGTTTAAACTCTGCATTAATTTAATAGTGTGTCAGGTATCACAATTATTGTATGCAATAATCACCACTTATTCAAATTCATTAAGCCAGCATAAAGCATTTTAACCGAAAACCGCCGCCGCGTCGCTTCGATAACACAAAATTAATACGTCAATACGGAAGCTGGCAACACCATTAGATAAATATTCAACATTATAAATAAACCACGACCTAGCCAACGCGTATAAAAACACGAAAACTTTAATATAAATTATGAAAAACATTACACACAGCCACACGCGCAGTAAACGTCATGGCGATCAGCTGATCAAATATATTGCTACTATAAAAAGTGAAAACGCAAAACACTCGCCCCCGTGCCTCTGTCCCTTTCGATCTTATCTGTGCGATGTAAACAAGAAAGAGACAGAGACAAGGTAGGCCGCGCCGTCGCGTAAAATGATATATTAATGTCAGCTGCGTTTAGGACCTCGTGAGTCTACAAAATAATAGATGGTCACAAATAAATTACTCGGCGAGTGCATTTCTGAACGAAATTCGGGCGGGCGTCGACCTCGACCGTGGCGCGTAAATCACGATTGATAAACGACTCGCGAAGGTCGCCATCTTGGATATCGCGTTTGAATCGTTTGAAATTTGAATCTCTCCGCGATATACAACCGTTTTTGAACGTGTCAACGTATCGTTTAGCGGTTTTTCGTGACTCCAACGGGTCGATCAACAGCACCAATAAAATAAATGGAATTTTGTGTAGCAGACGTCTCATATTATTAACTTGCGCTCCTTATAAAGAAGATGGCAATCTGGATTGGATGAGATATTGTATCTTATCTGTGTCAAACCAAATCTACATTAATGTTTTATGTGCATGCGAAAGTTTGTTGCTGCACTCCACGCACTGGGTTTCCTCTTAGAATGAGAAGGGTTTTGGCCATAGTTCATCACTCTGGCCAAGCATGGATTAGATTATTGACGACCTCCGTGGCGCAGTGTTAAGCGCTGTTGAGGTCTTAACGTGCGGAGGTCCCGGGTTCGATCCCCGGCAGGGTCAATTTGGGAAATTATAATTTTCTGAATTTTCCCTGGTCTGGCCTGGTGGTAGGCTTCGGCCGTGGCTAGTTACCACCCTACCCGCAAAGACGTGTTATATCCAATAAATTTAGCGTTCCGGTACGCTGCCGTGTAGAAACCGAATAGGGGGATGGGTTTAATATAACTGCCATGCCCCTAGCAGGTTAGCCCGCTACCATCTTAGACTGCACCATCACATACCATCAGGTGAGACCGCAGTCAAGGGCTAACTTGTAGTAGATACAAAAAAAAAGATAGCAGACTTCAAACTCATCTACCGTATTTTCCGTCACCGTTATAACTAGTACATAATGACTTAGACACTTCGTAACTCCGAAATTTTTAGTTTAATATATTTTATTAGATGATGCCCGCGACTTCGTCCGCGTGGTTTAGATTTTTTTGGTATTTCCGCTGGAACTATTTAATTTTCCAGGATAATAGTAGCATAAGTCTTTTCCCGTCTACAACCTATTTCAGTACAGAATTTCATCAAAATCGGTTGAAAAGATGGGCCGGTAAAGCGTGGCACACAGACAGACTGATAGAGAGACAGACGGACGGACAGACATACAGAGACACTTTCGCAGTTATAATATTAGTATGGATTATTCCACTGCGATTTAAAACCTAGACCCCTGAATAAGCCGAGGTGTTTAAAAACGTCTAGGGTATCCCCGAGAAACGAGTGGCCTAGTCGATTGTTAAGCATTGTTAAGCAATGTTGACCCAAGTCGGTAACTGGATGGGTGACCGAATTTGGAGTTTCATCTGGCCTGTATCTCCGTACCTCGGAGAGCACGTTGACCTCGGAGGTCCCGGTTATTATCACTAACATCTGATAATAATCGTTACAAAAACCTAGGTTAACGCTTAGTCGAGTCGTATGCGGAAGGACGTGGGAACCCACCGCCTTATTATCCCAAGAAAAACTCCTACCATTATTTGATTAATGGAAAGGGGTCACGACTCTCAGTAATGAGGAATACGACGCAGAAGGAGCGCTCCGCGCTTATACAGTGTATGAAAGTTAGCAGTAACATAACAAACCTAGCAATCAATAAGGGAGGCGAAAACGTAAACAACATCGAAATTAGAGGCGAACTTTTCAACAATCCTTATTTAGAGGAGTGCCTCAAAAACTTGCTACGTTCAAGCGCCGGGGATGCGCGGGGTGGGGGGCGGGGGGGGGGGAGGGTGCTGGGGAGCAGGGTTACCAGACTACGGGAGCTTTCCGGAAATTTTGATTACGTACGATTACGTAAATCTGTACTAATACTATACTTAAATGCGAAAGTTTGCATGGACCGCATCGAGGAAATCTCGCAATCCGCACTTTTTAAATAATCCCTTATTCAAATTTAAAACGTAATAAACTCTTCTTTAATCGAGGCTCCTGTACGATTGACGAGTTTTTTAGTGACCAAGTTGTACCTAAGCCATGGTAACATACCTACTTATGCTCTACTTTGCGTCTAGCACCCCACAGGATAGTAGGAAGTTAGCTTATACTACCGTATATCATGTTTACCTATTTGCTTTTTTAACAGAGCAATTCCTGAGTTTTCGATTCTTCTCAGTAGGAACTGCTTTCCGAACCGGTGGTAAAGTCAAATAAAGTCATAGCAAAAGAGATACCTATATGAAATAAACAAATTAATTATTGAGTATTGAGTAGGTATGAATAAATATGATTATATTCGATCTGGTAACCCTACCGGGGGGGCGGTATAGGGGGGAGGAGGGGGCCCTCTGTAACTAAATTTTGAACTGTCACGTAGATTAATGATGCTAGGCCCGTGCGATACGCGCTAATGCCGGCAGATTATTGGGGATAAGACCGTTGGCTCGCGGTTTTTCGGTTTTCGAGGGCGACGTCATTAAATTCGTAGAAGTTTAACTGAAAAAAACCTAAAAGACCTCCTTGATGTTGTAAGCATTGTGTGTTATAATTTAGAGGACAATCAATTCCCGACAAGGAGATTCTTTCTATACCTAACGTAAACTTATGACCAGCTAGCTTTACAGTTATTCTAATGAGACCGATAAATAACCTAGATTCAAGTGTACAAAATTGCGGACTTCAGCCAGTCTATGTGCGTGTAATATAGGCATTAAATTAATGGCTGATAATAGCAGTTTAGGTACTCTAAGAGGTCGGCTGTAGCTTGTGACTAATAGGATACTAACAAATTAATAAATTTACTTGTTTGCTTGTAACTTAAAGAGTTACTGAGTCTTTCAATAATTTAAACATCCCTACGTGTCATTCGCTAATTATTTGCGCACAGTTGGCATACCTGAAACCCATAAACGAAGACTTTAATTGAATTTGAAATATTTAATAGTGGCAGATGCTTTTTGTATAAATAATAAATACGAGGTTGTAACATGTTGACTCGATCGTTATACAAATTAGCTGATTTTATTCTGCTACATAATACTATTACGTAAGTTAATAAATTTTATTGGTTTTGCAGCTTTTCAATATGTTAACAGACCAGGTTAAAGTGTAATAAAAACAGTGAAAGTTAGGTACGTTTTTGGGTTGTATAATGCTGATATATCTTAAGTAGGTGTGAGGAATACATAACATACATTATTTTTAAACACTCTACAATTTCACTTTGGATATGCATACTCGAAACATAAAGCCCTTCCAAATTGGCGTAAAAAAATGGATCTGCTAGCTACTTTGGGGATTTTTAAAAATTTTGTTAATATAATTGCAGGAATTTATTGATTACACCCATGAAAAAATTACACACTAATCACTTACTATGGTCTACGTCCAAATCAAATCAAATATTAATTTATTCAATTCAGGTACTTACACTTATTAGTTTAAATTAACTTAAAACCTTAAAAAAGGAATAAAGTTCTAAAAATTATTCCTAATAAAGAAAAAAATATATGAAAATTAATTAAAATTAATAAATTATTTTTAATAAGAATTTTAAATCACTTAAATTTAAAACAGGAATAAATAATGCGAATGTAAAAAATTAATATAACTAAACTTATTATAATAAAAAAATGAGATAATATATAATTTATTTAAAATTAAATAATTAATAATTAATCATTTAGAGAAAAATCCTACAGTGGTAGGTACACATATTGACGTCAGTTACTTACTTATACAACATGATGATGATATTTAGTTACGGTATCTTAAAACTAAAGTCCGCTATTAAGTCTTATCCACCCTATGACCATATAACGTGCGGCGCGAGGGTACAGAATGGATTTCGGAAATCGATTGCCTCCAAAAATATTTACAGGGACCACGTGCACACCCGCCACGCCACGACACGCCACGCCATACCACTCACCACCTAGCTGATGTAGGACAAACTGACATAAATAAATTAAATAACAGAACTTTGCCAGAAGTTAGCTAAACAGCCGTCTCTGTTGCAGTGATTATTTTTGGAAAAAAAGAAACTCTTCGCGCTACTTCGCACTAGTATTACTAATTGGTTGATGCCTTTATCTTTATCCGAGTGTATTAAGGTTTTTTTTAATGATACTTACTCTTTGAGACCTGTTTGATTTTTCGGGATGCAGCCTAACTAGGTCTGTATCTGTCAAGACATAAGATAACTTTGTACCAAATTTGCTCAAAATCATCATCATCATGAACATTAACCCACTGATTGACCTCGTGATCTCTTCAGCTTTATGCCTAGTCAACAATGCTCGTCAAGTGTGGAATGGTAGACTTCACCAAATTAAAAACAATGTAGAGAATTTCTCGGGCATGCCGATTTCCTCACGTTATTTTCCTTCACCGTTAAAGCTATAGATATTATTAAATATATCATCTATCCTATAGGTTTATAATAAGCGGGGTGATGGTACCAAAATTACCAGGCTAACATGAACAGGCGGCAGGTTTTGAGAGGAGGTAATTAACAGTAGCGGCATCTGGTGGTGGCAGCGCGGCGGGGTGTCTTGCATCGCCTTGCGAACCGGGCTAATACAATACCATCAGTAGAATCACCACGTCGTAGGTTTAATGGGGGATTATATCTGCTAGTTTCTATAATTCGAGAGCTAATTTGATGTTATTTCTTTCGATTAAACAAATTATTATAGGATCAAAACCTTTTTTTTATCGACTAGCGTCTGCAATCAGACTTGCAGGCAAGCGGTGATGCAGCTTACAGTGGAGCGCGCTTACCTAGAAGATGCCTAAACAATCTTGATTTAAAGATGTTATGCTAAAAGTAGAGAGGAAAACAATTATTAATTATTAATTATTATACAAGCCTGTTATGTTAAGGAGCATGATGACTTCAAACGAATATTATCATGTAGTAGTATTACGGGATAATACTCTACATTCGTAGTAGCTTTTTTTTTCATCATAGATTATATGAATAAAACTCCTTCGAAATCCCAAAAATGGTGGCCATGACTTTGGAAGCCGATTTTTCCACCTCGGTGGCTTTTCTTCCTTCTCTATCCACTGCACTGGCTCCTGTTTTGAATCTGGTTCATGTTGTCGGATTCACGTTTCATAAAAAGTGACAATACGAGTGCAAATTTCTTCAAAATTGACCTTTCACAGGTCTTAAAAGTTCTTCAAAAGTTGGAACTCGTCGTTGCTTGTCAAGTGGCGTGAGCAATTTAGGCTTGGGTGCCTACAGACATGTTGATGTTCACGGTTGTATTAATCAAAGCGTTGGAGCTAATGACATGAAACTCTGCATAAATAGTGGATAGATGTCGCTTAACTAGTGACCCGCCGGATGAGTAATAAGCACGACTGCAAATACCTTAGGCTAAGAACTTTTCAGCCACCCTGGTATATTGGTTAAAAATGTAGACTACGATTGCATTTACCTACTGCTTACATTCATATAGTAGAAAAAAATTGCTATGTTACTAAACGACCAAACATATTTATTACTTCTTTTGCAAAGATTAATAGTTACGTAATAGGTTTTAAATGGCATATCTTCATGAAAATGTAATGAAACATTTAATTATGACCGAAATTACATTGTTATATAAATATACCAAAAAAGCATCACAAAGCTATTGAAAAACGGTTATTAAATTATTCATAGTTACTTTATCTTTCACCTAGGACATATCCTCGTTAAACCTGATGAATGGTCGCCCTACACTGTTACAATACATTGCTAGACGAGTGATAATTACACACAATTTGAAAATGTAGATCGTAATCCTTCGTCTGGAACGGATTAGCTTATTCTGCTTTTACGAAATGATTATCATTTTAATCTTTATCTTTATATTATATGTACTTACATACTTTTTATTTTCAGAACATGCCTCTACAGTATACCTACACATATTTTTCTTTCGTACACAGGTATTTTATTACATTGATGTTCTTCTTGGATGTAGAATAAAATTAATGGTTTACCTACTCTTCAACCGGAGTTTTAGTGAATTTGTGAGGGTAGATTTAGTAATATAATATACTAGCTGATGCCCACGACTTCGTCCGCGTGGTTTAACTTTTTTTATTCCTGCGGGTACACCGTAATTTTCCGGTATTAGTAGCCTTTGTCACTCTCCAGATCCTCAACTACATGCCAAAAATCACGTCGATCCTATGCTCCGTTGCGGCGTGATTGAAGGATAAATCAACAAACAAACAAACTTTCACATTTATAATATCAGTATGATAACGTATTATTTGTATCTTATTGCCGAAATATTCATAATATGTATTATCATTGTTTTATAAGTAAACGAATTTTGTAACAAGTCTTTGAGTAAATAAATTCTTTAAATGGAATATTTCGGGGGATTAAATGTGTGTTAAAGTTTTTAAACCTTTTTATATTATTTTAGTACAGTTAGTAAACGATAGAGTGAAAACGTTTGTCTGTCTGTGCATCCGTACCGCCAAAAAACCGGTCGCAATTTGATTTCTCGATGATCGCAAACCTACCTACGGGCCGCCAAATAGCGGATGTGTTTATGTAATTTAACTCTTTTTGGTTGAAGAGCCCACGCTTTTCATTTCCTTCAGGTAAATCATACTAATATTATAAACTATATGATTCCCGCGACTTCGGCCGCAAACTCTTTAATTTTCAACCTATGTTCTTCCCCGGGATACAATCTACCCCTATACCAAATTTCATCAAAATCGGTGGAGCAGATGGGCTGTGGAAGCGTAGCAGACAGACAGACAGACACACTTTCGCATTTATAATATAAGTATGGATGCAAAAGTGTGTTTGTTTGTTGGTTTGGTTGAGGGCCTGGAGAGTGGCATAAGCTACTTTTTATCCCGGAAAAATAAGGCGTTGCCGCGGGAATATCGGAGCATCAGCTAGTTTTGAAATAAAAATGCATATTATTGTGTAATACACCTAATTATAATTAATTATTTATATCCCTAAAAATTGAAATTAATCTTAATAGATAAGCACATAAAGGTACATTGTTATGAATTAAATATGACGCATCCATTTTTTTTTCTGTGCCAAAACATACTTAAACTAAACTATGAACATTCAAAGGACATGTACAAGGACAACTTATTACTTGAACAGATTTCTATCGAAACCCCTCCATTAACAACAATAAAAATGGTAAATTAGAAGACTAAAGGACTTAACATACTTAACTGTTTTTTTTAATCGGTGGCTTTAACAAAAGATACGACCTAAGTAAGTACGAAAGAGACGACGCATCGTCGTTATTACCTAAGGCCTGCAGACTAGCAAAGTGTCTATTTGTTTACTACCAAATCACCACTGCTATTTGAGTTTTCAGCTCTTATCAAATACCACCACAATTTTACCTCGCGGGCACTCAGACTATTATATGATACTTTTAATTTAAAAAGTCACGAACGCACGTCTTCGTTTTTTTAAAAATTCTTAATGAGTCAAGGATCAACGACCTAGAAAGTGGGTCCTTTTATAAATGTATAAGTGCAGTATGCTTGTATATACTTATGTATAATTTAGGTATATGTTCGGTACAGTCAGGCCCGTGTCATACCCGCTTGTATATTTTTTTCAAAGTCGGCATGAATAATCACATTTTTCTATACGTTCCGCATTTATTCGAGCGTTTAAAGCACTGGTTCGGTAATCGCGTAAACACAATGTATGGTCGGGTGGAAATCAAACCTTAAATTTATGCGCATAAAGTGTGTATTTATGTGGCGATGGTGGGCCTTGTGAATTTTGTGTAAGCGTAGGGCTGTCACAACGTAGTTTTCTTCCTCATACTGGCATCTTTCCTGTTGCCTAGGGTCTGCTTATTATTAATTCTTAGCCAATATTAAAAGATTCCAATTAAACTATCAAATCACTATTTTGGTGATTGAAAATACAACTTTTTTACTTTGTTACGTTCCTGCAAGCTGGTTTAACCTGCTGTTTTTCACCAGAATTATATAATTCAAGGTACGAGTAGGTGCGGATAAACAATTAGTTGCTCAAAAGCCTGCAATGCGTTGGAGACACTTCTGTTTCTTTATTTTTCAAAATCCACTATCTATCACTGTGGCAATACTATAAACACAATAGTCATTATCATTCTGAGAACTAACCCGGAATCAGGAAGTTGGCAGTACACCCCCGTGCCTTTAGAGCACGTGAAGCCGTCGTTCCTGACCCTGATATCTTTTCGATCGTGTTAGAATTTCCGTCCTATCGGGCTTTGAGAGTAAGGGAATTAATAAAGAGTGCACCTGTGCACACACTTATACAGAGCACCTATAATGTCTCCCGCGCAGATTGCAAATTTCTCTGGAGCTTTGCCGTCGTAGCAGAAATTCGGTTGAGAAATCATTTTTTTAAATTGTAATTAGCGTAATATTTATATAGAAGAATTAATACTTTTTTATTGACTGTAGCTGTAAGTTTTTCGAACCAAAATAAATGATAAATGATTTATTGATTTCATGCAGGACAACTTGTGTCACTTATGAAACGTTAAGACTGTACCACCGGTTCGCTTCTCAGTAGAAGAGCCGGCAAGAAACTCAGCAATTGCTCTTTTCTTAATTAAGAAAAGTATACAATAAGTAGACAACACAACACAAACGTTACAAGTATTACACTGACTTGTGGGTCACTGGATGCGAGGCCGGTTGCTTCCATGCAACTTTGTAATTAATAAAATCATCGATTGTGTAATAACCTCGACTTAACAAATGCTGTTTAACACAGTCTTTAAATTTCTGTAATGGCAAATCCAGAAACTCTTTGGGAACCATGTTATAAAAGAGCACACTCGACCCCACAATGGATTTCTGCACCTTGCGCACACGATACGACGTTGTTACTAGCTTATGGCGGTTTCTAGTATATCGATTGTGAGTATCACCTATAAAAATAACTCCTTGGTGGCAACCCTACGCGCGCGGTACCGCACCGCCGTAGTACGTAAGGCCGCCGATCCTCGTGACTGGCACAATTCCGCTCTGAAGTAGGTGTATTTTTGCTTTTTTATTGCGCCCCGTAATCCCCAGTGTACCTACCATGTTAGATTTATACATTATTATTATTTTTGCGAACTTTAAGCCTACTCTATATCATTATCATCCTGTAATCATCTTAAAGCGGTATTTTTTATCTTGGATTGTGTTAGATGTTTGTTACTCAATCACGCCAGAACGTCTGTACGGATCTGGATGAAATTTGGCACAGATAATATACCTATTACTTATATTATAAATGCGAAAGTTTGGATCGATATATGGATGTATGGATGTTTGTTACTCAATCACGCCAGAACGTCTGAACGGATCTGTATGAAATTTGGCACAGAAATAGATTATAGTACGGAAAAACACATAGGCTACTTTTTATTCCGGAAAATTAGAGCGGGAACTAAAAAACCTTGAACCACGCGGACGTGCATCAGCTAGTTTTTTTTACAAAAAAAGCGCTTGGATGCAACCGAACTTGCTTGCGAGTGGTGAAGCAGCCTAAGGTGGAGCGCGCTTGCCTAGAAGCTGCCTATTCTTGATTTGAAGATACTAATACGTGGAGGGGACAACGAAAGCCTGACTGAGATAATGGCCAAACCTTCGGCCTCCTATTCCTTCCTCAGTCCTACCCTTCGGTTCGGATTCGAACCCGAAACCGAGTCCCTCATAGGTACCTCTAACTTTTTGAAACTAATCTTCTGTGTGCTTTATTATAAATCATACTAATATTATAAATGCGAAATTGAGTCTGTCCATTTGTAATGTATGTTTGCTGTATCGTATGCAATACGCTTTAACGCTTTTCAGAATAGGAATGATTAGGCCATAGTACAACACGCTGGCCGAGTGTGAATTTGCTGACTTTATACACAATATAGATTTTATGAGAACTCACAATACGTTTCGTCACATACGTTATAATAATAGTATGTTTATAGTAATTATGCACTAGCTGATGCCCGCGACTTCATCCGCGTGGATTGAAGTTTTTTTTGGTTTCCTCGGGAGTTCTTTAATTTCTCCGGATAAAAGTTATGTGTTATTCCAGACTATAATCTAGATCCGTTCAGCCGTCCTGGCGTGATTGAGTAACAAACATCCATAAATCCAAACTTTCGTATTTATAATAATACTAGTGGGCCCGGCAGACGTTGTCAGGGAAGGCCTGAACCTAGAGCCTAGAGCAGTGCCCCCTACCGGGTCCAATTATGAATATAAACCAGCCCTGGATCCACACAAAAAATTCCATCTAAATCGATCCAGCCGTTCTCGAGTTTTAGCGAGACTAACGAACAGCAATTGATTTTACGAATAGCAATACTTGGGTGCAACTTCACTATACCGTATCGACCGTAGGTCGTATCTTGGACACTCAATCGTCGATCGTATTACAATTTACAGCGGAGGTGCTGTCCACGTGCGATCGCCATCAAAACGTCATTACTAAAACACACCCCACGTATTTCCTGGCGTTTTATATTCATTTGGACAAGTGCCCTCTCGCACTAAGAGAATGTAACGGTGAAAAAACTACCCCATAGTAAGGTACACCTATACCTACCCTTGTAATTTCTTTTCCCTGTTTTAGGGAGAAAGATAGAGTTATTCGGCGTATTTATCCACAGTATTATGTATCATAGAATAGGTAACTGTATGGATTTTGTTCAAACAGGTGAGTAAAATCAAGGTTAGGTAACCTAATCAATTATTCCGATTAGTTCGGTAACCTAGTATGCTGGGAAAGCCTTAATAAAATAGTGAAATTAATTTAATTCTTGCTCGAACAATTGATGCTCATCTCTTTAATTTCCCGGGATACCATCAACCTATTTATATATTTTTTTAAATCAAAATCGGTTGAAAAGATGAGCTGTTATAGCGTAGTAGACAGACAGACACACTATCGTATTTAAAATATTACTATTGAATTAGTATTGATTATGGATACAGTTTATGTAATGGATAGTAAGTAGAGAAGTACAACGAAATCACAACTTCGCTAGTGAGCTAGTTGCATATCAAATAGTTACGTAATAACACTCCGCCGCGGATGATCGATGGCGCGCTGTCAAACTGACAGTGTCAAGGTCGAGTTTGACAGCTGTCAAACCGCCCAGACAGCGGTTGTCAAAGTGGGGCAGGCTGAAAAACGCTCGCGCTGTCACGCCGTAATGGATGGCCTCCGTTGCCCGTGTCATGACTCCATATTTGTTGCGGGGCAACGAACTTTGCGGTCGATATGTTTTTTTTTTGTTTCACTAGGTGTTGCCCGCGACTTTTTTGCGTAGAACTTATGTAGTTTGTCCATAACTAACTGGATATAATCATGTATAGTAACTATCTATACTAATATTATAAATGCGAAAAGTTGGATGGATATACTTATTGATGGAGGGAAATGGACGCTGACAGACAGACTAACTATAACATTTATGAGTATGTACAGATGGATTAATCTTCATATTGTGGTATTTTTTCCAGATACTAGGAAGTACTTGCAACTGTAATCCGTTGAATTTTTTGCTCGCAAGTTGAATTAACGTTAAGTCTTTCGTATGGTTAATTAACTTTTTTTGTTAACTTATTCCTGATTATTTATGAAATCATCATTAGCATCATCTCAAACCGATGCCGGCCCGCTCACTACTCTCAGAATGAGAAGTGTTGAATGCAATAGTTCACCACCGCTGTCCAAGTGTGCATTGGCACACCTTATACACGTTTGAGAGCATAAGGTATGGAGAAATCTACGAGTTCTTCCTTCATTGTTTTAAAACCAGTGATTACACTATAACTAAGACCAAAACCTCGGATAAAACATTCGTCCAAGCTCAAAACGCTCTAATAGGGATGGTGCTCATGTCAAAAATAAATTATTTTTTACTGAATTAAATAGAGGGTTTTCCAAAAGACCTGAAATTGACATCTTCCCCGGGAATCGAAATATTCCCACGCGAACCAAGTCATCATCTAGTAAAATTAATACAATTTTTTACCTGTAACCTAGGTATCGACTTTTTTGCTCGCAAGTTGACCGGCCGTTGACCGAAACATGCGTAAAGGACACATTTTCTGTGACGTAGGCTATTTATCTCTTACGTTAATTAGAAAGAGGGGAGCAAATATGTTAACAATAAGCCTACGACTCTCCTCGCTGTGAAGTACTGAAAATGATGGTCAGTTTTTGAGTACGAAAATCAGGTGGTTAAATTTCAATTTTGATGACCTCACTGGCACAGTGGTGATTAGGTCTAAGTGGGATTTTCCGGGTTCTAATCCTTGTGGTGTAATTTTAGAATTTATATTTCTAACGTCGATAAAAACTATTTATTAAGATAATTTCTAAATGGTTGTATTGCAATTTACTGAATTCCACCACCACCACCACCACCACCACCACCACCAGTTTGTCCATAGTCCACCAGCGTGGTGGACTATGGACAAACTGTCTTCATTTGACGAAATGAGATTCTTGCTTCGTAGTAAGCCGGCGATGTGTTGAAGATGATAATGATGGGTATAATTTCTAAAATGTCTTAAATAACTCTCAACGATCATCGGACGCCGTATGAAAGCTCTTTACTAGTAGCTCTTCTCAGTAAAATCAGCTTTCCGAACTAGTGGTAGAGCTATGACATGTGCTGGCACAATTCGTTCGCATTCGAGCAGCGTGGTGGGTCTAAGCTCTAATTCCCTCTCTCCTATGAGACCTGTGCCCAGCAGTGGGACGTTAATAGGCTGTACTGGTGGTGGTCGTGGTCGTGGTGGTGGTGGCACAATTCGTACGTGAAATAAAATAATCGTTTATCTTAAACTTTTGTTAGGAACAGTTTAATTTCGACTTATAGCGGTCACACAAAGTTCACATTCCGTAGCTAACTACGTGTGCAAATAAATTGAACGGCCGTCATGTATTCCCTCAGACAGTTATCTAGAAAATTCCAGCTGGCTTCGTTGCAAGATATTTTCGGCCGCAACCAAGGAACTAAGAAACTTCGTGAGCTAAGCGATTTTGACATCGTCTTAAAACAAACTGTACCTACCTACGAGTAACTGTTATAACACAGTCTATACCTACGATCTAGGCGACCAGTCTTTCGATGGAGACGTCTACACATAGGAACGCTGCGGGGTGACAGGGACGAGACGGGGGAGGGTATATCCAAGCTGGCAGAATCCATACTAATATTATATGCTGTGTGTCTGTCTGCTACGTCTCTGTTCAACTGATTTTGACGAAATTTAGAACAGAGATAGGTTGTATTCCGGTCTCCGGAGCAGGACATAGGCTACATTTTATCCCAGACGTAGTCCTCGCATGAAGAAAAAACTTAATCTACGGGTATCATATGGTTTTCTTTATATAATTCAGTATTTTTTGCACAACATTTTGTATGCAGCTTGGAGGTGCTTTTTTTTATCCTCTACAAGTTAGCCTTTGACTGCGATCCAACCACAGTTATATTTAACCCATACTTTTAATCGGTTCCTACACGGCATCGTACCGGAACGCTAAATCGCTTGGCGGCACGTCTTTTACCGGTAGGGTGGTAACTAGCCACGGCCGAAGCCTCCTACCTGGCCAAACCAGAGAAAATTCAGAAATTATAAATTTCCAAACCCTGCCGGGATCGGACCCGGGTCCTCCGCACGTTAAGGCAACAGTGCTCTACACTGCGCCACGTAGGTCATCTAGTATTATATAACTGCACTGTGGCAGCTTATTGAACCTTGATATCTCTTTGATTGATGGTGGTAACTAGCCATGGCCGAAGCTTCCCACCAGGCTAGTGTATACCAAATTGGTTAGGATTAGTAGGTAAGCCTGTGTTCTGCAATTTAGACTATTTAAAATGGTTGAGTAGTTTAAGACAATTTTTATGGACGTCGATCCACTGTAAGGTTAATAATTATAGGTAAGTAGTTACGCTGTGTCTATAGGTACAATATCGATCTGAGTTTGACTCCGTAGACTGTACTTCTCTGTAGTCTGTACCTACGGATGATGTACCTAGAACACATCCCCCCGGGCAAGGCATCGACCCTGTCCTCGGCCGAGCGAATTCACACTCTATTTTTCACGTTTCATGATACCTTTTTCTTTGACAGTTATAAGCTTTCTTATGACGATTTTCTGTCTGTTGGATATAGCTCGTTTTCTATAAGAGAGTATAATACAAGTCCGGTTAGGGGATAATGTGTCTTATTGACTGTAGGTTAAGGTGGCGATGGGCGGTATCCCGCCCTATCTTTGGGCGGGAGCAATTAGTTGTCTTGCTTGGCTTTAAAAATGCATTTTTTTTGCTCACTGTTTTCACGGTCGGCTGGTGTTGGTCTAACTATTGTTATTATAATCGCCCGTCTGAATGTTATAGACATTATAGAAATAGATATGTACCTACTTAAGTATTTTGGGGAAATTCCAATTTTTGGGTAGGTATTTAATGTTACTTTGCATAATTTATTTGTTGAGATACCTTCACTTACCTAATTCTATGAACGCCTGATGTTTTGTTTGATTACATAAAGAGAAAAGTTCTGATTCAAACTCAATCACTCACTGACTGACTCATCAACGCCCAGCTCAAACCCTTAGAACTGGAAAGCTGAAATTTTGCACAGAGATTCCCTTTACCACTACCGCCCATTAACGTCCCACTGCTGGGCGTAACAGGCCTCCACTCTCATGGGAGAGAAGGAATTGGAGCTTAGACCCAACGCGCAGCTCCATTGCGGGTTGGCGGGCTTTATCGTGTAAGTGATAATAACCGGGGTCGACGGCTTAACGTACTCTTCAAGGCACGGGGGTGAAACACCGCCAACTTCCTAACTCCAGGCTATAGTACTATAAAATTCCAGTCAGAAAAACCAAATTATTAATTATGGCCCTACCCGGGTCTCGAACCCGGGACCTTCGCTTGAGGTTGCATCTGCATACATATCAAAAAGCATGTCCTCCTCAAACTGTTCCAGTAATACGTCAAATGATTACGATTTGCTTAGACAATTGGGCATCTGTTGTACTTACCTTATGAAAGAAACAGCAATCCATTGATGAGTTCCACACGAAAATACCTACGGGCAGGAATTTTTACATAAATTTAATTTCCCGGAGCGGACCCGCACGCTCGGGGTCGGGCTCGGGGGTCGATAAGGGATCGAACCGACTCCCAGAGCTATGGGCGCACCATTAAGGAAATTGCTTTATAGACCTGAGGATATTGGCTACCTATATGTACCCTATATTTATGTACCCACCTTCTACTTTTCGGGAATCTGTGCGGACGCTGGAAAAATACTTTGAGACGTCTATTAGATATAAACAGGTTCAACAGAAAGTTAACTGAGTTCACCATACACTTGCCCAGTCGATACCTTGAAAACTTCTGAACCGATTTTGATGAAACTTGCATATTTAGTAAATGTAAATGTTAGCCATTATAAAAGAATGATCACAATCCGATTAATAGTTTCGGAGAAATCCGCTGACAAACATACATACACGTATATTATTTTGTATATTTGTTTAGAAGCCCTTAAATTTGAGTCAGATTTGAATTGAATTTGGAATCGGAAGTATTCGATTGCGCTACCACGTAAACGTTCTACGCATCTACCTTCGTGAAGTTTATCAACAAAGAAGTTTACTCAAGATGTCTCTAATCCCGTACTTGTTCGACGACATTCCTCTTGTACGTCCCCGTCGTCTTTTGGACCAGCATTTCGGATTGGCGCTGACTCCTGACGACCTAGGACACCGCGGTTGCAGCAGGCCCTCTTGTCAACAGGGATTATTACCGCCCCTGGCGCCATCTTGCCGCTGCAGCCAGATACCTAGGATCAAGCATCAAGACTGATCCAGAGAAGCTCCAAATCAGCCTGGATGTACAGCACTTCGCCCCAGAGGAAATCAGTGTAAAAACCGCGGATGGATTCATCATTGTTGAAGGCAAGCATGAAGAAAAACAGGATCAGCACGGTTATGTTTCCCGTCAATTCGTGAGAAAGTACGCTTTACCAGAAGGCACTTTACCAGAAACTGTTGAATCTAAACTCTCTTCAGATGGAGTTTTGACGATCACAGCGCCAAGGAAGGTTCCAGAATCCATCAAGGGTGAGAGAAAAGTTCCTATTGCTCAAACAGGGCCAATTAGAAAGGAAATCAAAGATCAGAGCGAGGGAACAAACGAGAAGTCTAAATCTACATATAATGTGCAGTTTTTAAGTTCTCTAGGTTTAAGGTGCATTCCAAAGACAGGCAGTGCCATTTTGAGACTGATTGTTTTTATTTTGTGATATTTAATTACTTACCTACAGAGTAACTTGAAGTTTTTAATTGTTGAACCTACAGAGTATTAAATATTATCATTTTATATGATATTTCGCAGCTCCAATAATATTACATAATACGTATCGAATTGATAACCTCTTTTTTAAAGTCAGACAAAAACTAGCTTAGATCGGGTGGAAACCTTGCAAATCATTCTCACAAGCTTCATATTTTCTCCACCAATTTTCTTCTTTCTTCAGTAATTTCTTTATTTCGAATTAGGGGTTTCAGTTGAGTCAGTCAGTCAGTCAGTATCATTTTTATGCTTATGGAAGACTAGATGATGCCAGCGACTAGGTCCGAGTGGATTCAGATTTTTGGAAGTCCTGCGGGAAATCTATGATTTTCCGGGATAAAAACTTATGATAACTTAACTATTTATTAACTATGTTCTTATCGGATACATCATGCAAGCTATCCTGTATGTAGTACTTACCAGACAGACAGACAGACGGAGAGATATACTAGTGTCTTTGGTAGGTAGGTACTAGATAGAACATTAAATGACCAATTTTTAATTTCTTGACAAAATATAAAAAATATTCTTAGATAGAAAAACAAATTTTAATATTCGAGGACAGAACATAAAAAATAATCTTGAAAAAAATGAGAATAGAAAAAAAGGAGTCGAAAGAGACCCGACAGCCGAAGTGTACGAGGGCCACATAAAACACGGGGTGTCTCGGGAGAAAAGAGTGATTTATCGTGAGAAGAGGGACATCGCGGCCTTTATGCTATTATTCGGGTGCATCAGGTATATCCTGGCAGGTGCTGCTCTCCTGGTATTATTTATTTTGTATCCTTTTTTTACGAAAATAGATATGGGGTTTTATGTGGATTTTAAATTTAAAAAAAAGAAATTGAAAAGAAGAAATAAAATATCAAAAAAATATGAAATTTTAAGTAATCACCAACTCAAAATAAGTACATGATAACGTTTGATTGAAAGTGTTATTAACCATATTAATTTAAAAAAGAATTAAAAAATTGAATTTGTCTGAAGTATTTCGTGGAGATTTGCTGAAGAAATGCTGAAGTAGACTCGCAAACAATGACTTGATTTATTTATTATACAACATCAAAGGTTTTCATAATTCTGTAAATAAATTGTAATAATCACTAGGTACACTTAATCCTTCCACTTATTTCATTTCAACAAACTTATCTATAAAAAAGAACGAATACCTTAAAACAGCAATTAAAAAGGAAGAAAACAATAATGGAGGCATCTACCAATCTACATTATTTATAAAAAAGGTTCACGAAAAACGAAACCAAAAACCTTGTCTGAGCCCCAGAGTGATGCGCAAACCGCAGTAGCCTTAGCACGAGTTTACACATCTCGATAGAGTTGATAGCTTTCAAGCATCGAATCAGTATCGAAGCGGTTTTTCAAGTAAGCTTTTGAACAGCTTCTCATCCAACAGTAAGAAGGTACTGAAACTAGTAAATCAAGAGAGGTAGCTCATGATCAAAATGATTTGAAAGCTCGTATTCTTTGGGCACTCACAGGGAAGAGCCATATTTTATTTAATCTCAAGTTAAGTGAAGGATTACATACAAGAAAGCTTTGTTTTTTAAACTTATAGACTAGCGCTTGGCTGCAATCAGACTTGCTGAAAAACTTAATTAGGTATTCAAAATTAAGAGAAGCAGCTTCAATTTCAATAGAGAAGCGCTTGTTGTCCGCCAAACTTCAGTTTAAAACAAGATAGTTTTAAAATTTAGGTATATTTTATTCTGATTGGTCAATGTTTTGATAACCAAAATATATCAACGCTATCGAGTGAGATACGTTACTCGCACTAACCCTACTGACAAAAACAACACCCCGAGCGTCTGAACGGGAATCAACGAAACAAAGAAACGAGGCGAAACGATAAAACAATAATTAATAGTGATTATTCTGTAAAAATAATTGTTGGTTCCTACAAATTATACTTCGGGAGAACTAATTCCTTGCCCTCTCAGAGCCGACGTACAATATAAGTATGTATTCATATTCATTTATTTGCATTTAGCTAAGTTAACGGAAATAGTGATACTTTTCTGCAATAAAATTGTTTTTTACAGCTCTATATAAGAATTTTTAGAACGTTTATTAAATCGGTAGATAAAATCCATCCTTTTTTTAATTTAAAAAATATAAATATTAAAGTATATCACTTTCTATGTTTATCTGTATGTTACCATTCACTGCCGATCTGTTTAACCGATCTGATTTTTAAACCGATTAAGGAATAAATATATCTAAATATTTAAAAAAGGTGACTAACTGACTGATCTATCAACGAACAGTTCAAACAACTGGGCGAATAGGGTTAAATATTGGGAAACAGTGCCTTTAAATAAATATAGGAGCGCGTGTTGTCCGCCAAATTTCGGTTTGGTATACGATAATACTGATTATTTTTATGTCTATTATGACGTAAGTAGTATCTATGAAGTGAGTAGTTGTATCTACCGGAAAGGATTATTGAAAATTCAACTCCAAAAAAGGTGATTTAGGGGCTTGAAATTTGTACGAAATTGAACATAACTTACAGTTTGCCAACTCACAATTCCGATCGGTATCAAGCGGTATCAGGAGCTGGCTACAAAACAGTAGCCAGCTCCTAGCCTACAATTCCTTATCCACTGTTATTATACAGCGATCCAGTGATTCTGATCAAGAAACAGTTTTGGAACCAGCAATTGTTTTAATTCGGGAAACACGAAAAGAATTATGAATGTGTAATCACCATTTTCTAAAACGCTGTTCTATTGTATTCTCGTTCTCCTTTTATCATTTTTATCGTGTTAATTATTGGTTGTGGTGGCCATGTTAGAAAATATTCTGACACTTTAGATTACTAAACAAATTGTTAGGAGTAATTAAAGATTCTTTGATATTACCACGGAGGTGGTGTTAATTTCATGGTCAGGTAGGTTTTAGTTTGGTTTGGTTTAGGGCATAGTTAAATGTTTGAATATGTTATTAATTAACAACCTCTCTGGCGCAGTGTTGAGCACTGTTGCCTTAACGGGGGATGTCCCGGGTTAGATACCCGGCAGAGTCATTTTGGGAATTCATAATTTCTGAACTTTCTCTGGTCTGGCCTGGGGGCTTTGGCTGTGTCTAGTTACCACCCTACCGGCAAAGATGTGCCGCCAAGCGATTTAGCGTTCCGGTAAGATGCCGTGTAGAAGTCGAAGGGGTATGGGTTTAATGTAACTGCCATGCCCCTAACAGGTTAGCCCGCTACCATCTTAGATTGCATCATATGACTTACCATCAGGCGAGACCGCAGTCAAGGGCTAACTCGTAGTGGATATTAAAAAAAAAAGAGACTTAGGCAAGGTATAGACAATTTCCTTAACAAAACACCTACGGGTAGCAAGGGCATGCCCTAATATAAATAACGCGGTAAAGCCACCTTGCCCGCCCTCGCCTACGGGGTTATTACAATTTTTCGCCTTATGAATACAGTCGCGTTATACCCCGCAGTTGGGGGGTCACACCTCAGCAATTTTACTTTAATTCTTATTTAGAGTGCCGCCTTATTTCGGTTACAAGATTTTTAGTATTTGTTTATGGAGTAACCATTGAGTTGAATAGACCAGGCCGAGAGGAGCGTTTCTCGAAGATTAAAACATAACCGCGCAAGATACGCTCAGTGTGTGTTCGACGAATATGCGTATTTTGGACCTTCCGCCGCGCCCTACCGCGCAAGATACGCTGGGTGTTTCGGAGCTAATTTAACTAATAGTCTGGTTAAATTAAACTCCTATAGCTCTTCAAAATTTGTTTGTTTATATCTTAGATTAAGTACATCGTCACTTCCATAATTTTGCAGTTATTTCAGAATTATTGTCTATCGATAGAAATAATTTTAAAATTCCGTACCAAATTATGACCAGTACCGTTGTTATACTAACGTTGCAACAGCTTTTTATGATTATTACAATAGAAGATTCTCTGTCAATTTTGGTAACAAGGTTTTTTAATATAGGGTATGGGGCAAAGTTAAATTGTTCTTTCGCCGATGGTGCAATTTACGGCATTTTACGTCTGGTTGAGGCCAATTTGCTAGACATCGCTAACTCTAATAACTATGACAATGACATCTCATTGGTGCATCCTTATTCGGGTACAAGATTTTTGAGTATTTGTTTATGGCGTTAAGTTAACTTGTTCTTCTACGCCGATGGGGTAATTTTCGGCTTTTTTTTAGAGTTTTATCGCGTTCAACGACGTAATTCCACATTACGCGGCCCCGTTGTGGGGCGAAGACGCAAATTGCCTATCATCGTCCCGTGTAACTGTGAGCGGTTGCGATAATGGTAACAATGAGACGGTGGAGATCAAATTCTAAAGAACTAGGAGCCATCAGCCAAGCTTTGATAGCTCAACGAAATTAAGGGTGGACTAAAATACGTGTCAAACGATCAAATAACACTGTAAGTAGGTACATTAATTATTCTGGTAATTACAGCCTATCTTCCTATACCAAATTTCATCAAAATCTGTTGAAAAAATTGGCCTGGGCATGGGCATACAGACATACACATTTTCGCATTTATAATATAAAATAGTATGGAACAGCCTTGTTTGGAACTATTATGTACCATTCCTAGTAGGTACATATTTAGAGGCAGTAAATATCTCAAAAAATTACAGATTTCGCAGTCCCCGCAAGAATTGCATTGAAAGCATTGAAAATGCATACAAAAATTTACGTTTTTTTAAAAATTTTATTATGAACACATACCAAGTTGAATAACAAGAATTTTTTATTGATATTTACTTCCTTAAAATTACATAACAACATTACTTACAAGTCCTACAACCTTTTTCCAAATTTTTCAAAAATGTATTAACCGATTGCAAAATTCCTACTCAAATGCACTTCTCGTCTGCGTCCGCATCTTTTAATACCAGTACCATGACAATTGGTCAATAATCATAGAAGTAACATCACTTTTTATATACGGAAATACCCGTTTTTCTACAATTCCAAATCTAAAGGGACCACCTACATACAGGTCACAATTATTAACTGATATTCAAAATACCTAACTTACTTACTAAATACTACTTACCTAATACCCTAACTCCTTTTTAATTTTTTTTATTGGGTATTTTATTTCCGAAATATTTACAATTTAGTAAACAAACACCCCCAAAGACCCAAACTTTTTACATTTTTCGACATTCCATAACCAGCCGATTTTCAAAACACAAACGTTCACACGTGTCTCAATAAATTCCTCAACTCTTGGTACTATTCCCATCTCGATCCTCCCAAAATCCTTGGAGCTATGGCCAAAAAATACGTCTCAGGCGATTTGCATGATAACCATTTTCAATGGTAAAACTAGCCCTACGGTCAAAATAAGGAAGTCATTTAGAAACGTTGTACCTATTCTGTCATCAAAATGGCTAGGAGAACAGAACATAGGAGTAAAAATATAACAGAGAGAGACAGAGCCCAGAGGTCAAGAGCTTTTATTTTTCATGAAATCGAAATTCGAATGTTCATTTGCAGTCGCGGGCGTCATCGCTCCGCTATCAATCATGCATGCACCATTGCGCCGCGCTTTTGTTCGAATTACGAATTTCGAAAAAGGTATAGAGCGCGCGGGAAAATTATGGCGCTTGCGTTCCTTTTCAAATTTCGAACTGCACATTCGCCCTCTGCGATGTCCGCACTAAAAACTGCAATACAAACATGCTATTATGCTGTTATTCAATTAAACAATTATCAAAATTAACACCATCTGAAAATATTATTGGGTGGAACTTATTAAAATTCTGTATTTTATTTGCTTTTTTTTATTGTTAGAACTAGCTGATGCCCGTGATTTCGTCCGTTTGCTAATCTAACCTAATCTAACCACTGGACGTGTGGGCAAAGTAGCTATTATTTCGTCTGTGGTATCGGGCTATGAATAGTTTTTTTTAAATTCAACCCTTAAGGGGTCAAACATAGTTTTAAAGATGTAAAAATTATTCTGTGGTCTATCTCTATTCTACACATCCGCCGTCAGGACGATCTCTTATTAACCGTATAATAAAATACACCCAACTTATTCAGTGTGACACCGTTAAAAAAGTGGGAAAATTGCTAATGGTGTATGATATTGCCTCCCCTTTATTTTGGGGTAAGGAAATAGGGTGGCAACACCTTCGCGCTCCCAGGAGGTGCTTTTTTTTTGAGGTTTTTTTCTTTTCTCTCTCTTTGGATGTTTTTCGCGTAATGACGTCGCGGTCCTGAGAGACTAAGAATCCATTAAATATAAGGGAAGAGATGGCGCAGTGGTGATAAATGCAGACTTAGGAGTTCCCGGATTCGATTCCCAGCAGAATGAATCCGGGTTTTTTTTCATTATTATTGAGTACCACTGGAAGGTGGTCAATATAATAACAATGTAGCCGAACTATTTCCCTTATAAGTAATTTTACTTTAACCTAAGCTTATAATTAAAAACTAGCCGATGACCAGACTAGTATTAGTTTTCAGCACCAAATTTTATCCAGATCCGTTCAGCCAATCTGGCGTGATTGAGTAACAAACATCCATCCATACAAACTTTCGCATTTATAATATTATTTAGTATATAAATTGTCCTAAGAAATTGTCCAATTACGTAGCGTATAGAAATCGACTCGGATTTCATAAAATGGCCAAGATTGTCATGGAACAAAAAATACTTTACACGTTGCTTCCCGCGGGACATGGACAGATCCATTAGATAGGCGGGAAGAGCTTAATGTAACTGTATTTTTTCTCGAATCGAAATCAGTCGAAAAAATGTCGCATGTGTAGGACATTAGCAGGAATTGTAATGGCTTTTTTTATTTGTTTTTTTTGTATGGGGATAGCTGTGTTGCCAATTTATGGCGAAAACGTCTATTGATACCATTTTGCGAGTACAGTGGGATTCCAAGTTGAAGGTAGTTTGAATATTTTGGCCAATCGTTTAATTTAATTTTTTTCACCTGATAGCGGCCACTCTGGTTTTCTGGTGGGAAGCTTCGGCCGTGGCACTAGCCACGAGGCTAACTAACCGAAGCCGAAGCTACCACCATATCAGAATAGACGTATCACCAAGCGATTTAGCGTTCCGGTACAATGCTGTGTAAAGGGTAACAATCAGGGTTTAATATGTATATAACTGACGTACCCTTAACAGGTTAGCCCGCTACCATATTAAACTGCATGATCACTTACCATCAGGTGAGATCGCAAGTAGCAAGCATTATATGAGACAAAATCTCATAAAGCGTCAGGTTTCCATGATAGCTATCTAAGTCAGTTTACTCGATGATGATCGATCCACTAACAATAGCAAGCTACCTACCCAGAAATTGCTGTTTGGGAAATGTTATAATTTCTAGGGATCAGTGTAATTACTCATTTTTTTTCACACTAGCTTTTGCTCGCTGCTTCGCTCGCGTTAGATTCGATTTTTATAAAAATTTCAAAGCCCTATTTTACTCCATTAGGGATTGAATTTTCCAAAAATATTTCTAAATGGATGTTTACGTCATAATAGCTATCTGCATGCCAAATTTCAGCCCGATTCGTCCAGTGGTTTGAGCTGTGCGTTGATAGATCAGTCAGTCACCTTTTACTTTTATAGTTATTTTCTTCAGATTTTTGGCAGTCTAGGTATACATTTCCTAGGAAATACATAACTACACTGACGGTTCACACATATAATATCTAAAATAAGCATAAAAACGGTTGTATTGTATAGAATTTGTATTGATAGTTATATTTATGATTGTATGGAAGATATAACTATCTGCAAGTCACGATGACGACCAAGTTAGACCCGCTCAGCTTAGTGTGTTTATAATGACGTATTTTGTGTGTGTTTTTTAGGAGTTTAATGAACCTTTCATACTTTTTTATGAATTAGGACGTAATGACGTGGTTTACTTTTTAAAATAGGTATTTTTAAACCTATACCCCCAATCACTTTCTTCACGACATCATACCGGAACGCTAAATCGCATGGCGGTAAATACGTATTGGCCTGTTTAGGGTGGTATGTAACTAACCACGGCCGAAGTCTCCCATCAGGACAGACCAGAGAAAATTCAGAAATTTAAAATTCCCGAATTGACCCTGCCGTGGATCGAACCTGGGACCTAACCCACAGCTGAACCCTGCGCCAAGCAGGTCGAGACTCGAGACACAAGGTCGAATTACACGACTTTGTATAATACCTACTAAGCCTTAATTGTTTGGGTTTCTGAATGTTTTTTCCTTGTACTTATAGAACATGCTTGTTCATTATTAATTTTAGAAAAATAAATTAATTATATTCTACTAGTGGGCCCGGCAGACGTTGTCCTGCCTTATCTTCCTCGCAATTTTTCCATGTTTTCTCACCGTTTAAACCTTCCCTGGACTACGACAAACATTTCAAAACCAAAATCAGCTAGATTGGCCCAGCCTTTCTCGAGTTTTAGCGAGACAAACGAACAGCATTTGATTTATATATATATATATAAGATTCTTGTTCGCAGGCAAGTGGTGCGGGTCGCGGAGGGAATGGTCCTCACCCCCCGACGTAGCGCGGCGGGTTTACTCCTCAGTGTTCCTTGGCAGTCCTGGTGAATACCCAGGTATGTACCCTATCATAGGTTGGATGACAAAAACAATTACAGCCCATTAACGTCCCACAGCTGGGCACAGGCCTCCACTCTCATAGGAGAGAGGGAATTTGAGCTTAGACCCACCACGCTGCTCCAATGCGGGTTGGCGGGCTATATTCGATGCCATAAACACGGAATAGGAAACGTAACAAAAATGTATGAAATCACGTTTGACTAACTTTTGCGGTCCGAAGGGACAGTGCCTTGTAATTTTTTCTGCCCAACTATTGACACTAGTGCATTAAAAAGTTGATTACTATGACAACATAATATCGTTGGTGGCTAGAGGTGTAAGTAAGGCGAAAATGGGCGATATCTGCACGCGTCCCGTGGTTAATACGTCCAAGGTTGTATCATGTAGATATGGGTAACATCATTGCAGATATAGGTCTATCACTTAATCTTAATAATATTATAAATGCGAAAGTTTGGATGGTTGGATGGATGTATGGATGTATGGATGTTTGTTACTCAATCACGCCTTAACGGCTGAACGGATCTGACTGAAATATGGCACAGAGATACATTAAAACTTTTTATCCCGGAAAACTAAAGAGTTCCCGCGGGAACCAAAAAACCTCAAACCACTCAGACGAAGTCGCGGACATTCACTAGTATACTTAATATTAGATAGAAGCAGGCGTTACTTTGCGAAAGTCCATGATAGGTACCTAATCAAGGAACAAGAAACTTAATTCGTTATAATCCGCCACAGCAGACAAATCAATGTGGTAGGTACAGCGTAGCCACTTGACAATGCACGATTGTCTAGTCAACATCTTTATAATGGAAAGCACGCTTTAGGAAAAATTTAATTTAGGTATAATACTTACTAGATGATGCCCGCGACTTCGTCCGCGTGGATTGAGTTTTTCGCACTCCTTAATTTTCCGGGATTAAAAGTAGCGTATGCCCATCCCCGGGATGTAAGTGTAACCTATCTCTGTACCAAATATAATCAAAATCGGTTGAGTAGTTGGCCCGTGAAAGCGTAGCAGACAGACAGACAGATAGACAGACACTTTCGCATTTATAATATGAGTATGGAAGTATGGATTCTTGCTCTCCCATTCACCTACCCACCTATTAGTAATTTGGTTTGCGTTAAAATTGGGAATTTGACAACTATTCAAATAAATATTTTTTTAGTAATTATTAAATACCTAGATGATCTCCGAAAAGTCACACTATATCCACGTCCCCTGTTAGTTTTATTTCGAATAACTATTTTAAACTATCGATCAAAGTAAAAAAGTGCGTCGAACATTGATGTCGTCACTATTCAATATTTCATACAAATCCCATACTAAGCACACGTTTTGACGTTTGAAAAAAAGTTGCTGATTTGACTAGTTGTCAAATACCCAATTGGCCCTTAATTCCTAATGCGTGCTCCCCCCTCCAAAGACAGATCTTCACAAATCAACAGTGAGTATCGTGTCTCTCCACACGGTGCTTGAAGCTAAACAAATATTTACAAAGCTGCCTCGACACTGTCACCGATACCCGACAGCCAAATCGCTTCAGTGGAATGAAGCGTTGAAAACTTACCTACGACTAATTTCATACCTACCTATTACTAGGTAATAGGTATATACTACCTACCTTAGTGGCGTGCATAGATTTTGAAGCCAGGGTAGGCATAAGTTAGTCAGAACTCAGAATACCTATTTACTAGCTGTTTTAATGAACAAGCATTAATAAAAAAAATTAAAAAACATGACTGCCCTGCCAAAAAACGAACTAAAAGTTAAAAACAATAAATGATTTTTTTTGTGAATCACTGGATATTGAACTATAGTGTTATATATTTTTTGAATCTACTCATCATTTTCTAGATGATTATTTTAAAGTTAATCTTATTTTCGAATTTTTTTTTCAACTTTAGTCTTTAATGCGGGACCATGGTCACCCCATCAATTTTTTTTTAAATTTTACTAGCCTTTGTCACCCGTAATAAGCTAGGAATTCTAACGATGCCTCATTTATCAAAATCGGTTCAGGCGTATATAAGTTATGGTGGAATATACAAACTCACATATGTACATACATGAACCCTGAAAACAATATAGGTACTCCTTTTTTCAGGCAGTCGTATAAAAATGTGCATTGACCTATTTCCATTTTGGTAAGCAGTACTTTTATGTCTCTATGAACTGCACGCCACTGCTATACCTAGTCCTACAAACTTATCTGACCCGGTGGCCAAAAATTGGAAATAATTTTTGTGCCTTTTTTCATATTATATACCTACAAGCGACGCTGTCACCGGGTCAGATAAGTTTGTGGGACTAGGTAGGTATATAGGTATTTTTCAAGTCAACTTGTTTTCCTTTACAAAAATACCTGAGAGATTTTAGGCGATTTTGAATTTAATCTAACTAAAACACCTACCTACCTATTGCGCTTATAATTACAACATAATCTTACTACCTATTAATGTTGTAGGTAGTTATCTATACACAATCATCCAATTAAATTTTTAGTTCATAATGTTAACAGAAGTACCTATCTACCTAGTCACATACCTATTGCGATTTGCGATCTCTTGATAAGTAAAATCTAAAAATAATACCTAGGTACCTATTATAAAAGTCCAATTTTGATTTATTGTTTTCAATACACCTATAGAGGAACTAAGAAAGTTAAGGCAGCTAATAGTCCCTACTTACGAACGATTTAGATGGCCACGGTCGTAGCTGTTAAATGAGCTTATTAATAATCTCGAAAACAAACATCTGTGTAAGATAATAATCGTTAAAAAAGTTATTAAAAAACAAATGAATGTAATGAACGATCAATCTAGCCAAGTCCGTCATTGTGCAGTAATCAGAAGATCATAAACACTACGGAGATATTTAGAAAGAAATTAGAAGCACTCGGCCGAAACGGAATTCATTGTCAAACAATATACGACATCGATACGGCAACGCCATCTATTGACTCATTCATAACAATAAAACCACCGTCCCGTATCATCGACCCAAATCAGACTTTATGTAACCCGCGTAGAGATACAATTAAGATAACACCGAAATGCACTTGCACCGTTACAGCGTCGCACGTGACCACGCCATCCATCTCCTTTCCGCGCGTGCGTTTGACGTGTATCTGTCTCGCGCGTATTATAATACATCAGCTCCATTGCCCGTTTCCATTACACTAAATCAATTACCGGCCGTTGCTCGCTAGGCGGTCATTTCGATGCGCGCATGGCCAGTGTCGAGTGTCGACCCCACGAAACAAGACAGCGAATTTCTAAACATTTTATTTAAAAAGTATAAGAGTTAAGACTTCACGAAAAAATGATAAATCAGAAATGGAATCGGAAGACGCGGAGTCAATTTATTCGGGGCTTCGTTACAATTCCGATTTTTATCTAACGTCTCGAATGAATGCCGCCGAAGACGGATTACAGTGGATCGGTACGAAGGTACCGACAAAAACTGCGGTAGAGCGGGACACTGCAAGGCAATCGGTTCCGTCCTTAGCAAGAAAGGATTGGCCCGCCGCGAGAGAGCGCGCGCGATGTCCTCTTTACGACGTGTGAAAGAGATAAAACAATTCCTTATGTCGCTATTCTTAAGTCATTCGCACGATCGAAATGACACTTTACTCGTAGACATTAAGGTCGCAGTTTCATTGTTATGATTGTTTTGTGTCTATTGTAACGTTTTGTGACGAAATGTTATAACTTCATCTGCGTGTGGAAGCGATAACATTCTTAGTTATTAGGGTGGGAGAGTTGTTTTTTGCGCGATGAGAAGATGGATAGCGGGACGGGTTGGACTGCGGCGGCGGTTGCCATGGTGACCTGCTGCGCTGGAATGCCTGTTTAGGCAGCGATGCAAGAGTATTGGACTTGGCCACTTTACTGATGATTTTCCATAATTTGGTTTCACGCTAATGAGTACAACAATGTTATTTTAATTGTAGGTTTGTGGCTTTATTTTATTTATCTACAAAACGAAAGTGATCTAACCAAAAATGCCAATAACTTAAACATGTCTCGAAGTTGATAGGTATTTATAAAATTTATACAAATTTTACTATTAGATAGTTTTACTTTGTGTAAGTAAGTACCTACCTAATAAGTTTGATTTGAACGGTTAAAAGATTTACCTACTTTAGGAAGATAATAGATGTAGTAGGTAGGAATGTAGGTAGGTACATAAAAGTACCTACTAAGTACCTATGTCGATTCAATAACGTAGGAGTAAAGTTTCAGCAGTTGTGATTGGATATTATTTTCCTGATGATTCATTTAAGTTTAAAGCCACTATCTCATCAAATGAACATAATTAGGAACTCAAACTCGAAATGAACGAGCTAATATTCTCATTCCGAATTCGCACTTAAGATGCTAAATTAGAAGACAGAGATGGCTGTAGTCCAACATATAAGTGGAAGAGGGATAGAACTAAATTGCTCAATTTGTGTTCAGCTCATAAGGTGCATTCGTTCCTTTTTCAAAAAATCCAATGAGATCGATCGCTCGCCATGTCCGCAAATTAGAGCGGGAATCGGTGTTCGTTAGCGTTCGTCCCGAGGATAAACGACGTAACCGCAGATGCTCGATTATTCAATAATCGAATTTATTTCCAGTGAACATAGTCTGTAGTCTTTTGCGTGTCCTTATCTTACATCTGCGGTAAGACTGAGTCAAAGCTCACCGCTCGAAAGCACAAAGATGCATTTCAGTGTTAGCGGGTCTTGGGGCGCTCATTTCGCTTGCTTTTAGCCGAGGCCCGAGGTCCCGTTGTCGACGCACCGATCGTCCCGTGGTGCCATCCATTTTGTATTTCACGGACCGTTCCAATGCTTGAAATAAATTAAAGAATCTCTATTCAAGTATATTTCTGATAAGCGGCGGTTCTGTTTTCGTTCAAAGATTTCATTCAGTCAATCAACCAATCATAATGATCATTCATTTTGAAAAACATACCTAATTATAAGTACTGTAGTTACCTACCTACCTACTTACCAACAATGCTTAAATAATGTAAAGCCCAAGCAATAGTAAAAAAATTAAGTCATAGCTGTTTCTAGCTTCCAATCTAAGTATTCACAAAAATAACCATCTCCTTAGAATAAGTTATTAGGAAGTGAGAAAATACATACTTATTGGAATTTTTTTGTTTCTAGTTTGCATTATTGAGCATCAATGATAAAGGTGTATAACGTAACTATATACTTATTTCAATCAGTTGACTGCCTCGTTGGTCTAGTGGTTAGCAGGTTCGACTGCAACCGACGAGGTCCCGGATTCGTGTCCCGGGTCGGGCCATAAAAAGTACCTATTGGGTTTTTCTGACAAGAAATTCTCATTAACTAAGTACTACATTCCGGAGTAAGGAAGTTGGCGGTGTTTCACCCCCGTGCCTCGGAGACCACGTAAAGCCGTCGGTCCTGCGCCTTATCTCTCTCCCGCGCAGATGGTTAATCTCTCTGGAGATAGGCCGCCGTGGCCGAAATTCGGTCAGGAGGACATTACAAATTTCATTAATATGCAATTCTAGTGACAATATTAAGTGATCCAAATGGAGTGACACCTTTATTGGAAGTAACCGATATTATTCCCCCTAATATATTTAAAGTCCCGGCTTTTAAATATTTGGAGCTGGCTACCTTACTAGATGGTTGTGTGCGAAAATTGCACCGGCATTATTGGTGAATGACCATAATTCGTAGTTCCACGACGAGATTAAACTGGGCCTATCAAAAATCCATACTATCCATACTAATATTATAAATGCGAAAGTGTGTCTGTCTGCTACGTTTTCACGGCCCGTCTTTTAACCGATTTTGATGAAATTTGGTATAGCGGTAGATTGTATACCGGGGAAGGACATAGGCTTTTTATCTCAGAAAATTAAGGAGTTCCTGCGGAAATAAAATAACTTAATCTACGCGGACGAAGTCGCGAATATCATCTAGTGATTATACATTTTCCCAAGTGATAAGAAAATAACTTTCGCCTTTCTTCCAAGTCTAATTGGAATTCCATGAAATAGGTACAGGTAATAGGTAAGCTTTGACCAATTGACCAAAAATTTGGTAATTAACTGATCGAAAAAAATATTGAAATGGTGATTTAACTTTCGCTTGTATCAACTTAATAATTTGAATCAGGTAAATTGAGATCTCAAAATTTTAACTTAATCCTTTTACAATGTTCCCTGTGGAAAAAATAAAATTGCTTGTAGGTAGGCTTGTCAAAGAAAAAGTTGTGAAAAAAAGTAAAGATTTTGCTCACTTAAGAATACAGGTTAAAAAACAAGCTAGATTTTATCTATTTTATCTCAGGCAGGTACAGGAATGAGTCTTTAACGTTATACGTACCTAAAGGCGTACTTGAGCAATTTAAATAATAGCCCTTGATTCGTAGCGTCGTCCCAACGAGAGATAAAACTCTACTTTGTAATGAATATCGATTGAAATGATATCGACCGGACCTGATAAAATAAATGCCAGTCTCTTTACTGCTCCTTCGATGGCAGTAACAGAGTTCTGCTTAATGATCTAATCCAAAACAACCACGGAATGTTTGCTAGCATTTCTTTTTAGTAATAATATCCTGTATCACTGGAACTATCCTCTGAAATACAGCGTAGAGGATGTAGGGACAGTGGTCCCTACATCCTCTACGCTGTATTTACATGTAGGTACATGTAATTTTACCACACTCTTATGAAAATTAATATTATTCTATTCTATTTCCATAATATTGGTAGACATACCTACATATGTAAGCGACAATCCAGGAGTAGGTATTATTGAGACACCTTTAGTAAATTTGGCCTCTCATTTGAAACTTGCACGAATAAATGGTTAAACGTGTAAAGGTTTCACGAGAGATTTATTTTAATTAGACAAAAGTTGGCTATACATTAAAACAATATTCATTTCATCCACACCTTGGCGGTTCGTATCAGAAAGGTCGAGAAAAAAACGCTTCGTGCGAGCAGATTGGACGTCAACCACATAAGGATGCCAACGCTGACGGTTTCTCGCTGTTCTGTGGTAGAACGGTGAAGGAGGAACAACTAGGTTGTTGTACTAGGAGTGTAATTCCGCATTCATTTTAAGAATAGCACATTCAAAGAATTTAAATGTCATTAATGAGTTCACCAGCACAGCAGTTTTATTGGTTATCAAGATTACACGTTTATTAAGCGGTTAACGTAACAGGTTCATAAAAAGACAAGCACCTAGTAGTTGGGATGTCATATCCTTACAAGCGATAGCGATCTTACAGTCGTAAAATTAAAGATGGCTGCTGTAAAACTTGCATTTATTACGTTATTAAAACTATACCAGTTGCCGTGACACTGAAATATTTCTATTCCTCTTTGCGTTGTACTCCTCACTACTGAAGGTCGTGACCCAATTCCATTAATCACATAATGATAGGAGTTTTCTTGTGATAATAATGCGGTGGGTTCCCACGTCCTTCCGCATACGACCCGACTAAGAGTATTTTAACTCTGTTTGTTAAGATTAGATATTAATGATAGTAACCGGGTCCGACGGCTTAACGTGCTCTCCGAGGTACGGAGGAAACGAAAAGGCTAAATTTGAACCTCCAAAATCGGTCCAGTTACCGACTTGGGTCAACGTTGCTTAACAATCGCAATCGACTGAAATGCGTCTTTACACCTAGGCCATTCGTCCCTAAGATATTTATCAGAGATACAAATCAGGGTATCCTATACCTATATATCAGGGTTTTTGAGATGTGAGCTTAATTCCGAATTTCGCTAGTTTCAGAATAAAAGGGTGACTGACATACTTACACGTTCATAAAGAAAAGTAAGGATTGAGGAAGTGTTCGCGATCTCACACTCGTAAAATCAAAGATGGCCGCCGTAAAACTGGCGTAAGGCGTTATTAATAATGGGACACCATTTGTGCGATATCTTCGAATGTTACAGTGACGTATTGTTTTACGATTCCGTCGCGAGTGGAGATATCGGACTATTAATTGATGCGGTGTACAAATGAGTGCCTGCAGAACTAAAGTGACCTAACGTAGAATTTGAGAATTTTTCCAAACTTAGTTTTTTTAAGGGAAACAGCAGTTTATCATGTCAATCTTATTTTGAAATGTTGGGATAGTCACGGGTATTTTAGGTAGCTTTGTGTGAAACAGCCTGATGCAGGTCTGAAGAGGCTGTAGCAGGAATTAACAACTGAACTATTTTGCCATGTTTGGAAAAATAAAACCGGGGAATGACTTAATTTTTATGTATTTAAATTTTAATAATACACCATTTTAACATTACATTGAATTATCATGTATCAGATATCAATTGGTACATCCAAACTAGCCTAATATTATAAATGCGAAAGTGTGTCTGTCTGTCTGTCTGCTACGCTTTCACCGCCCATCTGTTCAACTGATTTTGATGAAATTTGGGACTGGGCTAGGTTGTACCCCGGGGAATGCCATAGGCTACGTTTTATCCCAGAATCAAAGACCTTAATCCACGCGGACGAAGACGAGGGCATCGTCTAGTTAATTATAAATATTAGAAAATAAATAACTCCGTTGTTATTTAATACTTACTGATTGATTTTATGAATTCTTTATTAAAAATGTTGTGTGTATTTGTAGCAAACATTCTATAGAAATCTTACAAATATGGAACATAATATAGTGGTACTTAAAGGCTAACTAATGCCTATTAAAGATTACAGACAGAAGAATAAACGTTATTTACTAAACAACTAAACAAGCATAGGTTATAGGTTTAGGTGTTAAGTAAATAATTTTTAGTAGATACTAAACTCAAAAATCGAATGTTTTAACTTACGCCACTTTGCTTTATACCTGCGTCGATTTTTAATGGAGACACCCGGTGGTCTGCGTGAGAGTGCAATTTGTATTTCGTCCGCCGGTGTGTGCTGACCTTTCACCCTGTAGGCATGCGATACAGTCGATTATATGCTAATACAGGAACAACACAAGTACGTACAACCATTTACGTAAACGGTATTTTACCGATCGGTTTATTGTGCCGTGGAAAGTGATTTTTACGGCTCTATTGTTAAAACAATTTCAATCACTCCTTCTAAGACAGAAATTTTTTTTTAGTTTAAGGGATTATAATAAATTTTGGGTTGTTATCAAAGGAAATGAAATGATGAGGTTTTTTGGTTCCCGCGGGAACTCTAATTTAGGTCCTCAACCATACTCATACCAAAAATCACGTCGATCCGGTGCTCCATTGCGGCGTGATTGAAGGACAAACCAACAAACAAACACACTTTCGCATTTGTAATGTTAGTAGGTATATGATGATTATCATTTTACGTACAACATTATGTACTTACGTTAAATGTTTATATACTTACCTACTAAGATGGCTTGTGCCACACCTAGGTATGTACCAAATAAACGAGTTCCATCTTGGACTGCACTATCACATACCATCAGATGTGACCGCAGGCAAGCCAGTTCGTTATTAATTAATATCATTTTTAAGAGCCCCTTACACAAACTGGGCTTACACCGCCATTGCTTTAGCCATTGAGTTAAACACCTATAGAGCAACAGTTACAGACCTCATACATTATGCTTCCAAATTAAGTTTTTTATTTTAAGTAACTGTTGCAAAGTTAACCCTTGACTTCAATCTCCCCTCTGGTAATATTACCTTTGATGTAGTATAAAATGGTAGCGGGCTATCTTGGTATGGCAATCAAATTGAACTCATGTATACCTAGACGGTTTCTACGCATAATTGTACTGTAATACTAAATGTATCTCACGGTAGGGTGACAAATAAGCCGAAGCCTCCCACCAGACCAGAGTCAATTTATTTAGAAATCATAAATTTCCAAATCGCTCCTGCTGGGAATCGAACTCGGGACCTCTCACTTGCCCAAAAGACCACAGCGCTCACCAGTGCACTTAACAAAGCGTCCATAGAAGTTTCAAGCCATGAAGCAATAATTATAATTAAACTCCTATGACACAATAGCCGGCGCCATAACTAAGTCAGTTATGTAGCTATAATAATTATTATAATTTAAAAACAGTAAAATTAGGTCCAAAAAGAAAATAAAAAGTACAAAGGCATATTTCAAAAGCTACCAATTGGTTTTTATAGTCATAAATGCACAGTAGTAGCAATATTACGAGAAAATTAATAGCGATTTGATGTGAGACTTAAGTCACAAAATACTAACTAACTATTGCTACTTAGCCTGGTTTCCTTATCACCAATGAAGTTGAGGCCATTCGCAGGACATTGCACGCTCTAATAATATGGAACCTATATCTCTCTGGCTTAGTCCAAGTTTGATACCAACTAGTTTGACCAATTACAGTTATCAAAGCTTAAGTCAAACTCCGTTAAGATGGCAGTAAGTTATCAATCGTCGCCCACGCGTCCAAAATCCCACTTTATACTGTAACTACGTTTAAAACATTTCGGCTCATTTATTATTCAAATCTCGTAACTAATATCGGTAAAATTATATGGACATAGTTTTTTGTTATAATTAATTAAACTTTGTAAACAAACTAGACGTGACTTGCGAGTTAAATTTTAATAGGTTTAACTCAGTCGAAAATAATAGTGCGGCTTTTACGGGTAAATGATATTAATTTCTTTAGTACCCAGGTATAGTCCCAAAAACTTATCTGACCCAGTGACAGTGTCGCTAATAGGTAGACAATTATGAAAAAACAAAAAAAAATTAACTGGTTGTTCCGATTTTGACCACCGGTTCAGATAACTTTGACTTACTTTAAAATAGGTAGGTTTGAAGGTACTGTGGTTATGGTTAGGTTATACTAATAGGTACATATACCCGTAATGTAATCGAATCCGTTAGATATTAAACCTTTTTTTACTACTGGGAAATCAGAACTATGAATAGGTATTGTTCCCCAAAGAGCGATGATAGAGCGAAGGAATTTGTTTATTTGGCATTCGAATTGGAATCTACGTCCGCTCTAGTGGTTTGGCTGAGATATTAGGTGATAACAACCAGGCTATCATAACAAAGCCTTAGGTATGCAAGTCTGGAGTGGCGGAATTTCCAAGTGCAGAGGCCATTAGGGCCACGGCCTACGGAGGCGCACTAAGGCACACCCACGTCTTCATTAAAAGCACTCTTATCGTTAAAATCGATCTCGTTACGAACAATGAAACGCGTCGAAACAAAAACCGGGCCTCGCGGTGAACGAATACGAGAAATGTAATCGGGGCTGCGTCGCACCAAATAAAATAAAACCTCAATCAAAAATCTCCAAGGCATTCGGTATCATAACCGGAGCGGTGCGTCGACCCGACCATATGAAAACACCGTGTGAGTTACACGGCCGGGCTCGGAAAAAAACAACAAAACTATAATAATGTAACGCACTAAGTATCCGTCTTAAAAATACGTCTCGATCTTTGTTGCGCGCGTCGCGGCATTAACGCGTCGGTGGAAACAAACCCTATATCCAACAACCTGAAGTGAACTCTAAAGTTTAGCTGTCAAGGTTGGTTTTAGCTTGGGGTGGGTTTGTGTTCGAGGGCCGGGAGGGTGCAGGGTGAGGCGCGGGACGCAGGGCGCGTGATGGATGGCCCAATCAGGCGGCTTGGCGGTGCCGCGCTAATCGAGCAGTGCGCCCCGAGCCGTACGCACACACTCACACGCGCACAGATGAGAGATACGTAACTACGTAAAAGCGCATCGAAAGCCTTACCCGAGATATGTAATGTATTGGTCCACCATACGTGCTGTTTTCACTGGGATCTGTCCCGTTTTATGGCAGCCTAGTACTGAATGATTACTAATTAGAAATAATTGTCACAAAAGTACACCTATTTTAAAGTCCGACCAACTTATCTGATCCGGTGACAGCGTCGCTAGTAGGTATCTATGACAAATAAAAACTAAATAGGCATAAAAATTTGTTCCAATTTTGACCACCGGGTACTTCAAATCTTCCATAATCCAATCGAAATCCGACATAACTAAAAGAGATGCAAAGTTGAAGTAGAATGGATGATGTAGCTCGGAGAACTGATAGACTATTTTATAAAGTTCCCAAAGTACTAGCACCCAGTGACCCATATGGAGAATCAATAATACAATGTAATTCTTTTGCCTTAATAGACTGTCTGATTCTAAGAGACGAAAAGTCTAAAATCTATGAATAACGACTCTGAAAGAGTAACTAATGGTTTGCTCGATCGATCGCCACCTGTAATAGCGGTGAAAAAGAAACTGGTATCCATCAAACCTGAGGCAAAGCTGCAGCTAAGTATTGCCAAAATAGATCTTCCTAATTCGTCTTCAACTCAGCGTTGCTTGTCCCTGTATATGTAAAAAAATTGTGCAACCTAGGCTCGTTTGATGGTAGTCAAAATTCTCACCAAGTACTACTAAAAGTAGGGCTAATTAATTTTTATTTTACTCTGCCATAATTCTCCCTGTATTTTATTAAAAATTCTTTGAAAAATCATTTAGCCTTGGGTACTTTAAACGCTACCTAGCTAAAAATAGATGTAATCCTCCGTTGCTTGTCCCCGTATTCAACGAAAGATGGGAGGCCTAGTAGCACATACACAGTCCAGCGGAAAATCGATGGAAAACAGCCGAGAACGCCCCTCAAACAAATATGAGTAACGCTTTACTCGATCGATAGACACCAACTGTTGTAAACAAGCGGACGGAATTGGGGAAAAAAGCTTCGAGCAGCGGCCACCCCGCGCTATTAACGGCCACGTGACTAATTTTAGGACCTGTCACTTACACTGGTGGGAGCACGTGGACTTCTGGGCTCCGGGTACCTAAGTTTGGAGTTGTATTATCTTTTTTAGCGGTTGAAGTGTCCAGACATCCATTTGCCTAGTGAACTTGGGCCCCGAGGAAAGTTGAATTTCAATATTCAACTTCTTTTGAGGATTTATTTAGCAGTCGCCAAATATTATTTGTATGAATTTAACTGACGAATATAAATTAAAAGTTGTTTCTTAATACCTTTGCCTAAACATCAAATTTATCCCTCAGCTAATTTGATTTCTGCTTTTTTTGGCGCTTCTTGCAATAAAGATGCTACAAAATTACATTTCTAATTTTTCATTATGTTGTCTACAAATTATTCAGTCTCTTTATCAAAATAAATTCAATCCACTTAAGCATTCCACCTACCTACCTACGTATTATTTAAATTTGAGTAATCATATATTGATTAATATATTCGATACGCGTTATTATTTAGCCAAATAAAATTTACCTTTAAGTTAGTAATGATAATTACTATATTATAATTTTGTTTACACATCTGGATAGAATTATTGCGCAAAATCGCACCTTGTTAAACACTTGTTTTTTGTTTAACTTCATTATTGTGTTATTTATCAGACGGGCACGGGATTGTCTTTTTAAATTTTGCTATTATTACTTACAACACTTTCTTTAAAGCATGTAAAGACTTAGGTACGAGTCTTCTGTGTTTATATCTTCTATGATTTACCTTGGTTAAGGATAATATGTATGGAAATACATAGTATGGGAATACTTCCATAGTTTAATGGTGGTATTTTTGTCATTTTGTTCACAACTACGTAGGACAAATGTCAAAAACAGTCACAAAAAGTGATTTGCTTCCTCTCTTATAATTCGAACCGCTAGGATATGGAACGCCCTTCCGGCTTCCGTATTTCCATCCGCTTAAAACATTGGTATCTTCAAATCAAGAGTGAATCGGCATATTCTAGGCAAGTGCGCTCCAAATTAGGTTGTATCACTTCTTCCAGCATGTCTGATTGCAGCCAAGCCCTAGTCTATAAATAAATAAATTTAAAAAGTGTGTTTGTGCAATTCACACACGGTAGAAGTGAAACTTCAGAAAAGTAGCGTATATGAGGGAATGAGATAAATATGACTTGTATTTTATCTCATTCTCTCGCAGGCTAAATCCTATTATGAATTTGACGGTCTCTTTTTTGGTGTCGCTTTTTCGTTTCATCGAATTTTCAAATCACAACGATTCTAAAGAAGTTCCACTTAAAAATTGAAAACGTTTCAGTTCATATTCAGTCGTATCTTTTTTTTCAAATCACCATTACCATAACTAAAACGCTGCTATTAAACCTTCATAAATCAACAGTGATATAATTCAAAATAGACAAGAAAGACTAGATGAAGTAGAGATGTTTCCAATGACGTAGCAAGGTGGAACGTCTATAGTACAAATCAGGTTCGAATCGATGATTCAACCAACTAAGTGAACTAACGTTGAGATATTGAGGGTTTAATTTAACGGGGCTCGCCGATTTCTCACGATCAATTCTGGCGGGCCTACTTTACGTCTCGCAAAACATCGGCAATTTGGGCCCATTAAACTTCAAAGTCACCTGTAAAAAGCAGATAGATCCGCCAGCGATTCATTACTGTAGACAGACCAAAAACGGGCCGTATAAATCAACGGACATCGCATTTTATCAGAGGCCTTTCTCCGACTAATCCGGCCCTGAATTGAATCGAATCTAATGAAACTGAGTATACGTCGAGAGTTGGAAAAAAAAAACATACACACAATCTCGATGCCCTACGATCATTTTAACTTTTTTCCGACGCTCGCTCTCGAGGCGTGCGTTTTTTATTATTATTTCTAATTCTGTCTCTCGTCTTATTTCTTCGTGTTTTTTTTTCTCCTTTTTCTGTTTGCCTTTTCATAAATATTTTAAAATCGGATTCAGTCGGGGACAGGCGAGGCGAATGGATTAGGATTTAGATATTTTCGGGGCGCGTAATTTATGCTCCTCTTTGTTGAGATATGAATAATGTGAGGGAATGATAAATCTCCGCCGGTATCTGGTGCTTCGACGTCGGAACTTGCCGTTGGATTTAATAGTTTCCGCTTCGCATCGGCTATCTTGATCCGTGATGTTTGTTTTTCCACGTCCATTATGTCTATATTGATAACATCTCGCGTAGGTAAACTTTCTAGTTGGATTAATAATATCTAATCTAATAGGGTCGTGGAAACGTGAGGCTGTTTTAATTCAAAATTCATGTTTTATTTATCACTGTAATAAATATATCGAATTAAGCGCTTCAATTTTTATTTTATGAGTGTCCAAGAAGAATAACAAAAAAAAAAAAACTTAAATTTGGAACAGCAACTCTGACAAGCTGACAAGTACTAGTCTGCAAATAAAAAAAAATAAGTTTTAGAGTTAAAAAATATTACATTGATGATTTAGATTAGAAGAAGAAATGGAGAAAAATTCCAAATGATTTTATTCACAAAATTAACCAATTAAACCGGCTTAAAAAAGAAATCTTACAAAGGAGGGAACCTGACCGTCAAATAGTTGGGATAACCTCACAAGATTTGAATTCTGGACCAATTTAGGCGTACCCATTTAAATTCCAATAAAAGTGATTCGAACCATAAAGTACAAGATGGTATTCCAAACATGCGGCCCGTTTAAAAAGCCCTCAAAGAAATGATTAAAGCAGCAAAAAAGGGTCAAGTCGATGATTAACCGACGTCAAATCTGACAGCTCGTAGTTTTGTTTGGCCGAAATTATAGTAATTTGATAAAACACCCATCTACTTAAAATAAACGTTTCTTAAAAACCACGGCGTTTTGTAATAGACTTACAATGTTAGGAATGTAGAGAAAGGAAATACGACGTGCCATATTGTCTGTAAATTACAAAATGAAACAACTACTGACGCCCGCGACTTCATCCGCGTGGATTGAGGATTTTGGGTTCTGTGGGAACTTTTTAATTTTCCGAGATATAAAGCCTAAGCCTGTGTGTTATTCCTGACTATAATCTATCACTGTGCCAAATCTCATTTCATTCAGATCCGTTCAGCCATTATAATATTAGTACAGAAGTATAGATGTCAAAATAATTGTAGTAGGTACATCGTTGGTAGTCATTTTAGAACGATACATCCATCGCTTTGCGGCATGTCTTTGCCGGTAGGGTGGCAACTAGCCACGACCGCAGCCTCTCACCGAGCAGAGTTGAGAAAATAGAGAAATTATAAATGCCCAAGTTGAATCTACCGAACCCGGGACTTCCCACTTATCAAACCATAGCGTTCACCACTGCGCTAGGGAGGTTGTCACTTTTAATTTTAAATTTTAAATAAACATTCTTACTAAAATCCCACGCCGTCCTAACCTTACTGCTGCTTGTTAGGCTATTTTATTTCCTACGCAGTCCCGTCCTACACAGCTCTCGAGGTAACGCAAAGATTTTTTGTCATCAAACAATATTTTTGCATCGGAATAAAGACTTTTTTATTCATACGCGGCCCTTTCAAGCGTTCAAAAATAATAATGAGTGGGATATAAAAATCGCGAATTTATACGAGACCTCGGTCCCAGTTTAATAATATGATTTCTTGTAGCACTCCTTATTAAATAAACTTTGAAAACGAAAATTATGTCCCCAGTACGCGGCCCGCTCGGTCACAATAAAAACGGGGATTTGACAAGATTAAAATTGTAATTCAAGTTATTTTTGACGTGCGTCTTATTGCTTTTTCGCTTCGGTCAGCGTTATCCAGCTTTTTTCTTTTTTTTTCAACGAAGCTACCCGCTGAGTCGACGTAATCCGGATTTCGAGACGGACGAATTAAAAAAAACACACGAGGAAATCGCGTATGGAATATGCAAATTCACATTAGTGTCGTTAATTAATATAAAATGCTCCAAATATTTTTTATTTTTATAACGGCTACTCAAATAATCCGTGGTACAAGTAGAACGGGCTATAGTCCCACAAACTTATCTGACACGGTGCCTAAAATTGGAACTAATTTTTATGCCTGTGATTTTATTTTCATATAAAAAAAACACAGGCATAATTAAGGAGTTCCCGCAAAAATTGAAAACTAAGTACACGCAAGCGAAGTCGCGGAAGTCATCTAGTAATTATAATAGATAAAAGCCTCATAAAAATATATTTACCTAAATAGTATGAAAGACAGGTAATTCCTTGAAAATAAAATCTCGGCCACGCCTACTGCGCAATAAAATAAAATTTGCCAAACAATGACGTTGAGCAATAAAATGTCGTCTTCATCCATAATTCGATGATGTTACTACATTTTACGATTGAAAAATTATATATAAATAATTTTAAACATCAAAGGATTAAAAATGTTGAATCGGTCATAAAAATGCTTAAAGGGGAAAATATAATTTTTTCATCATAAACTTGAATGATTTCATTGCTTTTTATTCGAAAATAAAATATCATTCACATATGCTTGTCTTGTATGTGACACTTAGTATAAAAAGAAAACAAAGTGTCTTGACCGCCTTCGTTCGCCCGGCAGGGTCAATTTGGGAATTTATTATTTCTGAATGTTCACTGGTCTAGTCTGGTGGAAGGCTTCGGCCATGGCAAGTTACCAGTTACCACCCTACCAGCAAAGACGTACCGCCTAACGATTTAGCGTTCCGGCACGTCGCACGATGCCTTGTAGAAACCACCTAGGGGTATGGGTTTAATATAACTTCCATACCTGTTAGCCCGCTACCATCTTAGATAGCATCATCATTTACCGTCAGATGAGATTGCAGTCAAGGACTAACTTGTAAAAGAAAAGAAAGAAAAACAATTTATTCCCTATTATTTATTACAATTTATTTTTCAAGCCCTGCTTTGTATGCCATTAAATTGCATACAATTACTACTTGTAGCGAAAAAAAACAAGTAGTAATCATATTGTTATGCAAAACTATTGGCTATTATCAATGCCATTATGCAATTGTATTGATTAAATAGCTGCATGACGGCCTGTCTACATTCCGCGTGATTATTTCAAATCACCAACACATAACATTAGTGGTAATCTCCAGTAATGGCGGCCGTGATCGCCTCCACGGCCAGTGTTGCCAGTTACGCGCAACGGGCCGCGCGATTTGTGGGAAGCGGCACGTTACTGTTCATAGACAATTGACTGTAATAGAGTTAACACGGTTTCAAATTACACTCGACTGTACTGTTGCACTTTTTTCTAAATTTCAGTAAATGCTACTGTATGTGGTACTTGCACATGAAAATATACTTTATTCTACTAGCTGATGGAATAAGTTTCTTTCGATTCCCACGGAAACTACTCAATTTTCCAAGATAAAAAGTAGCCTATGTCACTCTCCAGAAAATCACGCCGGTCCGTTGCTCCGTTGCGGCGTTATTGAAGGATAAACCAATAAACGAACTCGCATTTATAACATTATTATGATAATTATGCGTTGCCTGATCCATATATAGAGAGAAAAAGGAAAGAGATGGAGGTGACAGTTTACAGATTAATCATAGTACCTAAAGCGTTACGGTCGGAAACTCACACCATTCAACTTGAATAGTTTGTTTGTTTAATCTATATTTAAAGCTAATACCTTTAGCTCAGGTGGGAAATTGGACGGTCCCCAAACCAGAAGACCCCGGTTTGAGTCCAGATGTCTCAAGTCCGTTTTTTTAAATTGAAATATAATTTCCAAAAAACACGAATAACCAAAAAAAAATACCGAGCAAATAGTTCGGTCATCAAGGTACTTTAATTATCTAACTATATTTTATTTTCATACCAAATGATTATTAATTGGTAAAGTGACATAATATTATCGTGACACCAGTTGTCCTACGTGAAATTAAAAAAATTCAATTTATTTCACTTCATTATTGTGAGTGTATCGTTATTTTCAATACAGCCTATTTTACTATTATTAAATTCACAGAGTCAAAAAGACAAACAGACACACTTTCGCATTTATTATATTGGTATGGATAGTGCGGTCCAAAACTAAGACAACGATGATGAATAGCCATAAAAGCTCAACACTAGCCCAATTTTAATTGGAATAAATACAGCGCCATCTACCTCCGAGTAGCGGCACCCGACAGCGAAAAATCTATTACGGTTAGGACCGAATTAATTCAATCACCCGTAAGTATTCTGTAAAGCGACTTATTGGTGCCCAAGGCGAAGTAATTTAAATATGGAAGGCTGTTATGGCATCGGTTTCTTTCTTTCTTTCTTTTCTTAGCGATAAAACGCCTGCGGTCCGACGTATAGTTGAGTCCGACCACAACTCTTAACTCGACGTGCTATTAAGCTTTACTAGTTCTCGTTAGTATAATAAAAAAAGTAAAGTACGCATTTTTGTTATTCCACTAGACTCTACAAGTGTTTACAAGTTGGCCCTTGACTGCGATCTCATACGACCTCTATTTATTAAATGCGTTGACTTACCAATACCTAAATCGATGATTAAATATTACGACTTACAATCCGACAAAGTAAACTGACTGCGATCTCACCTGGTCCATATTTAATAAAAGATAAAAACGACAAAAAAGTGAAGTAATTGTTATTTATAATCACTACTCAGGTAATTTTCTTATGTAATTAAGTCACTCTTTCATTTTGCCGGGTTGTAAGTTTAATAAGAGGATTCAGGTGGTATTGTATTGCAACGCTAAATCGCTTGGCGGCACCTCTTTGCTGATAGGTGGTAACTAGCTACGGCTGAAGCCTCCCACCAGTCCAGAGCAGAGTCAATTCGGAAATTCCCACAATTCGAACCCGAGATCTTTCGCTAGTAACACCACAGAGCCTACCACTGCGTCAGGGAGGTCGTCTTAGCGACAAAACGCCTGTGGTTTGGCGCATATTGAGTGCGACCACAACTCTTAGCTTGACGCATCATTATGCTTTCCTAGTCCTTGTTAGTACTTGTTTTATTAAACGCGTTTGTGAATTTCAACTTTTTTGCGCCGAAGCCTAACCAGGCGGTTGTCATTACCGCAAACGTTGCGGTTTTACGCCAACAATGATATGTAGTGTTATGGAAAAAGCTAAATTAAAGTCATTCAAATGTTGTTTACTATAGTTGACCCGACCCACCTTCGCACGGGTGGGTTTACTTATGTACCTACAAGAAAATGCCCACAACTTTTTGTTTGGCTTTTTAATTCCTATCTTTAATCAAATTATCCGGGATTAAATTTAGCCTATGTATTAACTGTGGTCATAAGCTATCTCCATTCCAAAGGACATGACCAGTAATTGCCCTCCGATTCGGGACAATGCACAGGATTTCCGTTTTTACAGTAAGGTGTAAAAATTCAAAACGAAATTATTATGGATTTATTATTCCAAATAAGGTCAGGGTTCAAATGACAAAAAAAAACAGTACGTTTATTGTTTAAATCTTGAGCGTCCGCTTTCCTCTTTAAGCACTACTCCATTTTGACGTTCCATTATATCCATGCCTAATAATAATCTTGTAACCCTACATGAATACCATTTAAGTACCTTAGTCATTATATTATGAATGATTTATTTTTGATCAATTAAATAGTAATGAAAAGGGAATGTATGTTTTGTTTATAATTATTTTTATTGTTTGACAAGTCTCAAACTAATAGATCGAACAAAGCATTTTGAAATACTGCGTTTAAAGGAACGCCCTTTCACATTGCATATGCCGCCATCTGTGGTCGAATAGTTAAACTGGAACGCCCTTTCACATTGTCTATGCTGCCATCTGTGGTCGAATAGTTGAACTTGTTAACTAAAAGTACTGAGCAATACTTAAAAATATTTTCTAGACTCACCACAATACATAGCGCCATCTAGTGTGGGAAAGCAGTTTTTGGTGAAACTTTTTTAATTTATTTTCTCAGTTTTCAGAGCCTTCAGACTCCTGAAACTTTTTTATTTAAAAACTATAAAATATAACAATTACAATAAAGAAATAATACTTGAAAATGTTTTTTTAGACTCGCTCAACACAATAAATAGCGCCATCTAGTGTGGGAAAGCAGTCTTTTGGTGAAACTTTTTTTGTTCATTTTCGCAGTTTTCCGAGCCTTCAGACTTCTGAAACTTTTTTATCTGAAAACAGTGAAATATAACAATTACAATAATAAAGAAATCATTGCTGAACATTGATTTTTGACACCTAGGCAAGCTGCCATAGTTCCACCGGTCAAGTCCTTTCAGCCAAATCCGTTCAGTTACAGCGGGGAAGGAGTAATCAAACATCCAAACTCACAAACATATAAATTTTCACATAATATGTGAAAGTTTATAATATAGTATATACTATATATTATATAGTATTAATAGATTGAAAGGCTACTTTTTATTTAGCTATCTAACTGATCGAGATTGACTTAGCGGTTACGCCTTCCATCTCTGAATTGTTTATCAGATTTTCATGAAATTTGCATGGGACTTATTTGACAGCACCATTATAAATAACGTAGTCTAATATTAACTCGAATGTCATTGATAAAGAAAAAAGAATTGCTATAGAATCGGTTTAGATTCCGAAATATGTTAAAATCTTCAAAAACTTGCCTATGATATCCTGTAAGAATCCGAAAGCTTCACCGATTCTAAATTGAAAATGGGGCTCGTCAAAAAAACCAAATAAGCCCAAACTCGAGGAGTTTTCTTACTACTTACATGAAAACTGTCTTTTTTCCATTCCATAGATACCGCAAAAATAATTACATAGTACGTAAACGTTTCCACCCGAAAAGAATAACGATATAGGAACTGCTTATAATACATTCCATATTCCGGGATCGTAATTGAACATCGTATGCAAATGTACCGCTCGCCTGCCATCTCTTTAATATTTATAGTGCCTTGGTATTTTCATATGGAGCAGGTGGTTGTATCTTCTATTTTGTTATTATTTCTTATCTATCTACCTAACTATCTTCATAGATCTTTAGTGATAGGAGATAAGAACCTGATGAAATATTTGTAACTAAAGTGCATTAGACATGTACAACTGCAGATTTTTTTCCGAACCGTGAGTAGACTCTCGACCTCTCTCTCTGAGTCGTATGCCTTATTACTGAGGGTCGTGACCCCTTTCCATTAATCAAATAATGGTAGGAGTTTTCTTGGGATAATAATTATATTGGGATGGGTTATTATCACATCTGATAATAATCGTTACAAAACATAGGAGTTTAAAATACTCTTAGGCGAGACTATTGACCATACCCCTATTTAATAAAACATAAAATCCGACAAATTTGTAAAAAAGTGACATAACTGTTAAATTGTACAACAGCGTTGGTCTATCTAGAGTCTAGACTCCGTCGGATGAGTAGTAGAAAATAAAGTAGTTATGTCCTTCGTCTGTGTCAAGCCGTCGAATTTTTATCATACACATTGATGTAGAATTATAGTAATGTTTTTTTTTATATATTTTTTTTATTTTTTTTTATGAGCCAGCCCTTCTGTCACCAGATGAGGCAATTAACCGCGGTGAAATATCTCGCAAAAAATTTTTGGCACTAAGACTCCACGGCCCAAGGGTCGCAAGTAATGTTAATGTACACAAATAATGTGTCACAACTCATACTGTAAATTATGGACTGACAAGCTTTTCTGTGCGTGTGGCGAAATTCATAACTAACAGAATCTACTCTAAAATGTTGATTTATTTGACAGAGGCGCCTCACATGCACAGATAAGTTTGCCCAGTTTTAACACAAAAACAGGTTGCAATGATCTCAATCTTCCGACAATGTCCGTCACCGTTTCGTCGAAGTGTTTGTACGTCATTAGTTAGTCACATAAATCTCTATCATTTCGCATAAATTTGCATGTTAACGGGTGCCGTCGCGGCCACAGCGACGAAAACATTTAGCAGTTCATATAATTAGAACAAAAGGAATGAAGAGCAATCAGGGGACACTGTACTGTCGCTTGCAGCAGTATCATTTTAATATTGTTGACGTTCGTGTTTTAGAATAATATTCCTTATTTTAGGGATGTCAAGGTACGTTGACATAAAGCTGTTATTTTTAAATAATACTGCTTTTAGCGATGGTAGTAACCCCCAGGCCTCGGGCGGTGGTCGGCATGAATGACACACGCTTTACTAGATCTCATGAAACTGTTATTTGCTTCGTGGTTTTATGTGCAGGTTCTTAATTAGGTTAATTTTACATCTTTAAGTACTAAATAAATTATAAATTAATATCGTAAACTAGCTGATGCCCGCCACTTTGTTTGCGTGGAATAAGTTTTTAATTCCCACGAGAACTTCTCTATTTTCCGGGATAAAAAGTAGCATATGTCACTCTCCAGGTCCTCACCTATACCCATGCAAAAAATCACGTCGATCCGTTGCTTTGTTGCGGCTTGATTGAAGGACAAACCAACAAACACACTTTCGCATCTATACTAATATTATAAATGCGAAAGTTTGAATGGATGGATGGATGTTTGTTACTCAATCACGCCAGAACGGCTGAACGGATCTGGATGAATTTTGGCACAGACATAGATCATAGTCTGGAATTACACATAGGCTAATTATCCCGGAAAATTAATGAGTTTCTAAAACCAAAAACCTCAATCCACGCGAATGAAGTCGCGGGCATGAGCTAGCCTTGACATAAAATAAGTTCAATTTATATCGGCGGGAATAAAACTGACGACTCAGGCCTCAGTGCCTCAGTGGTGATTAAGCGTACGTGGCGCTTTCCTTTGACTGCGGCCCGCTGCTGCCGCTCCGCCGCTAATGTCGGCGACATCGACCGCGTGGCTTGTTAAAAGTAATGGCTGTCAGTTTAACCGAATAAATCTTGCTGAAATTTTAGACTCCGAAATGGTTTTATGTTTTTATTAATCGCAAATTTTACTAAATACTACATCTCGTATTTAGATAAACTTTCTCTGAAGTCATGAGTGCGATACATTTTGTATTATTATCAATGTAAAAATTTCCATACTGCGAAAGTGTGTTTACCTGTCTGTCTGCTGCGCTTGAACGCACCATCTATTCAACCGATTTTGATGAAAATTGGTATAAAGATACATAAAATACCGAGAAAGGACCAATCTCGTTCAAACTCGACAAATAAAAGTCAAAATCGTTTGAAAAGATGGACGGAGAAAGCGTAGCAGGCGGACAGACAGACAGACAGACACACTTTCGCAATTATTAATAGTTCAGAAATAGTTCAGAATAGACTCTTTAAGAGCTGTGGTTATGCGGGAATGTGATTAATCAATTAAGTATTAATTACTTTGTGTGATACAAAACCGACCTATAAACCAAATACGAAATATTCCTAAAACCAAGGTAATATTTTTTTTTACCAAGATAATTAAAAAGAAATGGTTGTGTGTTAATTGTTTTCTTTCATCTGGCCACTTTGTATCACCAAAAAATGCATGCGTCTCTCAAAACATTCTGACATTCGTATCTTGAGTGATCGGTTCTGGTGTTGCTTTAATTAAAAAACTTTCTGGTATTATTGCTTGGTTAGGGATCCATGTGTTACTTTGGTTGTTGTATAGTTTATAGGCTTTAAATGAAGAGACAAAAGGTTGAAATCAATAATGTGGAATGCAGGAGGTTAAGGAAAGGTATGCGATGGTATCAACGTGAGGTACAGTCTGCCACAGTTTATCAATCATACAGTTACTAACATTTTGCGAAAGCGTTTCTAAACGGTACACGTTGATTTTTGTTCCTTTTGCAGTCTCGTTGGCTTTGGTAGCGGTGGCAATCTCTAAAAGCCTAGTCCCACTTGAGACAGAGCGGCGCGACACGAAGCGGCAAATATTATATGTATGAGTTACGGGGCCGCGTCGCACGGTACATCTCCGTGCCGCGGCGCTTAAGTGGGCTCAGCTCCAAACAATCTCTTACAAAGAATATACTTGCCGCTACGTGCCGCGCCCCTGTAGTGTAGGGGCCTGACCTTAAAGGTGATTTACAAACTGTATGATTGCTAAACAACGACCCAGTTTAGTATCGAGGAATCAGTGTGTACAACTTCGGACGATGACATCGTCCGGTTTTCGATAAAGCGAAGGCTTTTTGTTTTTAGTATTAATTTTCGCCTCGCGATACAAAGATGATACGGCGCGGTCGTGCTCGATTTTGATTTTTTTACGTTTTTTTTTGCATTTTTTTAATAATATCATGTAGTCTTGCCAGCCCCCCGCTAAGTAACTGCTGAGATTGCGTGATATTATCATTTTTTCTGCCTATACCAGAATATAATTAGCAATGTATTGCGGGATTCGTTTGCGCTACATAAAGACGGTTTTTTTTGAAGATACAGCGAGTAGTTTCATTATTTGATACCAAATTCTGTTTTCCTTGCATGTAGCTCTAGTGTTTTTAACATAACATAATCAAATATGAGATTTAAGAAATAGGAAAATTATAAAAAAAGTATTGTAGAAATCAATATGTACTTAGTGTAGTTTATTGGACTGGGATTAGTTAGACTTCTGAATATTTTGCGGACAGATACCACTAAAAGTTCAACCTGAGCAGGACCGGCCGCCTACTTTTCTAATTTTGCGAATTATTATTTAAATATATAAAATTATATGGTTAGTACGTTCGACTGCGGCTGACGAGGTCCCGGGTTCGAATCCCGGGTCGAGCCATAATTAAGTATTAGGGTTTTTTGACTAGAAATTGTCACTGGCTCCGAGTTAGGACGTTGGCGGTGTTTCGCCCCCATGCCTCGGAGAGCACGTTAAGCCGTCGGTCCCGGTTATTATCACTAACTTGATAACAGTCGTTAAAGCCCACCAACCCGTATTGGAGGAGCGTGGTGGGTCTAAGCTCTAATTTCCGCTATGAGTGCCCAGCAGTGACACATTAATGAGCTTTGGCTTATGTTTTTTAAATGTACATAATAGTCAAAATAAGATTTTCCAGGAAAAAAATGCATTAAACATTCGGGAAAAACACAGAAAAAATGGACTCTATATGATTCAATTTAATTAAATTTGAATACGGCAGTCTGTCGGGTCAGCTAGTTATTAAATAACACAGAAATTTATACCTACTTATGTGATGTTGAATACATAATATACTTATCTACTAATAATATTATTTACTACCGATTGAACATCCTTGGTTAAAGCTTTCCTTTAGTAAGTAGGTAACTAAATATCAAGCAGGTATTACAAACAAATGAAAGATGGCCGCGTCAAAGGTACAGAGAGACAAACATCGGATTAATCTCCGAACAAGTAGGTATTATATTACAGGCATGTACCAAGCGCTCATGAGTGAGGTGGTGTTCATAAATACGCGATATGAACGGCCGCACACGCTGTGGATTAATGCTCTCCTGGTTTCAACCGGTTGGCGCTACCAGGCGTAGGCGGATCCACGATTAGTTACTAGTGAGTGCCATAAGTTTCAAAAGAAGAACAGGACAAAATCTATTACCACTATGAAAGGCGGATTCATTCATAAACAAGCAATAATTTAAAAAATTAAAAAACACGGCAGTCCTGCCAAAAAACTAAACTAAAAAGTTAAAAACAATAAATGATATTTTTTTGTGAATCACTGGATATTGAACTATTTTTGGAATCTACCCATCATTTTCTAGATGATTATTATATAGTTAACTTATTTTCGAATAATTTATTTCAACTATAGTCTTTGATGCGGGACCATGGTCACCCAATCAATTTTTTTTAAAATTTTACTAGCCTATGCCACCCGGAATAAGCTAGGGATTCTAACGATACCTCATTTATCAAAATCGGTTCAGGCGTATAGAAGTTATGGTGGAATATATAAACTCACATACATACATACATGAACCCTGAAATCAATATACTACTTTTTTCAAGCAGTCGTTTATATATGGACTTAAGTAATGATGCCTTGTCGAATTTGTCGATGTTGATTTAGGTTTTCAAAAATCCTGTCGGAATTCTTTATTTTCCGGGATAAAAAGAAGCCTACGCCCTTTACCGAGGTGCAATCTATGTCTGTACCAGACGATATTGGGTGTATAGATAGTCCGTGAAAGCATAAAAGGCAGATAGACAGACACACAATCATACTTTTGCATTTAAAATAATAAGCATGAATAGTGTTTCAAAAACCAGAATATGTAGTATCAAATAACGCGCGCGTTACAAAAGTTATCGGAAAGAAAAAAAATATAACTTCCTAAAACCTTGAATCATAAAGACAGCGATTTAAAAGAAAGAAGCTAAAGAAGCTAAAGCTAAAGAAGAAGCTACCGATAAAAAACTTGATGGAAAGGAAATAAAGTATAATACCTATGGGATGTTCTACGCATTGCAGTAAATAAATGATTGCATGACACAAAATTCCGTTACACCGCCGAGGTTTTAGGCTATCTATTCTTGCATAAATAAAACCCAATAATTCTACACTACATCGGATTCAATTTAGGGAATTTGCATTTTAACGATGTGTCAAATGGGAATCAAATCGGCCCGACTTCGTTAACGCCCCCAGCTTAACCCTCTATATTCAAATCTTTAATACAGTCAATCTTTTTACATTTATGAATATAAAAGTCAACTAAAGAATCATCAATAACGACTTATGCATCGCGTTGATTGTGGAAATGCTTAAATGTTAGATTACGATTACTAAAATGTTGAAAAGGATAAAGTTTTTACTCTTGTTGAAAATAAATAAAGTGATTAATTAGGTATGTGAAAGTGTGTCAGTCTGGTTGTCAGGCTGTCTGTCTGTCAGTCTGTCGCATCATTTTAGGGTTCATTCGTTTCACCAATTTTAATGAAATTTGGTACAGGGATAGCTTGCATCCCGGCGACGGTCATAGGCTTTCTATCTCTAAAGTTCCAAGATTTCCCGAGATATAAAAAAAAAACTGTAGGTAATTTGACGCAGAGGGAACTCTTACTTATAATGAAGACAATAATTGAGGTTGGATACATAAGTATTTGAAAGTTCCTACGATAGCAAAACCGCGCGCAGCCGCTCGTCTTAAATGCAACCTACTGCGTTTTCATATTATTGTACGAGATTAAAATCTCGCCGAAGATCCCCAAATGTATACCTAACTTAAATAAAACAGCCTGAAAATGTGGTCTCTTAACGTTACATAAAACAGAGCTAAGAACCCATTTAATGTCCCGACCCATCTTCGGAGACGTCAAAAACCGCTTTTCGCAGGGACACCTTCAGCAATAAAATAGCAGCATATCAGCGTATCTGCCTTAATGAAATCCCCGCGTATCTCGCAAAATCCGGACCCTCTTAATATATGCGATTTTTATCGCCCCCAGAAAGGACAGGGTTAAAAATATGCAAAAATCACCACCCGGGGTGAATATTAAGCAATGAAATTTTGTATAATATTCCGCAATTAAAATTCAAATTGAAATCAATGCGCGGATGAACGTTCGGCTGGGGGATTCCGCGTTCGGTGCGGAATTCCTAATCCCTTAATATGCGTTTTGCGACATGGGGATTTGCGGAAGTGCGCGCCCATCGCGACTTACTTCATTATGCATATTAATATATCTGTTGATTATCTTAAACACGCTGAGTGCGTTAGTGTAATGTTTTTATATTACTTTATTCTAATATTATATGCGTGGTATGTTCCGTTTCTTTGCTTAAAATATGATGCCTTTATGGATAGACATGTCCTTAACTAGTAAGATTAAAGAATACATTTTATTATAGAGACTTTTAAAGTCTCGGTATTTAGTAAGTAATCTTCAGTAGAGTTCATTTAAGTATCAATCAATATTTATATTTATTCAATCTACGTACACTGTACACTTATTGACGTCCGAAACGTATCAACCACGATGATGATAATCAATTCGTGCTACGAGGATTCCAAACGCCTCTGAGAGTCTGAGAAGAATAAACTCAGCCAGTTTTTTTTTAATTATCAGTATTAATTTTTTTTAATTTTTTTTTGTACCGAAAAGTTATAAAATAAGAAGAAAAACATACATAGTGGATATTGATAAAGGTTGATAGTGCTAACACACTTATGATCTGTAATTAAATATTCTAATCTGGACCAGCTTGAGTGTTATCTATATAAAAAAGATCAGAACTGAGTTCATAACTTCCATACTACGTCCATTCTTTATTAGTAAAGGTTTACAGCCTCGGCGTCATAAAGAAAAAATATACCTTTCTTGCAAAAATTTAAAGTTTCTAGACCCGTCCGTTAATATTTAAAATTCTATTCGTTGCTATTGCCACTCAGCCAGTTTCTCCTTTTATTTATTAAGAAAACATACAGAATCTCTATATTTACACAAATCTGCCCCATTACATAATATCAGACGTTTCCCAACGGTCTTAAACGTCCCAAAAAGCAACGGTTGCCATTAAAAATGACAGCGAGATTTCAAATGACAATTTAACCCTTACCAAAGGCACGTCTCCGCGATTACAACGCATTGAAAATTAGTTTAATATCTCGAATTGACGATTCCGTCCGGAACGGCCAATTAAGAGGGAATAACACTTGGAATGATCCGCTTGATAGGCAAGTTATGGGGTGCCTTTATAGACCATTAACTGCGAAGACGGCTGAAGAATATTTTGTACACGGGTACTGTCTTTTCGAACGTTTGCCGACCGGGTTTTGGCCGTGGGTATGTTTTACTTTTGTACTTTTTTGTTAATTTATTATTTATTGATAATAATCTGATAATTTTATAATTTCTTGATAGTAAATATTTCATTAATGGGCTTTAATTAATTAAAAGAGAAAAATTCTTGAAATGATCCGCCTGATAGACAATTACATGCCGTTATCCACAAACTGCGGTACGTTTATGGAGTGAGTTTTGGATGTTGGTCTTTTAGACATTTTCCATTGTTTGATAATGTTATCATTTCGTGATATTTTAAATGCATATAAAAAAAATGAGCCTTAATTATTTAAATTTTAATAACGAATTGATAATAATTACTTTAATAATATTAAGTGATTACTTCAATTTAGATTTAATAATATTATTCGTGAAAAAAAAATAGGTCGAGCTGTAGCTTCCTTTTTGCGGGATCAAAGGATAAACCAAGTTATAGTTAAAACAAAACACATTCGTATTCAAAATATGGGTAGTCATATAATTTAACGAAGTAAAGACTAGTTTAAAAATATACAGTTAAAACAATTTTTTAACTTTTTTCCGGTATTATAAGACCTCAATAATATAGCTGCTAACGCGATTGAATTTCAAGTTATTCCCGCTTGCAAGCTATTACTTTGATGCTGCTAAAATACGAAGATTATTTAATTATATTAGAATTTATCTAGAGCGTCAACAATATTAAAAACTGCTTTAAGCGATGTCCTCCACATTACTACCATTTGACTACTACTTTCCGAATGAATTTTGGCCACGGCGGACAATCTTCAGAGAGATTCGCCATCGGGAGATATTATAATATCTCCCGCACAGAACAGAGAGTGCACTTGTATTTGTGCACAAGAGTGTGCGCAAATACAAGTGCACTCTCTGTTCCTTTACTCGCCCGATAGGATGGAAAATCCGATTCGACCGGAAAGAAATCAGCCGCAGGACCGACGGCTTTACGTGCTCTCCGAGGTACGTGGGTGAAACTCCACCAATTTCCTAACCTCGGGCTAGTAAATAGAATTTCTTGTCAGACAAACCCAAAACTCCTTATGACCCGACCCCAGACTCGAACCCTCTTCGGCTGCAGTCGAACATGCTAACCACTAGACCAACGAGGCAGTCATGGTAGTAAGCCCTGCAATTTAATTGTTATTTGAATAAAAACGTGACAAAACTGCCACGCTTCGGCCGCCATCGACCGGCGCGCGGTACGAATATTGAGTTTGGACATTATTAAAACGCTTTAATGGCTAGTAAATCTTTATAGGTACTTCATTACGATGCGGTGTTAATAGGCTGCCGTCATTATGTGAGGAGATTTTTTAAAAGAATCTTTATATTATTACTAGTTGATGCCAGCGCCTTCGTCCGCGTGGATCGAGGATTATTAATTCCTGTGGGAATTCCTTAATTTTCAGGGAGAAAAGCCTATATACTAATCCAGACTTTAATCTATCTATGTGCCAAATTTCATCCAGATCCGTTTAGCCGTTCTGGCATAACAGTAACAAACATCCATCCATACATCCATCCATCCAAACTTTCGCATTTGGAGACAAGCACCTTAGGCTGCAGGACTACTAATTCCATCTCCAACAAGTCCGATTGCAGCCAAACGCTAGTCTATAAATTTAAAAAAAAAAGTATGTGAGTGCAATTCACACACGGCAGAATTGAAACTTCAGAAAAATAGCCCACGAGGGAATGAGACAAAATCTAATCTAAAAAGGGCTAAATCCTATTTATCTCTTTTTATTTTCTTTTATGTTTGTCTCTTTTTGGTGTTTCTTTTTCAATTTTCAAATCAGAACGATTCTAAAGAAGTTTCACTTAAAAAACACGAAGACAAAGTCGCGGCCTTTGTCTACTATTGCAATAGTGACGTCGATTCATTTTTTTGTGTATTCTATTGTATTCATTTATAATTCGGCAAATTAATGAATCATATTAAAGTTACAATAATTATTAATTTCACCGTCAGATTGTAAAAACCGTTAGATTATAATCTAACTCGCGAAATTCTAAACTGTCGAAAGATTGTAAACTGTTCAATGTTCTGAGTGTCAATTTTTGAAATATTCATTTTATTTACGTTTTCTTGTAGGTTAGGTTAGGGTTCGACATAAATAATCAAGTAGTGTTATATAGGTTTTATCGGGTTTAAATACCTATCAGCTTACAATCTACCAGAAAATAATGCGTTAAATTCTAATCTTTCGACAGTTTAGAATTTCGCGAGTTAGATTATAATCTAACGGTTTTTACAATCTGACGGTCACATTACCATTACATTAACATACAATTAATCATTTATTCAAATTACAAAGTCATTTACATAAGCTAATTATAGATAGATAGATAGATAGATAAATACTTTATTGCCACACAAAACATTAAAAAAAGAAACAAAAACAGTGAAAAAGCAAACATAAATAAGTGCGCAAAGGCGGTCTTATCACTAAAAGTGATCTCCTCCAGACAACCTTTAAATAAGGAAACAAATGCAACGAAGCGGGATAGTGCAACAACAATACATACAATATACTACATAAACTATACATTATAATAATACATAAACAATTACATGAATAAAAAATACTAAAATATATACCAATACAATTAAATTTATTAGTGTATATATAAATATTCTAGACCTACACATCAAAAAGTAAACAAATACATAAATAATTTACAGCATATTATTAGCAAGATAAAATTCCTTCAAACGATCCTTAAAAATACTCAAAGATTTTGATTGTCTAATGTCACTTGGCAATGCATTCCATAGCTTAACAGTCTTTACTGTAAAGGAATTTGCATACACCTCAGTCCGACTCAAAGGTATTTCCAACTTGTTGTCATCCCTAGACCGCAAATAAATATGTATGTCATTGCTGCCAAGAAAGGTGAATCGCTCTTTCAAATAGGGTGGCGTTTGAGGATGGTATAAAATAGTGTATAGGAGCGAAAGAGCGTGTAAGTTTCTACGGGATCGAATTGGCAGCCACTTCAACCGAGCCCGAAACTCAGACACATGATCGTATTTGCGCAGACCATAAATGAAGCGAATACATACATTCAGCAATCTATCCAATTTGTTAAGCTAATTATAATTATTAGTTGAAATATAAGTAAAATTAATTAAATATATAATAATTACAATTAAATAAAGTTATCTATTATACATTCGCATAAATGCAATCCGCTAATGAAAACAAGACAGATATTTGTGTCAAACCATTACGAGTTGACAGCCTAATCAGATTGAAGTCGTTACTCTAATCAGTGCCAAGTATTTCACTGTTCACTATTTTAATTTCCACTATTATTGCGAACTTTATGGGAACTAGGATTTTGCCGTTTCTCTGAGAGTTTATGATTTTCGTCATTGTCGTCATCGTCCACCGACAGACGTCCACTCTCGATTAGTGTGATGTAATTCCTGCGTATTGTGTGTAGAACATCGTTGCTAGATGACACCTATTCCATATTCAGGACGTTTAGGTATATCACAACTGGTGTCTCTAATGGTAGACGTCTTGGTTTGACTCTGCCACGGGTTCGGAAAAAAAAATCTACTGAAAAGACCCAAGAAGGCAAGAAACTCAGCAAAGGCGAATCCCACGAACGAGACTGAGAAAGTGCAAAAAGAGGTGTGAACGGTTATCATAAGATACAATAACTTCTTTCATCTGGTTATCGATGGCTGCATCATGCTTATCTCGTATCACGTACAATGACAGAAACACATCGATTTAACAATAATCAAAGTATAGGAGTGATCTATTTGTAACGTCCACTCCAAGTACACGGGATGAACTGATGCCATATTGTCCATACCATGTCCGCCCATTTAATTGAGTGTTCGGTGATTATCTGGTCGGTCGTAAAACGGACGTTTTATATGCCGTTTTATGATAGTTAGAGGTGGTAAATAAATCAGGTGAAAAACAAATATTACTGTCAGTGCCGAGGGCGTCATAAACGGGTGGAGGTATTCGCGGTTATTTATTTGGTCTGAAATAGCTGCGCGCGCGTCGCCTCGTTAAATGCAGTTTCGCTCATCTCGCAAATAATCTTCGGATTAGTGGACTGATGTTGGCGCGTGTTTGGTATACGCTGCTTGCGTGTAATTTATATAAGCGGATATATTCACCGCTTTAAAGCCGGTCGCATATTAGGTAGGTTATAGGTCGCTTAAAGGTACTCCTAGTACGGGTGCTAAAGCTCTCCCCTCTGGCTTCAAAATTTTTAGTGTTCACCTTTTCCATTGTTACCTATAATATATTTTGCTAATTGGAGTTTGTAATGTAAAACACTTTCTAAAACATATTATTCGACCGAGCCCTATGAACCTCACGCGCCGAAAACAACACCACCACTTTTGTACCATAAGTTCACGATTGTAATTAATAGCTGAGAAGAACCATCGCGGTCTACATACCCCGGTTTGCAGGTACATTTATTGTCTCAATTGTTGTGTATCCCGCTCAATCCAAGTGATCCCTGCGTTTCGTTTGATTTCATCCATTCACCTAGTTCCCACTAGTTGAATAGATGATAGGTAGACTGCCAATCTATCGTTTATTCGAACAGAATCAGCATACGCTACTGCATACGAACTGCGGTACATATACGTATGTAGTACCTACATACGAAGTGAGCGGCTGATATTGATGCCAATAACTTAGATTTTAATTTTACGCAACCTTTACTGTTTATGCGGTAATGGGAACTAAGCAATGTGCGATCAGGTTAAAGCTGTCCCGCGTCGCATAATAGTAATTGCTGAGCTGTTATGCTTTCCTGGTATACTGGGTTTACTGGGGTTTAATTAAGAGCACGCTTATTTATATCCTACGTGGACCTTTGCCCAACTCGGGCATAAAAAAGGCCGGCAAAGCGCCTGTTAGGAAAATGTCCGAATGTTTATACATCCCTTAACAAATAAAATTATAATAGTTACGTGATTTATATAATTTTAGTTGTACCTACGCCTGTTTTTCATACGCAAGTTTTTGAGGAGCAATTTTTTTTGCCTAATGTGTTCTTATTTCGGGCAAATACATTCTATTCATCCACGGTAGGTAGGTAGGGAGTAGGGAACGGATATATAATTTTGTCACACTCTTCTATGAAAATAAATATTATTCTTATTCTTATAATCACAAATACCAAGTAATCTTTGAAGTTAAAGGGGTCTAAAATAGAAATGAAAAAAATTATGGAAAACTACCCTAACTTACCTGTTTCCTCACTATGTTTTCCTTCACCGTTATAGCAAGTGATATTTAATTGCTTAAAAGGTAAATAGCTCCGAAAAGTTATTAGGTTGGAAATTCGAACCCAGGACCCCAAATAGAGATAACGAAGCCTCAACCACTGGGTTATATCACCGCCTTTGCCCTGAGTAGCCTTAATTAATATAAACAAGTAGTAGATAAGTACTGTAATCCGACTAGGTATAAACCCCAGAGACACACACTTTTTGGATTGCAACATGCGTCATACCTATTTTGTTCGTATAAAATGCAGCCTATGCCACCTGGGCCATATTGAGACCTCATTCATCAAAATCGGCTCAGTAGTTTAGATTCTTCGGTCGGCGGTGGAACATACATACATAGACTGCTAAAATCATAACAGTTCCTTTTACTTTGCCATCTCTCTCTGCGTTGTATTCCTCATTACTGAGGGTCGTGACCCCTTCCATTAACCAAATAATGATAGGAGTTTTCTTGGGATAATATCGGTCGTCGGTCCCGGTTAACATCATAACATGATAATACTCTTTAAAGCCCGCCAATCCGCATTGGAGCAGCGTGGTGGGTCTCAGCTCTAATACCCTCTCCCATGAGAGTGGAGGCCTGTGCCCAGCAGTGGGAAGTTAATGGGCTGTAGTGGTGGTTAAAAAAACGAATCTAAATTTGGCCTCTTCATAAGTTCATAATCCTAGTACGTGATTAGTTCGGAGAAGCATAAAAAAAGTAACACGTCTAAATGCATCCGAACGCCCACCTCGTTATGCCAGTGATGTATCGCGGGTAAATATAGAGCGGACAACGTCTGCCGCCTGAATGCCTAATTTAATCTCTAACTTAGAGCCCAACGTTGACAAAACGTGTTCTAAGAATAACAGGGCCATTACTACCATCGCTTAAAGCAGTATTATTTTTGTTCGGCCTAGGACCGATAAATGATAGACATGATTGCCAATTTATTGATTGATAATTATACTTAATTATTAAAATGATTGTAATTAAATGCTAAATGATTTATGTGAGTGGCACGCGTGCTGGTCGCGATGTTGATTTGCGTAACGATTTATTGTTATATTAAATGTGTATTGAAAAGTAGGTTAGTGCTGATGGAGCAAATCGTACGGTTGGACTGTGAACCGTACAGTTTAAATCTTGTTAAAGCTCTTGTTTCAGGATTATAGTCCTTATTTTAGGGACGTCACGGTACGTGAAAATATAAATTTGCAATTTTAAAATAAGACTGCTTTAACCTATAGCAATAGTAGTATTGGACAGGACATCCGAGCGCAGAATCACTCTTTGGTTATTTTTCAAACAGTGCATACTTTTGCATTGATTTGGGGTGGGATTATATGTCAACGTAAAATTGCAAAAACCGTCAGATTGCAATCTAACAACAAATCACTGTAGTGCACAAACTCTAAACTAAACTAAAATGACAGCATTAAAAATATTGCTAACCCTTTCAAAATACTCCCTTCGGAAAGGGACAGTACTAGACTTAAAGCTGTCATTTTAGTTTAGAGATTGTGAACTATGTGTAGCTGTACTCTGTGTGAGTGTACTGAGTGTACTCTGGGCGGCGTACACTCGTACATTGAACATTCGACGTGAATTTCACGGGCTCGCCGTTTCCGAACCGGGCCCGTAATTAAAAACAAACGGGCGTGGCATTGTTTACGTTGCACGTATAGCCTTTGTGTCGGGGGTGATGACTGGGGAAAAATACACTGTGATAGTGTAGCTTGTGTATAGAGGCACGACACACCACACGACTTCTATCCTGACTTATGCTACGAACAACTGGCATGCAAAATGATGCCAATTCTTTTAAACAAGCTTACGATTTCCGAAAAATCTCTTGTTAGAATCAGCTCCCCGATTATGTAAGGAAATCGCAATCGTCTGTCAAACGAATAATTCGACCTGATATGGAGTTCATAGATGCGTGCGCCTCAAAAAGCATGTATGAACTCCTTAAACAGTTCGAGTACTACGTTTTAAGCTGTCAATTATTACGACTTGTTCAGACAATCGGGCCTCTAATTTATACTACTAAGAACTAGCATGCAAAAAGATGCCAATTTTTTCAAACCAGCTTACAATTTCCATAAAATTTCTTGTTAGATTCAGATATTAACCACTCGCGAAGTATTTTTAAGGTACGATATATTTTAATCAAATTACTCCAAAAGATGTCCCAAAAATAGCACCGACCGTCCAAAAATTCGAAGCCAATCGGTAATTATTATAAGAATCGCTCAAAGGGACAGCCTGGATTAATGACATTATGGAATTCCACCAGATTTCCAATAAGAGGACCGACACATTCCAATCGCACCCGACTGAGTCATTACGTCACCCAATAAGCTCCCAGGAGCAAGCAGGGTACGGTTTTTAAGCTATTTATAGACGTTCCAACTTCCAACTCCCAATTTAGTTGGCGGTCAAGTTTAATAAGTCAGGAACCAACTTTCTTTCTATAGTTTTTCCAATATACCAACATATTCCGCTTCAGCCCGCGTAGTGGCTACGCCATTACTACCATGACATCATCTGACGATGCTGTTTCCGAATTGCATTCCTTAGTATCCGACTATGTAGCTTACCCTATATAAAAATAAATATACAGATATACCGAAAAGTGGTTTGGTCGAGTAAGTTAGAAAATTAAATACATATCCACGATAAATTGCGCTAAGTTCTAACTAAAGTTAGCAGGTAACCTTTTCAAACGTAGCAAACATTAAGAAGAAATCCTTTCTATTCCACATAGGTAACTCAAATATTTCGTAATTTTTTTGCAAATTGCTATCCAGCCAGATTTGCACGTGTGTAGACAGTTTATCAAAACAACAATGTCAATGCAATATCACCTCTATTGTCAGATACATAAGGTTTATAGGGTTTTAATGGGTATTGGTGATAGAACTTCCAGTTCGGGTGCCAATTTTAATTAGGCCCTTTCCTCCCTCCCCCCTCACGTCCAGATGAGGGGTGTTTGCAAATAGCAGGCCTGAAGAAGCCAATCCATCAAACGCTGAGCGTATTACGACACCCTGCTTGTCGCTTTATAGGGATTGTGGATTACGTGTATCGATGTACTGTTCTTGATTAATTGGTCTTGGAATTTATCGATTAAAAAAGATCTTTTCATATCGCGTGGTTTGGTTGGTTAAGAACCCGTTGGAATACCTATATACTAATTCTTACTTTCGGAAAATAGATAAGATAAAGATATATAGCTATAGACAAAATCTGAAGTTTCTAGCCCTAATGATGACTATTATGATGATTAGTGCTACCCGTGCGAAGCCGGTGCGGGTTGCTAGTTATAATATAAACAGACTAACATGTAAAATATCTACAACATTTTACTTGATATCGTCTTTCTTTCCTACTTGGAATAGATGGAATGATAATAACGCTGTAGCATTTCCACTTGAGTAATATAAAATTATAATATCTTTAATATTTAAATCTGCATGCTATTTGCGCAACTAAATATAATTTCCATGTTTTAAATAATTTAATTATATTAATTAAATATTCTAATATTATGTAAATTCCTTAAGTACGTGGAAAATTAATGCAATAGGGACATGACCTTCAGCCACGAACCTGAGAGCGATCATGCATAGGTACTTGCTAATTCATTATTATCGACAAACTACCAAGATGACTTGCTGATTATGACAAACTAGACCCAAGACTTCGCCCGCGTTAATTAAGGTTTTATGATTTACACAGGAACTCTTTAATTAACCGGATGCAACCTACCTCTGTACCAAACTTCGTCAAAATCGGTTGAAAATATAGGTAGTTATAGAGTAGTGGACAAACACACTTTCGCATTTATAATAATAGGTACTACCTGATGCCTAGGACTTCATTCGCGTGGATCGAGGTTTTTTGATTTCCGCGCTATTCCAGACTATAATCTATCTCTGTGCCAAATTTCAGCCAGATCCGTTCAGCTGTTGGGGCGTGATTGAGTAACAAACATCCATACATCCATCCAATCTTTGGCATTGATAATATTTAATAATATAATAATATGTATCAGTAAATAATTGGAATTATGGATTATCGACAACTTCCACGCCGGAACATCACTAGCAGCACCGTGCTTTCAGTTGATTGGCGCAACTTGATAGGCCTGCACTCATTTGCACACTGCACTAACATTGAGGGCTCAGATAGGACTTCTTACCGAACACTATAACCTAGGAAACTAACTAAATACCGTATATAAGTTTTAAAGCCTTGTTTTTATATAATTTATTTATTAACAAAGAAAATTTTAAATTTACATGGTTTCTTAGCTCCCTTTCTTGTTTTAATGCAACAGATAATAAAGAGAAAATTATAAAATTTTTGCTTAATTTTCCTTTTTGAAATCAGTTCGAAAATCGGAAGCCAAGACAGCCGCCAAAAAACTCGGTATACTTAACAAGGTTAAGCAGTACTTCACGCGATGCCAACTGGTTACCCTATACCAAGCCCAAGTTCGGTCGTGCATGGAGTACTGCAGTCACCTTTATGATGGCTCTGCTAGGTATCAGCTGGCGGCTCTTGATGACGTAGATCGTCGGGCTAGGAGATTGATTGGCGAAGATTCACCTCTTATAGCGAAACTTCAAAATCTGGATCACCGCCGTAAGGTAGCTGGCCTATCAGTATTCTATTGGATATATTTCGGTGAGTATGCTCAGGAGCTGCTGGATCTTGTACCTCCTTCACCTTTCTACCATCGTACCGCAAGACGCCGTTCGAGTTTCCACCCCTATGGCGTCAACGTTCCACCCACACGCACGAAGCGCTTTGCGTCTTCATTCCTTATTCGCATGGCTAGGGTCTGGAACATTCCATCAAAAACTGTGTCTCCCACCAATTAAAATCCGGGTATCTTTAAATCAAGAGTGAATGGCCGTCATCTAGGCAAGCGCGTTCCATCTTAGGCCGGATCATCACTTCCCATCAGGTGTGATTGTGGTCAAGCGTAAGCCTATAAAAAAAAGTTAAAGCTATTAATGTATACTGGGTCATGCTGGTTTCCTATACTATGTTTTCGGAGGCTTTTAAAAGCTTCAAATCCATTTCTTTTTTCATCCTGCAAACTTATTTTCTATGCTAACTTATTTTATATTAAACCAATCTACGAAGCCTAAGGTGGAGCGCGCTTACCTAGAAGATGCCTATTCAGTTGATTTAAAGATTTTATTTTCGCCCTGCCAATTTATTTTAAACGATTAACTTTCAACGTAGTTTTTAATACCAATCAACAAAATGATGATAATATTATGTAACTTTCCTAGATGTGTTTGGAGTTCATCGAACGCAACATTCAACGTAACGTTTTAAGCGTGATTAACTGTTTCGAGATAACCATCTACGAGGACGTGTCGGTCCGTCCGTCGCGGACGAGAATCATATTTAAAACGATGCATAAGTTTATTTTTGGGCATTCTTCGTATTAAGCTATTTAAGACTTTCGTATACTTCCGCTTTTAAGCTTTTGTATATTTTTTGGAGAAATTTTGCTTTTTTTACGCCACTTTATGTTAGCCCTCGACTGCGATCTCACCTGATTGTAAGTGATGATACAGTCTAAGACTTTACAAACACTAAGACAATATGGCCATGTTTTTCTTAAAACAATTGCAACCATCGGCGCTTTCACCTTAAGTTCAAATTTGAATACGCGTCAACAGTAAATTTGGCAACGTCGCTATTTCGGTTACACTTTTAAACCTTTTATTTCTGGTACAGATTAATTTCTATTACAGAAATATAAGTGTTCCCTTTTGAATGTGTTTTTAAACAGAATTAAAAACACATTCAAAAGGGTTACAGCTTGGATTCTGTTACACTTATATTTCTGTAATCTTTATGAATCTGTTTTTCAGTCCCTGGCGCAGATCCCGAGTTCGATAGCCGACAGGGTAAATTTTTTGATATTCTCTGAATTTATAATTTCTAAAATTTCTCTGGTCATCGCGTACTTATAGTTACCTCCCCACCGGCAAAGTCGTGCGTTCCAGTACGATGCCGTGTAGAAAATGATTAGGGATATGGGATGATGAAAATTAAGTAGGTAACTTAACCTACACCTACTTTGTTATCAAAAGATTTCGATCCCAGTATTGTTCGAAACCGATTCCAACGCATAACATTCGATAATGCATTTTTTTTTTAAATATTGATCTCTGGGAAAACAATTGCAATAAAAGTAACTCCAAAATCCAACCCCATATATTTGTAACCCCAGTTTGGTGGTGTATTCGCGCAGGGGTCGCGGGTTCGGTGTCAGGTTGCAGCAATCGGCTTACAAACGCCATGGGAGCAAACACCACACCGTGGATGGATTTGCTCTAATGAGCAGTTTTAGTCCCATAGAGGATATGGTTTATTATGTTTTCTCATCGATTATTTTATATTACCTACTTCAGAGCTCAATGCCTTAAGTAGGTTTTTCTCTCTCTGCGTCGTATCCCTCATTGCTGAGGGTTATAACCCCTGCTATTAATCACATAATGGCAGGGGTTCATTCTGATAATAATGCGGTGGGTTCTCAGGTCCTTCCGCATACGACTCTACTCAGTTTTATTTCTATTCTTAGGTCACTTACACCCATTACAAATTAGTCCATGACTGCAATCTCACCTGGTAAGCAAGTGATGATGCTGTCTAAGATGGTAGCGGGCTACCCTGTTATGAATGTGGCAGATATATTTTAGACCCAGGGATATGGAATATGAATCGCTAAATGATTTTACCGCGGTGTCTTACCGGAACGCTAAATCGCTTGGCATCACTTCTTTGCAAAGAAGTGATGCCAAGCGATTTAGCGAATTAGCGAAGCCACCACCAGACCAGATCAAAGAAAATTCCGAAATTTTTAAGTCCCTAATAGAATCAGCCGGGAATCGAACTCAGCCTTCAACGGCCCGATTCATTCGATTTTGACGGTACTGCGGTATAGGTTGTATCTTAGAAAAGTGATGATTTTCCGCGGGAATCAGTAAACTGTAGTTCACGCGGATGAAGTCGCGGGCATCATCTAGTCAAGAATATTTTACTTTTACTTTACTTCACTTTAGGTAAAGTTGCACCCGCCTGAAGCCAAGGTGGGGGTCAACAAGTTGATAATAAAATATTCAGCCGAGAGCGACACCGATAGCGACAATTACAATGACAATGACGGAATACCCATCGAGTGACGTACCGGTCGCATTGTGATGGTAATGGGGGCAAAGTAATAAAATTACTCTTACGCCATTACCCGCTACCCCTGGCTGTTGCGCCACTGCGCTATACAGGGTAATGCGAAAGTGATTTCATGTTGACAAAAGAAAATAACGATCAAAACGTCTATAGTTGACGTTAAATAATCAAAAAGAAAATAACAATCAAAACGTCTATAGTTGACGTTAAATTATCAACCACCAGCTTTTTTTATTTATCTTACTAAAATTATAAATGCGTAAGTTTTGATGGATGTATGGATGTTTGTTACTTAATCACGCCCCAACGACTGTACGGATCTGGCTGAAATTTGGTACAGAGATTATAGTCTGGAATAGCACAAAGCTACTTTGCTGCTCTCTAATTTTCCGGGATAAAAAGTAGCCCATGTCACTCTCCAGGTCCTCAACTATACTCTTACAAACAATCATGTCGATCCGTTGCTCCGTTGCGGCGTGATTGAAGGATAAATCAAAAAACAAACTACACTTTCGTATTATTACCTCGCTCACTACGACTACAAAATATAAATAAAAATTAATTAACTTCTTTATACATGTTAGATTATGAACATTACCTATCTCACGCTATAATTTGACTTTCAAAAAATGTACGCATATTTTGCAATAGCGTATTTTTTTAACACATCGTATACTAATGATAGAGCTTAAAAAATAATGATTTGATTTGATCTGCTCTTATATTTTAAATAGTATTACTTTATTGACTAGGCTGGTAGTATTGTTTCAAATAATATTTTCAGACAACCTGCTAATGCAGCATGATTTTATGCAATTTTATAAATCCCATAGGAAATCTGTAGATAATCTTCAGGCAAGCTTCCAGTGTCTTCGTTTACTATTTTACACCCCTAAATAGTTGAGATTTAAAAATTATAATATTTAATGTAACAAAATAAAATAAATCTATGCGATAAATTTATAGATTTAAAATACAATATTATTATTTTACAAAATAAAATGGATGAATTGTTCATGTTTATTTACTCTATGGGTTAAACATTTCTTAATATTCTAATTTGCCAAAAGTGTTTTAAGTTTTTTAGATTTATTAAGCAGGATTTCATACACAATTACTTTTAAGGTTCTCTGTTACACATAGATCGTTATCTATCTAGGAATTTTCATGATGATGCAAATCTTTGACCATGTCCATAAAACTTCCTTGGTGATTTGTTATTTCCTATCTATCACTTTAATCTAACTTCATTACATTGAAGGTTTATTTGAATTTATTTTTACACTTTAGGGTACAGTAATAAATTACTTCCTAAGTAATTGTTTAAGCAGTACAAGGTTAAATTAACATATAATATTGTCAAGAGTTACTGAGTGCGTCATAAATTACCAATGTACCTATTCATAATTTAATAAATATGAATAGAATTGATGGATGAGGTATGAGCGGACATGTTTAAGACGATTAATACTAGATTGGAACTGTACAAAAAATGTAATGTGATGATAATATTATGATTATGATACAAAGATTTTCCATAATTTTTTACTTAAAGTAATTCTAATAATTAAACGGATAGACTGAGTAACAAGGTGACTTATCAATTAACTTATTCAGAAAGTTTGTGCAGTTGTTGTTGATACTTGCAAGAAGGTTTCTGGCGGGTACCAACCAAGTACGCGCATGAGACGTTCATATTCATTAAAAAAAGAGATTGCAAGCTAGTTTATAATAAAAACGCGTTAAGTTTTTTTTGGTTTCCGCGGGAACTCCTTAATTTTCCGGGATAAAAGTAGCCTATGACATTCTCCAGGTCCTCAACGATACTCATGCCAAAATCACGTCGAACCATTACTCCGTTGCGGCGTGATTAAAGGACAAACCAAAAACCAACACACTTTCGCATTTATAATATTAATATGACTGCGTATCCTAAACATATCACCCTGTATACACTTATCGGCGTGCAAAATCAGAGTGCAGTTGCATGATGCAGTGCCTAATCCCCTAATTCATCTTATGCCCACGCACACAGACACGTTCCCCCTACGGGTACTAATACACCCCCAAATGAGTGTACAAACACAGATGGGGACGCGTGTGAAAAGTCAAGAGAATGAAAATTAACTTAATTTAATGGAATTGGCAGTGTCATCTTACTGTTGGTCTGTTTTGCAGTGTTTAATTTTATGTATAGTTTCAAAAACCGGTGACAGCATCACTAGTTAATAATAAAAATACAAACTATGCAGGCATAAAAAATTGTGCCAATTTTGGTCACCGGGTCAGATAAGTTTGTGGGACTCTACCTATGCGTAACAGTCTATAATTTCTTCTCCTCTACAACCATTTTGTGGATATTGATATCCTAGTTTCTCAATAGTCCCCACAAACTCATCTGAACCGGTGACAGCGTCGCTAGTCTATATATTTTTTTTCCTATTATTGAGCGAGGTACTCATTTAACTACGATCTAGCCTAACTAATTGGCTAATGAGCAGTTTTGCTTTAACCTAAACTTATAATTTATCATAAGTACTAAGAAATTGTCCATTGACGCATCTTAGTCTTTCTCGATAAACTTAGACACTTTGTTCACGTGTTCTTTGCTAGTATATATGAAAAATAAAATTAAAAAAAAAACAAAACCAAACAGGCATAAAAATTAGTTCCAATTTTCGCCTCCGGGTAACTTTAGTGATTTGTCTAGAAAGTTTTTACCACAATTTTTTCCTATTTCCCAAGATTAGCCTAGGCATTATAATTTGCATTTTTGTGACAATTTTGATTGAACTCTAGCAAAGCATGACGCCTAGGGTCTAACTAAAGCGATTCTACTCAGGCTATCAACTCAAAGAAGTCCTAGATCTCAGAGAGTACATGTAGATGAGACAAATTCGTCAGCTCATTATAATAACGTGTTAATCGCAACACCAGGCAAGCAGGATCCGCGAGAGATGTCTCGACTCCGCTTATCAGGCTTGCGTCTGGCATATTAATTAGAAACTCCAACTAGTATTTATATAATCACCTGCCACACCACTGATTCCTATCTTGAGTATATACGCTTAATTAATTCTCGGTGCGTCGCGTCATTGGTACATGTCTCGTACGGAGATCCGTTGCACTGTGGTTTATTCGTGCGGAAATTAACTCCTTTTAGTTTGTTATCTCTAAGATGAATTGTGGCAGATTCACAATTTTTACAGCGGTTCCTCAAATTTAAATGCTTTTTTTTATTCAAATAAACTTTTACAAGAACTTATGAATCGTCGAGTGAATCTACCTCTGGTTCGGAATTCCAGAAAAATTAGGTTCATCGTTATTAAAAAATCCGCAAAAATTATTTACAGAAAGTTACTGGGCCAGCGCGAAGTAATGCAATGCGGTTCCGTGCTAATTTCTAAGACATGTCCATAAGAGTCGGACACGTCCTGTCAGAAGGCAGAAATCCATAAAGGATGTTTTTCTTCACCGGAAAAAAAATAGCAATTAGTTCCTAATTAACGTTTCGTTTCAAGAAATTAAATATCACTTGCTAAATAATGGCGAAGGAAAACAGCATGCCTGAGAGTTCTCATAAAGATCATCTCGAAGGTGTGTGAAGTTTGCCAATCAGCCCGTGGCCAGCGTGGTGGGCTATGGCCAAACCCTTCTGAGAGCAGACTCCTATTCAGTAGTGAGTGAGCCGTGATTTGGTTGAATATTTTGAACAGACTCTGGAGACTTTCTTGGTTGAAATATTTTTTTTTTAAGCTTAGTACCATAGACAAAATAGTTGTACTATGAGAAATTCTTAAAGTTATTTATATTATATCCAAAACTATTGGGTACGTGACTCGGCCATTTTTTTATCTTTTTTCGTAAGTAACACTATACGGCATTATTATACCCACCATTGTTGAAATCGGATTAACGTTATCTACCTAGATCTGTTCTGGTAAGATATTCGATAACCCCTGGCACCACAGCCTTAGCCAACTGTATTATACTGCTATTTATTTTCATCAAAATTGCTTTTGTAATAATAATATTGTCCAACGAAAGATTGAGTTGAGTTTGAAATCAGAAGTCGAGAGCGCTGTCTTTAGGATTCAGCTATACTAATATTATAAATGCGATACTAAGTTTGGATGGATGGATGTATGGATGGTTGGATGGATGTTTGTTACTCAAACACGCCAGAACGGCTGAACGGATCTACATGAAATTTGGCACAGAGATAGATTATAGTCTGGAACAACACATAGGATACTTTTATCCTGAAAATCAAAGAGTTCCCGAGGGAACCAAAAAAACCTAAATCCACGCACACGAAGTCGCGGGCATCAACTAGTGTGTAATAAACATTTCACCAACGAATAGGGCACCTTTACCCTCCATACTAAGTCATCACTCATCATCATCATCATCATTTCAACCAGCACGAGTCTTCTCTCCTAATAAAAAGAGCCCAAGACCACCACGCTGGCCAAGCGTTGATTGGCAGCTTCTTAATTTCGTAAAACGCATAACTCTGAAAAGTTAAAAGGTGCGTACTGCGTACTGCGTACCCCGTACGTGACCGAAACTGCGTCCCGCGACCCCATAAAAAAAGTTGGGTTCGCTTCTAAACCTCGCTTCGCAAACCATCGCTTCTCAACTTGAAAATATACAATAAGGGTACTTAAACCTAACTGCTGCACTCAGAGCATCGATATATATGTAGGTACTCGATGGGCCCTTTCATAGATAAAAGTTGGGCGTCCGACAGGGCATGCCCCTCACCTGTATAAGCCTTGTCCTTGTCCCCGCCATAGCGATGTCCCGCTTTTTAGACTAGATGGCGTTAGTAAAATAAGCCAATATTCTTTGTTTGACCGGGCCCGTCTATGTAAATTAAGGTCGTTGACTCAGAGTCTCTCAATCATTTCGTGAGGAGCTTGGGTTCAATAAAAAAACAGTACTAAGGTTAATCCTTAAATATAGTTTTTCTTAAGTAATAATTATGCGACTCTGAATGTGAGATCTATAGAGCGAACTTTGACTTTGCTTAGACTTAAGGTATGGTTAAAACGAGACAGATTTATGTAACTCACATAAGTCCATCTCGTTTTAACTCTAAGTAAAGTCTGAGCTAAGTCAAAGTACGCTCTATAGATCTCAGCATGGGCGGCAGTAAGTAAAATAACAAACACCTCAAAGTCTTAAAAAAGCGCGTATAAATCTTAGCGCTGCTTGTTCGCGTGTTGCCGTCCGCTCTACTGAATAATTAACGTGAAATTCACTTTGAAAACGCTACGACTACGTGTAAGCAACAAGGGCTAACACGATAAACAAATTAGTGTGCACTGAGCCGCATCAAATATTCATCAGGACGGGAACAAATCGAATCTGCTTCTTATTTCTGTGCTCCTGGTAAATAAAAAACCGATTGTTTCTTTACCCCGTTTAGAAAATAAATGAATCCGCTTGAATTTGTGTCCAATCTTGCTTCATTTTGGTTTTGCTCTCTAGGCTCTATCTCTGTCTCTACTTAGGTATCGCCGCACGGCAATATAAACAACCGAAAAAACAGGAGTATGGCTGTACCTGCCATCCTTTACTTAGAACTAAAGGCATTTTTATGTCTAGATAGGGATGATCAATTCCCGCAGTCTCATCTGCCATTCGAACAATCCACAAACTTGTCTTTTAATACTCCCATCACTATTGGTTAAGTGGCAGATAAGATGACGTGATTAGACGATAAGGAAGTTGAAAAAAGGGATGATCTGTTTTATATTGAAAGAGACTTTAGAGTCTTGGTAACTTACTACGCCAGCCAAACCACAAAAATTTTGCCATTATAAACTAACCAATAAGATTGCAAATCTTACACGTCATTATATTATTGTTTTGTCTACAATAACATCATTGTTGTTGCAGGCGACGCTAGCAACGCAAGCATCGGGTCCGGCGAGGGCACGGGCGAAGAAGATGACGACACGAACGGGAAGAAAAACCAGAAAAAGCGCGGCATCTTCCCCAAGGTCGCCACCAACATCCTCAGAGCGTGGCTCTTTCAGCACCTAACGGTAAGTCGCATGACCTTCATAGGCCTCTTCAGCTACAAGTCGACCATTGGCGCCTTTATTAGGATATTTTTAAGATATCACAGTCTGGTTCCTGTACCGTTAGTTTTAACATTGCAATTTCGGTTGATTGAAACGAGAGCTCATCGCGCTGAATGTATTCTAAATTTCAGGTACAAGTCATCAGACCTTGTCGTAGCAAATAGATGATGATTCGACAGACAGGTATACCTGCACGGTCATCTTATTGAATTTGACATTTCACATTCCTTCTTTTGTTGCATTTCTATTGACAGTTTTTTTGGCAGCTTGACACTGGGGCTGATTTTGTTGTACACAATCTCTAAACTAAACTAAAATGAAAGCATTAAAAATATTGCTAAGCCTTTCATAATACTTCTTGTGGAAAGGGACGAAAATAGATTTAAGTTTCTTTTCAGTTAACTTGAGGGTGTGATAAACAGAATCGGTCACAATTACAGCGCTTTGGAGAGACTTATTTCAAATTCGATCAAAACTGATAAGTACTAACGGTACTTATCGGCCTCTGCTCTCCGAACCTTGGAAAGCAGGTTAAGGCAATAAATACAATAATTTTTTTAACCATCTGTAGTTGTGAAGACTAGGGTCCGTATTAATAAACCGACAAGCTTAGACCGCGTTCTCAAGTATGATCAATCTATGCTTAAGACCAATTCTTGAGAATCAGTTCTTAGCTGATGTAGATGTATTAATACCGACCTAAGACTTTATCTTAATAATAGATCCTGGCTGACAAAAACGGTCGCTATACAAATTAAAATCTAATCGGTACAAAATATTATGAAGATGAAATAGAACGAGATTGCAAGTACATAATATAATAAATAGTTGAAAACCTAAACAAACGAAATTGCTACATTAATAATTTTAGATAAGGGATATTTACAATTTAAATGAACCTAAAGGTCGAATTGGAATGCCTAGAAAGTTTTGGGACATTCAAATCATCACGGAATATGCCTAATAGCTGTTTTTAAAAAGTATGAATCGCGCAACGAAATCCTTTCAGACTACAGCAGGGATGAAAATGATTGCCACTTCTCATTTTCATGCAATTTTATTTTTATTATATTTTTATTTCTTTACAGTTTCATTTCACACGTGTCAATTCAGAGGCAATGGTGTCTCATAAAGTTATGCACAGAATGTTTCGCACTTTGTAACGTGCAAAAACGCCAAAAAAATTAGCACTTACTTTTAAGTATTATTTACAACAGTCAAAAGTAATACAAAATCAAAGTTGGGCTGGGTTTTCTTCCATTCGCCGTCAACAAAATACCTCCAAATAGAATTCGCGTCCATAAGTCTTATACCATATTCGGTCGCTAACTCCTTTCGTTTTCGAGCCGATGTTCAATGTGCGCTTGTAGGTTAACAATACGAAGACTAAAATCACTGTCTAAAGAGAATAAGTTCTTTTATAGAGCATCCACTGTATTTTTACCATTTTATATTGTTTTGACAAATCATATTATCATGACGTTCCTAAATTAAGAAATAATAATTCTTAATCAGGAGCGTCAACAATATAAAAAAATTGATTTAAACGATGGTAACTAGTAATACACAGGAAAGAGGTGAGAGGAGAGAGGTGCTATGTTACATCATTTCTCGTGTGATTTTCACATACTACCCGTGAAATTCTCCATCCCCACAAAGCTACAGCCCAGACAATTGGACAACGCAAATAGCTGCGGAGTTTTCAATTAAAATTTTCCAGCGAGAGCAATAAATTTTTCATTGCGTAGACAAAGAGATCTCCTCAAAAGCCGTTCCTACGAAAGCAATTAAACTCGTCCTGTTCGACGCCTCAGCAACGGGAGTTGGCCGCCTTTATCATTGTGATTGATGCTGAAAAATAAACATTAGCATAAGATGTTGAAGCTTCTAACCTCCGGTGTCGCCGCATCACGTAGAGGTGTCATTTAATAGAAGAGGACGATGAGCCGTAACATTCGAAGTCAGTTTATTCTAAGTGGATTTGTATAACACTTTTTGAACGTGTAACTAGGTATATAGCTATTTTGTTAAAAATTATTGAATTAGTAGAGTCGTAATTGATAAAAATCATTAATTAAACTAAATCTACGTGGGTTGTAAACGTACTCTGGTCTGGGAAGTCCCCTTAATAATATTGTGATTATAACATTGCTATATCGCGATTATTTCTTACTGATTATTATTAAATAGGTAGAGGGTCTTTCAAAAGATCTAAAATTCATATCCTGGGTTAGTTTTAAGTTTAATAGCCATTTTATACATTAAAGAAAAAAAGTGCTTTAAATTTGATGACGTCACAAGCATTTCATACAAACATCCATGCTAGAAGCGCGTTTTTAAGTTTGATAAAGAGTTGCCGATTTGATTGAGTTGTCGTCGTCTCGATTGGCTGATTTCATGGTATTCTTACTGAAAATTTGCTTTTCAGGAGAGTGTCCATCAATCAGAATTGATAGCGACAGAGTAAATGAAAGCTTTTATTTAAGTTTACAGTCTACACTGAAGCTGTCGAATTATGGCGTCCTAACTTACCTTTAATTTAATTGGACGTAATTCGGAAGGAATAGGTAACGATAACTTGTAAAGTTAGACTCAAGACTGATAAGCCTGAGTTAACTGTACGTAAATTTGTGTACATTAGTTATTTATTAATACACAGGAGTAAAATCACGTATTCATAAATGATAGATTTACGCACATGTAACGTAAACTTGAAACATCACACTAGATCTACTGCATCTCTATGCTCTTTAGGTAACTCTATGTTGCACAGTGTTGCGTAGTAATTTCTAGAATGGCTTCAGCGCACCGGAGGAGAAGTGAGGGGTGAGGGGCGGTAAGGGGGTGCAATTTCATTACCGGTCCGGATCCGCGAACATAAATCACCAGGGCCGAAGAAGGCGCCCGGCTCTAGAGCAGCTCAGGTGACGCTCGAGGTCTTCTGAGCCGCGCCGGCTGTTTCGGTTACTTCTGTAAACCCTACTTTCTTTATAGCTATGCATTCCTAGTACTCTCCTACTAGGAATACTAGGACTAAGTTTAATATTAAATCGGGCCGCAAATAATTGGAAAATTTTACCAAAATCTTCCTGTAGAGATATTACGATAGTGAAAAAATCATCAAGATCGATATGTCACCGTAAGATTGTAAAAACCGTTAGATTATAATCTAACTCGCGAAATTGCAAACTGTCGAAATATTACAATTTAACGCATTATTTTTCGGTAGATTGTAATCTGTTAGGTATATTAACCCGACAGAACCTAAGTGCCCGGCCTGTAGGCGGGCACTACATGATTGTATATGTCGAACCCTAACAGAACCTACAAGAAAGACACAAGAAAACGTAAATACAATTAATATTTCAAAAATTGATAATTATAACATTGAACGGTTCACAATCATTCCATCATTCAATGGTAATCGTGGAACCAACAAGTACTTACCCAGTAGGTACTTATTACTTCTATGGTGGTACTCTCTATAAGACTATGAATTCCGCGATTTCGCAAGAGTGAGTTTTAATTGATCGTAGAAAGCTTTCCCAGGTAGATTGCTCCGGCAAATTTATATCCGGAGTTACAATTTACAAACTCTACTTCCAATATTCCAATCCAAAATCCACTTTATTTCCGGCTTGAACGTTGTTTGAATTTTAAAAAATGGTCAATTGCGCGTCTGATACAAATAATATAGGGTTCTGTAGACATGAAACTTTGATGATCATTATTTGGTAAATGGCAGTTCTTTTCCAAATAATGCTTACTTATGAAACCTCCTCTCTTTTTGCGTCGTCTTCCTCATTACTGAGGGTAGTGACTCCTTTTCATTAATCATATAATGGTAGGAATTTTCTTGGTATAATAATGATGCGGTGGGTTCCCACGTCCATCCGCATAGGACTCGACTAAAAGTATTTAAACTCTTAGGTTTTTGTAACGATTATTATCAGATATTAGTGATAATTACCGGGACCGACAACGGCTAAACGAGCTCTCCGAGGCATGGAGGAAACGAAAAGGCCAAATTTTAATCCCTAATTCGGCCACCCATCCTGTTAGCGATTTGGGTCAACGTTGCTTAACAATCGCTATGGACTAATATGCGTTGTCACAGCTAGGACACTCGTCCTTCAGTTCAATACTCTAATAATTTTAAATTATCCAAAAACTGTGTACGAAACCTAATAATTCTAAAATACCACCCTATCGGCAAAGACGTACTGCCAAGCGATTTAGCGTACTGTACCTATAATAGAAACCGACTAGGGGCATAGCTTTAATTTAACTGCCATACCCATAACAGGTTGGCCCCCTACCATCTTAGACTGCATCATTACTTAAATTATGAGGTGAGGTCGCAGTCAAGGGCTAACTTGTAGTGGAAAAAATCCATATCCATTCTAATATTATAAATGCAAAAGTGTGTCTGTCTGTCCGTCTGTCTGTCTGTCTGCTACGCTTTCACGATCCAATTGTTAAACCAATCTTAATGAAATTTGGTACAGGAATAGTTTGTATCCCGGGGAAGGACATAGTTTACTTTTATCCCGGAAAATTAAAGGGTTCCCGCGGACGAAGTTTCAGGCATCATCAAGTAAAAAATATAAATAAATAGGTTGCCTAGTGGACATTGCTCAGTAAGCAATAAGGCCGCCTTTTCATAACTAGTTTTTAGTTAACTTTACTTTGTATTCTTTCATGTGTGCAATAAAGCATTCATCTGTCTACCTTAATAAAAGTGGCTAGGATATGACTGTCACCGTAAGATTGTAAAAACCATTAGATTATAATGTAACTCGCGAAATTGTAAACTGTCGAAAGATTGTGAACCGTTCAATGTTCTGAGTATCAATTTTTGAAATATTCATTGTATTTACGTTTTCTTGTCTGTTTCTTGTAGGTTAGGTTAGGGGTCGGCATAAATAGGCAGGTAGTGCAGGTAGGGCAGGTAGGGCACTTAGGTTCTATCGGGTTAATATACCTATAAGATTACAATCTCCCGAAAAATAATGCGTTAAATTGTAATATTTCAACGGTTTGCAATTTCGCGAGTTAGGTTATAATCTTACGGTTTTTACAATCTTACGGTGACATGACCACTTGTTTTACTACGGAACCCTAAAAAGTAGATAATCGTTGACAATCGGATTAGACTGAGCTTTTAGCGTACCTACCGTTTCACCGGTTTTCGCGTGTCCCCGCGCGCGTCCATTACCGTCCAAATTATAATTGCTTCACTCAGTGCTAAGTGCTTTCATTACACGCCGTGAAACTGTTCCGGCACGGCCTTATTACGTAAAAATTATTGTGACTGTAATGATCGCAATCGCCTCTGATTGTTCTCTCTTCCGCTATTGGCCAAAATCCATTGCCGCAGTAGGCATATCATAACTTTAATCATCATAATTGAAACTGTAACAATGATTGATGAAAGGTTTTACATAATAGGTCTATAGCGACGTGTCACGTCTTCAAGACCGTACTGCTTCAGTAGTGAGCTCTGTACTGTAAAGCGGACAGTATTCAGGTTTTTATATCAATTACGCACTAATATTATAAATGCGAGAGTTTGGATGGTCAGTATAAAATAAAATTGCTTTTAATAATTATTTACAGTTACATGCTCTATTTTATGTTTTAGACTAACATGCACATAGGTTATTAATATTTAATTATTAGCATGCGGTAGAGTTTATTTTGCATTTCATAAGTAGGTACAGGTTTTGAAGATTGTACAAATTTTTTGAAAAAAAATATTTTCTAAAAATTAGTCCATAAAAATGAAATGTACAATTTAACAGTGTACACTCGTATTTCACCGCGGGGTTTAACTGCTAGAATTGCTCGGTCGCGATATGATTGGTGCGTTAGAAATGCGGTCGGACGTACGCGGACAATCCCTCATAACGGTGTCAAAAAAGCTTGCTACCATCACATAAAGCAGTAATATTTTATATTGCAGTTTTACAAGACGTACCTTAACGTACCCAAAATAAGGACTGTTATTCTGGAACAAGAGCGTCACAATATTAAAATAATGCGATTAAGCGATGGTAGTAAGCCCCCTGATATGTCACCGTGATGTTTGTAATATTCATTCGATTATGCGGTGACAGTGGAATATACAACGCGTAGCGATTTAGTCGCACTAAGGGCTGATACAATTAACATAACCCGTGATGGTGATTTTTGTTCACAATATATCACCATCAGCGTCGCATACAATGAAGGCATCATCAAGGGCTACATCGGTACGTGGTTGACATTTCACGAACCGCGAGAATATGTAATCCCTTCCGGCTTCCGTTTTCTTCTCCACTTTTAATAAAATCAATGCATCTTTTATCATATTCTAGCTTCGGCTGCATTATTTGCCAACAGGTTTGAACCAGTCAAACGCTAACTATAGTGAAATGAAATGAAATGAAATGATAAATTTGAAAATGAAATGATTTATTTATGTCATGTAGGACAACTTGTGTCACTTATGAAACGTTAAGACTCTACCACCGGTTCGGAAAGATGATTCTACTGAGAAGAACCGGCAAGAAACTCAGCAGTTGCTCTTTTCATAGAAATATGATGCCATAGTGGCTAAATTTCATTAAAAAAGTTTTATGATCAACACAATTCTTGGACAAATGCCTTGGACAGATCACAGAAGACACCAATAGCATTCTGTGAACGCTCCCAGGCATCGTATATAATATCTTTTAAAAGTTTAGCGCCCGCATCAGTTGTATTACGACCCTTAGTGAAGCCGTACTGCTCGGGATGCAGTGCTAGTCTAATCTTAAACAAAAATCGTTAGACATGTCAACGTTAACGCTGACGCCATTTGTTCAGTTTGTTTCAGCCCTCAAAGATCAATTGGAATCAAATGAATACAATGGCGAATACTTACCTGACTCTGCTACGAATATGGCCATTTCCATTTGATGTGCGAATAAGCGATTACACGGATCCGTTGAGTGTCTGACACGACGGAGCTTCGATTGAATCGAACTATCGAATGGCTAATTCGGTAGCATTAGCATGAGTTCACGTGTCTCGATATCGTTGATGGATTTCGAACATCGAAATAAACCTTACGCAAACGTATGCCTAATAACCTCGTTTTTAGAAAATGACTTTTATTTAAATTTCCGGTTTGGGTTTAATGATTGTGTATGAACAATCTGGAACTGACCCCTTACTAGGTTGAATGACTACTTCAGTGCGTCGCAAGGATCTAGATTCTAGGCGGTGGAAGAGCGCAGCGTGTTTTCACACACTTGTGACGCAAGAGAGCTGTTTCTATAAGTGACATACTTATCTGTTGACAATGCTTAATTTATTTCATAGTGTTAAAACGACTAAATCATAAATAAGGGACAGATAAAACGATAATGAGCCTCATTCGCAGGTTAACTCCTATTATGAATATGTGTGTCTCTTTTTGGTGTCACTCTTTTGTTTCGTTTTTCATTTCCTCGAATTTTCAAATCACGATTCTAAAGGAGTTTCACTTCAAAAATACGTATTTATCTGTCTTTATACTGTGTGCTCCGTACTACCTACCAGTGAGCTGCGAGTATCGTGGACTTTCCGTTCGGTCCCCTACGCGTTTTCACTCCCCCATTGGGTGTCCAGCTCTCCTCGGGAAGGTGTTTTTATACGTCATGAGTTGAAATTGACTAGTGATTTTAATGTTTTGATATTCATCAACTGTCATCGTTGTTGATTTGTACAAACTCGCGCTAAGCCGCAGTATCGGTACGCTACAAAACCAAAAAAGGAGATGTGATCTCGCTAGTTGGAAGCCGCCAAGCGTGGGCACATTTAAATTCAGTGCGGGTCATGCAATATTGGTAACAACCCGACTGGCCGTGACTGTAAACGGTATGAATTTTAAAACTTTGCGATCTAGTCCATTCTGTCCATTCTGAATTTGAATTTGGATTTCATTGATCCGGGTGGGTTGCGGGATCGTGTAATTTTACATTTTCATACCGGTTTCGAGCGTGTGAAGAATGGAAATTGGTTGGATTGTTAACTGAATTAAGTTTGGCTATCAAAGTAAAAAGTTAAAACATATTTTTTTATTTAAAGATGGTACTTCCACAGTTATAAACGTCAAGTATACAAAGTATAAGATGCGATGTTGATGAACTTACGACGGTATCTTAAAATTAAAGCTACGAGGGTTCCAAACACGACTGATCTGAGCAGAGCCCGCAACAAACTTAGCCGTTTTAAACTTCCTTAGTCGAAAATTCAATGAAACGAAAAAACGACACTAAAAAGAGACAAACATATTAATAATAGGATATAGCCTGCGAGTGGAGAGATAGAATACAAGACATATACTTTACCTCATTCTCTCGTAGGCCACATTTCTGAAGTTTTACTTCTGCAGTGCGTGAATTGCACACACGCACTTTTTTTTATATCACCACCACACCACATAGTAAATTCATTATAACTGTAATCATCAAATATCTTAATTAGCCGCTTTTTTACATCCCAGAGTTACGTCGTATAAAAAAACATTAAAAATAATACTCATTTATGCAATAGCAGTTAGCCCCTGAAGTAAATTAAATACTGGTCCTATTCAACTTACTTCAGGGCACTTTATAAGACCTATGTCATGGTACTTAATATTGGAAATGACTATTGATACCCAAGCCAGAGGCGAGGATTGTAAATAGAGACGAAAATTTTCTACTTTGCGCAGTACTAATACAAAAACTATCAAAGCATTCTTCCATTTTACTTCCAAGTCCCAATTTATCGAACAGGAGTATGCAATATAGTAATGGACTTATGTCATACGTAATCCAGCTAATCATCAATCTATCCTTCCCGGGGTTCACGCAACGCGCGCAGGTACGCACCGCCCCCGGAAAATACCCAAGAAATAATATTGAATAACGGCGTCTCACAAATCCCACCTTGGGACTTTAAGCCCTTTGGTGGGGGCTAAAAATAATTATAAGGCGCAATAATCCCGCGACAGGATCCCGCGGCGCTGTGCCTTGTCTACTGTTTTTGGTTGTTTTACATCTGTTTTGAGGTGACTAATTATTTATCTGGATTTCATTGGGTGCTGTTTTGCTCAATAATATTATTTTAAAGCAAAAGAGAAATAGTTTATGGGCATAACTATAGACACGTCTAAAGAGAGACAGGCAGACTTATTTATCCCCAGCCTGATTGATTTGTGACGTGTCTCTTTTAGAATGAAAAGGGATTTGACCATAGTCATATAGATCGGTAGATTTGAGAACTCTAGTCACGTTCTCTCACGGCAGTCATGTCAGTCACTTTTTTATTCCACTAAAAGTTAGTCCCTGACTGCGATCTCATCTAATGGTAAGTGATGATACCAACCTAGGACTATTAGGAGTATGACAGTTTATATTAAACCCGTAAATCGCGTATTTTACAGCGCAAGCTTTAATTTTTATGTAGACGTTTAATTTGTATTGATTTATTTCGCTCAAAAATTATGCCACCACAGAATATTCTTGGCATTTTAATAAGAATAGACTCACGTACAATAATTTATAATCGAACCTCTACACTACATCGTCTAGTTAGTAAACCTTCACAACACAAAGTAACTAAAAACTAAAAAACCGTCTTTTGTAATCATGTCCCGCTTCAAACACGCGATCATAATTTTGTGTGACAAGCTAACATAATATTAATAGAGACCGAGGGAACGTCCTAGCCGAGGAGATATGGCGAAACGCGGAATTCCTAGCGCGGTGTTGAGTTACGTTCATATCGGGTTCTCTTTGAGAACCACCGCACCGGAATGGAAGCATCGCAGAACGCCGAAAGAATTTATACTTTATTTATGCTAGTACACTGTCTCCTTTGTTATGCCCGCCTGGTACTTTACGATTATTATGGGTGCATGTCAAGTCGATGGGAAAATCTATGGCTAATAAGAATCGCTAGCCTGATGCTGTTTTCGTATCTTTAAAATTCTCTTTGCAATATGAAAGTCAAGCTAAAAAATCTGAGTAGCAGGCTAACCTGTAAGGGCAGTTATATCAAACCCATACCCCTCCCTAGTCAGTTTCTTACACGGCATCGTACCGGAACGCTAATTCGCTTGGCGGTACGTTTTTGCCGGATGCCGGACGATAGAATGGTAACTAGTCACGGCCGAAGCCTCCCACCAGACTAAACTTCTGAAAAACATTCATCATTATTTTTCAACCCATTGCCAGCTCACTACGGAGCATGAGTCTCCTCTCCGACTGAAAATAACATGGCTGTAGTCAATCATGCCGGCCAAATGCGGGCAAGTAATCACACACCTTTGAGAACGTTTTGAAGAACATTCAGGCATGCAGGTTTCCTCACGATATTTTTATTTACTGATAAAACAAGACGTGATGTTATATAATTGCTTAGAATACACATATTACTCTAAAAAGCTAGAAGTGCGTGCCATAGATAGAGCCCAGACCAGTCGAATATGAGGTCGATTATCTAAGCCACTAGTCTATCGTTTAGGCGTTTAAAAAAGAAATAAATATTAGTATTTTCTGACCAATCATCATAACTACATCCCATTAACGTCCCAATGCTGGGCACAGGCCTCCACTCTCATAAATCCAATAATTCTTTGTAAAAAGAAACCTTCAAGTATTTTCAGAAAATCAATCGAGCACTTGCGAAGTATTTGTTAAACTCCGCAAGAGCAATTCTGTTTTCGTTATATAAAACTACCCACCATTAATCCAATAAGGTGGATGCTTCAAAATATGGCTCAATTTCGTTCGCTTTTCGTTGAAGAACGCGGCAAAGCCAGCCTTCGGTGCCTTCGTTGCTTTATTTAGGGAAAGGGCGAGTCGTAAGTTCCACTCGGAGGAGATGGGGGCAAATTGCATACGAATCCTGAAAATGAGAATTTATTAATATTGGACCCGACACTGAGGGTATCTCCTAAGAATTAAGTTGCTGGTTTTTTTTTTCGGTGACGAAATAAAGTCTTGTTTGTTCGCGAATTGTGTAGAGTGTAGAGTTTGTTTCATGTTAAGTAAGATTTGGGTTCAACGGACGAACATGACGTCATTGTATTATGGGTAAATTTTTTGCGAAATCTATCCCCACTTATGAAGCATATTATAGTTATTATAGAGGATCAGCGTTTGGCCGCTACTTCGGTCGCGTGAAGTTCAATTTCGATTGCTAATTCGAAAACCCCTATTTTTGGAAACCGCATAGAAATTTTGAACGGATTTCTTTCTAAACGGATTCCGAATAAAAAGTAGACAATCCTACCCTACCTACCCTATTTGTAAAAATGGCACTTTATACATTGAAAATTTTTGCGCGCACAGCTAAATCATAATGGATATTTCAAGAGAATTTGTGAGCGAAATTTTCCAAAAATATTCAACGTCGCTATCCGCCGCGAGAGGGCAGCGGGCGACAGAAGTCATTTCCGCCTTCCCTGGGACATCCCGTGCTTTTTAAGTCGCCGCTTAATGCCTTACCGGGATGGACAGGAAATTCGGAATGTCAGAAATACGAGTGTGTACGTGAAATAGAGAGATTTCACTATAAGCTAGACAGAGATATTATGTATATTTTTAACTGACTTCGAAAACTATTTAGAAGTTGTTTTATTATCAATACATACTTTATAATATTATAAATGCGAAAGTGTGTCGGTCTGTCTGTCTGCTACGCTTTCGCGGCCCATCGGTTTAACTGATTTGAATGAAAACTGGTATAGGGATAGTTTGTGTCACGGGAAATTAAGAAGAAATCGAAAAAACTAAATCGACGTGAACGAAGTCACTAGCATCATCTAATATCTCAATATATCGCTAGTCAATTACTTCAAATTTCAATCTTTCATTATTCAAGTAGACTTTTGAATCGTCGAGAATAGCCAGTAAGAAACTCGGTGGTTGCTCTTTTTAATCAAAAATTACAATCATTAAAAGGATACAAGTACTGGGAATGTTCTCCCCTCAGAATGAGAAGGTTTAGGTTAGTTTAGGATTCGCAGACAGACAGGATAACTCTAGGCATGCAGGCTTGTATTATTTTTTCGCTCTATTTCGCTTTTAGCGCATTAAGACACTACAGCAGTATACTAAATTGCATATGAAAAATTCATGTTACATCTATACTCTATAATCAAATTCAAATAAATATTAAAAATGCGAAAAATTGGATAGATGGTTAGATGGATGGATGGATTATGGATGTATGGATGAATATTTGTTACTCAATCACACCCAAACGGCTGGACGGATCTGGATGAAATTTGGCACAGAGATAGATTATTGTCTGGAAAAACACATAAGCTACTTTTTATACGACTGCCTGAAAAAAGGAGTATATTGTTTTCAGAGTTCATGTATGTATGTATGTATGTATGTATGTGAGTTTGTATTTTCCACCATAACTTCTATACGCCTGAACCGATTTTGATAAATGAGGTATCATAAGAATCCCTAGCTTATTCTGGGTGACATAGGCCAGTAAAGTTTAAAAAAAAATTAATAGGTTGACCATGGCCCCGCATTAAAGACTAAAGTTGAAAAAAAAAATCTAAAATAAGATTGACTATATAATCATCATCTAGAAAATGATGAGTAGATTCCAAAAATATACAACACTATAGTTCAATATCCAGTGATTCACAAAAAAATATCATTTAATAAAAAGTTTCTAATTTAACTGGATTCATTTAGATTTTTAACTTTTTAGTTCTCTTTTTGGCAGGGCAGTCGTGTTTTTTAATTATTTTAGTTATGACTTGTTATCCCGGAAAACTAAGGAGTTCCCGCGGGAACCAAATACCTCAATCCATGCGGGCATCAGCTAGTTTTTAAATAAATGAGTAGGTATTTTAATGGAATAGAAAATAATAGTCAGTGTTTTAAACCAGTTCGTTTGACAGAAATAAAAAGAATTTAAAAATAGAGAAATAAACACAAAACTAATGCATAAAGAATTCCCGATAGAGTTCCCGCTTATTACATTACCGATATAGCCTTCCACTGGCACTTTGTTTCCAGAAAAACCGGGTAAAAACATCCGGGAAACACTTCCAGAGTTGCCCGGGCGAGTTGTGCACAATCCAGATATATTGCCAAGTTAAGATGTGCATCTAAATAGCCTCTGCCGTCCTGGTAGCTAACTTTAGATTACTTGCACCAACTTTACCGACTTTCCAGTTTCCCGGGTAAAAGCAAGTCTCGGTAAAAATTTCCCGGGTATACCCGCTTTTAGTTCGGCTCAAATTTACTGCGCAACTTCGATGTTGCCGGAAATTACATTGTAAGAGGAGGTTTTAAGCTAATACTTTTATTTAAAACGATTTATTGCCGACTGTTCTTTTAGTACCTAAGTAATAAAGCTCATCATTGACGATAAGTCATTTAACTTAATTCAAGTAGATGGACACCAACATTTTTGCCCACTCATGGCATAAGTCCGAATAAATTACTTCATTCCTCGATTGGCAGCGCTTTTCTATAACTACCGGCGGCTTAGATACTATCACGCACGGATTGGCATCACGAACAAATGTCACGATGCCTAATTACTTATAGCCCTATTACACTGCACTTTTCTCAGGGCCCTGTGGTGAGGGTGGGCGTGGCCGCTAGTTAGAGCGTCGCTTATTACACAGCAATATCGAATAAAATAGGGAACCTTACTCCCTAAATCTTATTACACTACACTGATTCAAGTGTAAGGGTCCCTGTGAAAACACGTCACGTCGTATGGTTTAAGAATTTACACTTACAATCAAATTTTGGCTTTAAGGCGTGATTTAAGTCAATTAACTTATCGTCAGTGGCGAGCTTTATTATTGTTATCCTCACCTGCGTGGATGTTTATTTATTAATGTTTATTTTGGCTTTTCAAGTCAACTATACTCAAAAAGTCCACGGAAGTAAAATGTAAATACTTAGTATGGAATTATAGATAGTATTGACATTTATTTAAGTCTTGATTTAGTGAAAAAGTAGCAAACTCGGTCTACATCTAAATAAAAAGAAAATATTTAAATTCCAATATGCTAATCCCATTTTCGTTTAAAACCAAACACGTATCTGAAAATACCCGGCATTTTCTTTTCCCCATAAAAAATCAACCCTTTCTGTCCCCATTATCCCATAAACAGTTAAACTACCCTCGTTTAAAAAACCATCGGCCAGCCACCAGGTTGCCATAACTTGAAGGGTTCATTTCCTTATTAAACATTCATCGGTTGAAACACTCAAACCTATTAGGAAGGGCCTCATAGGGATGCGGTATTGGTAGGTGCATTTTTAAACCATTTTCGATTGCGGCACAATTTTATACTTCAGAATCTAAGTAAACACTGAGTTATTATTTAAAGAGATTTGCAAATGTTGATTTAGAACGTTTCCAAGCAGCTATGTAGCGGTTCGAATCCCACCTACGAAATTGACACATTTAACAAAAGGAAAGAATGAAAGATGATAAATTTACTATTCGTTTCGTTCTTTCATTAGTGTTTCAAACAAAAATGTATCAATGAAAAAACTAGAAGTTTAATTCGTTATAATCCGCCACAAAAGGCAAATCTATATGCGGTACAGTGCGTATCTTGAACTTGATGTCCGCGATATTCACCACACCACATAAACCCTCAAAAATACCCTCAACGTACGTTTCACTCCGATACCGGAGCATCTTCAGATGTTGACTCTACAATGCACGACTGTAAAAAATTATCAATTATCATACTTTCCTACATAATAATATTCTTGTCTGTGACACCACCCAGAATTAGTGTATAGCTCAGCATCTTTAAAACTTTCATTATTTTGCACGTATTATACTTATCGCTGATTTTCACTGTGACCCGGCAATTGCATTTTTATTTGTTTTTAACACTATAATTATTATCATAACTTTTTTAAAAAGAATTGCGAAAGTAACTTTACAGAATGTTGCTACACGGTTTTTTATAGATGTAACGAAAATTGAATCAAATGAGGAGACAAAGTAAAACCACGTATTTCATAAAACTGGCATTAAATTCATTCACATTTTACCATTTATTGGCTGCAAATAAAGGAAAGAAGACATTCTCCAAATCCCTTTAAACACAGGTGTCACACGAGCGTGTGTCCCCTGTCCTTTTAATATACCTTAATATACCCTAGATTTGCAATAACGCCTGTGACGCACTCGCTGTTCCCCTGGGAATAAATTCTTGCAATATAAGCGTGACACGGGCATACATTAATCAAAGAGGCTGAACTTCTTTCGAGGATTGTGGATATTACGTATCCTCCTAACTTATGGTACCCCGGTAGTCGTGGTACACGCACTCATAACGCACGGGTTAGATTATGTTTTCTTTTCTGCCCGTCTTCCTTTTGTTTTATTTATGGGGTGGTAATAATCTGGGTTTATGGGGTACTTTTATGTCTTAAAATATAAGATTTAGTTATAATCAACTTTAAGAATTGTTTAAGACAAAACAGTGAAATCTAGGACACAAGAAATATTTTATTATTTACCAAAGGACGTCACTATTTTCAAAACCGTTTTTAAAGGTATTTAAAAGGAAGATTCCAGTACCACTAGAAAATCCATATTTTGAAAAAAGTAAGGCGTAACGATCCTCAGCAATGGCATCACGGCCCAATGAGACGCAGGTTTTAAATCTACTGGGAAATTATGATATTTAAGAAGTAAAACAACTAAACAAAAGTGGAACATAGGTTAAGGTAACAACGGATCCCACAAACAATAACAACACTTGGCCAATTTCCCATATAAACATTTCGTGTAATCGAGCGTACGATAATATCGCCGGAATAGTACAAGATTAAATAGTACGTATTACACACAATTACTTACTTATAAACAACAAGTATCGTTCCGGAAAGCATAGTGGGTCGAGTTGACCAAAATTGCCCATTTCATATCTGCGTAGTGGATCTAGGGGGGTCGAAGTGACCCCGCGGGTGGGTCGTTAAGATAAGATATCTGGGAGTGGACGGTCTCAGGTTACAGGATGTGGGGTCCAGAAATTCGGACGATCAAGGGTTGTTTGATGTATGTTCGCTATCGATTCGTTTGATGCGCAAACTGAGGAATGTCCTTGCGTGAAGCTTTGAGACGTATATTTTGTTGAGTTTTAACTTTGAAGCTTGTTGGCGCCAATGATCTATTTTTGAAACTTATCAATATAAAAAATAGCAAAATTAGCTTCAAGTTTAGTTTTTCTCCTTCCATACATTTATTAATTACAATTTAAAGGAAAGAAAGTTTCTTGGGATAGTCACGCGGTGAGTTTCTATTGCGTCTGCGTCACTTGGGTTTATGACAACCTTTAAAAAAAATAACAGTCTAACTGATAATAACAAAAACCGCTATAAATCACAAAAGTGAACGGCTTTAATATGCCTATTTAAAAAAAATAACTTCACTTTACCCTTTGAACGCCTTATCTTACCGATCGTCTTCACAACCCCACGATGTCTGTAAAATCTGCAACCCAAACAAAGTCAAGTGTAAAAGATAAGTTTGTACTTTTTCTTTCCTTAATTAATACTTGTCATTTGATAGTCATATTTACTGGGGCCCCTTCGCCCCTTATCAGTTTGCATAGGCAGCCATGTTGACGCTCGCTATTAAAGGGTTATGCTGGGACAATATTGACACGAAAATCTATTTACCAGAAGTGAGATTACTTCGGTAAAATGTCGATTGTTTGCATCACAAGAATCTGTGGAGTGTCCATTTTCATAATACACTAGGAATCCGCTCGCGACTTCGTCCGCTTGGATTTAAGTTTTTGTTCCACATTAAGGGTTTTATGCCTTGTAGAAACCAATAGGGTTTAATATAACTGCCGTACCCCTAACAAGTCAGCCCGCTACCATTTTAGACCGCATCATCACTTACCATCAGGCGAGGTCGCAGTCAATCTAACTTGTAGTGGAATAAAAAAACTTTTCTGACATGAACCGCTAAGGCTTGGAATGCCCTTCTGGCAACCGTGTTTCCTGCCAAGTATGACTTGAGCACCTTCAAGGCTAGAGTGAATAGGCACCTTCTAGGCAAGCGCGCTCCAACCTAGACCTCATAATTGCTTTTCTTATGCATGATTGTTGTCAAGCACTAGCCTATCTTGCAATAAAAAAAGTTGTTTTTATCCCGTGGAACCTCTTTGATTTTCCGGTATAAAATGTAGCCCATGTCACTATCCAGGTCAACTTACCCAATGCAAAAATCACGTTGCTCTGCTGTGGTATGGTTGAAGGACAAACGGACAAACAAAAACACTTCGCATTTATTATAATAAGTAGATTGATATCAAGTAACGATTTACTTTAAGCGTACTGCATAGCGAGTTATTACCATTAATTCGGAAGAAAATCTGCAGTGACTCTTTTTTTTATACGTCTGCCTGAAAAAAGGAGTAGGTATATTGTTTTCAGGATTCATGCATGTATGTATGTATGTGAGTTTGTATATTCCACTTCTATACGCCTGAACCGATTTTGATAAATGAGGTATCGTTAGAATCCCTAGCTTATTCCGTATAACACTGGCTAATAAAATTTTAAAAAAATAGAAAATAAGATTAACTATATAATCATCATCTAGAAAGTGATGAGTAGATTCCAAAAATATATAATACTATCCAGTGATTCACAAAAAATATCATTTAATAAAATTGTGAATAAGATTCTATTTAACTAGATTAATTTAGATTTTTTACTTTTTAGTTCGTTTTTTGGCGAGGCAGTCGTGTTTTTTAATTTTTTTACTATTAAAACCTTATTTTACTATACTAGTATCCAATTGTATAAGTACAGTATAAAATTGCAATCATGCGTATATTTTTAACAATTTTATGGCATATTGTAATCACACAAGAAAATCTATTCTATACTAATGATCTGGATGAAATTAGGCACAGAGATTTATTAAAGTCTCGAATGGGCTACTTGTTATCCCGGAAAATTTAAGAGTTCCCGTAGGAACAACAAAACGTCAATCCACGCGGTCGAAATCGCGGGCATCAGCTAGTAGAAAATTATTAATTTGCAATAGCCGTTAGATGGTATTGCTAAAATTTACGCATGAACATAAATTCGCCGCTGGCAGCTCATCGAATATCAACCGCCACTTAACCGATAAGTCATGGGATGCAAATGGTTCATTATCAGCTTAATAAAAGATCGTTTATTGATCTTTAAATCGTTTAAAATATAGAGCTTGAAGTAAATCTACCACTGGGTCAAAAGAAAATCGGCCCTCTTTTTAAAACTTTAATTTATAATACTTGTATGCCATCGCACATAAAACAAATTGCAGTCTTGCGTATTTTTTAACAAATTATAAGGCATATTTTGGACTTGGCGTTCATCCTAAATCATGAAAAAAAAGTCAAGGAAAATAGAAAAAAAAATTCATTTGCAATAGTCGTTAAAAAAAATTCATTTGCAATAGCCATTAGTTGATGTTGCTAATATTTCGCATAAACATAAATTCGCCGTTGGCAGCGCGTCGAATGTCAACCGGCACCTGACCGATAAGTCATGGGATGCAAATGGTTCATTATCAGCGAAGCCGCACACCGCCGCGCGTCGGTGTATGCAAATGCGTGTTTATTAAAATTAAATAATTCGACCCCGATGCATGCGTAGGGTTGCTTGCTAAGCTAGGATATTCATGAGATTAAACGTCAATAATGAGAAAAAACAAGATGCGAAGTATCAAACAGAATCGGAACACTTTTCAGAATCGGTTAAATGATTCGCATTTAGCCGATTCTGAAAAGTGCTTCGAACATTTCGAAAAGTGTTCAGTATTTCTATCACATTACTTACAGCCCTAAATATTTTATAGATAAGTTATCCAAACGTTAAACGTATCTAGACTTAGCATCAATAATATTTGATCACTCCTCAGGGACGAAGACTGCGTCTATGTACTTACATGTAACAATAACCGTTTAACGTTATAATATAACGTACCTATCCGCATTCCACCGTTAAAATGTATTCATTACGATAACTGTATATTTATTCCGCATATTGTAAAATTTAAATGATGCAGGTAATCTTCTAGATAGGACTTCGACATGCAAAGAGAATCGCAATAATTTATCTAAAGGCATTACATACATATACATTCGCTAACTAAATTGTTATAAACGTTGCTTACGAATTCGGAAAGTAAGTATTCTTTGATATTTGCCCGTATGAAACGCGGTTATTAGCAGGAGCTCTGTAATACCAAAGCCTTTTATGCACTCCACAATACACAGACTTAATCGGCAACCATTAAAATCGCATTAGCTCTGTATTAGCAATCGATCGGTCCCTAAGTCCGGCTAGAAGGACCGTTTTTATCCCCCACTATCTCATTTCCCTGGAGCAAGTCGTGCCTACATAATTCCTACCCTACCGGGAGGGTAGGCAAGGTAGGAGCTTAGCTAATCAGCGGCCGGCGGGCGATTACCCCAGGCGCGATAAGGCGGTACGCGCGATTAGACAGGCTGACCAGTCGACCACCTCCATACCTCTGACCGCCTGATATCAGTTAGAGTTTTCCCAACTTTAATCCTATTTGCAAATATGGGGGAGCTTGCGCTAATCGCCTGTGAAATTAACAGGATATTTGAAATCAAAGGTGCAATTAATGGTATTTGCGTCAGTGTCTAATACAAAAAGCACCATTCTTATATAAAAAAAAAAAAACAAAATTCGCGCATCTTTCCTCTTCCAATAAAAAAAAATCCTCTTTTTGAGCAACGTGGCTCCTTCATTTTAAGGATGTTCTTCCATTTTCCTCTATCAACCGTTTCCCTTATATGGCCAAAGTCTCGGGAGGTCCTTAGAGGTTATGACCTCCGAATCTTAATCTTCTGACTATAATTTTTCAAAAATCTTTAGAAACTCAAATCTGATAAATATTTTATTCCTGAAAATAGACGTATGATACTTTTTATTCTCACTCTCCACAAACACTCCACTCGCGGAAATTTACAAAAACCCTAAATCTACGCTCACAAATTCTACTAAAATTTATACCATGACTGCGATGTCATCGATATGGTAATTAAATGCAGTCTGAGGTAGTAGCAGGCTAGTCTGGTAGGTACACTAGTTTCTAATAGGAGGTTCGGTTATTTTTATATTTGTAGCAAATTCACAAAAATAAATAACCTGCTTGCCAAATCCTCATTTTAAGACCTCCTGGCTTGTTTTTAAGTTCTTCAGCGAAATCTAAGCGCTATCCATTTTAAAGGCTTTTAAATTTAATAGTCCAGCCGTCTCTCCGGTTCACGGGGTACCGCGTAAATCCGGGATGACGTCACTTCCGACCAATTCCGCTAATGGCAGCTTAAAGTTTGCTTATTCCGGCCGAGCGGCGCGATATTGAAAAAGAAAATTGGGAAAATTGACTACTTGTACAATAAATTATATATTCTTGTGATTTTTAAATAGAGGATTACCCAAAAGTCACAATAACCACGTCCCCTGTTAGTTTTATTTCGAATAACCATATTCAAATAACGAATAAAGTAAAAAAGCGCGTTAAACTTTGATGACGTCACAATTCAATATTTCATGCAAAATCCCTTACTAAGCTCACATTGTGACGTTTGAAAAAAAGTTGCAAAATACCCAACTCTGGTTCAGTTTATTCATATTATTAGGAATTTAAAAACATGATAAATTCCAGTAGGAATCCCAGTAGGGATTGGTAATTGGGTAAATTTGACAACTAGTCAAATCAGGAACTTTTTTAGAACGTCTATTAAAGGCGCGCTTAGTATGTGATTTGTATGGAATAGTTTCTTGTGATTTCGCTAACGATTTTTTTTGAATACGAGTGTTTATAGTAAAGTAAGTACTTCATAATATAGATTCCGAAAGTAATACAAGAGAAGGCAATTACAAAAGAAGCTAGACTTATATGAAACAATTACTTAGTAGCGCGGGCGTGCCAGGGTGGGGGGGGGGGGGGGGTAAAAAGGGGGTAGATCGGTGGAGGGGGGTCACCTGAAGCCATTTTCATAATGCACCGGTCCGCCTTAAACTTTTTACTTTAAATAATTGCCGACTGTAGCGCAGGTGCAGTTTGTACCCGATTGTAGGGGAAAGGATTATATTTGGGTACCTACTCTGATAAATGGAAAATAAAAATGTGGCTATCCAGATGCGAGAAAAGTAGATTTAATTATGAAATCTACACTTGTAATATTATGAATGCGAAAGTGTCTGTTTGTCTCTCTGTTTTGACCGATTTTGACGGTGCTAATCGGTGCATTCCGATTTCTGTGGCCTTTTCTTCTTGTTCTTTTGTCCCTATGTGTTCTTATACTACCATTTATCCGATGAAACTTTGTATAGTTGCTGTCTTATCGACCTCACTCATCTTATACCTACTCTTTTCTGAAACCTTATAAAGTGGCTTATACGTATAGGTAAGTATCGGAAAAGAAAGTGAGCCCACTAGCAGACAGGTCACCTCATGTTTAAACGATTACCGCCGCCAATGAACATTTGCAGCACCAGAGGAACCGCCAATGCGTTCCCGGCTTTTGAGAACTTTGTTTAATTTATTTATCCGCCCATTGAATTACCCATATCGTAATCATGAGGGAACACAGATGGAAGCTGGTTCTATAATTTTCAGTGACACGGCAGAAAAGACCTAAAATAACGAGTCAAAACTTTTTTGCCACACAACTGTGTTTCTAACTCTTAGAAAAAATCGACTTTAGGTCAAGCACCCCACAATATCCCGGCTAATTTTGTTCCCAAAATCGAGACTTGAACTACTTTATAAACAAAGCTAGAGGTTGTCAAGGCTATTTTAATATTATAATGGGTCTAAAACACTTTGAACTTCAACGCGGTGCGAAACTCGAAAGTTCTTGTATTTTAAAGCAACTAAAAGTAAATTCTCCGCAATATTTCAGCCGTCCCAGTTCTCAGACCTGCCTGAAACTGCAGGCGTTTTACTATATTAAGGTGTAGTATAGTAACACTTGCTGTGATATACTGTCTTGTTAAAAAATCATTGAAACTTATTCTTATTTCAGACTGAGTATGGATTAAGACTCACTTATACGAAAGCCTCGAAAATCCAATGAGGCCTTGAAAACGTCATATATTTTTTCAATATTACGTAAATGCCACCCTTTAATGGGTACACTGCTTTAAAAACCCTCTTTTTATACGACTGCCTGAAAAAAGGAGTATATTGGTTTCAGGGTTTATGTATGTATGTATGTCTGTATGTGAGTTTGTATATTCCACCATAACTTCTATACGCCTCGACCGATTTTGATAAATGAGGTATCGTTAGAATCACTAGCTTATTCCGGGTGATATAGGCTAGTAAAATTTTTAAAGAAATTATGCGGTGACCATGGTCTCGCATTAAAGACTAAAATTGAAAAAAATATATGAAAATAAGATTAACTATATAATCATCATCTAGAAAATGATAAGTAGATTCCAGAAATATATAACACTATAGTTCAATAGCCAGTGATTCACAAAAAAATATCATTTAATAAAAATGTGAATAAGATTCTATTTAAATAGATTAATTTAGATTTTTAACTTTTTAGTTCGTTTTTAGGCAGGTCAGTCGTGTTTTTAATTGTTTTAATTATGACTTGTTAAGGAATTTAAGAGCTGACAACGCCTTAAGCCAGTGCCGGTATACCACTGACTCTAGACTGTGTCTAGTTTGTCTACAAGTCAGCGAGTAAACATACCAACATATATGATTAAAACTCACGTATCTTGAATATTATGCCCGAATAGTTTAATAGAGCGAGTGTGTATTATAATGCTGAGATCTATAAAGCGTACTTTGACTTGGCTTAGACTTTACTCAGAGTTAAAACGAGATGGACTTATGTGAGTAACATAAATCTGTCTTGTTTTAACCATGTCTTAAGTCTAAGCAAAGTCAAAGTTCGCTCTATAGATCTCAGCATTAGTGTACTCGTTTTATTATGGATTTGATTGAACTGTCCCGTTGGTTTAGAAAGTGATCTGAAACAGATTGCTTAATAATAAATACAGCAATAATACCGCCTTTGCATTCGTCTGTGTAATCTTCTTGCCTTTTGTGTATTGTTTCAATAATTTTAAAGACTTTATGTAAGTATGTATCAATCTAATAACTAACTGCCAAAATATAAGGTTGTTATTTTTTTAACAATAAATTGATAGTCAAAACAATTTATTTATGCGCGTGTGAAGTTTTATCAAAGCTTTTATTTCGTCCGAAAGAGTGCACGAACCATTACCGCGTGATCACAAAATGGCGGTCGTGATATGTAAATCACATGCAGTTTTAATAGGCTTAAATTGCTAGATTTCCATCGCCATTTTTTAAAAAGGTTTCGTGTGAAAAAGCTTCGCGTATCGCATTTCTTTGTATTTTTACGTCGTTGAGACTGTTTTATGAAAATGCTGTCTTTTTTGTAAGCGGAATGAAATGGTTTGATACTTTACTGTTCAATTAATTTATTAATTTTATAGGTTTTTTAAAACTGTCAATTATGAAACTATTTAAATTGAAAATTATAGATTACTTTTGTAATACTAAAGTTAAACAATAACATTCCTGATATAGTAGTAGGTACTAATAGTATAAATGTGAAAGTTAAGATCTTTCCTATTCTTATTCACACCTATGATTGAACTGATTTGACTAAAAATTAAAATGGAGCTAGTTAGAGGGTACACTGAATTAACTTAACACAACTACACACCAATCCCACAAAATTAGAAATCTCCCGCGGGAATCCAAAACATTAATCTTAGCGGACGAAATCGCGTGTATCATCTTTATTAAAGTAGATACGTTTATGTAATTGTTTAACAAAATATAAATAAAATGAAGGGGGAATCCCCTTTGATTATCTCGTTAATTGTTAGTTTAATATGCATTTTTTATTATAAAAGGAATCCCATTAAAAAGCTTATTACAAAATATTCCTATCATAACTATATTATAAACCATCCTTTAGATATAATAGGGATAATGACAACTCAATCAAATTAGCAACTCTTTATCAAACAAAAAACACGCTTCTTATATGGAAGTTTGTATGAAATACATACCAAGATGTTTTTGAATTTAAAAAAACCATTTTGTGACGTTATCAAACAACGCATTTTTTTCATTAATCTATAGTTTATAATCAAACTTAAAAGTAACTGAGGATGTAAATCTTGGGTCTATTTCATAATCAGTAACAAATAATTTATTTTCGACATAGGCATCATCCTATCCTATTAGTTGTAAGTAAAGAAAAAACGAGAGGTTAACAATTTTTTGCCTATAATTCATAGTGCAGACAAACAGCACAAAATTAAATGTCATAAATAATTTAATGAAATTCATCAAATTAATCAAGCAAAGGAAAACAAGTTTTCGCATTGGAACTCGTTACTCGGCGTGCGCAAAAACTGAGTGCGCCATGATACCTACGAGGCTGACCAATCAAAACTTAGGCAGCTGCCTGGCTGCCAGCCAATCGGGTTCACATGACGCCAAGGATGGACTGGTCTTTAGGGACGTCTAGAAAGAAATGTATAAAATAACAGATAATATTTCTATCACAAATTTCAATTTACATATCTCAAGTGCAATTAAGTTTGCAAAAGTATCAAATATAGCTCCAATTTGTAATTCTTACCTGATCAGAAATCGAATCGATTGATCGAAAGTCAACAATACTGAAACAATATGGCTTTACGCGTTAAGTTTTTGTATGGCCCATACTGCCGTATGGGCCATACAAAAACTGGGGCCATACTGTATGACCCCAGTTATTTGATGCGATTGCAGTCAAGTCATTCGTAAATAGCTACATATAATTAAACTTTCTAAAAAAGGGCACAGCTCTTAAATCTACATTTTAAAAAAGATGTTGCAAAAAATAATACCTCGTCTTAATTATCTGATAAAATAACACAGGACCGTACGATTTACCAGACGCCTGGCACAATTAAAACCCCCCTTTAAAAATGGCAACACTGGCATGAAGACGTCGAAGGGTACAACAATGGCGGACAATGGGTAGATAAGGCGGCACTCCGTCACGCCGCCGACAGGGTTATCGGCGGAGCGGGCGTGACGCAAGTGACAACAGTTGGCGGGCTGTCAAATGCTTTTTAGGGTTCCGTAGACAATTCTTTTTGTTTATTCTATTTTATTCTATAGAGAGAAAAAAATAACTAATTATTGATTTCAAAAATTAGGTTTATATCGAAGCTATTTTCCGTATTTAGTTATGCCTAAATATTGCAGTGAATTCACAAAATATAAAAACACTATTAATAACTAACTAAACTAACTAACCGATTATTAACTAGAACTAAAAACAACAATAGATTCGCCATTTTCGTATGTCCGTCTGTCCGCTGGTGTTGGCGGCTCAAACGTCTATCCCCACTTGAGATGCACGGAGTGAAGCGTCACGTATCAGCAAGTATAATTTCCATACAACCTCATACAAAGTATACTTGCCGCTACGTGCCGTGCCGCGCCGCGCTCTCGTAATGAACCTTAACTCAGAAGCTGTTAGTACTAGAAAGCTGTTATTTGCCATGGGTATACCTACATATTAATCACATCAACAAAGTGTTTTTAGTGCTACACTTAGCCGATTACTTTTCATCTAGGCACTCTAGGACTCAGGCCAGGAGGAAATCCTTATGGATGTCAACAGACTTGCCCTACTTCACCGGGATGCTCCCGGTAACATACGGTCCTCCCTTTAAACCCCCTACTTTTTCTGGCCCGGTACCGAGATGTTATATTTAGTATGTAATTTAATTTAATTTTGAAAATTTAATAGTCCAAATGTGAAGACATTAATAAAATTTGTAGCTGAATCTTCAGCCGCGCAGTGAACTAGTCCAGCAGCTTTAATACAGAATCGCAAGATCCTAGGTAACCTGCTGGCTCAATCCATTTTTATACATCATACCTACTACTTACTGAGGACTATAACCTTGTTTACGATGCTTATTTTGTATTGTAATCTGTTGGAATAAATGAATTTTATTATTATTAATTAGTATGGAATAAATTTTATAGCTAGTCGTCTTTTCCTTGCACCACAGCCGAGTGTAATGTATTGTAGGCTGGGTAGAGGCTGCGTCTTTATGTATTGTCTTTTGATTGGGTTTATCGTAGGCTGTGTCGGTTTATACCGGCAACACCATAGGAACCTGTCGCTGCTGTTATCAGCTCTATATTGTCTCATACTTACTACGACATTGTATGGCTTGTACTTTGTTATGTCGAAATCTATGGAGGTACTTTTATTTTACTCCATTACAAGTTAGCCCTTGACTGCATTCTCAGGATGATATTGTTCAGTCCAAAGTCCAACCGTACAATTTGCTCCATCAGCATTAACCTACTTTTCACTATACATTTAATCTAACAATCAATCAGTGCGCAAAACATCACGCGGTCCACTCAATCATTAGCATTTATCGTTTAATTATAATTATTTTAAATAATAATATATAATACTTTACTAGCTATAAATAAATCAATAACCAATAATTTCTAGCATTTAATGGCCCTAGACCGAACAGATGCAGTCTAAGATGGTAGCGGGCTAACCTGTTGGGGCTATATGGCAGTTTAGCAGTTATAATAAACCCATACCCCAATCGGTTTCTACACGGCATCGTACCGGAACACTAAATCGCTTGGCGATACGTCTTTGCCAGTAGCGTGATAACTACCCACGGCCGAAGCCTCCAACCAGCCCAGACCAGAGATAATTCCAGAAATTATGAATTCCTCAATTGATCTAACAATTGAAGCTGTCCCTTCAAGTAGCCTACGTTGTATTGTTTCATAGTCGTATCGCGATGCATTGCGCTTTCGTTGCTCATCTAAGGCAACGGGTAAGATTGGCGCGATGATCTATACTAATAATATAAATGCGAAAGTTTGGATGGATGGATGTATGGATATATGTATGGATGTTTGTTACTCAATTACGCCCCAGCGGCTGAACGGATCTGGGTGAAATTTGGCACACAGATAGAGTAGTCTGGAATAAAACATAGGCTGCTTTTTATCTTGGAAAAATAAAGAATTCGAGCAGCAACCACAAAACCTCAATCCACGCGGACGAAGTCGCGGGCATCAGCTAGTCAAAAACAATCAGTGATGTGCCCTGACGCCGAATCAGGCATCGCCCGCACAAAGCCCAGAGCTACAAAGTGTGCCTCGAGGCGCCCGTTACAAGCCTAATCAAACGGAGAGAAGTCCCGTTTCCACTTTGTTGTAGTTTCTTTGAAGTCGGCCCTGATATTGTAAAGAAACGTTTGTTTCGCCGCGGACAGGTGAACGCTGCGAGCGTCTCCTCTGTACTTCTGAAACCCTGGTAGCAGGTATACGTTATTCTAAATATTGAACCTATTTATCTAAATTTAAATTGCGAATTTCCATTGTATTTCTCATTTCTGAGGGTCATCATCATTTCAACCGATTGCCGGCTCACTACTCTCCTCACGAAACGAGACCCTTTTTGAGCATCCGTTGACTAAAAAATAAATAAATCTTTATTTGGAATAACCGAGGACACAGTTATAATAAAAAAACCGGCCATGTGCGAGTCGGACTCACGCACCGAGGGTTCCGTACAAACCTGTCGTAAGTTTAAAATTATTAGTTTGACGACCTCCGTGGCGCAGTATTGAGCGCTGTTGTCTTAACGATCGTTCTGGTACGATGCCGTGTAGAAACCGAATAGGGGTATGGATTTAATAAAACTGCCATGCCCCTTACAGGTTAGCCCGCTACCATTTTAGACTGCATCATCACTTACCATCAGGTGAGATCGTGGTCAAGGGCTAATTTGTAGTGGATAAAAAAGAAATTAAAAATATTTTATTATACTATGATGTTACTAAAAATTTATACTTTTCGCAGTATTTCCTTTATCTGTGCTTTAAGACGTTGCTTCATACCAAATTTCAAGATTCTGGGTTCACGGGAAGTACCCTGTAGGTTTTGATTCCCTTGTGTGTCGAAAATTTGCAGCATAAACGGCTGTATCTTTTGATTGCGTTGGCTTAGAAGTTTGATTTTTTCACAGCTCTAAGGGACAGTAGACTTGAGTATTTGATATGAATTTCACCTTGATACCTCCATGCGTTCCTGAGAACAAGGGTCTTGACATACAGACGGGCAACAAAGTGATCCTATAAGGGTTCCGTTGTTTCCTTTTGAGGAACGGAACCCTAAAAACTAAATTACTAGAAAAAAACTTAGGAACTAACCTGTGACACAAAAAGAGTTTCAAAAATTGCATCGACTCAGCGTGATGCTGTTAATCCATTTCATAAAGACAGATTCGCCTCTGCCTCTCCAATAACTTCGCGACAGGCTATAGGTAAGTTAGGTATATGAAATACCTGACTATATAGGTTATCCCCGCGACTTCGTCCACGTGGACTACACAAATTTCAAATCCCATTTTATCTCCTGGGGGTTGAATTTTCAAATATCCTTTCTTAGCCGATGTTTACGTCATACGTCATAGTAGCCATGTCATGCCAAAGTTCAGCACCATTCCTCCAGTGGTTTGAGCTGTGCGTTGATAGATCACAGTATATATGTCACCGTAAGATTGTAATGACCGTTAGATTATAATATACCTCGCGAGATTAGGAACTGTCGAAAGATTGTGAACCGAACAAACTGCTTACAATTTAACGCATTATTTTTCGGTAGATTATAATCCATCGAAGTGAAACTGCTAAATTACAATCTGTCCCGCGTTAAATTCGTCAACTGTCCGAAGACTGTCCCTGATTGGTCGGTCTTACAGTAGGCCAGGTAATCAAAAATTTAGGAAACTAATTCTAAAGCTGTGAGTTATTTTCAACACGAAATCAATTTACAATCACCAAAACACTGTTTGTTTACTTTCGACAACAAATGAATTATCAAATGAATATGGCGGCGCACGGCATATTCCGGTCAACCAATCAGCGCGCGAGGTGCGTTCCGTCGCACAATTTGACGGTTTCACTTCGATGGATTCTAATCTACCGAAAGTTAATGCGTTAAATTGTAAGCAGTATTTTACGGTTCACAATATTTCGACAGTTTATAATCCCGCGAATTATATTATAATCTAACGGTTTTTACAATCTTACGGTGACATATATAATCCCATCAAAAACATAAATGTAAAATGAGAGCCAAGTTCAAAATTGTGATATATATGCCTTGGTTGTTGACTTCAGCGACAAAAGAAGTGAGATCTAAATGGGTGCCCATTGAACTTGGCACCCATTTAGATCTCACTTCTTTTGTCGCTGAAGTCAACAACCAAGGCATATATATCACAATTTTGAACTTGGCTCTCATTTTACATTTATGTTTTTGATGGGATGTCATTACTTTTTGTACAGAAATTATTGAACTCAATCTCAAACTCAAAACATATTTATTCAAAATATGTACCTACAAAGTACACCTTCTGAACGTCATGCTTACAGAGCATAAGACGTGATGGTGATAATTAACTACGATATCTTAAAACTAAAGCTACGAGGGTTCCAAACGTGCCCTGGTCTGAGAAGAGCCCGCAATAAACTCCGCTTTTTTTTTTATTATCACCATCTCACAAATATTTGAAATTATATACAATATGTAGTTATAATATAACATTACATTATCAGCCGCTATAACAATTCATACCCATGCCTTGCTATCATTCAAATAATCCTCTACACTGTAATAGGACTTTTCTATTAGTTTAGTTTACGTTTTATATTAGTAGGTACTTATTATTCGGTGTAAGGTCAGTATGTCACCCACCAGTAATTTTATTGTACGACTCATTGTACAAGATAATTAAAGACGATAATTCTCAAGAAAAATATATAGTTTACCTAGAGTTACACTGACATTGACAGATTACATCTATGGTCAGACTACCTCTACAGCACATTTCTACATCTCATCAATTTTGATTGCAAAAGTTCAAAATCAAAAGTTTTTTGTGAAATATTGAAAACAAGCACGGTTAACAGTCGATATCACTAAAACCACTATTAACAATGAATACAAACCACAATGACTGACAGCTTGAACTGACGACTTCAAATAAGTTTCTTCTTCTTTTCTGTCAATGACGTTTCGTTGCACAAAATGTATGAATACGAAGGTAAGGTCTTAATGCAACTATATTATTATTCATTATTATTTACATTAAAATAATAATTAAGTGTAATTTTCAATAGTTAAGGAGTTACTACCACCGCTTAAAGCAGTATTGTTTCAAAATAACGGTTGAATGTCACGTACTTTGACGTCCATATAATAATGATTATAACACTACAACATAAACGTCAACAATATTAAAATAATACGGCTTTAAGCAAAGGTAGTATGCCCCGTGTCAGAGTTTTGATCTATACCTAGGTAGATCATAAAAATGACCATTTTTGTACGTTTATATCTAAATAACCATTTGAGGAGTGCTTATGAAATTTGGAGCACATATGTATCTCACGGGTCTCAATATATGCGCCAAATTTGACATGTTTATGTGAAATAGTTTTTGAGTTATGAGGGGGTCAAAAGTGGCTCCAAATGGTTCGTGTAATATTACACACGGTGCTGCTCGCCAGTTTTTTTGAACTTTGGCTGGACACGCTTCCGCGTGTCTTGATGTACTCTGTGATAGATCAGACTATTTTATATCAGTCTATTTTTCACAGTATTAATACGACTTTTTTAATATTCACTTGAATATAGAGTGAGAGGCGTTGGTCGCAATCCACAAATTTATACGGGCGTCAATAAAAATGGGGCTAAAAAAGTTTCCAAAAAAAATGCAATGCAGTGCAAAAAAATGTCGCACGCGGCGCCAACGTCAATAAAATTTGATGTTTACGCAGAGTGCGATATCTCGCCGAATAAAACGTGCACTCTTTTATAAAACTGTTTTGTTTCGTTCGGGAATCATTTTTCAAAGGCTTTTTTTGTGGACTGGCGAATTTTTTGAATACAACATTCTAAATGTTTTAGTTTTAATTTATGAATGCAAACTGATGCCCGCGAGTTCGCGAAGAAGTATTTTTATTCCCACGGGAACTCCTTAATTTTCCGATAAAAAGTAGCCTAAGTCCAGCTCCTCAACTATACCCATGCAAATAATAACGTCGATCCGTTGCTCTGTTGCGACGTGATTGAAGGACAAACCAATAAAACAACAAACAAACACACTTTTGCACTTATAATATTAGTATGAAGTATGATGATGATATGAAATATACTTGTTTATTTTTACTAGACGCTGCCCGTGAATTCATCCACGTGGAATTTAAGAAACCTTCAAAATTAAAGAAATAAATATAATGGACAAGATAGGATAGTCTTCCGATTGAAGTTCTTAGATTTCTTATGTAAATTGAATAAAATGTCGTCGATAAATAATATTTATCATATTATGAATTATTTATAAGGACAGTAGTAATAAAGTTAACAGATGACATTTGGGACATTACAGATTGTTCTATCTAGCATGAAGATGTTACTTTTCACACAAATACAATGTTAGATTTTATCAATTAGACATCGCAATTCGCAACATACTTGAGATATCATCAGTGAACCTAGAAATATTATATCATTATGTAGTTATAATGGTATATATATGGTTTTTCGAGAGAACGTTATTTGCACCTTTTATTATTGCAGATGGAATATTCTCGAATTTTTTCCCCAAAAGCCATCCTCCATGTCTTTGAAATTTCGCCTGTCACATTCATTTAACTTTTAAACAATGACGTCTGCCGCTATTTCCTTTTAAACGTTTTCCACGTTCAGCCTGAATAGTGCATATTCGGATAACTTACCAGGACCACATGTATACCCAGTACACTCTATTTTAAGCCGTAACTACATTTTGTGGGTTTTTTTCGCCACTGCCGCGCGATTGACAGGTCTGTCGCCGGGTTTTTTGTCCGCCGCGGCGTTTATTTTCTGGTCTAGACTTGGTGATTAGTTGGCACGTGTTCGCTCGTCAATTTCGTGTCTTTTCGTTAGTTAAAACCTCTAAAACGAGCTTAGTTCAGTTGACACCGTCTACAGATTACACGGTATCACTTTAGAATTTTCATGCTCAATTGTTTCAGTAGATGATATAGTTAACACTTTACTGGCTTTTCTACAATATTTTTTTTTAATTTTAAATTGGTAACCTTTTGAAAACTCACCAACTAAAATGTTATTTCCAAATACATATAGGTAGTCCAGCGCTTTTCAGAATTTTGCGGCGCCCTATTTTAACTTCAAATTTTACCAAAAATTAAGACAATGAATTAAATGAAATAATTATTAGGATATTGCTGTTTTTATTTCTATTCTATTTATGTTATTATCATATCAATCATAATATGTACTAATATTGTAAATTATAATAATTAATCAGTGGAGTATTGAATAGGGATGTCCAACTAAAATTATTAAAAAGTAACATTGAAGAATTATCAAATAATGAAGTTTTCTCAAACATGCATGGAAATTTAAGCATTATTTTGGCAACCTTCTTCGAGATAAATCGAAATTGCCGTACTCGCCAAATACATGCGAGCAGCGGCCGGCAAGAGTTGTATGAAAATCCATATCTGTCGTGGTTCAGCGGCCAAATAAATTACATATTAAATTAATATCTGTCGTGTAATTTAAAAATGGAACGATCTTTTATTCCGAAACATGGCAACCAAGGAGGTAACTTATCAATTTATTTAAATTTCGAACTAGCTTGCAAATAAATTAATAGAAAGCTGTTTATTGAAAAAAAGAACTAATGAACACTTTAACGCGGGAAAATTTTTTTTTGTTCGTTGTTTGTGTTTGATTTTTAAATGTATTTGAAAAAATGAGTTCAAGAGAAGACAATGAGTGTGATGAACTTACTTTAACGCCATCTGAAATCCAAGAGGTGGCAAGAGCCGTAATAGAAAACTTGTTACCACCAAAATCGTAAGAAAAATGTTTTTAATTAAAAAGTTCTGTCTAGGTACTACTTAGTTTTAATTTCCGCGTATTATTTGAGACAAGTACTATACAAGCCTTGGCCACAACTAGGCATTGATGGACTCACGTATGTGTGCCTCGGCTTCGCCTCGGCCCACATTTACACGTTCGTCCTTCAATACCTGTTTTGCTGGCCGCTGCAGTAATGTACTATATCAGCAATGAATTCTAGATGCTACGTCATTTTGTTTAAAGTAATATAATAGTAGTAAAGACAAGCATGAGCAAAGAGATCAAATATCATAGTACGCGAAGCTCTTCCACTAAAAGGCGTCATTATAACTAAAATGACTATCAAAATTATAATATCAATTACCAATGCATTAACAATTCACATCAGAAGTCAGACGTAGCAGAAGCGAGCGAAAGAGAAAGCTAGATATAATGCGGTAGGGTGTAAGGGGATGGGTGGCAAGGCAGCCGCCGTCGGAGAGCTGTCAAAATGTCAAATTTCAGAACGTTGCTCGGCGCAACTTCAAACGTGCCCCTACTGCACTAGCTACCTCTAATATAGTTATGGCTGCCTGGTACTCCGTGTTAATATTCATGCATCTCATCCAGCGCCTAGACACCGAGCCATTTTCGTGAAAGCCCCTCGCTCCCGTTCCGCCACTATGAATATGAATGAATGGATCCCCGTTCGTTTCTTGGGTTATCTTTTTAAACATGCATATTGGTATTATTTGCCAAGTTACAATTGAGATATTTATCGACGGTGCAGCTTCTTCGGATCAATTTTTTTGGCTTCTGTGCAATTGTAATATTAAACTTCTTTTTTACTGAACACCGCTCTATATTTAACTACTAAGTACATGAACCATCCCTTAAAAACGGAGATACATTCGTCACATAATTCAGCTAAAAGCTTTTTTTAATTTCGATCAAAAAGGTCGCAATATATCCTTAACTTTTTTCGGTGTAAAAATCCGCAACCGTTTGCAATACGAATACCACAACAAAATTGAAAATTTAGATTCTCTATTTCCTTAAAAAATAAACGGTTTCCATCTGTAAATAAAACCTATAGTGCCCACCGACGCTGTCCCTCACTCTTGACGTGGAGGATATTGGAATGGACCGAAATGAGGAGCAAAAGAAACGCCGGTATTTGACGTTTCAATATGCACTCATCTGCACCGCACGAGACCTGAGTTAATTAATATCATGCCCAAAACTTTCCCATACGAAAAAACACCCCAAATTTTTCAACTTTGAAATCGAAATCGTCCAAACCGATTTCGGCGAACGGCGAGTGACATCAAAAGCTCTCTTGTCTTAATAATATCGTTTCTTACGTTTCCGAACCGAGTAACAAGCTCGTACTCGACTCGTGGTATTTATGAACGTCAATCACAACTGTCAAAAGTGACAGTAGTCAAATCCCCGCCCAGTAATAACGGGAAAGGACGCTCCCAATTTGAAAAACACACGTTCGGAAACGCGCGCGTGCTCGATTTAGCGATTAGTGTTTTTGAAAATGGAATCGTGGATCGTGTCGCCTTCGGGTGTGCCCGCCTACAAGATGGCGGCCCTAATCAAGCGTAAGGGAAAGGAACCGAATGATATACAATTTTATTGAAGCGATGTGTTATTACCGAGTTGAACCTATAATTACGTGCGAACATAGCGCGTGGGAAGGTTAGAAAAAACATCTTTTGACCGGCTCGTGCTTTGTAATTGGGGTGTTCGGAGTTACGACCATTCATGATTTTGATTTGATTATAGAAATTAGGCCTGCAAATAAAAAGGCACGATCCTCTTTACCTTATTGGGGATAGCGCCGATTACGTTTAACGTTCGTTTATGTAATTTGGAAATGTAACTCTTTACAACTAGATTATTTTACTTACATAAAACTTTTTTGCAAATTAGACTGCCGACTCTACATTTATATACGTAAGTACTTTACCTTCGATTTGATTGGTTTTAATTTCTGAATTCTCACGTTCTCACAAACAATAAACATTGTCCATATAGAAAATTTCGTCCAAATCGTTAGAGCTGTTAGTAAGTGTACTGTGTGTCTGTAAGTTTAATGTTGACTAACCATTTAAACCACCGAATAAAGTAAAAAAGTGCGTTGAACTTTGATGACGTCAGAATTATTTCAAAAGCTGTTGCTGATTAGTTTACCCAATTTTATGTTTTGATAGTTAGAAGCTGGTATCCCCGTGCATCAGGACAGCAGAAGTGCGTAGAGTAATCCATCATAGCGGCAACACTCGTGCAGTGATTTATCGAGTGCCGGCCGAATGTCCGGACCGACACGCTGTGGATCAGAGGTCGAACTGATCAGATGCTTTCTTGTACTGATAATGTGCTGGCACAAATTCCAAAATGTTATCTCTTGAAATTCAACTTAACAATTTGAAGTCGCTGAAGACGGATTGCTGGTTACCATTTGCTTTTTTAGGGTTCGGCAACAACAACGGCACCTTATGACTGTTTAGAATAGGTTATAGAGGGTAGAGATAAGGAGTAACATCTTTTATGGGAGAAAAGTTGAAAAAGTGTCCAGTGGTTGCATTAAATAACAGTTCAAAAGCCTTCCAGTGGCGCTGGTCTAGCAAAGGGTATGGTATGAATGTAGCAAATGCAGATTGAAGAGAAGTATGCCGAATTAAAAAAAATAATATTAATATCGACTAAAATAGTTAATTATTGAAAATAATCAACAACTTACGTTTTAAAAAATAATGATGAATGTTTTCTTCCCTTGTTTATTTCTCAAACCTATTCTAATAATATTTGGCGCTGCCTTTTAAATTTACCCTGATGCTAATATGGCGCCCCCAATTTAATGCATTTCGACGGACACTTTTTATATACAGAGATGTTACTCCTTATCTTCTACCCTCCATAGTTACGAATAAGCAGTGACTGATTATTGTTTATGCACCTAATGCTTATTAAAACGGCGGTTTACATTTAATTTGTTCTCATATATGTTTTTGTAATTGTAAGATACTCACTGTGATTTTATTAATAATAAATAATAGTAGATTGTTCATCAAGGGACTAAAATAAGCCATTTCATACGAGATGTTTAGCGTACCGAGCGTAGCGAGCTATAGAATCGAGTAGAATGGCTTTTAATCCCTAGTAAAAGAACTTGGTCATAATTAACCCTTAATGATATTTAAAGATGTGTATTTGACTTGACGATGTCCGCGTGAATTAAGTTTTTTCATTGCGGGAACTCTTTAATTTATGGGATTGTGGCCTATGAGCCTCCCCAGGGATGCAACCTATCTTTGCACCAAATTTCATCAAAATGAGCCCTGAAAGCGTAGCAGACAATCTTTCGCATCTTTAGTAATAGTATAGATTTGGATAGGAAGTTCGCCATAAAATGATTTTTTCTGGGATCTCACTTCTTTTTTCTAAGTATTTAACAATCAATACCATCACTATTCAATAGATTCTAAATCCTCAATGCTTAGGCATGATTGAAACCCGGCGAAGATGACCCAGAATTTGTTCATATCTCGACCTAAATAGCGCACCGATTTTGATGAAACAACTACCAAGTATAGTTTTTTTCTATCCACTACAAGTTAGCCTTTGTTTACGATCTCACCTGATTGTATGTGACGATGCAGTCTAAGATGGTAACGGGCTAACCTGTTAGGAGTATGACGGTTATATTAAACATAAGCCCACACATAAAGGTACACATTGCGTGCGGTAGGCACTTGGCCTGGTGCCATACAACCATCACTTAAAGCAGTATTATTTTAAAATATCAGATGTATATGACGTACCTTGAAGTCTCAAAAATAAAGATTATATTTCTGGAACAATTACGACAACAATATTGAAAACAATACTGCTTTAAGCTAAATAGTAATCCCCCTGACCAAGTCTCGCTCTTAGGCAATATCGACACTTATCATACTATGATCAGAGTCAAGAGATAACTTGTGGTGTAATCATACTAATATTATTGTAATTAGATAAAAGTTGTCTAAACTTAAAGACAATATTTTTTTGATCCGGTCACGATTGCTATCGTTAAGCTCTAAATCTAATTGCGATCTAAACACAAAAGTATTCAATAATCGCTAAGTCTGCCGGCAGGAGACTGAAATACCATCGTCAAAACACTCGTATTTATATTATTTTCAATATGACGACCGTATCCGCAGATTAAAAATCGAATGATATGAAACGAGTCAAATTGACAGATACTTCCTGTTTCATGAGATATAATGACTCCATGACTCCTGGTTATTTAAAGGATAAGTTTAAATATCTCGGGCATGATAGACCAGAGTGGGTCCTCCGGTCGGCCGGTAAACTTATTCTTAAGGTCCCTACGCATCGGACTAAATATTTCCAAAGTTCATTCGCGCTCAGAGCCACTATTCTATGGAATGAACTTCCCTCAAATATTCAGCGTGCTAAAACCCTTCGTAAGTTTAAAATTGACGTTAAAAATTATTACTTATCTCTTTGTTATCATAAGTAACGACATATTTATTGTTTTCTTTCTAAAAGTACTTATTTATGTATTTATTGGAATGCCTATTTAGTTTATGTATGTCTATTATTATTACTTTGTATATATTAGTTTATTAAAATATGTTGTAATATATGGTATTCGTTAGTTTATTTAGTTATTAGTATTTAAGTTTATTATTATTTTTGCACCACCTCCCACTATCTTCTTTTTCATTTTCTCCCTAACGTTAAGGTTGTCTGGAAGAGATCGCTGCTTAGCGATAAGACCGCCTTATTGTACCTACTTATAGTTGTATTCTTGTTTGTAACATGTTGTGTATTTGTGGTGTACAATAAAGTATATACATACATACATACATACAATGACAAAATCTAGTAACAATAACTAACATTATAAATGCGAAAGTGTGTTTGTTTATTTGTTTGTTGGTTTGTCCTTCAATTACGCCGTAACAAAGCAACGGATCAAAGTGATTTTTTGCATGGATATAGTTGAGAATCTGGAGGCCTAATTTTTATCCCGGAAAATTGAATAGTTCCAGAGGGAATTTTAAAAAAACTTATTTAGCTAGTAAATAAATAAAAAGTAATTAAAGCCTGACCTACTTAGAAGTGCGGTGTACAGCGATATATCCCCGCTGTCAAGTCCGTCTCCATGCCCCGGCGCGGTGACGCGGATACAATGGCGGCGGTTTTTCTGACCCGCAGCTTATTTATTGCTCGAATCGCATGCAAAATGGGCTAAATTGATGCACTATAGGGCTGTCTACACTTAGTTTTACGCAAATAATTTCAACTTCCTGTGGGCTAATCGGTGATTCTCACGCTCGCATCTACCGAGAAGGAAGTCTTTAACCACTAGGTGTTAACTACCACTAAATTTAAAGTTTTTGTCAAATGTAAAGTAATTGAAGAATCCTAGGATAGTGTAAAGGATTACTTAAATGATAAAAAAGCATGGGTATGAATTGTTCCAGCGGCTAATTATGTAATTGTTATTTATAATTATAAATATTATTAATCCATATCCATACTAAAATTATAAATGCGAAAGTGTTTCTGTCTGTCTGTCCTGTCTGTCTACTACGCTTTCACGGCCCACCTGTTTAACCTATTTTGACGAAATTTGCTATATATATATCGATAGTTTGCATCCCGGGTAAGGGCATAGAATATTTTTTATCCCGGAAATTAAGGAGTTCCTGCGGGAATTGAAAAAACTTAATCCACGCGGACGAAGTCGCGGGCATCATCTAGTTTATTATATTTGTGAAATGGTGATAATAAAAAAACCCGACTGAGCTGGTTGTGGCCTCTTAAGACTCAGACCGCCCTAGTCTGAGTCTTAAGAGCCCACAACCAAAATTTGGGGCCCACAAAGCCCACGTTTGGAAACCTCGTAGCTTAAGTTTTATGATACCGTCGTTAATTATCACCGTCACGTTCTATTATTTATATATGTCACCGTTAAATTATAAAAACCGTTAGATTATAATCTAACTAGCGAGATTGTAAACTGTCGAAAGATTACAATTTAACGCATTATTTTTCGGTAGATTGTAATCTGTTAGGTATATTAACCCGATAAAACCTAAGTGCCCGGCCGCAATTTATGTCAAATCCTAACCTAACCTACAAGAAAGAGACAAGAAAACGTAAATACAATGAATATTCCTAAAATTGACACTCAGAACATTGAACGGTTCACATTCTTTTGACAGTAGCAGACAGAGAGACAGACACACTTTCACATTTATAATATTAGTTTATGGATTACCTACAGTCATCGCTCTTGTGACAGCCCTACACTACTTCAAGTATCCAATAGGATCTCGTGTACACTGTCTTTTTTAGCTCACTCGATTTCATTTTATTTCAGTTGAATCATTTTGTTTGAATCCGTTTGTGTGTACCGCAGGTGCCCGGCGTCTTTGATGTGTTTGATATGCAAAGTTTATAAGTGAATACTTCGCCTTATACGTAGGTATTGCAGTTCCTTTGCAGGTTTGCACAATGCAACGATCTCTGCTTGAGATATAGATGGTTTATTTTGAGATTTAACGTAGCCGTATTTCTTTTCGATCGCATTTCTTTTCTTATACATTAAGTAATCAATACTAATATTATAAATGCGTAAGTTTGGATGGATTGATGGATGTTTGTGACTCAATCACGCCAGAACAACTGAATGGATCTATATGAAATTAATCACAGAGATTATAGTCTGGAATAACACATACGCTACCTTTTATCCCGGAAAATTAAAGAGTTCCCGCGGAAACCGAAAGGCCTCAATCCACGCAGGCGAAGTCGTGGGTAGGTCGTCAGCTGGTACTCATATAAAGATTAGTTCCATTTTTTTAAGGGGTTTATTTTTCTGGTCAGGCTTTAACTAAAAATTAGATGTTGTTTCTTAAAATCGATAACCATTTCGAATGTCACTGTTCTAATTTCAAAAATCAATTCTCATCGGGGCTGTTGCCAGCGTATGAATGGACCAATGGAGACAATGGCGGCCGGTGCAACGTCAAACGCTGATGCTAATCTGTGGAGCCGGACGCTGTGACGGCTTGCGGAAGTAGAACTGAGCTGGGAAATGAGATAGTTCGCAACTGCGCCATTGAGGCGAGACTATATATGATGGGATTGGGACGTCACACAAGGTTACAATGTCTCATGCATTTATTATACCTTGGTAGCACATTTAGGGCAACAATGCCTTGCTGCCTCATAAGGTACCTATTATTTATTGCTTATGCGGTTTAATTGGCTCACCATACAAAATATTTGACATTCTCAGACCTTAGTATGTATTGTAGCCGCATGATACTAATCTGTGGAGCCGGATGCTGTGACGGCTCTCGGAAGTAGAATTGAGCTGGGAAATGAGATAGTTCGCAACTCCGTCATTGAGGCGAGACTATGATGGGATTGGAACGTCACAAGGTTACAATGTCTGTCATGCGTACTCCGATAGGTTATTATGCCCTGGTAGCACAGTTCGGTCGTCTACTTTATGTCTTGCTGCTTCCCGAATCATCTGATAAAGCTTATGTGGGCCATTGCTTACGCTAAAATTTGGTATTTCACGTTTCAACGTTTTTTCAAACGTCAAATCGCGTCCGTATGGGATCTATATGAAATTCTGAAATGTGACGGACGTCATTAAAGTTTGACACCGACAAAAAAATAACAGGGGGCGTGGATATTACGACTTTGAAAGATCATCTATTTATTAATCACGAAAAAATCATTTATTTGAATAGTAGTCAAATACCCAATTAATTACTTTCAGTTTTTATTTTTACATATGTAGCGTACGTAAGTGACTTGCATAACTAACATTTGGATACGACAAGTGACTTACTATACTAAATTTTACAACTTGTAAGTTAACTCATTTAAGCGACTTAATTGCGTGGAACAACTAAGAATCGGGCCTGGACTCGACAAACCAACGAAAACCAACGTCAAAAACCGTTTGTATAAGTTGGGTACCTCTTAATTGCGTACCTTATAGAACTTGATGATGCCCGCGACTTTGTCTACGTGGATTAAGTTTTTACGATTCCACGGGGATTGGGGTAACATTAATGTCACAAAGCCATGCTCCAATCATTAAAAAAACACACCTGCCTCAATATGCCACGGCGTAATCCGAAAAGGATTAATCGTTGAAATTTAAAAAAATCGCGACACCTGCCATTCTGCCAATAACCGATACGTTTTTGTCCGTAGAGTGGCGTATAAAGAATTCATAGGGCAACACCGCAGCACACCGCCGTCTAAATTATGCAAATCTGTAATGGACACCGTCCACACTTTGTGGTGGAAACACCTATCGATATCGTGAGCTTTTTAGATTTTATAGCGTTTGTTGACTGTGTCTCGAATTCTGGCGAAATAAAGACTTATGTTTAGAAACGTATTTATTTGGAGTTGTTTTCTTTTCTGATGCATTCTTATTGTATTGTAAGCAAGTCATAATTAAAAAAAAATTAAAATACGACTGCCCTGCCAAAAACGAACTAAAAGGTTAAAAATCTAAATTAATCTAGTTAAATTAGAATCTTATCCACATTTTTATTAAATGATATTTTTTGTGAATCACTGGATATTGAACTTATAGTGTTATATATTTTTGGAATCTACTCATCATTTCCTAGATGATGATTATATAGTTAATCTTATTTTCGAATATTTTTTTTGCAACTTTAGTCTTTAATGTGGTCACCCCATCAATTTTTTTTTAAATTTTACTAGCCATGTCACCCGGAATAAGCTAGGGATTCTAACGATACCTCATTTGAATGATTGTGAAGAGATTCTTCACAATCGTGCATTGTTGAGTCAACATCTCCTGAAGATGCTCCGGTGTCGGAGTGAAACGTACGTTGAGAGTGATTTGGAGGATTTGTGTGGTGTGGTGTTGTGCCTGTGCGAATTGCTGGGTGGTGGGTGTCGCATGTTGCAGGTGAAAGACACGCACTGTAACCACACAGATTTGTCTACTGTAGCGGATTATAGCGAATTAAACTTCTAATTCATTCACTATCATGGACTTCCGCAAAGTAACGCCTGCTTCTATTCAATAGATACCTCATTTATGAAAATCGGTTCAGGTGTATATAAGTTATGGTGGAATATACAAACTGACATACATACATCCATACATACATACATACATACATACATACATACATACATACATACATACATACATACATACATACATACATACATACATACATACGTACATACATACATACATACATACATACATACATGAACCATGAAAACAATATACCTACTCCTTTTTTTCAGGCAGTCGTATAAAAAGCTGACAACCGCTCTGGTGTTATCTCCTTCCTTATTAAGTACTAACAACAGCTAAGGCAGTCTTTTACTTTACTAACCGAGATCAAATTATTCTACGTCTCACCACTCCGCGAAAATTTTGAAGTGAAAACTATGTTCTTTTTCACTTCTATCGGCAGTCCCTATGACTGCCAATTTTTTTTCCAAGAAATCATTACGAATGATGATCATAATATACAATACTAGCTGATGCCCGCGACTTCGTCCGCGTGGATTGAATTGTTTTTAATTATACGGGATAGAAAGTAGCCTATGTATTATTGGCTATTGCAGACTATAATCTATCTCTGTGCAAAGTTCATCTAGGTCCATTTAGCCGTAATGGCGTGATTGAGTAACAAACATACATTTGAGATATTTTGGTTCCCGCGGGAACTTTTTAATTTTCCGGGATAAAAAGGTAGCCTTTGTGTTATTCCAGTCTATAATCTATCTCTGTATCAAAGTTCGTTCAGATCCGTTCAGCCGTTCTGGCGTGATTGAGTAACAAACATTCATTTGAGGTTTTTTTGGTTCCCGCGGGACTTCTTAAACTATTCGGGATAAAAAGAAGCCTACGTGTTATCTCAGACTATGATCTATCTCTGTGCCAAATTTCATCAAATCAATCCGTTCAGCCGTTCAGGTGTGATTGAGCGACACTCGTTCGTGTGGCATAAGTTTTTGTTCAATTCCCACAGCACTTCATTATTTTCCGGGATGAAAAGTAGCCTATGCCATTGTCCAGATCCTCAACTATACCCATGCAAAAAATTACGTTAATCTGTTGCGGCGTGATTGGAGGACTAACTATCTATTACACGTCCTTGGGGATAAAATTTACAAAAAATGTGAATCAGGTATTTCTCCATTTCAAACCAAAAGTCCAAAAAACCCAACCAGGTTACCAAAAAATACCTAGTTTAATGGCTCTAACTTAAAAATTAATGACAGACTTTCTTACAAACTTTGAACCCTTGAAAACTTTGAACTTTTGGGAAATGAATTTTGAAGAACTGTGAGACACGTACTTCTTTATTTTTTAACAAAATTCACAACACTAAGCTTCGTTGCTATAACTTGAGCAATATTTTGAGAAATGAAGGGCTTTCATATAAAAACTTTCAACCCCTATTTTACCCTTTTGCGGGTAGAATTTTCAAAAACTGTGATACATGTATTTCTTCATTTTTAACTCGCAGTTTATATACCGAGTTTTATGGCTAAAACTTGAGAAATGAAGGACTTTCATTAAAAACTTTCAACCCCTATTCTACCCTTTTGGGGGTTGAATTTTGAAAAACTATGACACACGTACTTCTTTATTTTTTACCAAAAGCCAAAATACTAAACTTCGTTGATATAACTTGAGTAATATTTTGAGAAATGATGGCCTTACATACCAACTTTCATCCCCTATTTTATCCCTTTAGGGATCGAATTTTCAAAAACTGTGAAATACGTATTTCTTCATTTTTAACTCGCTGTTTGTATACCAAGTTTCATGGCTATAACTTGAGAAATGTAGGACTTTCAAACATACTTTCAACCCCTATTTCGCCCCTTTGGGGATCGAATTTTCAAAAACTGTGAAACACGTATTTCATTATTTTGTACCAAAAGCCGAAAAACTAAGCTTCTCTGATTCATCTTGAGTAATATCCTGTGAAATGAAGGCCTTACATACCAACTTTCATCCCCTATTTCACCCCTTTAAGGATCGAATTTTGAAAAACTGTGAAACACGTATTTCTTCATTTTTAACCCGCCGTTTATATACCAAGTTTCATGGCTATAACTTGAGAAATGAAGGAGTTTCATACAAACTTTCAACCCCTATTTAACCCTTTTGAAACACTAAGCTTCGTAGATGTAACTTGAGCAATATCTTGAGAAATGAAGGACTTTCATGCAAACTCTCATCCCCAATTTCCAATCCCCTTTGGGGTTAGAATTTTTAAAAACTGTGAAACACGTATGTCTTCATTTTTAACCAGTAACTCGTATACTAAGTTTCATGGATATAACTTGAGAAATGACGGACTTTCATACAAACTTCCACCCCCTATTTCAACCCCTTAGGGGTGGAATTTTGAAAAATCCTTTCTTAGTGAGCGCCTACGTCACAAAAGGAACCTACTGTCAAAAATTCAAGTTAATAACCCCAGCGGTTTAGGCTGTGCGTTGATCCCTTAACGATTTTATATATATATATATATATTAGATTAGATTAGATTTTCCTTTGCATAAATATCTACAAGCATCTATAGATCAACATGGCGATGACACGAAAAAGCAGCATAAGTTATTCATAAAAAAAATGCAAACAACAAAAAGCAATTCTCCGCCAACTAAAGGGAATATTCGCACATAAACTAGGGGACGTAAATAAACAAGGCGTTGGAACAGTGAAATACAGCCGTCGGGTAATAGTGCCATCCATCCGGTCACATCTTCGATAGGGTTAGTACACCTCCACACCTTTATGCGTCCCTGGTGGGACATAACGGCCCCATAGCCGGGAGCCCCGGTTTTTTGACGTCTATTTGTGGTCGTCCTTTGCCCTTAACGGGTCCTATGTCCCTTAGCGAATGAGGAAGGCAAGATTTGAATTAAATTTCAAAATTACATCGCCGAAATGGCTTTAATTGAATTTCTTGGAATAATTTATCCCCCCTACTCATTTACAATCCTACAGGCTAAGTATTTATTAAACAGATGCCCTAGCTTCTCATCATGTTAACGTTAACTGTTAAATGAGTTGTCAAATAATATGACGTTTTTCGGTAAAAATACTTAACACCAAGTTACGTTATTATGTCGAAATTGGATGAAGATGTCAAATCTTAACCTCTTGATAAAGGTATATCTATCTATACGTATATCACTGAATCTCAAGTATTAAATCCGAACCGACCGAATATTTACATCAACAATCAGGTAGTTAAAATAATAATTATTTATTTAGGTATGTACTTAAAAATACACCAGAACCTCGTATAATAATACAAAATCTGCTCTAAACATGATTTAAAAATACCTCCTTAAGTTTTGCTATCTCTAAGTGGCACGTAGAGCGTAAGAAAAGGTATGCATATTTTAGTTCAACTCTAGAGCATCACGTCTTGCGAGAGCAAAATGTAATACATCAACGTGTTCTACTGATACAAAAGTAAGGTTTACGTGGCTGTAACTTTTTTCATTGAAAATCCATACTAATATTACGTTCAGTCCATAAAGCTGTTACGATTAAACGGCCCAACAGTTGAACCGTAATGTGGACGAATGGTATAGAGGCAAATAAGTGTCCTAAACACAGAAAATTGTAATAAGCTACTTTTATACAAAAAAAAACAAAGAAATAAACCACGACGAAGTCGCCCACCAAGCAACTTGGCGTACAGGTACGATGCCGCGATATGTTATTTATGTATATTATGTAACAAACTAATCATATTAAAACTAGTCATGCCATGCCAGGCTAGCCCGCTATCAATTTAGACTGCTATAATTTTTGGTCGCGCCTTCACGCATACCTCATGTTAAGTTCAACAAACCCCTATTTGTAACGCTCTTGGAAGTTGAATTTTCCAAAATCCTCAGCGGATATCAGCGTCATAGTTATGTGTAGGTATGTCCAGCCCAAATAAGGCGCCCACTTTTTTGGAAGTAAATTCTTCATATTATCGATGTTTGTTCGTGTGAAATGTAGGTAAAAATGCACCATAGTAACGAATCGGTTGTCGAACTGTCATATAAAAAAAAACAAAAAAATAAACCAAACCTAAAACCATACCTTCTTTTTGGCATTACTGTACTCGGCTAAAAAGCCGTATCCACCATTTTTTACCATCAATTTTTTTATTATATAGCTCCTTCCAAACAGCACTGGGTCCTTCGAGACACGCGCGATGATTCTCACGACATCGGAAAATCACCGAGCTCGTGAATATATTATTATTGTTATGGCAAAGGCGAGAGTTAGGAAATTGTGAAATACACACACTCCGCTTGAGTTATGCCGCGGCGCATATCATTAGGGAATTTGCTCGTCTGGTGTAACGTACGCCCGGTTGAATTTTTCAACGTTCGCCCCCGAGATTATTTTATCATGGAATATTGTTCTTTTCGCATGTTCCACTGTGGCTGGCAAGGTCCCGGGATTGAATCCCTGGTCGAGCCATTTCTGACCAGAAATTCTCAGCGTTAGGAAGTTGGCGGTGTTTCACCCCCTGTGCCTCGGAGAGCACGTTAAACCGTCGGTCCCGGTTATTATCACTAACATGATAATAGTAGTTAAAGCCGCTGACTCGCATTGGAGCAGCGTGGTGGGTCTAAGCTCTAATTCCCTCACTCTTATGCGAGTGGAGGCCTGTGCCCAGTAAGGCGTTAATGGGCTGTAATGATGGGTTTGTTATTTTCTGCGGAGTAAGTGTAGTTTCAGTGGTAACAAGCAATGTTCTACAGTATATACAACAAGATTCAAGCCCACTTGCACAAATCGCTATGGTGTGGAAATCTCTTCCAGCGCATGTAGGTACTTTCTGCCACGTATAACTTTTAAGTGCCTTCAAGGCAAGACCGAGTAGAAAAAAAAGAAAAAACATTTATTTGCCAGTTCTGTCACACATTTCCTTACCTCAAGGGTTTGCTACCCCCTCCTCCTCGTTGGCGCCTCCATCACCACCACCAACAGCAATGAGCTAAACTACCCAAGTGACAGAAGCGCCGCGACAGCAGGAGTCATGTGTGGCACAACCCGAAAAACGTAATATTTATCGGTTACTTATTTATTTTTCAAAGTTAAAACGACATTGGAAAAGTTAATAACAACGCATGAATCTGATATCCTTTCTCTCAGAATACGTACCTAGGGCTTAGAATATATTTATTGTGATAATATTTTGCTCTGAGATTAAGTTGTAATTTTATGGCCGGCATAAAGTCTCGACCCAGACAAGCTATTTGCCATGATACGGCGCTTTTCTTGTTATTTCAGTATCTGATTATAACTACCATACCTAAGTTCTTTTTAACCGACTTCTAAAAAGGAGTATTTATTTTTTCAGTTTCTGTTAGACAGGATGGATGTTCACCGATTTCTCTGAGGTTTTTGCGTATTTTTGGCTGTTTTTTTTTAAATTCTACTACTAATCGGCTAGAATACAAATTGGGAATTCACAGGGTTTCCCGATAAGGTTCCTGAATCCAGCCATTCATTTCCGATACTGCAGGGAATGAACCATATATATTAAGTTTGATTAGGGTATTAAGAGATAGGTTGTATACCGGGGAAAGACATAGGCTAATTTTTATTCCGTAAAATTGAGGAGTTCCCACAGGAATAAACCAAAACCTCAAACAATTTAGTCCTAATAAAATGAACACCAACATCCAACAGCCATGTTGCAAATAATTTTATCAGATTAACTTTTAACTGTTAACGGCGTTCCGAACCAGTCGCGGGTATCATCTAAATAGTAATGAATTTAAAGTGGCTTTGGAAGTTGGGTTATTGGAAAGAATTTTTATTTATAACTTTTTAGTGTCAGGGTTGAGGATTTGGAGTCAGATCTTTTTATGGGACCACGTCGAGAGCTTCCTCTAAAGACTTTCTAACTAAAAATATGCACCGGCATACATTAAAAAAAAAAAATACGCACTGTCGAATTGAGAACCTCCTCCTTTTTGGGAAGTCGGTTAAAAAACCCGCAATACATAACAAGTTTGTTCAAATTTGGTCGTTGTATAATGTTTTCAACAAATAAACGATTTATTTAATAGAAAATATTCGCTCACACGTACAAATATTCATATCCACGCCCCAGTAGCCCGTTGATATAGGCGCCAACAAATGGATTGTTTCTCTTACGAAAGCAAAACAAAATTTATAGTACGTGCGCGAATTTCATGCCTCCATTTTACCATGGGGGCCTTTTGCTTTGTTCACTCCCAATACGGGATTTATTGCTAACTTATGCCCGGTATAATCGTGATTTTTAATGCACCCGTGATTTATTAGGGTGGAGACTGTACGGGATTGGTTTTCGAAATTTGATATCTCAATAGAGTTTATGAGGCTCTGGTGGAGGCTATCGTATTGAGGATAGGTATGTGTTTATTTTAAGGGCTGTCTGAATAAGGGGCTTTTGTTGTTTCTATTTTATGAATATAGTTTCCAAAAAACCCTCTTAGATTTCTGTGGCTTGAAATTAAGATCAAAATGTGCGTCAACAGAGCAGTTGAAATACTTATGTTACTCAATCATCCTATTTATCATCAAGTTTTAACGTCAGCTAATCGTTAGATCCTCCGATAGATTATTCACAATTCCGTGATTCCAAAAGCAATATGAACTGATTTTCATAGCTTAGATCGTATTTTAGATAAAGCGCTCCTATTGGTGGGTCTGACACATATGCGTAGCTTAGCAACGTAGCATCTGGAAAGGGCGCCTTTCTACTCTTGGGCATGCAGCAAAAAAAACCCCCCGACTGAGTTTGTTTTGGGTTTTTCTCAGACCAGGGCGCATTTGGAACCCTCGTAGCTTTAGTTTTAAGAAACCGTAACTGATTATCACCATCATATTTTATAAGTCATTGACGTCACTAGGTGTACCTAGTTTAAATAAATAAAAATTGATTGATTTCTCGCGCTGTTTTCCATCAGCTATAGCAAGTGCTATTTCATTGCTTAAAAGACACATGACTCAGAAGAGCGTGCCCGAGGATCAACCCCGACCAGGTAAACAACCGCCGCTTGTACTCAAGCGGTGATCCACTTATACTCTATACTGTGGGACAAGTGGGTGGTATGTAATCCTCCGCACCAATAGGAAGATCTTCCCTCCGGGCCGATGTTGTGCCCGGGTACCTTTCTGGTCCGACCGTTGTAAATGGGAACGGTCTATATTAAATTAAATTCCATTTTATTATTTATATAATTAATTAATTTAATATTATTATAGCGCTATTCTCAGAAAACTTCGATATCATGATTTAGGCTTGTATGTAACTTATAAGTTTTCAGTAGATTATCTTATCGTGCGGCGTAGATACAATTAGCGCCATCTAGTTTCTAGTTTACACTGTGGTAACCGCTACAATACTATAGCTATTCTTCTGTGATATAAAAATATACTAAGTAGTTTATCAATAGTAGGTAAATGATAAGTTGTCAACACTAACCCCCAAGTTTTTGCCTCATTCTAAAAGGTGGCCACGAGCCAAACGTTGCCAAAATTAAAAATAATTGACGGACATCAACAAAATCGTCCGGGTCCCGTATAAATTTGACGAGCCCCGTTACCTGTACCCTTACCACAAGTTTTTTAAACACACCGATGTTTAACGTATTCGAGATTTCGAAACACTTTGGTATCAGAGTAAAATGGACCCAAATAGCTTTGATTTAAATTCGCTAATTTAGTAACACAAATTTTTATTTCACAACCGAAACGGAAGCCGGAAAGGCATTCCATAGCCTAGCGGCTACGGAATGCCTTTCCGGCTTCCGTTTTCTCCTCCTTAAACATAATAATTTTTAGATTGCACCGATATGGTAGGTATATGCAACATATTACTACATAGGTGTTTAAATTAAAACTATTATCTACATATCCTATATAATTTAAGGTACCTTCAAATCAAGAGTGAATAGGTATCATCTAGGCAAGTGCGCTCCATCTTAGGCTGTATCACCGCTTGTGAGCAAGTCTGATTGCAGCCAAGCGCTAGCCTATTTAAAATTTAAAAAAAGCCCGCTTCGCATGCCTACTTTGGCTGTATTGACGAACTTGAGTGCTAAAACAAAGTAGTTAAAGTCCATTTTGTTTTAACGCCAATGTGAAAATAAATAAAAAACTCGGCTGGGTTTGTTGTGGGCTCAGACCAGAGTGCGTTTGGAACCCTCGTAGCTTTAGTGTTAAGATACCGTAATTGATTATCACCATCATGTTTTATATTATAAGTTTTGGACGTCAATAAGTGTATATTCTACCTAGATTGAATAAATAAATATTGATTGATTGTATTAATTTTGAGGCTCGAAATCGAATACGCTCATCTTCATGTCGGTTTGATTTAAAATCATGGTAAGGCCACTGGCCGATTCCGTCGAGTTTATCATTTTCCTGTTTTTATGTTCACCGTAATAGGCATCATAAATTTTTGATAATGTTTTTTCGATTTTCGGCGCGGCCTCGGCTGACGAAAAACGTGCGCAAAACCCGATTGCTGTGTCCCGCGGTGCAGCTCTCGCGAATAAATACAAACTATTACAATACATTTTATTTCGGTCCTTCCTTTTTTTTAAAAAATTGTAAAACTTACAGTAAAATGTTTCATTTTGTTAGTATGAAATGCGTAGAATATAATAATAGGTTTTTGATGATTGTTGACTTTTAATTCGGAAATATAATAAATTAATCTTTATTTACTACAACCTTTACTAGCTACTACTAACTTTACTAGCTGATGCCCGCGACTTCGTCCACGTGAAATGTTTATTTCCCACGGGAATTCCCTAATTTTTCGGGATAAAAAGTATATAAGTTTAATCAACGTACTATTTCCTATTCTGTGGTATAAGTATAAGCCTTTATCAGTCTCCAAAATCCATGCAAAAAACCGTGTCGATCCATTGCTCTGTTGCAGCTTCATTGGAGGACAAACCAACAAACAAACACGCTTTCACATTTATAATATAAGAATGATTTGATTTCCCGCGGGGATTTTATTATAAAATAATCCTTTGCGCCTGAGTTAGCCGTCGAGGGGTTTTGATATGTAGAAAAATGTGTAGAAATTTCTACACATTTTCGGAGTCGAGAGATTGCCCCTCCGTCAACAAAAAAAAAAACCGGCCAAGTGCGAGTCAGACTCGCGCACCGAGGGTTCCGTACAAACCTGTAGTAAGATTAAAATTATTAAAATATCTTTATTTATGATGTAACTTAAAATTTATGTAACTTTTCGCAATTTTTCTTTTATCTGTTCTTTAAGACGTTGCTTCGTACCAAATTTCAAGATTCTGAGTTCACGGGAAGAACCCTGTAGGCTTTGATTCCCTTGCGAGTATTGAAAATTTGCAGCTTAAACGGCTGTATCTGTTGATTGCGTTGGCTTAGAAGTTTGATTTTTGCGCAGCTCCAAGGGACAATAGACCTGAGTATTTAATATGGATTTCAGCTTGAAACCTCCATGCGTTCCTGAGAAGAAAGGTCTTGACAGACAGACAGACGGACAACAAAGTGATCCTATAAGGGTCCCTTTTTTTCCTTTTGAGGTACGGAGCCCTAGAAAGGTGGTCAGTTGTTCAAGTAGTTTCTACCTATCATTGTTTACGATACATAAACTAATTCCAAGCATTACCATTCTATTGTATACTGTAAATTCAACAACCACGCATAAGATCTCAAAGACATTGTTTACAACAAACCTACCCAGTATACTGTTCAATACAATGGGTTCCGAAAACACCATCAACCATCGACCAGTGGGCTTACTACCATTATTCTAAATTGTCATTCTATATGACATACCTTACCGATGGATATCTGATAATAATCGTTACAAACCTAAGAGTTGAAATACTCCTAGTTGAGTCGTGTGCGGAAGGACGTCGGAACCCACCGCATTATTGTCCCAAGAAAACCCCTGCCATTATGTGATTAATGGCAAGGGGTCACGACCCATTAGATACGAATAAGTACGACGCAGAGAGAGAGATGACGTCGTCGTCTCTAAAATCCATACTAATATTATAAATGTGAACGTATTATGTTGCAGACAGACAGACACGTATTTATAATACGCGTCTGTCTTTCTACAAAATTTTCACGATCAATCCTTGCAACCAATTTTTACGATATTTAATAGATACAGAGATATGTTACATGATGGATCCCGGGGAAGGACATAGGCTACTTTTTATCCCGGGAAGTTAAAGAGTTCCAGCGGGAATTAAACAAACTTTAATCCACGCGGACGATGTCGCGGGCATCATCTAGCTAGGATTATAATTCAGGGGCCACACTGCCAGCGCTTAAAACAATACTTAAGCAATATTACTCAAAATGGCAGTTTGATGTCACGTACCTTGACGCCTAAAATAAAGATTACAATTTTAAAACACGAAAGTCAGCAATAATGAAACAATATGGCTTTAAGCGTTTGCTGTATGGCCCCTGAAACTAGAGTGTCAACAATATTAAAATAATACTGCTCTAAGCGATTATAGTACACTGGCGGAGCGTCTCGAAACTTTCGCCTCGCCTCGGTGGTCGATTTGTGAATCGCTCACAAACATAAGTTACTCGTGGTAATAAATAAAAACCAAAAAAAGGCGACGCGAGATCCTTCCGATAAGAGGTTCTCCCAAAGAAATTGATACGTCACCCGTTACGTGTGTATCCGACGCATAAGGCACCATTGTCCGCGTGTGGACACGGCTTTATTATGATTTATGCGGACAACTCCGGAATAAATGGTGGATTTGAGTTACCTTAGTCGCAGAAATAATGTAACCTAGGGTTATCAGATACGCGTAAACCGATACATCACGCGCGGGTTTGATAAACAGCGTGTTTTTTTTAATCCCGTAGATTTTTTAAAGCGGTGATAGCGTATTATGGGACATCTTTCGGGTAGTCGGAAGTTCAATCCTCGGGCATGTATCTCTAACTTTCGGAGTTGTGTCTAAGTTTAAGAAATTCCAAATCCTTCTCATTTTTAGAGGAGACTCGTGCTCAGTAATGAGCCAGCAAAGGGTTTAAATTATGATGATGATGATTAACTCTATCTGATAAACAGTATACTTATCGATAAATTCGAATCTAAGTTACAAAATACACAATAACACCACTTTGTATTATTCGGTTATAATAATAATAATATAATATTCTCGTTAAAGAAAAAGCAGGGCGTAAAATTATAATTGAACCGAGCATCACCCCATAAAAAACACGGTGCGTCACCGAAAAACAACATCAAAATAATGCGCCCGTAGTGAAAATTACACGTAAAACGATATTGCAATCGTATGGAGGGGTTACGGGGCGAATTACGCCTCGTCCCACGGCTTTGTGTCGGTGTAAGGCTGAAAACGCACTACGGATAGGAGGCAAAAGAAATAGAGGACTGTCTACTACCGTCGCGTCGCTTAAAGCAAGCAAGCGTTTTTTTATTCCCGCGGGAACTCTTAAATTTTCCGGGATAAAAAGCATATGTCCTTCCCCGGGATGTAACATGTCTCAGTACCAAATTTCATCATATTGGTGAAGTAGTTGGGCCGAGAAAGCGTAGCAGACAGACAGACACACTTTCGGATTTATAATATTAGTATTGATACGAAAGTTTTGATGGATAGATGTTTTTCACTCAATTACACCCCAACGGCTGAACGGATCTGGATGTTTGGCACAGAGATAGATTATAGCCTGGAATAACACATAATTTTTATCAAAATTAGAGAGTTCCCGCGGAAAAAAATAACCTCAATCCACGTGGACGAAGTCACGGGCATCAGCTAGTAATGACTACAAATTGTGAATGAACGAACGTACGGTAGTAACCCCCCTGTCCTTAGTATGTTTTGGCCCTTTCTGTCCCCTGTCTTTATGCCGCTGTAAAGCAATGATCTTGAGTCGCGGCTGTTTGTTTTAAAGCTCTATAAAACTGACAATATGGTACTTGAGAGGCGTATAAAACGTGATTCTTTAGCACGCTAATTTTGATTGCAATTGTTTTTGAGTTACGCAACTCGTATTTTTAGAGAGATAATGGAATGTATTTTCTGATTTAAATAACCACTAGATGTTACCCGCGACTCCGTCCGTTTAGTATTTAAAATATTTAACCTACTTACCTCCAAAAATATACACCATCCAAATTATCGTTCATGGGCATTGTACCTACCCAACTCCAAGACACTGGCACAATTGCCTCTCTGAATTTTCAGGCTAAACCGTTGGCCTAAATAAACGCCAGCTCTTGGGTCGTCAGTAGCGTAGATCAACTTTGGAAAACAGCACTGATAAATCATTTGATTAGGATTTGGATTATCTCGTGGGAATTCTTTGGTTTTCCGGAATAAACAAGTCATATCCTCTCCCGAAATGCAACGCTGTACCAAATTTCGTCAAAATCTGTTAAACATATGAGCCGTGAAAACGTAAGTAGCAGGCAGACAGACAGACATCCTTTCGCATTTATAATATTAATACCATGGATATCACTTTTAATGCCATATTATAATATCCTTTGATTAACCTGTCATTTTAAAGTGATCACTGTTTGAGCAAAATCAAAGACTCCTCGCCAGGATAACACCGCGTTAATACCCAAACTAATAAACGTGTAAGCTCAGAAAATAGCTATACGTATTATCGTACGGGAGGTCTGTCCGTCTGTTTGTTATTCCAATTGATCGCGTTCGGCACTAATGCATTAATGCGCCACGCAGGATGTTTATGCGTTATGTTTATGCACGAAACAAAGATGGACGCCAAGGATGAGGTAATTATAAATCATTTGATTGATTCGGTGTCGGTTAGCGGAATTGATATCGCAAACGCTATAAGATGTCTATTTCTTTTGTTTTTAAAGCTAAACATCATTAATTGCGCCTTGAGAATAGCTCATACCATTTTTTGGACGGAAGTAACATTCTAAAACGGCTGCCTACACAGTTCTTGTTTTGCCACCGCTGTATTTGCACGAGGTGCTGTACCATAGATTCAAATATCTACATTTTCTCTCAATCATTAAAAAATGGATTAAAAAAATGCAGGCGTTTGCGGAAATCCATGATAATCAAGGAAAATCAAAGGATATTTTAGCGGATTATAGAGTAGATTGGGTACGGTTGTGACCATTTTCAATTAGCCGCCCATAATTTTGTTAGTACGCCATTTCACTGGAAAAAATATGTTTTTTTATGGTAAAGTATACATTTATCTACGTATAAATATTAAAATTTTACCCCTAGGTATAGAAGTTTACTAACAGGAGCAAATCAGAACAAAAGGGAAAAGTGTCACAACCTTATATATGTCACCCTAAGATGGTGGAAACCGTTAGATTGTAATCTATCTAGCAAGATTGTAAACTGTCGAAAGATTACAATTTAACGCATTATTTTTCGGTAGATTGTAATCTGTTAGGTATATTAACCCGATAGAACCTAAGTGCCTGACTGATTATTTATGTCGAACCCTAACCTACAAGAAAGACACTCTTGTCTTGTCAAGATAACGTAAATACAATGAATATTTCAATAATTGACACTCAGAACATTGAACGATTCACAATCTGTCGACAGTTTACAATCTAATGAGAAAATAGCGTTATATTGTAATCTGACGGCTTTTGCAATCTTACGGTGACATATATATTCGCTCAATCCGCTAAAAAAGCAAAATCTATGTGGTACAATGTGCAGCATGCATTATGCACTGCTCGCCTACCTGCTTCTTAAAGCATCCCATAACTCGAACCACAAATCCCCCCATTATAGGTGACTAAAGTACCACCACCACTACTAAACACCATCTAGAACTTGTTTACTTAATCATACTGAACCATGAAAATTATAGGAACTCTCCGCTAATACCCATGGTAAATAGTCCTTGCAATAGTCGTACAGCTGCTGTCAAAGTGGAAGATAGATCTTATAAGTTGTTCCATTTTGGAAAAATCCAGGGATATTATTTTTAAAGTAGTTAGTTATTATCTCATTTTTATTCGTATTTGTTTAGAACACAGTCACGACTCCGGAACCGGGTATCGACCGGGGATTCGAAACTGGTTAATAATTTATTTACGCATACGCTACCTGTGGTTGTACCAGAGGCACATGAAATACACGAAGGTCTCGTGGGGGCCTTCCCTCCGACTTGCACGGCAAAAACCAATGTCATTAGATACGTACGTGGTACCCATGTCGCCTTTGTACCTTGTTTTTATCACACGAGATAAGATAAAATGCCTTTCTTCTTTTGTCTTATTTAAAAACAAATAATTAGATACAAAAAGTTAATAAAACCAAAAATTTCATACGCGTCTTACCTCTAGTTTAAGTCCCACAAACTTATCTAACCCGGTGGTCAAATTTGGAACAATTTTTTAGTTTTTGTTTTTATTAAATAAACTAGCGACGCTGTCACTGAGTCAGATAAGTTTGTGGGACTATATCTAGTTAACTTAAAATTAAGTACGTTCCCCAGAATTGAGACCCAATAAGGGGTATGACAAAATTTTTCAGTGAATAAATATTTCATTTAATTTTACTTTTTAGGCTTTTTGGGTGAAGAGCTCTTCGTATGTTTTTGATGAAATTAAATTAAGTTTTTACTTCACGTAAGGAGAGCTTGTGTCACTTATGATATAAAAATTTCAAGGTTCTACCTGGATAAAAGTGAGCATTATTTTGTCAGTCAGTCAACCAGACTGTTTGACTAAATAATGCTCATTTTTAAATGGATTTATCTTTCTCTACTTTAAAATTGAATAGGTTTTCTATACTTAAAGCCAGATAATACATATACAATAGAATCCCAGAAAAATAAAAAAACCTCGCCATGTTGCGAAAAAAATAGAACTAAGTAATCATACAAATATTATAAATATGTGATGTTTGCCATGCCTTGAGGACCTGGAGAGTGACATAGGCTACTTTTTAGCCCGGAAAATTAAGTATTAGTTCCCGCGGGAATAAAAAAAAACTTAAAAGACACAGAGAAGTCACGGGCATCACCTAGTTTTTAAATATACCTACCTACTGTGACTACTACTATTTTAAGAAAATAAATCTTCCTCCTGTGCCTCCAAACAGGGTTTTTAATTTTCTTGCCAGGTTATACTAATTTTACTAGCTAATATTTTGACTGTTTTGTATAAAATTAAACCTAATTTAGAACATTCCCAGTTCATTAGACCAAAACAATTCTTCGCTTACCCTAATAAAAGTGTAGCGATTTCGTTAAATTCCCATACAAAGCGGGCCCGAAATCCGAATTAAATTAGGTATTAGCCTGGTTCGGCAAATTCGATTTGTCTCATTGAGTTGTTTTGTTTTGTTGCAGCATCCGTACCCGTCGGAGGACCAGAAGAAACAATTGGCACAAGATACAGGGTTAACGATACTACAAGTAAATAATTGGTGAGTGATCTTATTTTTTTTAAAGTTACAACTAAGGGCCGAACTAACACTAACAATGGGGTTTCGCCAAATTTTATAGGAATTCTCTAAAAATTTAAAATGTATTCGTCGGTTAAACCTTACTCGGAGTTGAGTCGAATCTAACTAGCCTAAATCGGACCATAGAATTAATAATTATACGTACGTACGTACTAATGCTAAGAATAAAGATAATAATAACAGTTATAATAATTTGTCTTATTTACGAATTTCGGCCACGGTGGCCAATAAGATTAGCCACTTGTACGGGAGACGAATAGGACATATGGTGATATGAACAGTATGCAAACAAGGCGTCCTATTTATTGTCTCACTCTCATAGGCCGATGGATTGGAAAATCCGATACGATCGGAGAAAGATAGCTAAGCATATAATTTTTATACTTTATGATGAAAGCGATTATGGTATGATTGCACTCCTGGATTGTGGATTTTACAGATCTACGTAACTTAGCAACCTAGCACACCTCTGTTGGAATGGTACCATAAAAATAGCCTACGCATGCATCTCGCAAGCTAAAACCATCAAAATCGTTTAAATGGATGGGTCATGAAAAGGTCACTTTGACAGACAGACACACTTTCGCATTTTATAATCTGTAAATGTAATAGAACAAATCCATCTAATTATATCTACTAATATTATAAACTCAAACAAATTAATTGAGTTCATGAGTTTGAATTAATAATATTAGCATAGATGGATTTGTTCTATTCCATGTACAGATTTTATAGCCTTCAAAACAAAGTTCGAAATGCCAGAATAATAACATCGATAATAGCCAGAATGTACTGAGAATCGCAAATCCCTTGAGCCATATTTTTCTAGATTAAACTAGTATATATTGCAGGAATCCTCATTAACAAACGCATTTATTGCCAGCGCTGGGCAGCGGCCGTAAACTGCGATGTTTTATGTCATTCCGCGTGAGATAATCATGATATTTCCATACATACCTGGCTTTAGAGTGTCTGCGGTAAAAGCGCTTCAGACGTGCAGCGGTTATGTCGAGTTATTGTCCGTTTCTAGGGCAAAGGGAAAGGAGGGCTGCCTAATATTTCCTTTCATTAAAGTCGGCCAGTCTGTGTGCGATGTAGCTCTTTAGAATAGGTACCTTTATAATTTTTCGTCTTTTGATTTTAAGTCATCGGGAGCATTCGCTTTGCAAATTGGCGTATTCAAGCATTCGTTTCACGTGTGTTGTTACAAAAGTATATTATTTCACGAATTAAGCATTCTTCGGCCACGATTACACTTGTTAGTTTTTACATATATAAGAAGATATGATGTACTTTCGTAACTAACATAACTAACTAACAAGACTGTTTATATTTCGTAAATTACTCACAGACGCGACTTACGTGAGTAAAACTTGCAAGTGTAAATCAGAGCCTTACGTGGGCATATTATCTTTAAGAATTCGTTTTCCCGGCAAATTTTCATTATCATTGGAAATGTCGGCCGAGGCAGTAGTGAAAGAGCGCAAAGCGTATGCCTTTTGTCCTAGTCCTCAAAGTGAATACACGATAAATGGTAGAGAAAAGAATTACATTGCAAGTTGCAACATAAGTTCAAGCCACCACCATCACTACTACAACCCATTAACGTCCCACTGCTGGGCATAGGCTTCCACTCTCATATAAGAGAGGGAGTTAGAGCTTAGACCCACTACGCTGCTCCTATGCGGGTTGGCAGGCTTTAGAGTTGACCTAAAAATTATTATACCCGACCGGGAATTGAACCCAGGTCCTCTTGATAAGTAGTCGACTATGCTAACCGCTAAACTATCGAGCCAAGCGCTGATATTTTAATGAAAGAAAAACGTCTCCAGTATGAAAGGTCTTTACGATTCGCCAAAGGAAGATGCGAGTCAGGTTACAGTACAGGGACATCTGACGGTAATGCGCTGCGTTGGCGACCCGCGCCGTTTTAATGACGAGACATCACGCCGCTCTGTAGGACGCCACGATTTACCCACTTTCTTGGATTTGCATAATCGTAGAAACAACAATCCTGTTGTTTAATAAATAATCATTAATAACTTTATTTAGTTCAAAACTATTGCTGTAAAAAAGCACACCTTTCAGAGTGAAGAAAAACACAGCGAGATAACCTACATGCCTGAAAATCCATACTAAATGCGAGAGTCTGTTCGTCTGTTACGTTTTAATGGCCTATTAAACGATTTTGATGAAATTTGGTAAAGAGATATTCTGTATCCCGGGGAAGGACATAGGCTACTTTTATCCCGGAAAATTAAGGAATTCCCGTGAAAATGCAAAAAAAAACTTATTCACGCGGACGAAGCCGCAGGGCATCAGCTGGTTCACCATAATACTCTTTCAAGCTTCAAAGCACGAAGCTCACAGCTGAGCATTCTTATTATCTCTAAATAAAAAAAACTTGGGCATGATCTACCACGCTGGCCAAGTTCGGATTGGCAGACTTCACACATCTTTGAGAACATTATGATAATCTCTAGGGCATGCAGGTTTCCTCGCGATGTGTACCTTAATCTTAGTTGGTGTGCCCGGGAATTGAGCCCTTGAATTCCCCAATAGGAAGCCGGGTGTCCAAACTACTAATCTATCACCGCTAATACCACCTTATTGCAATAAAAGTGATTCAATTCGACATGGATACGTACAATTTGTTGTTACCTACGTGTTTTCGACGCGGGATGCGCGGGCGGCGGCGTCATGGCCGCCCAATAAAATGTCCGACAAATTGCCCATCGGCTCAGGACCCGATATGGCCGGCCCTTTTTGTTTTGCAATCCGATTTATTTATTATTTAAATGCGGAATATTCGCGTGTGGGTTTCTTCTTACCTTTTTAGAAATAGATGTGTATCGATACGGTGAATTTAGTAAGTAAGCTGAGTTTTTTTATTTGGTCGTTTTTATTTGATTTTTGTGATAATTTGGCATGCAAATTGCAAAAAGATTGCAATCACTCATGTTTCTGGGGCCATACAGTATACTACCAGGGCTTAAAGCAATACTTAAGCAATATTACTCAAAATGTCAGTTTGATGTCATGTACCTTGACGTTCCAAAAAATAAGGATTATTATTTTGAAACACGAAAGTCAACAATAATGAAACAATATGGTTTTAAGCGTTGGCAGTACGGCCCCTGAATCGAAAGTGATTTAAGTAAGTATATGAGTTATCGCAATAGGTAGGACTTCTTGATACTGGGAAAATGAAACTCCAATAAACTAAGATGTACTACTGACTGCATTTTTTTAATTAACACTAAACGACCAAATATAATTTACGTATAATTCTTAAGTACGGAGTCGATTATAGCCTACTACTGCTAGACTCGGACTCGGCAAACGCCGCACGCCGTTAATCGACAGTTTCTTAATATTTCGTAGGTGGCGAATTATTGCGATTCGATTCGATTCGTGTCAGCGAGTCCAGTGGACGTACCTTTAGATAGCAACAATGCAAACTGAGGTATAGCTCCTTCTGGTTTCTATGATCCTGGTATATTTAGCTTGACGCATCGTATGCGCCTAGTACCTACTGAGAAGTACCAGGCGCCTGGTATAAATTTGCTTGTTGCAAATCATAGGTACCTAGTACTAAGAGGAGTACCAGGCGTATTCTAAACAAGATTTACCAGGATCACAGAAACCAAAAGGAACTCTATCACAGAAATAAATGTTTGATTTGACAGAACAGATTGTGTCTTCTACGGGGTTTCCAAAATTAATTAATTATTTTCATTAAATTAAATATATTCAAAATGAGCGAAGCGAGCTCCGAGCAATAAGCATTTTCATCAACAAAATAAGCATTTTCACCAACAAAGAGCTACGGCGAAAAGGGCTGAGCGAACAAAAAGAGTTCAAAATGAGCTTCAAACGGGTTTTTAATTACTAAGCAATAAAATGTCCGCCCGCTTATGTCCTACAGGTTAGCCCGCTACCATCTTAGACTGCATCATCGCTTACCATCAGGTGAGATCGCAGTCAAGGGCTAATTTGTAGTGGATAAATAAAAAGCAAGCAAGGAAAATTTTTACGCAATACAATTTACGTTAATTTACATAGGTTAAATATATTACATTAGAGCAATTGTAGGTTACACCAAGGCTAAACCGGGTCCGGCTATTGACGCCAGTGCACAATAGGCTAAGCTGTAAGGCCAGGCTAGACGCGCCGGCCGGATTAGCGGCCTTACAGGCATTACGCTTGATTAGTGGCCAATAGATTGTAAGTGAGGATAACCGGCTCATTATAATAAGCCGAGCGGTAATTCGTGATTAACTGTTATGTTCTGTCGCGTGTAACAAAATAGAGATAAATACTTTTGAGCCATGATGCCCTGGTGATCAGAACGTAATTAGGTACGAGTTCCTAAGAGTTTGCCGGTTCAAACTTCAAATCCTGTTTCTATGTATGTCGCTTATCAATAGTTATACTTACTAATATTATAAATGCGAAAGTGTGTTTGTTTGTCCTTCAATCACGTCACAGCAGAGCAACGGCAATGACGTGATTTTTTGCATGGTATAGTTCAAGGCCTGGAAAGTGACATAGTAATTCTTACTTTTTATCCCGGAAAATTAAGGAGTTCCCGCGGGAATAAAAAACACTTAAATGACGCGGACGACATCGCGACGACGACGTCAGCTAGTCCACTATAAAAATAAATATCAATTCAATTCAATTCACAGATGTTATAAAAATAAATTTTGAAAATCGAATCCCATCAAAAACATAAATGTAAAATGAGAGCCAAGTTCAAAATTGTGATATATATGCCTTGGTTGTTGACTTCAGCGACAAAAGAAGTGAGATCTAAATGGGTGCCAAGTTCAATGGTCAGTCCTGAAATTTATTTATAACAACATATAATACTTTATAACAACTTAAAATATCATTTCTTCTTATAACGTAGTATAAAATGTTGAAGACTAAGGCTTTGGCTTGGCTAGTTTTCATATACGAATTATAGCGTTCACAAGTTGTAAAGCTGTAAGTTCTTATTTTATTCTTCCGAAAATTTGGCTTGCTGGTAGAAACTGTACTTTTAGGTACCTACTTAATAATAATTCGTATATGGAAACTAGCCAAGCCAAAGCCTTAGTCTTCAACATTTTATACTAAGTTATAAGAAGAAATGATATTTTAAGTTGTTATAAAATATTATATGTTGTTATAAATAAATTTCAGGACTGACCATTGAACTTGGCACCCATTTAGATCTCACTTCTTTTGTCGCTGAAGTCAACAAACAAGGCATATATATCACAATTTTGAATTTGGCTCTCATTTCACATTTATGTTTTTGATGGGATATATAAATTGCAGGACTGACCATTGAACTTGGCACCCATTTAGATCTCACTTCTTTTTTCGCTTAAGTCAACAACCAAGGCATATATATCACAATTTTGAACTTGGCTCTCATTTTACATTTATGTTTTTGATGGGATATCATTACTTTTTGTACAGAAATTATTGAACTCAATCTCAAACTCAAAACATATTTATTCAAAATATGTACCTACAAAGTACACCTTCTGAACGTCATGCTTACAGAGCATAAGACGTGATGGTGATAATTAACTACGATATCTTAAAACTAAAGCTACGAGGGTTCCAAACGTGCCCTGGTCTGAGAAGAGCCCGCAATAAACTCCGCTTTTTTTTTATTATCACCATCTCACAAATATTTGAAATTATATATATGTACTTATAATATAACATTACATAATCAGCCGTTGTAACAATTCATACCCATGCCTTGCTATCATTCAAATAATCCTTCAAATAATCCTACACTGTAATAGGACTTTTCTATTAGTTTAGTTTACGTTTTACATTAGTAGGTACTTATTATTTGGTGTAAGGTCAGTGTGTCACCCACCAGTAATTCTATTGTACGACTCATTGTACAAGATAATTAAAGACGAGAATTCTCAAGAAAAATTTAAAGTGTACCTAGAGTTACACTGACATTGACAGATTACATCTATGGTCAGACTACCTCTACAGCACATTTCTACATCTCATCAATTTTGATTGCAAAAGTTAAAAATCAAAAGTTTTTTGTGAAACATTGAAAACAAGCACGGTAAACAGTCGATATCACTAAAACCACTATAAACAATGAATACAAATCACAATGACTGACAGCTTGAACTGACGACTTCAAATACGTTTCTTCTTCTTTTCTGTCAATGACGTTTCGTTGCACAAAATGTATGAATACGAAGGTAAGGTTTTAATGCAACTATATTATTATTCATTATTATTTACATTAAAATAATAATTATGTGTCATTTTCAATAGTTAAGGAGTTACTACCACCGCTTAAAGCAGTATTGTTTCAAAGTAACGGTTGAATGTCACGTAGTTTGACGTCCTTAAAATAATGATTATAACACTACAACAGAAACGTCAACAATATTAAAATAATACGGTTTTAAGCAATGGTAGCATGCCTCGTGTCAGAGTTTTGATCTATACCTTTGATCATAAAAATGACGATTTTTGTACGTTTATATCTAAATAACCATTTGAGGTGTGCTTATGAAATTTGGAGCACATATGTATCTCACGGGTCTCAATATATGCGCCAAATTTGACATGTTTATGTGAAATAGTTTTTGAGTTATGAGGGGGTCAAAAGTGGCTCCAAATGGTTCGTGTAATATTACACACGGTGCTGCTCGCCAGTTTTTTTGAACTTTGGCTGGACACGCTTCCGCGTGTCTTGATCGTATTGACAAATAGTCAAATCAGCAACTTTTTTTCAAACGTCAAAACGCAAGGTATGGGATTTTGTATTGAAATACATGCTTGTGAAGTCATCAAAAGTCGACGCACTGGTTACATTAATCGATAGTTTTAAATCGTTATCAAACAGGGGACGTGGATAAAACGTCTTTTGGGAATCAACTATTTAATAATCCCTAAAAAATATATTTATTTTTGACAGAGTCATCCCAGTAATAGTCATGATTTCTTGCATAAACAACTCTATCCAAAAATTCTTTATCAATATGTACATAATATTGTGGTATCAATTGTGGGTTTTCTGTGTACATCCAATAAAAAGTTATCTCACTAAATAACGATCTTTTTTCTATAATCGATAGTTTTATTGGGTAACAAACTTAAAACTGTGAATTTGAAGTCTATTGGAAGAGCTTCTCATCATCCCTATTTTGTTCATTTTATTTGCAGAAAGAATCAGATAGCATCATTTATTTTTGTGTAGATAACTTACAAAATACAAGAATTCTATAGGACGCGTATCTATTTACTGTTAAATTACACTAATAGGAATTCAAAACTTATCTATTCAAAGAAGATCCTTGTTTCATTTTCCAAACAAAAGAAGCGAAACAAAACCGAGAAAATAGGAAGTGAAATTTAGGAAGGAAACTCCCGGGAGGCATGAATGAAAAATAAAATTTGAATTTCAAATCCGGGACGCCTTATCAATTACATGTACCAGGAACGCAACAATGCGAGATGGCTGTAACTCTGTTACCATTCTTCGAATTTGCATCTTCATACAATACCAATTAGAGGGCGCATTCGTTAATTCGACAGGGTCCCATGGGCGGAGGTTTCAATTCTATGGTGGAACCTTGTGTTTCTATACTGGTACTCGGTAATTTTGTTTGGCCATTTGCATGTTTTGTCATCTGTACTAATCTAAAGTAATACTATAAATGCGAAAGTTTGGATGGTTGTATCTTTATTACTCACTAGCTGATGCTCGCGACTTCGTCCGTACGGATTGAGATTTTTTGGTTCCCGCGGGAACTCTTTAATTTTCGTGGATAAAAAGAAACCTTTGTGCTATTCCAGACTATAATCTATCTCTGTGCCAAATTTCATCCAAATCCGTTCAGCCGTTCCGGCGTGATTGAGTAACATACATCCATCCATCCAAACTTTCGCATCCGATGAATGGCAGAGATAGATTAATTTCTGGAATAACACATAGACTGCTTTTTATCCTGGAAAATGAAACAGACCTTGTGGGAACAAAAATACCTCAATACCTCAATCCACGCGGATGAAGTCGTGGGCATCAGCTAGCTGTTGATACTAAGTCTTACGTCGCTTCGTTGGGCAAAGTAATTTTATAATGTTCCAGAGAATTTTGCTCGCATTTCATTCTTGAAAATGGCTTGCTTTCTGAAGGAAATTAAATAACTTACTCCAAATTCTTTAATGATTTCTTGCTGGCTTCTTAGTTGGTAGAGTCTGTGTTCTGAATTTGTACAAAAGTTACATTTTATGATACTTCATTAGATATTTCATTAGATCATTCACTTAGATATTAATTACATAACTTCTTCCGCGAGCAGTGGCGTGCACAGGGCAAGAAGCTTAGTCAGAATACCTATTCACTGACTGTTAAAATAAAAATGAGCATTGACGTATTTCCTTTTGGGTAAGCAGTGCTTTTATGCCTCTATGAACTGCACGCCACTAGGAGATTAAGGTTTCTGAAAAATTTAATATGAGTCCTCTGGTTTGAGCCTCCGACCATCCGAATAGGTCTAAACTCTAAAGCAAAAGGCTATCACCGCTCTATTTTTATTTAGTTTAACAAAGTGTTTAAAAAGATTAACGCCTGAACAGGAAGAGATTGGTGTATCAAATATTTACAGTACAAGTTCTGCCGAGATGCCTGAGTGCTATCGAAAGGGGTACAGCCACCTGTTTACACAGAGGGCCAACCCTTCCCCACTGCTGGGAGTTATGACACTTGAGCCACTAATGCGTAGTTATTCCGTTTTAATTACCGCATATTCCTTATTATTAAGTCAATGGACTTAAGTCAAATGATACCAATCACGGGAAATTGGAACTCACACAAGTGGAATTACGATTACAATTTAATTAAGGTGTGAGTTTTACTCAAGTAAGTCGTTCACATGAGTAACTTACGTAATAACTTACAAGTGCAATCCTAGCCTAAGGTATTCGTCGTCTAAGCAAAGAAGCCGTGCCTTTAGTCATACTCTTCCAAGAAAAAGCTCGACGTGCTTACAAAAGTATAGTGCGTTCTTCACCCACATGTCAAGTTGAATGTATAGAGGCGTCAAGTCTCAAGACTGACGTGTCGAGGTTGAGAGGTCGTGAGGCTTAGGTCTATTATCTTTACACCGCCGCGCGCTTATGATTTTCTGGTACCGGCGTGAGATAATTACTAGGTGTAATTTACACGTGTAATTAATTTGTACACTCGTCAAATAAAAAAGACAGGTACATTATATTGAAACTTATTTCGACTACAGTGCCAGTCTTAAAGCCAATTTTTGTAAGCCCAAGACATGGATATAAGATAATTATAGATCTTGTTAATTTGATTACACTTCAATCAATGGTCTTGATGATAGATAACAATGTCATTAACGTTATGTAGGAATCATTTTGTATAACTTATGGCTTAAGTTATGTAATAAACTAAATTATATCTCTACAGCAGATGTTTCCAAGTACGCCTTACAATAACTTTGCAATGGCATTTAGAAATATTTCACAGTTTATTTTTACGCTCAAATAAACACATATCTCAAACAGGTAAGTGGCAACCCTTGCTTTCGACACGAGGCACGCAATAACCGTCGTTGAGTCGGCAATTACTGCACCTGTGACGAAATGAAATACCAGGGCGGCATAGTAACGAACGGTCAGGCCTCCCCGGTGGTTCTGCCCGCCTGGTAATTTTACGTGGCGCTTTGTCATGCTCGCCTGGTATTCGGAAAATAGATGTCACGCTACTTCGTTTAACTTTGTTGACGTTTTTCCACCTTCGCAATAACTTTTGTCTTATTGTGTGAATTTGTGTGATTGTTTGACAGTTTGCAGAGTGCGATACTTCACGTAACTCTTGTATTAACTCTTATACCTTTATTAATGAATACCTAACTAATAATAGTAATTCAAATAAAAATGCTAATATAATAACAAAAAATAACATTAAAATTAATTAATTAGGAACAGTCATAGTCATTCCTTGAAGTTTCTGTGAACCTAGTACCTACAACGCAGCGTGTTAGAGCATGGGCGCCTGGTGAATAAAAAGGTTTCTTCCTGGTAGCATACCTACCTAGCGTGAATACAACGATATTTAAACTGTGATAGAACTTCTTGGGATTTCTGTAAGCCTAGTACAACTGAGCATGTTGTAGCATGGGCGCCTGGTACCTTGTTTGTTTCTGTGAGCCTGGTAATCTAGCTGGGCCATCACTTCCGAAGCAGGTTTTATTACAGTCAAGTTAGTGTAAAACATCTAGACTAATATTAGAAAGAGGAAAGATTTGTTTTTGTTTGTAATGGATAAACTCAAAATCTACTCAAACCCCTACTCGATTTTAAAAATTCTTTCACCCAAGAAGGGCGAACTCTTGCAGTGTAATATTAAAATTTAAAACCTGCCCACTGTCCACTGTCTATATTGGGTATAGACTATTATGGTTATTAGTGCTACCCGTGCGAAGCCGGGACGGATCACTAGTGCATAAATAATTTTCGCTTCATTTTCGATCTGTCAGTCAAAGCTTCTAAGTACAAAAAGCTTAACTCAACAACGGTGTAAGTTAACCTAAAAAGGTCCACAGTAAACATTGTATCGGCAGTAAAATGATCTAAACTGATCTCCCCAAGTCTCGGGAGCGTTGAAAACTCTCGCAAATTGTCCATCAAAACAATCTTTGCGGGCCCGAGTTTACGAGCCCTGCATAAAACGGCTCGAGAACACCCGGTTTAATACCCCGGGATTTTTGTAAACTCCGACCGTTTTGGATAAAATCTTTACTCCAAAATGCGGTTTTATTTATTTTTGCTCTTCTTTTACTAAAAAAGTATTGTTATATTCATCTGTACGTGGAGCTACTTATTTTTAATTTCAGTACAAGTAAGTTAGCAAGAACTTAAGGCGGTCATTATGTCGTAACTAGAGTATATATATAAGGTATTAATAAAATAATAGCTGTTGCTCCCGATATCGTCCACGTGGTTAAGTTTTTAATTTCCACTAGAACTTCGTAGCCTATGTCACTCTCGAGGCCCTCAACTAAGCCCATGCAATAAATCACTTCGATCTATTGCTCCGTTGCGACATGATTGAAGGACAGACCAACAAACATACACATTGTCACATTTAGAATTATAGTTAGGAAGCAGGATAGAAAGTAGGAACAGTAAGAAGTAGGGATTAAGCTTGTAATTATTCTTGTGTATTATGAAACCTCCTAAACGACCTACATCCTTACAATATTAACGTCTACTTCTTTCAAATCAGACATACACAACAAATTTAAATCAGTAAAAGTCCCACAAAGCAAAACCTATATAACAGCATCAAAACGAAACTTTTAAAATAATACCTCACCCCATCCAGAGCCCTCACGTTCCGTTATACGTATTCATAGGAGGCTATTGAAATCCATTCCGCGGCGTCGCAGCAATCACACCCCGATCTCCATACCGTAAAAGAAAACACACTATTTCGCATTTTACTTCCCGTTTACTACACCTTTGGTGATGCTGTCGTGAAGGGATTTCCCACTGTTGTAGGAAACATTCGGGACCGTATTGTACTCTTTCACGCCGATTTTATAAAGGCGAGGCTTCCCATTTTGAAGAATTTAGTTTGGTGGGCGTTGTGGCAGGCCCACGATACCGGTAATGACGTCAAGTGGTATGACGTTCCTTATCTCCATACCGTAAAGGAGAAAATACTATTTCGCATTTTACTTCCCGTTTAACCTTCGGTGACGGAGTCTGATGGGTTTTCCGTACTTGTGTAAGAAACATTATATGGGTACGAATTGTGCGCGTTTACACTAATTTAAACAAGAAAATGTGTTTTATTAATTTTACACTGCTGCGCAAAGGTATCTTCTTTAAAGATCATGTTTAACACACCTACTTTTTTTTACCTTGAATAAAGGGAGGGAAAAAAGGAAAAACACAGCAGTTTTTTCGCATCTTCAACCTGTGTGTCCCCAGTTTAGAAGCCGTGCTCCTGATAAAACAGCCATTTCCCTCTGTAATGTAATCGCCGCGTTCTCACCAGATGCCTATCGGCGGCCGAATGAGCCGTTGCCGTTATGCGCCGTTTCGGATCCGCCGATTGACGACCTGACGCCGTTTAGCTTTAAGGAATTGTCTTTATCCGTACAATGGAATGGAATATTGATTCTGTGATGTAAACATTGAACATACCATTTTTTTAACCATATTGATTCTTTAGATATTTTGGTTTCGTTCTTTAAAAGGAGAAATTGAGTGATTGACTTAAAAATGAAATAGCTTAAGCAGTTTGTCCTAGAATCATGAGGCTTTTACTGGCAGATCACGTAGATTTTTTTCTTTTTCAACCATAAACTTGGTATGCGTATAGTGCTGGGACCATATTGCCAATGCTTAAAGCAATACTTAAGCTATATTACCTAAAATGACAGTTTGATGTAATGCACCTTGATATTCCTAAAATAAGGATTATAATTCTGCAACACGAAAGTCAACAATAATAAACAACATGGCTTTAACCGCTGGCAGTATTGCCCCTGATCATAGAGCTATTAGAAAGTGTCCCACCAAACATGCGCCATCTCCTTCCTGTTACCTTCTTCAGATCAAAGTCAGTTGAAGGGCCGAAGGCCGAACTGGAGGTCCGATACTGCACTTACCGTTACGCGATCTCCACTCCAAAGGCCCAATTGTCTAAGCAAATCGTAATCATTTGGCAGATTAAAACGTATTATTCGAACTGTTTAACGAGTTCATACATGCTTTTTGATATGCAGGCATCTATCAACTCATAAAACGGGTCGAATTATCCCTTTGACAAACGATTACGATTTCCTTTCACAATCGGGGGGCAGGACACGTCTGTCCCATTGGCCGGGTATGTGACGGATAATTAATATAGTCTACCTATTGCTACATCAGTTTGCTAAACCTGTTTGCTATTTCCTTTAACTCACATTTCATCCATAGTATAGAATAGTGATACCAGTGCGAAGCTGTTCTTTTATCTAATGACAAATATAATCTCGGGCATTAGCATGCTAGATAATGGTGCCGATTCTGTAATGTAACATCTCTAAACTAAACTAAAATGGCAGCTTTAAATCTAGTTCTGTCCCTTTCCGTAGGGAGTATTATGAAAGGGTTAGCAATATTTATAATGCTTTAATTTTAGTTTAGTTTAGAGATTGTGCACTACAGAATCAGCCCCATTGCATCCCCAACTAAATCATATCTGAATATAGACTTACAGGGATTTCCTTTCGCAAATAGAGCAAAACATAAAACATAGCACTTAATTATTATTTCTGTATTATTAGCTCATTCAACAGTACTACAACTTGTACTTTGATTGCCCTTAAAGCGTCCGTAAACCATGATACAACGCCGTAAATTTTTAAGAGGCCACTAAAAACGGGAGCAAGTCAAATTTTCGGCCTTGCGCAATTCGCAAGGACATCCAAAACTGCCGCAAAACCGTCTTACGTTCACGGTATCTCGGAGGGTAAATGGGGGCCCGAATAAGAGCCTTTAAGGGAGTCCCCGACTTATCTCCGGCGCTCCGATCGTAAAATAAAGGTTTACTAGGCCGTAAAGAAAATTAAAATGAATTATTTTGACGAGTGCAAGGGGGCTCTGGGACGCGGGGCGTCGGAAGGTGAATTGTTATGGAGCCATAATGGGTAATTGTTTTTCTTGTGTTTAATTCGGGTGCCTTGTTTTCGCAGTAATTACGGCGGGCTAACCTGTTATTGCCGGGGCCGATTTTCGCCCGTAAAATTGAGTTAGCGGGCTATTTGCATAGTGGATGGACGTTTTAACGCAGTGATTGGATTTTTTAGTGAACTAATTCCTTTTTACTGACTGCGTAATGGGACGATTGATTTTTAATGTTGTGTAATCTTGTTTTATGTTATAGTTGGATGCATTTTGTTGCTTAGTTACACGTGGAAGTTAAATTTATTACTATGGGCCGTGCTTATAAACTACTTACTCAAAACAAAATATGGCCCACTAAGCGTTTACATTATTTTCTCAAAATAGCTAAAATTCTGTATTTCCTATAAATTGGTATGTTTAAATTAGGGAATAAGAAACGTGAAAACACAAATTTTTTTAAAAAAAATTGAATTACAGACAAAAACAAAAAAATAACAATTAGTCTACAAAATCGTAATGTTTAACCTAATACTGATTTTTAAACTCTTTCACTTAATCCTTAAAAAAATTGTTTTTAATAGCGGGTAGGGCCTCCTCTGCTTCGTACGCACTCCCTGAGCCTGTTTGGGACACTCTCAATCAAATGGACTACATTTTCCTGGGGTATCCTCTCCCAACAGGCTTTTAGAGCATTAATCAGCTCCTACTGGTTATTAATGCTAGTGTAGCTCTCTTTTAAATTTCTCTTCAACTGGTCTCATAAATGTTCAATCGGATTGAGATCCGGACTCATAGCAGGCCAGGGCAAAAGGGCAATATTGGCGTGAGAGCCTCAAGGGTGCGAGCTGTGTGAGCGTTGTGTGACAACAACTTTTATGAGTTAAAGGATGCTCTAAGAACCATTCAAATGTAATCGCATAGAAATATGTAATTTTGAAAAATTATACGAGTGTGCTTTATTTAGACCACACGACTGAAGTAAAACTTCTTTAGCTCGTAACTGGCTATGATAGAGAGAGTGATAGAAAATGTGTGCTCGAACCTCTCTCTCTTGCCCCTACAGTAATATACGAAAAAGTAACTCTCTTTCTATCTTCACTAACTTATATGTACCTCACATCTTCCGTTCGCCTCGCCTGATCACACTTTTCGTAACGTTCTCGTCACGCATTCACCAGGTTACTCCCCAAATCAAGCGTGCGTAAAGAAGTTTTACTTCAAAAATGCATCTCTAGGATATAGAACGCCCTTCCAGCATTCGTTATTTCCTCCGCATATAATATTGGTATCTTCAAATAAAGAGTGAATAGGCATCTTCAAAGTTTAAGGCAAGCGCCCTCCACCTTAGGCTGCATCACTACTTGCTAAGTCTGATTGCAGCCAAGCGCTTAGTCTAAAAGTTAAAAAAAAGGGTCTGCATTTGAGTTTTAAAAAAAAGCTACTTTTTTGTATCTTCAAATTCTCAAGACGTTTCGTCCCTTCTTTATATTCCGTCTTGTAAATATTAATTATAATTAAAAGGGCTTTCGGGGAGTAAATAAATTATCATGAGGCAGTTTTTCATTGTGTATTTTAATTAAATTTTTCCTTTCTTTGTTCCCAGGTAAGTGGCTTTCGCTGTTGTACAGCCTCTTCGGTAATGTTTCGGTAAGTAGTTTTATTGTTTGATGTACCATTGTCATTATAGCTGACAATATTTTGAAAGAAACCATCTTTTTCGCTGGCAAAAGTACCTATTTTTATTTTTTTTGGTTAACAGCATTCTAATAACAACACTACTGACTGATTGGATTTCCTCTCAGAATATGAGGGATTTAGGTCCACCACGCTTTCTGAGTGCGGATTGATGATTGAACTCACATCTCTGAAGAATACTTTTCAGAATTATAAGGCATGCAGATGTCTTATTTAAATTATTACTTCATCATCATCATCATCATCTCAGCCTGCGGACGTCCACTGCTGAACATAGGCCTTTCCGAAAGAACACCACCACACCCGGTCCTCAGCCTTCCTCATCCAGCCACTTACAGATATATTATTATTATCAGAGATAAGGTGTGATCCTGAAGATGTGTCAGATGTATTATTTTTTTCGTATAAAAGCTCATTTATTTGTTTTAGATTAAACGAATGGATAACTAACTAATGTTTGTAGTATTGTGAAACCTTATCAGACTTCTTCAATTAACGAATTAAAACTTCGTAATCTATAGACTTTTAAAATGCGAAAGTTTGGATGGATGGATGTGTATTAATGGAAGTTTGTTACTCAATCACGCCAGATCGGATCTGGATGGAATTCAGCACAGAGATAGATCATAGATAAAGTCACGAGCATCAGTTAGTAATTTATAAGGATTTCACATTCACAAATTCGGAAAATCCTTGAAAAATAATTGAATTTCCAAAAATTAAAATGCACCAAAAAAATATCGTGCTCAACTTTACAATACTTTTAAAAAAAATTCAACAGCCCCGAAATAATTATGGTGGCGGTAATTTTCGTAAAAAACAAAAAAACCGCCCAATCGTGGAGCGTATAAAAACACAAAGCCTTTGACGATCGCTGGAGCCCTTTCAGTCTTTCCGCGGCTGGCGGAACGACGGGCAAAGCTACTGTCACCACACGTCATGATTTACGCGAGACACTCCTGTCCAAATCTGCGAGCATAGTACAAACTCTATGTATAATTACTATCAATGCAAACAAACAATACGTGTTTAGAATTATCCTTATTTTAAGAACGTCGAGGTACGTGACATTAAACTGTAATTTTGAATAATATTGCTTAAATTTTGCTTTAAGTTTTGGCAGTATGCGCCCTGAATCGATCGTATTATTTTTTACCAAGAATACTCCTACTTATGAGATTATTGGACAGGAGTCACAGCCCTCGGAATTAAGAATACAACGCATAGAGAGACAAAGAGAGAATAAAGAAGTCTTATAGGCCTATTATACTGCACTTTTTACAGGGCCTTGTGTTAAGTGTGGGCGTGGCCGCTATTTAGAGCGTCGCTTATTACACAGCAATAAGGACTTATTTAGGGACCCTTACTCCCTTAAACTTATTACACTACACTGATTCAAGTTTAAGGATCCCTGTAAAAAGTGCAGTGTAATAGGCCTATTACAGCTCAGTCTGACTGACTCCCTTGCACTTTAAAATACATAAAATGTAGTAAACTTACCTTCTCAGTCATTTTATCCCTAGGATGGAGAGTGATTTCGATAAAAAGTAAAACGCCGTAAAAATTTGCCGGCTGTCTTGCATTTTCTATAAATGTGACTTTTCTATCAATCACACTGATATTATAAAGGCGAAAGTTTGTACGTGTATATGTTTGATACTGTTTCACGCAAAAATTACTAGACCGATTTGGCTGAAATTTTGGATGAAGATAGGTTATACCCTGTATGAACAAATAGGCTACGTTTTATCCCGGAAAATTAAGGGAACTCCTTAATTCTTATTTATTGATTGAGGTTTTTGGCATTAACCAAAAAACCTCTATCCGCGTGGACGAAGTCGCGGGCATCGTCTAGTCTTAGATACTAATTGCCAACAATAATTTTTACGATATAAAAGATTCCTTTAAAAAGAACTACAACTAAATTAAACAAAAAACCCATTAGCTACCTTCCAAAGTATCCCACTTAAAGTCCCCAAAAGCCTAGTCACAGTTACCGTGGCGTCATTTTTCACCGTTCCTCCATTTATTTTATCTGTGCACCACACTCAGCCGGGACGATAGGGCTGTGTTTCGAATTTCGAACGAACATCAGCTGTTGAGACGCCGAGATTTATTGCCATCCATTCAACTAGAATACAACTTCGATTTGAATTTTTTTTCCGCTCCTTCGAATTTGGAACGTATTTAAATGTCAGTTCAAAGTACAGAATGTGTACTGATTTACTTCTTTAAATTATTGATTTAGATAAAAGCTTCTTTTAACAATATCCGTGGATAATGGAATTAATCGAAGTAATGCTATAAGCATTACACGCACGAAAGTCATAAAGCTAGAAAGGCATCATATTATGTTATTTTTTTTATTATTTCAGAACTTAGAAAGATTGTGACAGTGTTAGAGAGATGAACAGACGAGTAGATATAATGTAAATAAAACAAAAAAATAACTCGTAGAGAAAAATGTACAGGAAAAATACTAATTGTTTTCGCCATTTTTCTCTATCAAAACTAAATAAGTAAGCATATTATATCAATAAAATTATCTGTGCTCCCTAAATAAAGGTTTTAAAAAGCAATCATGTTTATATAAGCTATTACATGAGGTTTGAAAACAATTTGAACTCGCAGATTGGAGAAGCAAACAAACAGAGGAAAGCGGCTTCCGTGTCGCCCGCAGCGAAGCGCTAGTGATGCCTGAGTGACTTATCGATTAAGTACATTACTTACTTACTAATTCTGCTATTCGTTTGTTGTTGAGCAGTGTGCTTCCACTGGATGGGGGATCTGCCAACGTACTTTCCAATGCGAGGTTGCCATTCCAGCACTTTTAGAACCCAACAACTATCGGTTCTTCGAACTATGAGTGGCACAAGACCGTGGCATTTGTTTATAATATTAGTTAGTATGGTGTCGAATTTCTTTACCGAAGGATGCGACTGATAGGCGCAAAGATGCAAGATGGCGCCCCAGCCATAGGGATAAGTGACACAGGTTGTCCGACATGTTTTTTTTATTGGGGACGATTAACAATTACACATTACGTATTAAATCTAATTAATAGAACAAATATAAAATATTGACAAATGTGCAATCCACCGGTCGTCCACGAGTTATCAATTAAAAATATAAAAACAAGGGCGACTCAATGTTACTGACTAGATTCGTTTAATTCATGTACATTTTTACAGGACTATATTATAAATATGCTATATTATGCTCTAGTACATATCGCTTCATCGACTCTGTATTCTGAAATAACAGCTCAACACTATGGCCACTGGCAGAGGGATGTTCCGGCAATAGATAATAAAGGAATGGACTCTCGCTAGTGTTGTATAATATAATATACTTAATAAGTAAATAGTGAAGTGCCTTTTAGGAGATTTATAATATACTTTTGGTCCATTAGGAACATTACATTATAACGGTAATCATTTAACGTACATTTAGTTTTGACGGTCCCAGAGATTAAAATAAATGCAACCCTAAATCCAAGCGAAAGAAGTCGCAGACATCTTCTAGTCTCTGTATAGCTCTATATAAAGTCTGTTATAATAGAGATGAACTATTTTGTCAACTTGATTGATTTTTTTTACGTCTGATCACGTAATCTTATCACTTGTAAGTTGTAAGTTGAAAAAGTAGTTCATCTCTATTGGAACATGCTATAGCCACTTGACGATTTGATATCCTCCGTGGCGCTGTGTCAAGCGGTGTTGGCTTAACGTGCGGAGGTCCCGGGTTCGATCTCCGACAGGGTCGATTTGGAAATTTATAATTTCTGAATTTTCCCTCGTCTGGCCTGGTGGAAGGCTTTGGCCGTGGCTAGTTACCACCCTAAGGGTAACGTGCCGCCAAGTGATTAAGCGTTCCGGTACGATGCCATGTAAAAACAGAATAGGAGTATGGATTTAATAATAATAATAATAATTTTAACTGCCATGCCCCTAGGGCCCTAACAGGTTAGCCCGCTACCATCTTAGACTGCATCATCACTCATCAGGTGAGATCGCAGTCAAGGGCTAACTTGTAGTGGATAAAAAATAAATAAACAAGTCATAATTAAAAAAAAATAAAAACACGACTGCCCTGACAAAAAACGAACTAAAAAGTTAAAAATATAAATTAATCTAGTTAATTTAGAATCATAATCACATATCTATTAATGATATTTTTTTGTAATTATATTGAACTATAGTGTTGATATTGAACTATAGTGTTATATATTTTTGGAATGTACTCATCATTTTCTAGATGATGATTATATAGTTAATCTTATATTCGAATTTTTTTCATTAACTTTAGTCTTTAATGCGGAACCATAGTCACCCCATCATTTTTTTTTTAATTTTCCTGGCCTATGTCACCCGGAATAACGTAGGGATTCTAACGATACCTCATTTATCAAAATCGGTTCAGGCGTATAGTGGAATATACAAACTCACATACATACATACATGAACCCTGAAAACAATATACTCCTTTTTTCAGGCAGTCGTAGAAAAATTAATAGCAATTTCTATACTATACCAGCCTCACAGTAGCGTCAGCAAAAAGGTCGCAAACTCAGCCCCGTCCACATTTCCCTATCTCATTTTCCATTTGACAAACATCATTACATCCCCGGCTTGGCGCCCCCTCGCCAAGCTGAAGCCCCCCAGCTTAGGGGGTCTGCTACTTCCGCACTTGGAGTGACAATTTTGATCAATTATGTTGACGAATTTGGAAAAGTTACGGCGACTGAGCCAGAATGAACTCCAGAATGACCAAAATGTAAATACTTTTATATTCTACTAGCGAATGCCCATGACTTCGTCTGCGTGGTTTGAGGTTTTTTGGTTCCCGCGGGAACTCTTTAATTTTCCGAGATAAAAATCTATGTGCTATTCCAGACTATAATCTATCTCTGTGCCAAATTTCAGCCAAATCCGTTCAGCCGTTGGGGCGTGATTGAGTAACAAACCTCCATACATCCATCCAAACTTTCGCAATTATAATATTTATTTGATTGATTTGATATTTGACAGTGCTTGTAAAATAATATTCATTTGAAAGTTAAAAATAATATTCTTATTTTTCGTTATTAGTATTTTTAACAACTCGAACTTCAAGCAATATTAAAATTAATAAAAAAACGATAGTAAAGCCAGGAGCATGAAAATACAGCTCAACTTCATAAACTCCTGTTTTTAGTCGGTTAATTAAATATTTTTAAATTATTTTACTTAATAATAGTAGTGTATGTGCCAGCGACTTCCTTTAGGCATGGCTAAATCGCTTGGCGGTTGCGTAAGAAACCTAAATGCTTTCCAAAAATCCAGTTTGAACTCAGTCATTTTCCGGGATAAAAAGTAACTTATATATCCATCCACTGGATACAAATTGCAACCTATATCTCGTCTCTAATATGTCTCGAATATATGGGCAGTGACAACTGTAGCAAATTTCGTCAAAACCGCTTGAACAGATAGGCAGCGAAAACCTAGTAAATAGACGGACAGACGGACACTTTCACATTTATAAGATTAATACCCATTTAACATGATATATTTATTAGATATCAATCGAAAAGGCTACCTATGAACGGTTTGTACCAATATGAATAATTAAACTTGCTAATAAGCATTGCCCTTTTCAGTTCTGGTATGTTGACATTTAATTAAAGCGGTAGCTTCAATTGTACATACCGATTTAACGTTTTCGATTAAACATTTCCATGGCAGCTAGTAATTCATGTTATTATTTGGTATTAAAAATTGTTCGCATTGCTTAAACTTATTACTATGGAATACTTATGGAATATCATCCCATCCTCGTCGCCAAATTGTTATAAATTAAACACTATAACTTGTGGCTTGAGTAATTATTTTATTAAACTTTTCTTTGCACGTTAATTATTAAGGTTAAAATTTTGTTCTATTCATAAAGCTTCACCACAGAGTCTAACCTCACAGACTAAAAACTACATACGCAAAAATACCACAGACCAAAATACTACATTTATAAACTAATAACTGGTATTTTATAAGTTTAAAAATAGGTTCATGAAACGTTATTTAAATAGTATGTTATTTAATATTCGATTTTATAATATTTTGGTACGGTTTGAACTATATCCCAAAGTAGAACTCGTCGATTTAGCATAGTCACTCACTTATATTCCTACACTAGCTGATGCCCGCGACTTCGTCCGCGTGGAATAAGTTTTTTTTAAATTCCCACGGGAACTCCTTAATTTTCCGGGATAAAAAGTAGCCTATGTCAACTATGCCACCAGGTCCTAGGTCTCCATACTCCAGGTCCTCAACTATACCCATGCCAAAAATTAAGTCGATCCGTTGCTCCATTGCGACGTGATTGAAGGACAAACCAACAAACAAATACACTTTCGCATTTATAATATTAGTATGATATGATGGTCACCTTTAAGTAACATACTTTTAAAACGTACATCATATTTAGTTCTTCATCTATGTACTATGATGAATTATAATAAAATATTTAACATTGTACATTTTGTTGTACTTACCAATATTTCATACCTAGCTGGGTCCGCGATTTCGTCTGCGTGGAACCCGCGGGAACTCTTTAATTTTGCAGGAAAAATTGTTATTTCAGACTATAATCTATCTCTGTGCCAAATTTCATCCAAATCCGTGCAGCCGTTCTGACGTGATCCATCCATACATCCCAAATCAATCAAACCAAACTTTCGAATTTATAATATTAGTATAGAATATAGATAGACAGCGTTGCGGTTTTATTGGAACGCGTATCAAAGATACAGCCTCTTTCGGTTGAGGCGAAAATCAAGAGCATACATTTTAAGCGTAGGGGTTTTGTACAGGGAGTTTTAAGTGTGACCAAAACAGTTTACGCAAGTCATATTTCGTGACAAACACCAGAATAGATGATAAAAGCGGTCATAACAACTCGAGATCCGTGGTGACAAGATTCACCCTACAATTTCAGTTTATGAGATATTAGTGAGATGTCAGACAGACGTTTATGGCGTCGTAAAGCGACCTCTGCTCACTTGTTGAGTTTACGACGGTATTATGTAGACAACGTCTGAAACGCCTTTATTTTTATGGGGTTAAGGTCCGATGATACTAAAGAAGTGTTTCGGAGTTAGTTTATTCGAGTGCAGGACAATCAAAGTTGTAATGAAACTGTTTGACCCGTAGTTACCTAAGGTCATGAAAAATCATGGTTATTTAGTGTTGTGTCTCGCTTGATTAACAACTATTAAAAGTTATCGATAACTTTTTCATATTTGCCATACGAACTAAGCTTGATTTGTTGTGTGACAATTCTTATCATTTATTATTAGTCAGTAATGCAACTTGTATTAATAATACGAATCATGTTTGTATTATGGTCAGTGTTCGTTTCTCTGACCTCAGCATCCAACAAACTGAAATTCCCGTCTCTGTATTGCTTAGTAATTAAATGCATACACTAATGCGTACCACCTTATAACTTATGCGCTCTTGGTACCTCTGCGCGTAACTTATGCGCTCCGGGGCGAGGTTAATAGCTAATATCGCCTAATGACCGTCGTCTCCGTGTAATGTTCCACATGGGACGACCTACGAACGCCTCACGCTTATGCTCGCCCGGTAATTTACGCTTGATCTTGCTCTATCGTATGTACTCATAATTATCCGTTTGTGTGTTACCTTGATTTGTTAGTTGACTAGTATTTTGAATTTTACAAATGCGAGGTATAGGTAATACTTCGCATTTGTAAATCTTTATTTGATAACGTTACTAGCGGTTTAAGTGTTATGACGCTATAAATATTTTATCGATTTTAGGATTGGTCATCATTACGATCTCACCTGTTGATCTACCTATCCAGGATAATATGCTCCATGCATGCATGTATGAATCTATTATGTAGAGTTGGTTGGTACTTTAGTCGCACTATACGCATACGCAGAAAAATCCCAAATTAACTGATGACTTTGCATGAGGACACAGACAGAACTGACTCATATGGGCAAGCTCAAGTCAGACACGAATAAATTAGTTTCACTTAAAAGAGTCGTCGCTGCGCAAATAAAATCTATTAACTCGTGACCATAAATCACTTCTAAATTATATCCTAACGGCGCCTAGCCCAAGATGGCTACCCGAAATAACACGTCAAACAAGACGTTTTTACGTTCAGAAATTTAATTGCCTATACGATTACAAAGGATACGTTGTTTTCACAAACACAATGATTTATTATCGAGAAATACTTTAAAAACTAACTAAAAACAGTTGTGAAAATATTTATTCACTACCGTCCGTGGTGATTTAGGGCAGGATTCCTTTGATTTCGACGGATTTTATTATTATTTAATCTCGCGAGTAAATGTCTAGTTAATAAATCCTAATGGCGTGCAATAAAATATGCTGACGCGTTTAATTTTATCGTGGCGTGAATGAGCCGTAATAAATTGTTATAATTTATTTATTGATCTCCTTATAGAGCATTGTCTTGTGATAGAGATAGTTTAATAAAGTGTTGATTAATTAATAGTGTCCAATTTACATATTAAATTTATAGTTTTGTTCTTTAGAGCCACATTTAAATTAATATCATATCAGCAGAAATTTTCATTCAAATTTATTATAACTAAAGTTTATTGACTTTTAGTGATCATTTAGTTTGTGTGCTTTTTCTTTGTCAAATATTTACCACACATATCCATAATGTGTAAAATTTATTATTTTTTATTTAACTGCCTTTAAAAGGACATAAAAATACACTCCGTATAACTAATAATATTGTTGAAATAAAATAAAAATCCACTCACAATCCAGAAACTTTTAAGAAATAAGAAAAAAAGAATATTTAGTTCCAAAAAACAAAACTTCAAAAAGCCGACTAAAACCCCCTGGTATTTCAGGATAAAAATTTCAACTATACCAATACTTTAGTACACTCAAGTCCCAAAGACTATATTTACACTGTATAGTCATGCACAAAAGAGCACAAACCTGACCGCATATTTAGTGGTACCGCACCGTACCGTATGTAAATTGGCTATGATAACAACAGTACTAGAAACACGGTAATACCGCGGCCCATTCAAGCGCAGTCCCTAAAAGGGCCGGCCCGCTGCGATTGCAAATTGCGACAACTCTTTGTTCAACGATTACAATTACAGGTATATCGGTATGTATTGGTATCTGGTAACGATATCTGGTATAGATACTAGATCTTGATAACGATCGCGGTATTCGTTTGTTTTTTTTTTCTTTTGTTTGAACGTAAATATACCATCAAAGGACGTTGGATATGCTGCAGATATCTGCGGTTGGTTATGTAACGTTAGCTCAAGGAAATAAATAGATGATCATTCACTTTTAAAGACTTTTAGACGACCTCCCTGGCGGAAAATCTCATCCCGAGAGGAAAATCGTGCTCAGTAGTGAGCCAACAATGGGTTGAAATAAAGACTAACATTTGTGATAGGTAACTGAATGGATAAACGATTGGCAGGTCAGCCCCCCGATTGTGTAAGGAAACGTAATCGTTTGTCAAACAGATAATTCGACCCGTTTATAGAGTTAACAGATGCTTGCATCTCTAAAAGCATGAATGAACACCTAAAACAGTTCGAGTAATAGGTTTTAGGCTGTCAAATGATTACGGTTTACTCAGACAATTGGGGCTCTAATTTTTGGATTTTTCGTTTACGGCGGGCGTCGGAAAGCATGTGTTTTGTGTCTTATTAGAATCAAGAGTCTTCATCAACCATCACGAGTGCAATCGTAATTCTCATAATATAAAACAGTGATTACCACACGACTTGACAATCAGCACGCTATAATACTGTAGCCGAAGAGACGGTGGAATATTTATGTGACATACTTGTTAAATGAAATATGTAATAAAACTGAAATTTTGTGAGACAAAATAACGGTATTTCGCTGAGTATGGAAACCTAAACATAATAACTGGTTCTTGGTATTTGAGTTTGATTTCTTTAAATCATATGCGGGGTAAGCTAGGACATCACGGCTTTAATAAAAGTATAGGCATTTATTAATTTGTCCTTCAATAACGCCGCAACTAGGCAACGAATTGACGTATTTTTTTACATGGGTATAGTTGAGAACCTGGAGACTGACATAGGCTTTAGCTTATAGCGGAAAATTAGAGAGTTCCCGCAGGAATTAAACAAAACTGAAAACCACGCGGACGAAATCGTGAGCATCACCTAGTAATAAATAATGCAAAATACCTTTCTCAAAATTAATAAGTAGGTATCACTCACTTTATGGCCAATCTGTTCCCATTACAAATTTTTCTAAAATTGTTCTTAAAGTAAGTTTTTATCAAACGACTCCTCAATTTTCCCCGCCACCTCTTGATCTAGTATTACCGGCATTACCGTAATAGCAAAAGCGTGGTAATTACAAGCGGTAATCAATGTAATAGGCTCAATTACCGTAATATATCCGAGCCAGGATCTAGGTGAGGCTAACTACCTAATGTACCATTATCTGGCGAATTATACATAGATTATGCCTACCAGGGGAACATAGGAAATTACATATTATTTTATAATGATTTTGTGCTCTTTGTATACCAACTTTACACATACAAACTATCTGACTACGATTTGTTTGGAATTTGTCTAGCGCTTGACAACTGGTGCTTGATCAATCTATATCTATCTATACTTAATCTACACTTCTTTACTAATATTATCAATGCGAAAGCTTCCATCCAAACTTTCGCATTTACAATATTAGTATGGGTGTATGGATGGATGTTTGTTACTCAATCACGCCACAACGGCAGAACGGATCTGGATGAAATTTGGCACAGACATAGATAATAGTCTGGAATAGCATATAGGCTACTTTTTCTCCAGGAAAATTAAAGAGTTCCCGCGGGAACCAAAAAACCTCAATCCACGCGTACGAAGTCGCGCACATCAGCTAGTAATATTATAAATGCGAAAGTTTGGATCGATGGATGTATGGATTGATGGATGTTTGTTACTCAATCACGCCAGAGCGGTTTAACGGATCTGGATGAATTTTGGCACAGAGATAGATTATAGTCTGGAATAACACATAGGCTACTTTTTATCCAGGTAAATTAAAGAATTCAAGACAAGCCAAGACGATGTTGGCGGGAATCAGCTATAAGTAGTTCCATGTAATTATTTTGGTAGCCAACTTTAACGCGATCGGAAACCTAGGTAAAAAATCTTCAACTCTGTCTACAGATTACAAATTAGAACAATGACACTACAATCGCCACTGGTGACTTATAAGGTCGCCTGCAAGGGTGCTCCGCCTCCGGGACTCTGAACACAGGTTTGGCGTAGCCCCCGGCTTGTACCTGACGCCCGACATCTAAGTACTGCGTGAGCCCTAGGGCGGGCGTAATGCCCTTCGAAGTGACCCGGGCATATTAAGTCGGGAACTGTTCGTAGGTGTAATGGAAATGATTGGGGTTGTACGAGTACCTATGTCCTTCCCCGGAATGTAAACCACCTCTATACCAAAATTTCATCAAAATCGTTGCACAGATTGGCCGTAAAAGTGTAGCAGATAGAGACAGACAGAGACTCTTTTGCATCTATACTCTATATTAATATTATAAATGCGAAAGTTTGGATAGATGGATGGATAAATGGATGGATAAATGTTTGTTAATCAATCACGCCAGAACGGCTGAACGGATCTGGATGAAATTTGGCACAGAGATAGATAGTCTGGAACAGAAAACAGCGTTCCCGCGGGAACTCAAAAACCTCAATCGACGACGAAGTCGCGGGCATCAGCTAGTTTATAATATAAGTATGAAAGTCTGGATTAAACTGAAGTTACGAAGATTCCGTTAGCGCCATAATTCAGGAACTACGTGTCCGTCAAAATAATATGGTGATGAACCGTATTCTCGTTAGAAATGTAATTCCGAACCTGTGGTAAATTCACTTGACGATTCAAAAGCACCCGTAAAGTTTATTTAGTTTTTTTTAAGGAATTTTAACACAGATTCGGTTACTCGAGGTCTCCAGATTCACCCATCACGGAGGCGGTAACCATTAGCACACTATTGGATGCAGCACTACTCCGCTCCGCCGCTGATTACGGCGAATTACAGCGAATTACAGGGAATTACGGTGAATTACAGCGATTACGCGGCCCATCGTCGCTCGTCGCGATCGCCGGGACAGGTGGTTTGTGCTTAACATAATAGCAGCTATGTCGTCGGCTATTTTTGCGTTCTGCGGTGTACTCTTGTTTTATCGCCTCTCAATGTGAGTGGATTGTTTTAACTGTACGGCCAATTTGTTTGATCGTAAGGCAATGCTTCAACTTTCGCTTCAATTTGTCCTAGTTTTGTACGGTGTAAACCAAATGATGGTGTAAACCAAGGATGATGTGCACGTTATTATTTGTAGTCTTCTTTTTGTGTATTATGTGACTAAAAAAAGGCATCGTCAGTTACTTAATCAAGTTTTGTTTAGCTATTATTATTAAGAAAAAGTTATTAAGTTTAATATTCGCATTTTTTAAAATTATAAATGCAAAAGTTTGGATGGATGTTTGTTACTCAGTCACGCCAGAACAGCATGGATACGGATGGAATTTGGCACAGAGATAGATTATAGTCTGGGATAACAAATAGGCTATACCGGAAATTAAGGAGTTCCCGCGGGAACCGAAAAACCTTAATCCACGTGGACGATGTCGCGGGAATCAGCTAGTTATTTATAAATCTTTTTTTACCCTCGACTCAAGTCATAATTCGTAAAACCCTTTCAGCTCATACAATAAAGAGAAGCAATTTGCTGTCACGCATACAACTTTAACCCGTGACCTTTCCCAGCAGTTAATAGGTCTAAAAATCGGAAACATAATTAGGCCACATTGTCACAGCAACGGCCGCAGACCGCAGACTCGCGCCGGTCGCCGGAAAAACTACGCACTTGACATTTGGCGTAAAGTGCGCAGTCTGCGCTGCGGTCAGCCAGGGCTGTCACTACTCGCAACTTCATACAACTCAAACTCAAAACTTTTTTATTCAAGTAGACCGAATATCTTTTTTATGAAATAACTAGGTGCATAAACTCATAATAAAATCTTAATTAAAACTAAGCATTAGTAGACTGACAAGAGCTTTCGAATTTTATTTAAGTATTTATTTTATTTTTACAAAATAACGTTTACATATTATTATTAACTTCACTATAATGTAAAGAAAAATACTTTCTTTAATATTTAAATGATCTTTTAATTAATTTTAACACAATTATCAACACTTTCTTTACATATCAATAGGACCTTTTAATTAACTTCAAACACAACTATCACAATTATAAATCATGACAATAGAAGGTCTTCGAAAAGACCTAAAACGAACCGTTAGTTTTCAGTTTGATAATCATTTTAAACTATCGATTTAAAAAAAAGTGCGTTGTAATTTGATGACTTCACAACTATATATTATTTCATACAAACTTCCATACTAGAAGCGCGTTTTTGTGTTTGATAAAGAGTTGCTGATTTGATTGAGTTGTTATCATCCCTATTCTGGTCATAAGTCTCTTGTAGAAGCTTACACACGCTACGGTAGCACCGTCTGAATCCTGAAAAGTGTATAACATCCTTACTAAAACTATTGAAATTCAAACTTCAAGCATTTTGTCAGCCCTGGCCACGGAATCGTCGCAATTTGCGGCTACAGAACTGCTTGGCGCAGTGACATTAACGCAGGATCTGCGCCCCGAATACTCCAATTGTTTTTGATTGCGCACGCGTTCGTTCTCATTTGGTAATTGCGCAATTTTTGCGGTCGCTGCGGTGTCATACCAAGTGTCACGCTCGGCGCGCATTTAGTGGCCGTTTCGGTTATTTGCCTATTCTATGGCCCACTAGAACGGAACTGTTTTGGTCTTGCGTTTTCGGTTACTTTTAAGCTATGAACGTTGCACTATCTTGCCTTTTATGAATGGCTTTAAACTATGAATGTATCTACTACTTCTCATAAGCTATACACATTGTACCTACTTACTTACCTTGCCTTTAAGATGTCTTTAAACTACGAACGTTATACTATCTTGCCTTTTAGATGTCTACTTCAGCATTTCAGCAGCTTCAGCAGCTTCAATCTTTTTAAATATTATTCAAATAAAAGCAGGGTTTTGGAGTAGGTAAGTTTTAAGACGTTCAAGGAGTCAATAGGCGTGGCCACAATATCTCGAAGGTACCCGGCAAGCAGAAATTGAAGAGCGTTATCGTATCGAAATCCGCGGTATCTGGGCCGGCGGTCTCCGAGGAAATCATTGGGAAGGCAACCGGAAAATTTACCGCACATTCCGTTCCGTGGCGAAACACACCTGCATCTTTCTTGTGTTCTGATACATACGTGTTCTATTTTGTTGCCTCTAGCTATTAAAGAAAATTGTCGCTTTTCCTCTTTGAAAGATTTTCTGGCAAAGCTTTCCCATCCTAGTTTTACCAAATATAACCTTTTATACAATAATACATTTGCTCGTAAAGTTGTTCTTTTTTCACTGCGATTAAAACGATATAATAGACTTTTCCCACCCTTGGGCGATAAAAATATCCGATTATGAAGGACTCTCAGGCATGCAGGTTTCCTTTCGTTGTTTTCCTTGGCGGTTTGAAGCAAGTGATATTTAATTTCTTAAAACATCATTCCAGGGCAAATTAAAGGTGCGTGCAAGGGGATCGAACCAACGACCCCTTGTCTAAAGTCTAAACTACTAGGCTGTCAGAGAACTTTGGATCAGCTATTAAATATTTACGTACGTCGCCTCCCATTGGCGAGTGTTGCGCAATTAAAGCGACTCCATGCTATGGCAGCCATGGCACCGCCATAGCTCAGCTTCGTTATAACCCCTTATGAATAATTACTATTCTAATCGATTCCCTAATAGCTTGCTGGGGTACCGACTACCTATTTCACCCATATATCAGTTATATTATATAGTTACAAACAACTTTTTGATTAGATAACATCTTTTGTTTTTCATGCCTTAGTTACGGTTACTTACCGTAATTACTGCATGACGAAAATCATACTCGAGGCGCTTTTAATTACCCGAGCGTAACTAGCGTCGACAGTTTGATTTTCAATGCGCACGTGTAACATACGTTTTACAATACATTTGTGAGTAAGAACAGCAATAAATTAAATAATGACATTTTTGTTTGGCGGCCATTATATTATCGCACTAGTGCGAAAATTAATACTGCCGCGCTCATGCAATCTGTTGTCTGTCACGGACATCATCTAGTAATAAACTAAGTACATATTTTTCCAATTCACGGATGAAATCAAAAACCTACGTGCCCGGGCATCGGTATAATATCCGGTGGTATTTGTAAGATTACCGCGATAGCCGGGCGCACCCAATATCGCCGATTGATACACCCGGACGAGATCCCCGGGGACATGGGGGGAAATATTACATGCTCATGCTTAGCTCTACGCTCACATGACTATACTATACTTCGATCAAATATTGCATAGAAGCAGGCGTTACTGAAATACATGATAATGAAGGTCATCACCACAGCCCATTAACGTCCTACTGCTGGGCACAGGCCTCCACTCCACATAGGAGAGAGGAATTAGAGCTTAGACCCACCACGCTGCTCCAATTCGGGTAGGCTGCTTTAACGACTATTTTCATGTTAGTGATAATAACCGGGACCGACGGCCTAACGTGCTCTCCGAGGCACGGGGGTGGAACACCGCCAACTTCCTAACTCCGGGCTAGTACTGAGAATTTCTAATCAGAAAAACCCTAAGGAATTAATGATGGCCCGCCCCGGGACTCGAACCCGGGACCTCGTCAGCCGCAGTCGAACATGATAACCACAAGACCAACGAGACAGTTGATAATGAGGGTGGTACAGTGGCGTGTCTTTCTCTTCTAGTTTATGATACTTCTTCAGCGCCCAGTAAGCCAACAATCTGTACTATATACCTACTATGTATATTATTCATACTTTTATTAAACCTTGTAACATATTACAGAGTTAAGTAAATTATTTTTCTCAATCATGCATGGAAATTTTGTCATTATTTTCGAAAAAAGAACACGCGAAGTATCGAATTTTCGGACAAAGAAAATCAAATCCATTGCAGGAGCGTTTTTTAAATTTGGAACATTACAACGCTCCTGCAATGTTGTATGAAACGGCGTGCTGGGGTTAACAGATACTCTTTGATCGGATCTCTTTTGTCATTTTTGGCATACCATAGTCTCTTTGCTTAGTACAAATTGGTGGCTGTATAGCCATAAATGCGTTTGCCTGTCGGCACAGATGATAAAAAAAAAATTGGCGGCAAAGCTGAAAATTCGTCTTGATTTGTTATTTACATACTTACTACAATAAATATAAATTTAATAATAAGTAAAATGAGTTCCAACGGTTCAGAGAGTGAAATGGAGATTGATTGTACTCCACCAGATTTAAGATCAGAAGCCAAATTGGCAATGGAAAACCTGCTTCCAGCGAAGTCCAAAGAAAAATACATGAAAGTATATGAAAATTTTATGAGTTGGAAAAACGAGAAAAAAGTGAAAATTTTCTCCGAAACAGTGTATTTTAATGAGATTGCTAAAACTAAAAAGCCATCTACATTATGGGCAATTTATTCCATGCTGAAATGTACAGTTCATGTTAAAAACGGCATTAACTTGAAAAATTATGGGAACTTAACTACTTTTCTTATACAACAATCGACCGGATTCAAAAGCAAGAAATCGAAAATTTTTACTGGCGAAAACATAAAGCAATTTTTAATTAAAGCCTCAGATGATATATATTTAGCGACAAAGGTAAAAAGTATGTTTTATTTCCCTGTATTCTTTTGAGAAAAGCACTATATATGCCTCGGCGGAAATGGCAATTGCCTATTTCCCAGCCTTTGCAATAATGTACTATTATTATTATGGGGTAGTGCTGCTGATATTCATTCTTATTTTGTGCTGCAGAAGAGGGCTGTTCGAGCCATCTTACTAATATTATAAATTGGAAAGTTTGCATGGATGCATTTATGGTTTGCATGTATGGATGTATGGATGTATGGATGTATGGATGTATGTATGTATGGATGTATGGATGTATGGATGTTTGTTACTCAATCACGCCCCAACGGCTGAACGGATCTGGCACCTCTGGCATCTCTGGCACAGAGATAGATTATAGTCTGGAATAGCACATAGGCTACTTTTTATCCCGGAAAATTAAAGAGTTCTCGCGGGAACCAAAAAACCTCAAACCACGCAGACTAAGTCGCGGGCAATCGCTAGTATATAATATATAGTATAATAGGACCAAGACAGTCACTAAGAGATAAATTTAAAGAAATTAATAATATGATAGTGCACAACCAATATTTGAAAATGTTGTATACGTGCATAAACACATTGATAAATTCAAGAAGAAAAGTGATTGTCATTATGTCAATTTTAGTAAAATTAGCAATTCATTTGTTGGAAACAGAGTCCGCTTCTACAATAAGCTCCCAGAAGACATGTACATGATGTCTCTGAATAAGTTCAAAGTTAATGTTAAACGTAAACTCATTTAAAAATCTTATTACCATGTAAAGGACTACGTAAACGACAAGGAAGCTTAGCAATAATTTGCTCTATGGGTCTCATAGTTCCTTAGGTTATGATGATTTGTGAGATGGTGATAATAAAAAAAAATACCCGGCGAGTTTTTCGTGGGCTCTTCTCAGACCAGGGCGCGTTTGGAACCCTCGTAGCAGTTTTAAGATGTCGTAACCGATTATCAACATCATGTTTTTTGAGTAAGTTATTTTTAACGTCAACAAGTGTCCCTACAGTGTACCTATATTGAATAAATGATATTGAGTATTGAGTATTAATTAAGTATGATTTGGAGCCTCTGGGAAAATTTACCTAAAACTTATTGTAACATATTATTACATTATATTACTTATTACAATTACCTAGCAGATAACATGCATCGACATCAGGCCATGTCAGGGCGTTGCTAAATGTTAACATTATTATTAATTATATCTAGTTATTATTCATTAATTATTATTTAGCACATAATAGATGTAATATAAAATATATTTACGAATATAGTAAAAAAAGTTGTGATAATAATTTACATATTTTTATATTTTATTTAATCGATCATGTTACTGGGGTATATTCATTTAAAAAAAATTTAACACTATAAAAAAATTTTTGGATAAGCCATTTTTTTATTTTATTTCGAATGTTCTCATTTTGATCTCGTCTGTTATGAAATTTGGGAGTTTATTATAATTAATGGTTACGGACATAACATATGGACTAATTTGCGCTAACAATAATAAGCATTATGTATAATTATGATTACAATCTTATTTTCTTCCTATTTTATTATCAGGTGTTTATGTATTTGTCTGTTCTTTCAGTGGCTTAAGCGGACGGTTTGAGTGCAGGTGTAAAATATAATATTTACGGGGTAGAGACAGGGCCGCTTGTTAGGGATAATGAGGTGCGCGCGCAACGATAAATTCGTTCCGCCGTCCGCCGCTGGGGGCGCGGTTCATTTGCATCTTTATGTATTGCACGAGGTTTTAGTTTTTTTTTTTTTTTTTTTTAAGTTGGTAACTATCACTCGGGGTTGATGACATTGCGTAAATGTTGACATGATTTTTGGTAGCGTTCAGTCTTTAGTTTTTTTATTTGCTTGGTAACTACTAACTAGGTATCAAACTACTATAAAGAACACTCGTAAAAGTTTTTTTGAATAAAAAACATTTGAATTTTATCACTCGGGGTTGACAACATTGCGTAAATGTCGACGAGCTTTTTAGTATCTGAAAATCTTCTAAATTAAAAGTATACTCGTTCTAAGTTTAGATAGAGCTACAGCCTAATTTTTTTTCTGTACAAAACGACAGATTGGTATGTTTCAAAGTAACAATAAATAATGTATTTCCGCCATTTTGTTCTTTATGCGGTATAAGCGGGACCTATATTATTTTAATTCTATAAATTTTCAATAGAGTTTGCTTTTAGCTTTAGTTCTAAGAAAGGTACCACAATTGAGTGTCACAATCAATTGTGGTACCTTTCTTAGAATTAAAGCTAAAAGCAAACTCTATTGAAAATTTCACGTTTTATATTATATTCACGTTAAAGTGTACTTACCTAATTTGAATAAAATATGAACATGATTTGAATTAAACTAGTAGGTACTTAGGTAGTAGTAAAGTTGCAAATACCTACTTACTCGTTTATGTAATCACTGATTAAACTGAGGCTAATAATAATCAATAACTCAATTTGTTTATTTCTTATAGGACATACAGGTGTCTCTTACGTTCAGCAAGTACCTAGGTACCTACGAAGTTTCCTAGATAGGAGAGCCAAAACCTTGGAAATCGATGGTGACTGGTGTCGATTGAAAATGCAAAACCTGCTAAATATTCAACAATAAAAACTAAATGACACGCAAACATCAGCAGTAAAAGTATTAGGTACGTAGGTACTTCAACTTTTCTTGTGTCTGATTTTATTCCATTGTGTAACTGCCTTAATCAGATTCGGAAGAATAGAATTATTAAAAATATCGTCTAAATTACAATTAATATTAAACGCCCAATCATAATTTAGCTGATATTTTTAAATAATATGTCTTAATTACAAGAATAATTTATATTATACGAGCTGATATTTTGAATTTGATTAGTAGCTCTACGTCTGAGCTTATCAAAGCTCGCAGCGGGCTGAACCAACCATAAGCGTAACAGTTCTTCTATCCGCCGCTAGATGGCGTTATATGTTGTAAGGTATGAAAGTGCGTGGTCAGGATGACGCCGCCGCGCGCTCTCGCCTCGTTAGACCAACACGGCGGCTGTCAGGTTTTTGACAGTTTTTGACATAGACATCGATAGTGAGGCATCGTTACCGTCGAGGCGGGGTTCCTTAACTCCCATTTTGTTAGTTTATACGTTTATACGTATTCGATTTGGCCGTGTAAGCGTATTGTTACGGTTTTGTTGTTTCTAAGATTATGATAGTGATCGAGTTTTTAGTTTACTGTTTTATTATTGTGTTTTGTCTATTTTTAGCCACTCTTTTGAGATGATAAGAGCTGACCGTGTTATATTATCGTGTCTTTAGCAATCGGTATCTACTTAGGTACCTACCTATCAAACGTGTTTTTCATACGTAAAGCCTTGTAGTCTTTATTTTGACTACCACCAATTCGGAATGAAGTTTCAACTGAGAACAGTGGTCAAGATACTCATTTTTAATTATGTTAATTGAATTTTATTATTTGGTGGTATAACGGCAATAGAAATACAGACGATGTAATGTCAACTGCCTTAGAAGTTACGGTAAATATTAAGATACAGCTCGCTGACAGACAGACAGACAGACGGACAACGGAGACTTAGTAATACGATCCCGTTGGCACCCTTTAAAAAGCTATAAGTACTACGACCTCAGAAGTGTGTTATGTAACTATATTAGCGGCACGCTATGATGGCCGGTTTGACGTTTGTCCGCTCATGAAGTTCCGTATTAATTGATAACGACTTTGAAGGAAATAATTGTATTATTTTATTGACGATAGTGATGTGCAGAGATTCATAAATTTTATCGAATGTAGTTTTAGGTTTAGGACTCAAAATTTATTTATTAAATTGATTTCTTAAATGTATACAAGTGTAGAAAAATCAGTTTGCACCATTTAAGGGGTGAATGTACTTGTGAATATGAACAATTTTCACTATGTGGACAAACCTCTGAAATCGCAAAAAAATATCAATAAATTTTTAAAAATGGAATCTAATACGATCGTCACATAGGATCGCTGGCTAGCACAACTACTACCTCCGGCAAACTCGCGTCAATGCTCAATGCAAAACAAAGCAGTTTCGAATTGACGTTGCTTCGAAAAGTATAAACTGTCAGTGCAATGCGATTGTGATATAGTTTTGACCTGGCTTTGGATTTCAAATATTGATACTGCATTACTGTTGACCCTTGCTCGTTAATTTGGACTCTGTTCAAGCCCTTTGTTGTGGATTTCGTCGATATGACCGAACGTACGCAGAGAACTGTTCTAAATAGTCAGACACGTGAGTTCGTAATACGCCTTCGTAACTATTTCGATCGTGAAGCTCAAAATGGAGGGCCAATTTTACCTATAACGTCAGTGGTTGAACGCGTAGCTGATGCGCTTAATATTGGACAACGAACTGTTAGACGGATAACTAAAAAAAAATATGGCGAGACTGGCACAGAAGAAAATAAACTTCACACACCAAAAAAGAGAAAACGAGCAAAACCAGTCGTAGGCATCGATAGCTTTGATGCCGATGCTATCCGAAGACATGTTTACGGCTACTATTTACAGAAGGAGTATCCAACAAGAAAAAAGTTGGTGCATTCACTGAAGGAAGCTGGATTATTCTTCAGTGGGGAAAGTTCTTTAACGAAGATTTTGAAGACCATTGGATTTCGATACAAAAAATGTAACAAACGCAAAATATTGATGGAAAGATTTGATATAGCGATGGCAAGGTATACTTTTTTACGGCAAGTGAAAGAAATCAAAAATTGGCAAAATGTTGTGTTCTTGGATGAAACATGGCTTAATGCTAACCATACTGTAGGCCGTTCTTGGAACGATGACACAGCAGCATCTACTTCCAAAGTTCCTGTAGGAAAAGGATCGCGACTTATAATTTGTCACGCCGGAACCATCAACGGGTTTGTCGAAGGTTCTCTCATGGCTTTTGCGTCAAAAACCACTGGAGACTATCATGAAGACATGAATGGAGAAAAGTTTACTGAATGGTTTACCTCAATGTTGTGTAGCCTCCCTGAACCATCTATTATAATTATGGACAACGCCCCATACCACTCGATGCAAATTGACAAGCCACCTGCCCAATCCCAAAAGAAAGCTGATATCGTCGCATGGCTTCGTAAAAATGGCGTAGATGCAAACATGAATATGTTAAAAGCGGAATTAGTACGTCTTTTAAAAGAAAACAAACCAACCAAGATCCGATACGTCATTGACGAAATAGCATTAGAACATGGGCACAGAGTTATACGGTTACCGCCTTACCATTGTGAGTATAATGCGATTGAGTTGGTGTGGGCTCAAATTAAGGGATATGCTGCAAGACACAATACAGAACCCCCATTTACCACAAAAAAAATGCTAAAATTATTAGAAGAAGCTTGTGAACATGTAACTAAAGGAGACTGGGAAAAGGTTGTGAATAGAACTGTTAAATTAATAAGGGAAGATTATGAAAGAGATGTGAAAATAGATAATATTATAGAAAACGAACATATAATTATTAATGTATGTGATGATAGCAGTGACGACAGTGAAAATAGTAGTATGGACGAATCTGATTAATTATGGCCTTTTGTGGCACCTTTTTTGGTATCTTTTGTATTCATATGTTTCTTGTGTGCATATAAAGTATGTATATTCATTTTCGTTCAAATATTCAGTTCGTTCAAATAAATTAAATAAACATATACATTTTTGTTTTATTAAACCTATTTAATCAGGTACAAAAACAAAACTTAATTGTTTTTTGTTCGAGAATAAATTGACATTCCACATCACTATTGTAATGTGTCAAACCGGCCATCATAGCGTGCCGCTAGAGTACCTTTGTTTCCTTAAGTAGAGTTGTCACAGTCAGAAGTGATCTCGCATTCATAGCCCGATATATCACCGGGGGGGTGTGTCGGGAGGGGGGTTACCGCTTTGACGTGCAATTATAAAGATAATAACGTTTTCACCTCGCGGCGGCGGTTTTATTTGTCGCAATGATTTATAGCCGTGGAAAAACGCGCGCGTGACACTTTTCGAACGCATTTTTAAATTTTTTTTAGCATGTTGGTGTTAGTTGATTGTAGGCAGCCCTGCAAAATTATGCGGTAATCAACACTCCAAAAGAACTTGGGATTAGGAGCTCTGCTTAGGAATGATGGAACATGGAAAACATTACATGCTTATTTACCTACTTCGTGTATAATCTTAAACTGCATTTTCAGGATCAAAATTTAAACAAAAATCTATTCTAAATATTTTCCACCATTTAAGTAAGTCTATTCGTTTCTTTTGGCTATATTGAGTGCCAACTAGTAACCTATTAATGATTGAAATAGGTAGGTACCTACACTTGGAAAACTCCAAAAGGTAGGTACATATTACATTTATAAAACTTGAACTAAAAAGAATATCCAATAATCCAAGCCGAGATTCCCACTTACACCTTTTCTCTAGATTTCCCAACCGCCTTACGGTTTCCTTCGCTAGAATTTAAAAAAAAAGGAAAACTGCACCTCTCCCTCGCACGTACTGCACGTTGCACTTGGGATTATTGCCTTTTCACTCTTTTGTTTCGTTGTCGACACTAGACTGAGCGCTCCGCCCATTTGTAAAATCGACTGGCCGGCCTTGCACCTGTCTCTTTCACGTCCGACTGATTTATGTGAGAGTGAACGGGCTTGATGGATGCTTTGTTTTTCCACTTCGAGTGTCCGCAAAAAAGGAACGCGGCCCGCGGATTATATTAGGTTCACGTAAACGTTCTAACTGGGTGGAAATTGTGATAATGTCTCCATCTCCTCAGCATTTTAAGCTTAGGACTTTATTTATTAGCTTTTACAAAGATAATTTTGTTGGTTTGATACGTTTTTACCAGGGATGAAATCATAGGAAATCATAGAATCAAATGTAGGTATATAGTCCGTCAAACTTATCTGACCCGGTGGCCAAAATTAGGACAAATTTTTATGCCTGTTACTTTTTTTTTATTTTTCATAAGTGCTAGTGAGTATAGTGACGCTACCACCGAGTCAGTTAAGTTCGTGTTAGTTAGTTTGTCAATGTAAACATGACACTAAACAGTGTGTATTTTTTTTAAACTGAGACGGTATGGGAAAACCGAAACCTTTGGAGATACAGGGAAACTGTTTTAGCAACCAAGAAAATGACAAACAAATAACGAATTAGAATGAAACGTCTTTATTTCATTAGTGCCACGTAGGTATATCCATCCATCCATCCAAACTTTCACATTTATAATACTAGTTCAGACTGTTTGTGACGTCATCAAAATTCGGCGCATTTTTTAAATTTAAATATATCTACTTAGGTACGATAGATTATCATGGTCGTCAAACATAAAGATAACAGAAAATTCATATAATTAATAATCACAAAAACATATATTTGACTGTTTATAATATTTTTGATATTACGATTAATAGACTATTCTATCAATCGTAAATTGTCTATGGCCAACCGAAAAAGTCCAGGAATTAAGATTTCAAGGCGCGCTCGCGGAATGGCGGCAAAAACCGAAGCCCGGTTGAGAAGATGAGAAATATAATGGCAACTTTTTGGCGGGAACGCATTCTAATCAAAATAGTTTACGCGTGGTCCCGGTATTCTACGCCATTGTTTAATAAACGAATTAAAAAAAAGAAGTGGATTGTTTTATGCCTGTTTTTCTTTTTTAAATCTGATCACTCTATCGTGGGAACCCCATTTTGTTCCTATAGGTGATGTCGTTCTTTTTTTAAATCGTCACCTATTTTTGTGTGTGCGAATACCAAAATGTCTGTCCAAAGACTTCTAAGAACTGTTAATCTCCATAAAACCTGTGGCATAGTGGTCATTGGTCCCAAGTTCTATTCCCAGCTGGATCATTTTGGAAAGTTGTTTTTTTTAATTATACCTAGGTATAGGTATGAACTTGGATAAATTAGGTAGGTTTACAGAATAGGTGTGTCGATGACTGTCATACTTAGATCTTTTTATAACTTGACCGAGAATCGAACCCGGGTCAAGTAGGTAAGACTCGTGCACAAAAAAAGTTCTCAATGCCTTGTTTCCATCAGCTTAGCCTAACATAGCCGTAGTAAAATAAAGGTACTGTAAATTAACTACACCGGGAACCGAACCTGGGACCTTTTACTTTGTGGCCACTTAGCATTGAGGCATGTAGGTCTCCTAGGTATTACCCCTTAATTTGGCTAGACGAAATTGTACATAAACTATACCTAATTTCTTAAATTGACCTAGTCGGAAACCAAATCTGGGACCTCCCATAGGCCCACCACGTTTGTACAGAGAAAATTAACTAAACAATGCCCCGGCTTCCCTCGTGACCGCCAACCGTGACGGGCCGTCACTCAGGCGTCGGCGCCATGATACGAAAATTGCTCGAAATTGCTCAAATTGCTCGATGTGCTCAAATTGCTCAAAACATGTTTAATTAACCAATTTGTTCCGTTTGTAACCGATTCAATTGTGTACCGATTCGGTCACGTGACGGTACCGTGACTCATTATAGTAGACTAGATGACGCCCGTGACTTCGACCGCGTAGCCTAAGTTTCTTTTTCCCGAAAATATAAAAAAATAAAAATAATAAAATATAAGAAATAAGATAAGTAATAAAAATAAGAAAATATAAATAAAAATAGCCTCTTAGTAAGTATATTATCTATTTGAGAATTGTTAAATAAATAAAATAAATTTAATTTAATTAATTAAATGTCGTGTCGCAAAAACATTCAACGAGGTAATAGCGCCAGTGTTTTGGGCACCATGCCCATTAACGATCACTTGGACGGCGTGTATTTTTTGTAAATATTGCTTTAGTTTTTTAATTTAGATTTTAATTTATTTCTTAGTTTTAATTAAAATATATGCCTAGCCTTAGTTTATGGACCAAAATAAAATAAAATAATTGAGAATTCACTGAGTTTCTCTTAAGATACTTAGTTCCTAGGTATCTCTTGTTTTGACTCTACCACCGTTTCGGAAAACTCTCAAGGTCTTTAGCCATAATATTATATTGTATTATACATATGGATGGTAAAAGTAACGATTTTTGAGCTTACTTAATATAAAAATTCTTTTAAATTGAACTCGAATGAAATTAGTAACAAATCATAACCACCGCAGAAAGGCGGCATATGGCCAATTAGCGTTTTATTGCCAGTTCGTATAAAACACTAATCGTCCAATATCAAACCACAATTACACCTTGCCGAGTTAAATTATTGTTTTGTCATTGCTACCCGCTGCTATTACATGATTTTCACTTTTTTAAAGTGTAGGTAATTGCAATGAACTGTATAAAGATAGTGGTCAAGCGTGAAACGCCATTTGCACAGTGGTTCTCGATACATCGCGTTTCAGGACTGGAATTAGTGGTAGATATCTAAAACAGATGAAAACTACACTTTTATCAAGGCAAGAATGAATGGGCATCTTCTAGGCAAGCGCGTTCCAACCTAGACTTCATCATTGCTTTGCACTAAGCATGATTGTCGTCAAGCGCAAGCCTATTCTCACAATTAAAAAAAAATCTCATCTGGTCGTAAGGATAATGAAGTCTAAAATGGTAGTGGGCTAACTGCTAAGCTGTTGCATTGAAAGTTAGAACATACCTAATATAATGAACGGCTAAAAATATATAATGAGCCAGCTTTGAGTTGAAATGCCGATCACTTCCTAATGTAAACTTACCTCCAAAATTAACTGCGATTTATTTACCTAATTACTTCTTGAAACATTACTTGTCACAAATATCGTATATAAGTAGGTATGTTTTTTTTCTCAAACTCAAACTTAAATCTTTTTAATTCAATTAGACTTTGACAAATGCTTTCCAATCTTCGAATGGATCTACCACTGGTTCGGATTGGATGCCATTCATTCGAGAAGAACCAGCAAGGAACATATTAAGTGGTTGCTCTTTAAAAACAAAATTACAATTACATCAATGTGTAAATACATGAGTAACCACTCCGTCCGTCATTGCTGGCGCGAGTCAAATCCATGCTCTTCTCTCTATTTCTACGGATCTCCAAACAATTGCCAACTAACCATATCATATTGCTAAGTGGTGGATAATTCGATATTCGATAGACATGTAATTTCTCAGATTCGATGTTAACTAAATGCCACGCAATTCCACGATGACTAGTGAATTTGTTGATAGCCGATTGTTAGGGATAAATCATTTCGTCAATCACGTCAATTTATGACGTGTCATTTTGTAAAACGGTCGCGTTTTTTTCTTTTGATTTGCTATAATCTCTTTAAACAAGCTATTGGTCGTAATGGCACAGGTAATAGGTAGTACGCTGTGTAATAGGTACCTTCATTGAGGTGATAGCATTTTCCCTTTATTTTGTGACTAGATGGTAGCTGCAAGTAACCGCGTGGATAATTTTTTTTATTCCCACGGGAACTCTTTAATTTTGCGGTATAAAAAATAAACTATGTCCTTCCCCGGGATATAACCTATCCCTGTTCCCATCAAAATCGGTAAACAGATGGGTCTTGAAAGCGTAGCAGACAGACAGACAGACACATTTTCGCATTTATAATATTAGTCTAGATATTTACTTCTACTCAATTAAGTAGCACTTTCTTTAATGGTGAAGGAAAACCTGAAGGAAGTGTAGGAAGTGCCTGAGAGTATCTTTATAATGTTATAACAGGTGTGTGAGCCCGCATTCGGCCAGCGTGGTGTGCTATAGCCTAGGCCACGCGAAGAGACCCTTGCTCGGTAGTCGCCTGGCGATAGGCTGAAAAAAGGATAACCAATCTTCCAACAATAAAATGTTTTACTTACGGTTCTTTAAAAGTACTTTTCGTACTTTAAGTCTTTCATTATAATTTCTTCATCATTACAGTTTTTTCTCAATAATTGGTTTGAATATTGATTAAGAAAGATTTAAATATTAATTCGTCCTTTTGTTGTTACAGGTAAGATCAATTGAATTCTACGATGGAGTCACTACATACGTATCTAACTTTAGTTTTGAGGTATGACATGAAGCCATGAATAAAAAGAAAATAGAGCGAATAATGCAATACAAACATGTTATAAATAATACCTACTTAATTAAATAAATGTGTATTGAAATAATATTGAAACTTACCTAATTATGTACCTCGTAACTTGGGTAAGTTGTCCTAAATACATATATAAACATTATCCATATAAACATTGTATGAATGGATTCGCAAAATGTAAACTGCGATTGTTTCCAATAACTACTCGTTAATTAAAAAAACCATCAGAGACCATATATCATAATTATTGAAATAAAACGTTTATCTCTTGTCTGAACTAGACACAAGACACAATATCTTCTCACGTGGAGATCTTTATCGATTCCGCGGGACGAGGACCGCGTCATTCGATACGTTCGATGCTCGATGACGAACGCTGGAGTCGACTAGGAAAATCGATAAGATCGCAACACGTCACACAGGTTGCTTTGTGTTGTTTATGATCGGATGGGTACTTAATTGCTGTTAAATTGTTGTTGAAAAATTCAATATTGTTTATATGAAGAACTTATTACCTTATTGACTTTATATAAATCTGCCTAGATATTTTTGATTTCTATATGGCGCTTTAGGTGCAATGACAGCTACAGTGTAACAATCGCAATCACCGTTAATTGGCTAACACTATTTTGCTAAATTTGCAATTGTCGCAGAAATAAATTCTCCCTTGAGATTATAACAATAATTGCTATGATCTGTAGTTATTCCGTAATATCACAGAATAGGTAAGTACTTTATAGTACGTTGTAATGTAATTTTACATTGGTTGCATCGGGTGTGCTATTAACACGAGATACAGATTTTTATCTAAAAACATATAAAATAATTTACATTTGAAAATCAGCAAAATTCATGGAAATTACCTTCTTGTAATTCGTTAATAAAACTTACCTTTTCTCTTTATTGCTTCAAAATTAATAAAAAATAAACTTAAAAAAAATTACACTTTCAATAAATCAATCTTGAATGATATTATCCTAAAAGAATATTCACATAATGACATTTGATTCCTTGTGATTCGAATTTACGCGTCCATGGCTCGGGGTCAGAGTTTCTTTTTTTATACTTTTTATCCCTCCCGATGGTTGAAGGCTTAAATTTCTGATGTGATCTCGGACGTCGCATACCGGACATATTTGATGTTATTTCGTTATTTTTTTTTCCTCCCGTCGGTATTATGTGATATTTTTTTTTTCGGAGATAAATTCGATGGAACATGGAAGGGTACGGTTAGGCGATATTTTTTTACTCAGCGTGTTTAAAGCCTAGTGTGCACAGAAGCAGCATGTGCTGTATTGTTCAATACAAGTAGTTCTAAGTTTAAACTCGCCAATTCACATGCTGCCTACCCAGTCTACGAGGACTGCCGATTTGTCAATTAATAATAGTGGATATAGGCACCAAGTTTTATCTCCTCAATTTGCTGGTTCACTTTGCTGCGAAGGTAATATTCAAAATAAACTGTGATGACGAAGGACCTATTGGACATTGAAGGCAAGACGATCGACATAGTTAAATAGATCATGCAGCTGACGTGCAAATAGGACGAAGAACCGATTGATTTTGGGGTCTAGTGACTACTAGGTCGACAAGCGACATCAAGTGAGTGGCAGGGAGTCGCAAGGCCGCGTTATAGACCTATGCCCACTAGGCACTAGTAGAACTTTTAATTGACGACAGTGGGACTATTGGTTGACGAAGATTGTAAGTAACTGTTTTTTGCAGTATCGTCAATATGCGTTTGGTGTGCACCACCTCTTAAGGACGCCGCATTTAAATTAAGCCCTTGTTTACAGAAAAGCAGCTCAGCTACTTTATAAACTAAGTTTAGAATCGCTCGAAGGTATTAGCACTGCATAAGTGTAGTGAGGATGTAAGATGCCTTTCCCGGCGACGGAACAAGACAGGCGGGTGAGAATTAACGCGCTTTCAAATTGCGATCCTTCGGAGCAACGACGCCGGGGAATGTACGGCCCGCTCCGGATACCGGTAATTTTGTTAACTTAGATGAAGATCTGAACGTAAGCACCCGGATCCCTTGAAACTAGTATTTCGCTTTAATATGCTCCGGAATGGCGTTCGAACAAAATAGTTTTAGAGTTTAATGTAATGCCTCTTACGGTTTGGTAAAATGATTTCCTTTTTCTTATTTTCTCGTTAAATATTTATTGATTTATGATTTTACGGAAATCAAATAGTATGACTGGTTGATCGCTTCTAATGATGCAAATTATTCTTTCCTTCTTATCAGGTGAACTCTACGCTGGATCTTTTGTGAAGAACTTGCCTTGTGTCCACAACTTCACAAGCTTTCTTGAGTGACGTAATGTGGCCCATTGAACGTGTTTAGCTTGACACCTAGAACGCATTGATTCCTCGGGTCTAATGGACGTAGAGGCTAATTTCAGTAGGCTTATAACTTTTGAATTTTCCAATATCAAATAATTTCTTTATTTTCTATTTTAAAATTTTAAGCAATGGTTTCAACCGAGAAGGATCTTCGTTCAGGCGATTTACCAAAAGTGTTATGACTTCCTGATTTTTTCATTCTGATTTCCTTCATTTTGCATAAACAGGTTGCATAAGCGGGGGTACTTCCGTTTGATGTCATTAAATCTTGTAATAGGCCATCATAAATCGCAGGAGTCAGGATCAGGGAATCAGTCAGGGCATCAAATATTTTCTTCGTGTCTTCCTTATAAAATTTTAGGCACCTGGTTCGGAAGCTTCTTCGGAAGACTTACCAAAAGTGATTTCTGATATTTTATGTTGATTTCCTTTATTGTTACTCGCTTATACGGGACACTGACGTTTGATGACTTTTTTTTTAATTTTTAAATATATAAGCTAGTGCTTGGCTGCAATCAGACTTGCTTGCAAGTGGTGATGCAGCCTAAGGTGGAGCGCGCTTGCCTAGAAGATGCCTATTCACTCTAGATTTGGAGTTACCTATATTAAAATAGAACGGGAAAACGGAAGCCGGAAGGGCATTCCATATCGTAGCGGTTCGAATTAGAAACTTAGAAACGAGGAAGCGAATCGCTTCTTACGAGCTCGCGGAATTTCGACTGCGCAAGGCTGCAAACCTTCTCGATGCCTTGCGGTTCGATAATAAAAAGGTGACGGAGGAACCAGATCGAATAGTTCTTGGGCACCCTGTCCGAAATATATCCTGTAGTAGAATACCGATAGACATCTCGTAGGTTATCATACATCACAGGAGTTAGGATCAGAGAATCAGTCTGGGCATCAAATAGCTTCTTCGTGTCTTCTCTTATAAAGTTTTAGGAAGCTTCTTTGGGAGACTTACTAAACGTCATTTATTTCATGTTCATTTCCTTCATTTTGCCTACCCGCGTTGCATAAACGGGGGGCACTGACGTTTGATGTCATTAAATCTCGTAATAGGCCATCATAAATCGCAGGAGGTGGGCTGAGCGCGCTGGCCGGGAGGCTGTCGTCGTTTGTCAGGGCATTTCACGCATTGTTGGACAATAACGCAGGCGGTATTGTGCCGGGCTGACGTGACGCGAGTACTGACCGCGTGTCATGATGCCCTGGTGATGCACACTGTGTCATAGAAGCTTGACGTCGCCGTAACTTATGATGCCCGCGTCATGCCTACTTACGTTAACTGCATTTCATTTCGAGATTTGTTGCTCTTTGGAATCGATCATAGATGCTGTACTAAATGAGGCTTGCGCCTTCATCTGCGTGGGTTTAGGTTTGTGAAAAATCTCGTAGGAACTCTTTTAGGTTTTGAGGGATAAAAAAAACAGCATATGCCCTTCCTCCGATTGCAACCTATTTCTGTACCAAATTTTGTTAAAATCGGTGGAACAGATGATACCGTAAAAGCTTATCAGACAGGAAGACAGACACACTTTCGCATTTATAATATTGATTACCCTACGGTGCCCGATATTTTTTAAACTCATATTTTTTTTTAACTTACGAATATTGTAAGTAGTTCCTTTAACTGTAGTTTTAAACGCCGTGCTGCGAATTTACTTCATTATAATAGTTAATTCCCTCCTACATAAACATAGATAAAATTTAAACTTATTAATACTTCTCTTTTTTTAATGAAATGAATCAATAAAAATTAAGCTATTAATTCTTTATTTGAAGAAGCGTTTAGGAAGTGGTAGCAGCATTAATAAACAGGCAATCTTCCCCGTCAGCATCGGGGGGCCGTCCCAGTATGCGCGTCCAAATATTTGCGGGCGTCTCATAAATTCAGGCGCTCGTCCTACCAGGATAACATACATAATGCGCCGCTCCACGGATCGGTAAACATATTGTAATGGAAAACGCCATCATTGTTTGCACTTTATGATGTCCTGGTGTTGTAAACTGACGCTTCGGACGGGAGTGAATGATAATTTCCCAGGACCAAAGTGGTGGGGGTGGGTGGTGTGATATTATTTACTTCCACCATACTACTATAATAATCTACCTTGTTCTATCAATACCATCAATTTATATATTTTAAGTTACTTATTAGTTAGTTTCTATTTTTGATTGGTAATGGAAGCAACTGGACACAAACAGTGTCTACGTTTGCGCGGTTATACTTTGATTTCATGTTGACTGTATGAAAATAAAATATTCGACGCTTCACCAAATCTTTTTTGACGTTATTTATCTTTTTAAGAAAAGTCCACGTTTTAGCCGTCCCATTTTTGTTTTGGCTCGAGCTTTACTGCATTACCTTAGTAAACTTACTTAGAATCATTTATTTAATGAGCACAGTATCTTAAATACACAAGCACGATATTGTAATTTATATTTTTAATAAAAATAACCCTTAAGCTATGTACCTACAAGGATTATTTAGATAAAGAGTAAAAATATATAGTGTAGAAACACCTATGTTATTACTTTACTAAAACGGCAAAATTACGATCGAAAGCTAAGTCGCGGGTCGCGGCTAATCCGTTAAAATATTCTGACGGAGTCGCTTCGTAAATCGCCGCCTTTTGTAGCAGTAGGTAGAGTCATAAAGTTATACCTAATCTGTGGTAGAGAGGTGCTTGAAGGCAAAGAAAGATGAAAAATAACAGTTAGGTAGAGCACGCGCGCACGGACAGCTAAAAGTTGCCGGCAACTTTATGTTGCCCGTTGTCGTAGCTAGGTCAGCTAGCTGACACGACAGTCGTTGTCGTCCAATAATTTTAGTTCATGCAAAAAGTTCATAAACAAAAAAAGAACATCCAGATTTTCCAAATTTTCCAATTCTTCACTAGGTACCTAATTTTTGCAAGGTTTATTTCCCTAAAAACCTTATTCATACTACGAAGAATATATTTTAAAAAAATAAGTAAAATCGGTCCAGCCGTTCTCAGATCGTTCGTAGTCAAGTGTAGTGTAGTAAAAAAATACATATACCACATTCACATATAAAGCTTTTCTGACCGCGGTCCGCGTCGATAGGTTTGGTGAAATCTTTAGGCTTCATCACGTAAGTACAGTCTCACAAACTTATCTGCCCGCGCGGTGGCCAAAATTGGAACAATTTTTTATGCCCTTTTAGTTTTTTCATATCTACTAACGACGCTGTCACCGAGTCAGATAACTTCGTGCGACTATACTAACAAGTCCGCAGCAAAGCGCCAGCTTTAAAATTAAAAAAAACTTATTTCCTATAAAATGTCAAGGTTTTATAGTATCTCATTGGGAATAATTAAAAATTTTGGCTAGACATCCGGAGCGCAATCCCACCGACAACTCTTTGCAAGCCTTTGGAGTTACATAAATGACAGCAGTCAGGGAATGAAAAGACGTACTTACTAAAGAACAAAGAAAAAAGACGGCTCTTTTGGCAACGGTCATAAAGACTCGATTTTTTTAAATTAAAATGAACATAAGTAGTTAAGTACCTACGATATTTTCCTTAAAAATCTCCCAGTGGAAACTGGTTTTGTTTTGGACGACAATCACTATTAGTTAGTAGATAATATCTGTGGATTTCTAAAAACAATACTTATTAAAGGTAAAACACACAAACACACGTCATATTTTATACGTCATACAAATACAACCCAGCGACAATTAAATTGTCAAAAGGATTGTCAATTTAATACACAGACACAGACTGCTCGAGCAGTCATAGTCAAAAGCTTGAAGCTACCATTGATAACTGCTGCCAACCGCCAGAAGCAGTCGCAACTGCTCGTATGTGTGTACGTAGAAAACTGTAGCTCACTATGCAGTCGCAGCTTGAAACAGTCCATCCTGACTGCTTCAAGCTGTCCGTGTATGGCCGGCCTTAGAAAAACGGATAAGACGCGCGTCGCGCGCTTTCAAAATTCTAATCCGTTAAAATATTCGCAATGCGTAAGTTAGTAAATCGCGCCCTTTTGTAGCCGAGGCGTAGATAGCCGGAATTAAACTTGAATTTAAAACCATTTTATATTAGCCGAGCTTAGATCGCTCGCGCGCGGAGCGGTGCAGATAAGAGAATTGGCCTGTCAGACGCCGCATGATATATTTGACCGGCATTTCCATATCCCGCCCGCTCCCCTATTTTCATTTTGTACGTGTCTGCTTCGCTATAGCCCGCTGTAGCCCGCTATACTATGTAGCGAGGTGTGTTTTCATAGGAATTCTCAACTTTGCTGTCAAAGTGTTGACAGGGATATGATTTTTATTGAATGCTGTTAGAAATATTGCCCTTAGATCTTGTCAGTCGAATCAGCTTTCCGAACTGGTGGTAGACTCTTGCGACTTATCATAAGTAGCAAAAGTTGTTTGAAGTGAAATAAATCATTTCATTTTCAAGTAGTAAATTCGTCTTCGTAGATTAAATTTTACAGAAATCCCTTGAAATTGGCAAGTTTTGGATTTTCCAAGATAAACAGCGTATGCCCATCTCCGAGATGCAAGCTATGAATCAAAATCGGTTCTTAAGTAGCGTAGAAAAGAGATGTTAACAAATTTAAATGATTTTATTTAAATAAACTTTTAAATCTAATCTAAAAAATAAAGAAATTGTGAATGTGAATTTACTTTTGGAAGACCTAAATTTATATTATTATTTATATTGTTGAAAATTTAATAATCAGTAATAAATAATTTACTTTTAACATAGGCATCATGGCATCATCCCTTTTTTTTACCTTTATATAAAGCGCTTGGTCGCTTAGCGACTGCGACGCTCTGCATGTTAAGACCACAAAAACTTATTATTTTATGTTCTTAATTTTTATGCACATGGTATATTAAAACTATCAAATTTTTAAGTGAATGTGATTCTAATTGTCCTAAAACTATATTAATTCCGCCAGTGGATTTTGAAATACTAAAATCATTGAACACCCTGCGTATTATGCAAAAACATACAATTACAAGGGGATTTAATAGTAATACTAGTAACTGGCAACTGGCGAGGCCTGAGGAAGGCTATGCTTTGATTTTCTTATCGCTAAGTTATGGGGTATGATGATTGCGGAATTAACCCTTGCCTCCGATACCGCGGAAAGCGCGGCCGATGGGGGAAAATTGACCAATTTGCGGCGATTCATAACAATTATAGAGAGAACTTTAATCAATGGGCGGGGTAATTATGGCACGGGATCTTTTTATGCACTTTTTATTCAACGTATTGCTTAGGGGGGTTACAGGCAGTATTTTCTGTTTTTTTAGAGTAGGTGTAGCTGTAATTGTATGCAGGGTATTACTTATAGGTAATTGAGATACGATAAGGATGATACAAGATGACGCCCACAGCTTTATCCGCGTGGATTTAGGTATTTATTATCCCGTGGAAACTCTTTGTTTTTCCGAAATAAAAAAGAGCCTATATTTAAACTTATAGCTTAAAAATACAAGCATATTGATTACCTAATTTCAAAATCGCTTAAACTCATGAGCAGATTCAATGTAAAACGTTTACCTAAAGTCGGCAATAGTCAGCCGTGTGGAATAGGAAGTAAGTGTACGTAGGTACCTAATACAGTGGCGATTTATATATAGCATTAGCACAAAGCTTTCACGATGGTGCAGCTTTTAACAAAGCTCTTGGCGCCGAGCCAGCTTCTGACGCCGTCTCCGAAAAACTACGCGTCATACTCTACTCTGCCGTACTTACCCCGCTACGTACCTATACATTGTGTTATATGACTCAGGGTACATTTGCGCGAATTTTATTCGAAAGTGCGTACACCTCCATATGATTTCTAGTGTTACAGAATTCTGTATTGTTTACAATACAGTAGAACTTAAAGCTAGCTAGCCTAACCTAATCCATACTTAAATTATAAATGCGAAAGTGTGTCTGTCTGTCTGTCTGCTACGCTTTAACGGCCCACCTTTTCGGCTTCGATGTAATGTTACATGGTGTAGTTACATCCCGGCGAAGAATATAAGCCTCTTTATATACAGGAAAATAAAGGAGTTCTCCCGGAAGATAAAAAACATGTTTCTGAAACTTATTCGAAGACGAAGTCGCGGGCATTAATAATAGTATATTAATAAAAACAATAAAATACCAAATGAGTACAATACGAGTTGAGTAACGAATATAACGTTTAATAAACAAAATTCAATTGAAATAATTAACGAACACATATCTACAATGCTTCTAGACATAATATAGCTGGGACGCGATTGGAATAATTTATATGAACTGTTAGCTATCACTTTCTCACTCATAAAAGTTAGTTACGTGTGAGTGGGTGAAATATTGTTAAGTCATTGATACTCAGAGAATAGTCGTCGGTTTGCAGCGTCAGCAAAACAGACTTTCTGCTTATTACTTTATTACTTCTGAGAGTCAAAAACAAATATTTTTCTTGAGTTACACTAGACTAGGCGAAGCCCGCAACTTCGTCCGCGTGGATTTAGTCTTTGTTGGATCCCGTGGGAACTCTATGTTTTCCGGGATATAAAGAAGTGTATATGACTTAATTATGTATAGTGATAAACTCTAGGATGCAATCTATCTCTGATCCAAATTTTTACAAAATCGGTTGAACAGAAGGGCCGTATAAGTATAGCAGAAACGTCGATTAACTAAATAAAATAATGGTTTATCTCAGATAGTGCTCGAGAATCGAGTCCACGACCATCTAAGGAGCGAACATTTAAACTACTAGGCTATCATAAGTACTCTTCCCAAACAATCAGATTGTTCAAACTCTATTAAAACTTCTCGACGTACCCTGAGATCCAAACGGTAAGCCATCTGATAGGTGAAATGAAAAAAAAGTTAGAGTGGGCTCCGACTTTATCTGTGAACGTTAATATCCAATTGAAAAAAGAAAGTGACAGCTCGCCTTTTTTTAAGCTATGGTTTCTTTTTTTAAATTACGGATAGGATACTTTTTTAATTTTTAGTCTGTTGTTCTTGCGGTTGAATTCAGACATTAAAAGCCAGAGTAGGTATGTACATTTTGAGTAGTTTGTATTTAAGTAAGTATATGATTTAAGCAGTCTATGTATGTATGAATGTAGGTACGTATGTATGTAAAGGTGTGTGAAGTCTGCCGATCCGCACTTGGTCAGCGTAGTGGGCTATAGCCAAATAATTCCCATTTTGAGAGGAGACTCGTGCTCAATAGTGAGCCGGCGAATTTAAATGATGAATGCTGATGTTTTAATTAACTGTATTGTTTTTTAACTTTGCCTAGACACTGACAAAGCTTTTCACCAGACCAGGGGCCATACTGCTCACGGTTAAAGCAATATTACTCAAAATTACAGTTTGATGTCACGTACAGACGTTCCTAAAATATGGATTATATAATTCTAACACTACAATAATGAAACAATGTGCATATTAAGGGTTGGCAGTATGGCAGTAGAGTTGACGACCTCTGTTGCGCAATGTTGAGCGCTGTTGTCTTAACGTGCGGAGGTCCCGGGTTCGATCCCCGGCAGGGTCAATTTGGGATTTTAATAATTTCTGAATTTTCCCTGGTCTGGCCTGGTGTGAAGCTTCGGCCGTGGCTAGTTACCACCCTACCGGCAAAGACGTGCCGCCAAACGATTTAGCGTTCCGGTATGATGCCGTGTATAGAAACCGAATAGGGGAGTTTAACATAACTGTCATGCCCCTAACAGGTTAGCCCGCTACCACCTTAGACCGCATCATCACTTACCATCAGGTGAGATCGCAGTCAAGGGCTAACTTGTAGTGGATAAAAAAAGGCGATACTCAATTTGTTTTTTTTGTTTATTTTGGAAATATAGGTACTTATCTGTTAGTATGTTGCGTGTCGCGTAAATTTGTCTTGACTCTAATACATAAAGGTTCTGAAAGCCACTTTATGGAAGCAGCTAAACAGTAGAATTATCAATTTCTAAATTGGCCCCGCCGGGAATCACACCAAGTATGTATAACAACTGTTAAGACAATAGCGTAGATACAGCGGTGTACACTGTATGTGACCACTTGCCACCAGGTGTATATCATTCCTTACCATCAGTTGAAATCGCAGTCACTAACTTGTAGTGAATAAAAAAAGTTCGTCAAAAATATGATTTATAAAAAAAGCCATTTAACGCAATAAGACGACTAAATCCCTCTCCACTCGTATAATAATAATATATATATTTTTTTAAACTAAGTCCGCAATTACTTTGAATTCAAAACAAACGGAGGGCCTACCCTTATCAAGTAATGACAAGCCAGCGTTAACCACCTGAGCCCTTAAATAATTAAAAAAACTGTCCTTTAAGCCAAGGGCTCTTGCGAAGGGAATTTTTCGCTTTGGACTGCTGTGCAACCTCGAGTGTACCTACCAAGTTTTTGAGTAAAAAAATACCTACTCATGATCTTGTTAAAGATTTTTGTACTCTAATCTCATTCTCTCGCAGGCTAAATCCTATTAGGAATATGCTTGTCTCTAATTATTGGTGACGCTTTTTCGTTTCATCGATTTTTCAAATCACAAGTTTCACTTCAAAAAAACGTTTACAAAACAAAATTATCCAAGCGAATTCTGTTTAATGTAAAGAAACAAAACGCGGCCATTCTTAATCGATGTTATATGCTAAGTAGATATGTAGAAAACTAGAAACGCGTTACAAAAAGGGAAAACTCGCGTACTTTTGCCATGCGTAAAGGTGTGTTTTATAGATTTGCATATTACACGTTTGATATCGTTTGAGAAATACATTCCACGCAATCAAGGCGTAGTGAGCGTTAAAAGATTTTCAATTGATTAATGTTAAAACCGCTCAATTAAATACGTAGGTTTTCACATGCCTGTATTGTGATAATAAATAGTGATAATAGACCAGTGGTTTGGCCAGTAGTTTAGTCGAAGAAGTGCGCAAATTAACGCAATGTTTTATAACTTAAAAGGCCAATTGTCAGGTTATAGTTGAGTCTATAGTATCAGGGTCTTCCTAAGGATGAATTCATGTTACACCGTTCTCAAGCCTGATGCCCAGTTGTCTGAGACAATTGTATTTGAGAGTTTAAAACGTATTACTCGAACTGTTTAAGGAGTCACATGATTTTTAACGTGTAGGCGTAGGCATCTATGAACTCCTTAAATAGTTCGAATTATACGTTAGACAAACGTTTGCGATTAAGTACGACTTTCGTGCAGCTGGGACCGCTGGAAACAAGCAGCACAAGACCGTGCTCTGTGGCGATCCATGCAGGAGACAGCAGACCAGCAGTGGACGTCTATAGGTTGAGGCGACGACGACGACGATTTTCTTAGATAATCAAGGGTAGACAACAAGGGGGCTGGTAGTACACTGGCCAAGGAACTCTAATAAATAGCTCAAAATAGTTTTCTCCCCGGTCTGTGCAGGGTTTTTTTGTCAACCCTTTCAAATGAACCTAGCATAGTCGTGTAGTGAATTTTTTTTTGTATTCCCCAGTGTTGCCTAACTTTAAGTAATCCTCTCTCTCAGCTTTCACTAGACAGGCTATATTACAGGTGTGTATTACCAGGAACTCATAATCAACACACTATTCAGCAGAACAATGCGGTCGCGACTGAACTCGCTAAGACCTAAAACAATACACGGGAAGAAAACAAAAGGCTGCCGAAAATTTACGTTTAAAAACAACGTAGATACCTAAGCGGGATCTGTATCTATCCTATTTAGATATTAATCTAATGGAAAAAGCAAAAGCGATTCAAAATAGGCAACAAGCTAACAGTAGGGACGGGGCGGGCCGCGCTGTAATTGGCCATTTATCAAACGGTGAAGGGGTTAGCTTCTGCCGTCTCTGCCGCCCTGGTACGCCCGCGGCCGGCAGGCTTAAACGAACAAACATACGGATTGTAATGTTTTTGTATTATTATAATTTCGTTTTATGTTAAACCAAACACCAACCTCGTAAGAGATAATGTTGTGCTTGTTTTGTATTTTATGTATACACTTTTTAAGGAGAAAAACAATAAATAAGCAAAAAAATATATATAACATTTTAAAAAAAAGTTTTTAAAAAGTAGAGTTTTTTGTAAAAAAACGTCTTATGTTCGAAACTCTTAGAAGTGTTGAATAGTTGCTTAATGTAATAATAGCATTACTAACTGTATACAATTGAAAACTGTATGTAACCTATGTGAATTTGTTGCATATACCATCCACCACTACTACAGCCCATTAACGTCCCACTGCTGGGCACAGGCCTCCACTCTCATAGGAGAGAGGGAATTAGAGTTTAGACCCACCACGCTGCTCCAATGCTGGTCGGCGGGCTTTAACAACTATTATCATATTAGTGATAATATAACCGAGACCGTCGGCTTAACGTGCTCTCCGAGGCACGGGGGTGAAACACCACCAATTTCCTAACTCCGGAGTAGTATTGAGAATTTTTAGTCGGAAAAACCCAATACTTAATTATGGCCCGATCCCGGACTCGAACCCGGGACATGTGCCATATTCTGGCAATATAAATAAATGATTATGATATTCAACGCTTATATAAAGCTTTACGACTTAAAAGCATTAAAAAAACACACAAGACAATCATATTTTTGTTAGATATTCATGTGCCGTTAATTTAAAACATAAAGCAAAGCAAGCGTGCGATATTAACGAAATTTTCGCAAAATAATCCTTTCCCTAAACACACAGGTCATCCCGCTTGATTTCGGATAAACCCCCATAAAGCTGATTAAGCCCGGTTTTAAATTCAGCGTTCGGGGTAATGAAACTTTCTTATCAGCGTGGCTCCTTGTTTTGAATTATGGGCAAGGCTTATTTAAATGCGGCCCCTACCACTAGCGAACTTCTAATATCCTGGTACCTACCGGCTTAGTTACCCATTATTCTAATTATTTACTGTGTGTCGTCTCTGTGGATTTTCAACGCGGAAACTAAAACAAAGCATGAGCAAATAATTTAAATCAATCTTATTTTAACGTTTTTCTGTAAAAGTATCAAAGTAAATATTAGAAATCTAAGAATCTAATATTTAATGTTCATTAAATTAGGTAGTAGATGATTCGCCTTCGCCTGCGCGTGGATTAAAAAAAACCGGCCAAGTGTGAGTCGGACTCGCGCACCGAGCGTTCTGTACAAACCTGTAGTAAGTTTAAAATTATTAAAATATTTTTATTAAATGATCTAACTAAAAATTTATGTTTTTCGCAATTTTTCCCTTGTCTGTGCTATATGACGTTGCTTCGTACCAAATTTCAAGATTCTGAGTTCAAGGGAAGTAGGTTTTGATTCCCTTGCGAGTGTCGAAAATTTTCAGCATAAACGGCTGTATCTTTTGATTGCGTTGGCTTAGAAGTTTAATTTTTTCACAGCTCCAAGCGACAGTAGACTTAAGTTTATGATATAAATTTCAGCTTGATACCTCCATGCGTTCCTGAGAAAAAGGGTCTTGACATACAGACAGAAGGACAACAAAGTGATCCTTTATGGGTTCCGTTTTTTCCTTTTGAGGTACGGTACCCTAAAAATAACAGATAGATATTTATACTGATGGATTGGTATCAAAATCAATAAAGATTCAAAGAGTTTTCTATAAATCCATAGTGATAACTGTGTTATAATTTAGAGATAAATACATATACCTAGTTAAAGAAACTTCAGAACAAAATTTTCTTTAGCGCCGTCAAAACCAATGACTGACATAGATTTGCCATTTTTTGCTTCTGAAATTTCAATATTTAAACTCATATTGATTTTTATGTAGAATTAAAAAAAATTACAACGTCCACTTGTTCATAAAATTAAAACCCACTAGCTGCATTTTGATTGCAGTTGCTGATGCGTAAAATAGCACGTTAAATATCTCTGACAACTGTAAGTAATTACGCAAAATCTCATCAAAACATTCATCCCCATAACAAAAGCGCAACCATAGAGATTACAAGTTAACTTTTCCGATCACAACACCATAGACAAAGGGTTAAATTATACACGGCTGGATTGGCACAGAGTAGAGATGAATTCCCTTCACCCTAGCCCTATGACGATCGGCCGAATTGGGGTGACAAATTGTCTGTCTGTTGTTTTGTTTATATTATAAACTAATTCGTTTTAATGCTCTTAGCATTATTATGGTTGGATAATGGCTTTTAAGACTGTGCTTTATGCAAATATTAGGTTAATTTATTCAATGTATCTAATAGCTAGAGAGTATATTATAATGCCCGCGACTTCGTCCGCGTGGATTAAGTTTTTAATTCCCGTGGGAACTCCTTAATTTTCCGGGATAAAAAGTAGCCTATGCCCTTCCCCGGGATACAAACTATCCCTGTACCAAATTTCATCAAAATCGGTTGAACAGGTGGGCCGTGAAAGAGTAGCAGACAGACAGATGGACAGACAGTCAGAAACACTTTCGCATTTATAATATTATAATATGGATACAACGTATGGATATGGATATCTTGACTGGCTTCGGCTAGCTACCAACCTACCGGCAAAACGTGCTGCCAAGCGATTTAGCGTTCCAGTGCAATGCCGTGTACAAAGGGATTAGGGGTATGGGTTTAATATAACTGCCATACCCTTAACAGGTTAGCCCGCTACCATTTTAGACCGCAACATCACTTAAAATCTGGCGAGAACGCACTCAATGGCTAACTTGTAGTTAATTAAATGTTTGAAAAAAATCTTCGATGAAAATAAGCTTCTTTTCAACTTCTTAATATAAACATTTATTGTAAATAATACAATAGAACTTAATGTTAGCTAGCCTAACCTAATTACTGTATAAATCCTTTGCGCAAAAAATGAGCCAGCCCTTCTGTCACCAGATGAGGCATTTAACCGCGGTGAAATATCTTTTCAAATTAATTTAAGTTAATTTATGTACTTGTCTTGAAATAATTAAAAAAAAAAAAATTCTGCCCATCAGTTAGTACTATTCTGTGCCATCAGCCTGACATCTAATTGGTAATTGAAAAAACAAGTAATTTTGAGGTAAATAATGCTTAAATTGAAATAGACGAAATTCACACCCTAAAAGTTTACATAGAGAAAATATATACATAAAACTCAACGCACAAACAAACCGCTAATTTAGCTTTTAATCTGCCTAAACAAATCTTTTTAGCAAAATTAATTCTCCCATCGCGTAATAAAAAATGCCGCATATTGTTTATCTGTGTATAACCAAATAAAACATGCCTTTTATTATATTTAAAGTCAGCACTTAAATTTTATATCCATTATCGTTATATTATAGCCTGATTATTAAGATCGTAAAATTCTAAATTGTCTAATTAAAACTTGTCAAGTGCGTGTCAGAGCACGCCTAAACTGTGGTTCCGTAGTTATTCTGTTATTAAGACACATTTCTACCATATCATAAAACAAGAATACCTGGAGTTTAACTCAGACCAACTACCCAACTGCACATAATTTTGGTGGACCGTAGCTTGTTGATTTTTTTTTAAATCTCAAAACAGTTGCGATAATTTTTGTTTCAAAATAATGGTTTATTGTAATATTTCTGTACTTCAAGAGTTAGTGAGAGTAAGTCAACCCAAATTACGTAAAACTAGGGCGAATGCTATTTCTGAAAAAAACACCACCACATTGGATAAATAGTCAAAATAATATAAAATTATATTTTTTTCGACGAGGAACATGCCAAAAAATTATTTTTACTCTGAATTACTTTCATATTATTATTTAAGATTTAAAAAAAAACACAATGCGAATACACACCAATATGTGCCGCAGTAACAAGTTTTTATTTCTGTGCTTCACTATTCATTTCATCTTTAAAGCATTAATAGTTTCCAAATTACTAAATTTAAGTTTCCATATATTTCTGTGATATACATTAGGACGGCCAGACTGACTGGAATCTGGACGAAACTATAATAATTCCTTGTTTTAGTACGGAACCCTAAAAATAGACGTTTATCTCGAAATGCATTGAGAGCCATAGAACAAGCCATAAACCAAAGTTAATGCTGCCAGAACGTTAATTACGACTGTCTTGACGCATCCAAGTACATATTCAAACCCCTTTAGGCTTACCGCAGACAGGCCCAATCAGTTAGCTAAACGATTTTTTATAACAGTCAAAAATTTTACTTGCGCGTGTAAAATTAATCAATGCTACATAAGAGCAAATAAGAGCATAAGGCACTGGACCAATGTATTCGATAAGGATTATTGATAAAACGCCAAAGGGAAATAACGATATAATAAATTATTCCTCAATCTTTAAAATGCCTCAAATTTTGCATTTTCGTGATTTCCTATGCAACCGCTCGTGTATATCGGATGCCATTTGTTTTTTTACTCGTAAATCGGGACACATTTAAACAGCTGGTTTTAGGTCTTACTAACTCTGTAGATGACTGCCTCGTTGGTCTAGTGGTTAGCATGTTTGACTGCGGCCGACGAGATCCCGGGTTCGAGTCCCGGGTCGGGCCATAATTAAGTATCGGGTTTTTCGGATTAGAAATTCCCAGTACTAGTCCGGAGTTAGGAAGTTGGCGGTGTTTCACCCCCGTGCCTCGGAGAGCACGTTAAGCCGTCGGTCCCGGTTATTATCACGAACATGATAATAGTCGTTAAAGCCCGCCAACCCGCATTGGAGCAGCGTGGTGGGTCTAAGCTCTAATTCCCTCTCTCCCATGAGAGTGGAGGCCTGTGCCCAGCAGTGGGACGTTAATGGGCTGTAGTGATGATGTGAACTCTGTAGATCGCCTAAACCTAACACTTCACTGCTAACAGTCAGGGAAAAATCGAACACCAGTCGACATTGTATGACGAAAATCGGTGATAGACTAAAATCGGTAGTCTGCGTTTACGAACCCACTGCAAAACTGTCCCAAAAGAGAGAGGCCATAAAGAGCAAAACATTACTAGCTAATGTCCTCTCGCCTTAATATTTCGTTATTTCTAAGAAGATGATAAGCGACGGTCGAGATAAAGTCGAAATGGCGAGTGTCTTGCGGCCTCGTCGCATCGCTATGCAAATACAGCTAATGTACAGCTTAATTGCTCCAAAATATCTTTACTACGATCTGTAGTAGATAGTCGAGTTGCGTTTCTTTTGAAACAATTATGTTAATGGGTAACGGCGGTCGGACGAGCGACGCCGCGCGATAATTTACAATTAAGGCGGTCCACGTAAAACTGAACACACATCTCATTCCACCACCACTACAGCCCATTAACGTCGCACTGGGCACAGGCCTCCACTCTCATAGGAGAGAGGGAGCTTAGACCCACCACGCTGCTCTAATGCGGGTTTTAACGACTATTATCATGTTAGTGATAATAATCGGGACCGACGGCTTAACGTGCTCTCCGAGGCACGGGGGTCAAACACCGCCAACTTCCTAACTCCGGGCTAGTACTGAGAATTTTTAGCCGGAAAAACCCAATACTTAATTATGGCCCCACTCAGGACTCGAACCCGGGACCTCGGCCGCAGTCGAACATGCCAACCACTAGACCAACGAGACAATACCATCTTATTCATTTACCTTAATTGTCTTCCATGCAGCAGCACGCGTCGCAGCATTGATGAATGCCAACTGATCACACAAGGTCTAGTCCCACTACAGAGGCGCGGCGCAACGCGCCAAGTATGCTTTGTATGACTTTGTATGGAGCTGGGCCCACTTAAGCGACGCAGTCCCGTACAAACACATACTAATAATATTTGCTGCTACGTGCCACACCACTACGTGCATCTCAATTGGCGCTAGACCTTTAGAAGCAAGACACATAGAACCGTTCGTAATCCTATTTACAAAACTAAGAAAGTTGATGTGAGTGACGAATTTTCCGTCCCATCGGGCTATGAAATTAAAGGAAGGAGTGCGCCTGTGTTTGCGCTCACACTTGTGCACTATAATCTATCTCCCGCGCATAGCTAATCTCACAGGAGATTGGCCGCCGTGGCCGAAATTCAGTCAGGAGCGGCATGTGGCTCTTGCGGATCGCGTCTGTATAGTATGTGTGGGATCAACATATGAGGTGAGGGCTGCTGTATGCTTGTCACAGGGAGTCATCATAATCTGCCACGTGCGGGTTTGCTCGCCAGCTTCCGCGCACAGGCGTTCTGTATCTGACGTGTTTAACTCTGCTTACGCTTGCTGCTGCAGTTGGTCCGTTACCCTGTTATAAATCCAGCTGCGCCCCCGTTCGGATAAGTTGGCATAAGCCGAGACGCTCAAATTAATACAGCGGGCGTCGCCGGCGCCACACCTGCGCCTGTTTCTTTCCAAATTAACTCGCTACTGTACTGTACCGTTGTACTTGCCAACAATACACTTCGGACACGGTCTAGCTATCACACAGTTGAAAGTTAGTCGAATATCGCGGAAAGTTACAACCAAAAACTTCTAAAAAATCTTGATGTTTGATAATTAATAAGGTGAAAAACGAGAAACAAAGTCCTTTTTCCAATTTATTGCGTTATAAATTGACAAAATGAAAAGATAGCTAACCTAAGGATGAGATCAAATTATTAAATGCCATTCTTTATGTAGATTCTTGCAATAATATCGTAAGTGACACAAGTTATCATACGTGACAGAAATGATAAGATCATCTCATTTCATTTACTCGAAAAAACGTTGACATGTTAACGTTAAAACAAAACCGCTGGGCCCTAAAGAATAAAGGACATAGAAATAATTTTCAGAAATTCCACGCTAGCTAAACCGGAGCAGGTCAAAGTTACCAATGATATATGGATATTAACGTTATTAAGTTAAAACCTATTTATTAGCTTACTTCGACTTGGATCCTCAAGGTTATCTCAAAGTTTCAATCTGCCAAAAAATTTGCTTCAAGCGCCCATTTCCCAACAACGCTCCGCCATTCGCAACTCCCCGTGCCCGAACTGTACGATAGCTGCACAGCGGTTAATGTACTGTTTCTTTTTCCATCTGCGGCGGCCATATTTCAAACTGTCATAGTTAATCTTTTTATCAAAGTTTGTTAAACGCCGTAAGGAGTGCACCCGTCTGACCCATCCGCCCCCTAATTACGTTCAGGAGGTTTTCTATTTGCAAAGTTTTATTATGAAATTGATAAGTTCCTTCCAACTTTGCGCGGAGATTCCTTTTGCTTTGCGGAGTTTCGAAGGAACTTTTTAAATGGAAATGCTACAAGAGCTTTAATGTTGACTTAAAAGAAACAGCTAGCTTACTTCGACTTACGGAGCTGAATTGAAAAAAATTAACTGTCAATGGCTGACCTACCAATCCTAGCAATATTATAAAAGCGAAAGTGTTTGTTTGTGGGTTTTCCTTTAATCATGTCCCAACAAAACAATGGACTGTGACTTGATTTTGTTTTACATTTAATAGTCCAAGATCCAGTTATAGGTACATTGTATATCCGGCTCTCGGACCATAAAGACCTGGATAGTAACTTTTTAATTCCGGAAAATTAAATCAGTTTCAAGCGAGTGAAGAGTTTTAGAATTTTTATTGTTTTTTTAGTGTGTCAATATTAACGGGTTTTTAAGAATAAGAAATCTTTAAGGAAGTTTAGAAGGTTTTTTAAGAGTAAGTACAAAATTGAAACAAATGCCATACTTACTTACATTGTTATTAAATTAACCAGTGAATAACTAAACAATTTATGTTTTATGAATATTCTAAGCATATTCAGCCAACTCAAGACTTTGCTGCCTCCATGTCTAATGCACATTTGCGAGATAAATTTAAATAACGAAAACATTTAATTTCGCAACCGTTGTTTGTTAGTTGGCAATTCGCAATACCAGGCGCACAGCGAGGCCTAGGAGCGTATAATTTATATTTAATTTAAACAAGACGACATTGGTATTCGGAATACGAGTGCGTAATTAAAATTCCCGCCAGGGTTGGCCCCCGCGCGACAGTTTTCGCGCCAATTTCAACGGGCGGAAATTAATTGTGACAGAAAGACGCCGCGGCCACATCCGCCTAGGTTCCGTTATTGCACCATTGCATTACCGTACATCAGTTTTGTACATGTTTAATATTAAACGATTTAATATGCTGGATGGGCATTTGACATTATTCATGTGTGATTAGGTCATTCTATAATTATATTATTATGCTAGGTAACAGCTATGTATGTATTAACTTTTATTAAACAGAAAACTACAAGTACGTAACTAGGTAGGTTCTTCAGTGCCTCTTATGAAAAATTATGTTGGTCGTAATACTCACTCTCTCATTGGTGTGGATTTTGGCTTATTACTCGATATTTTATGGCTACTTTCAGTCTTCGGTAATGAATTAAATGAATTCGACATTTCAGTTAAAACTAAGTAGGTATAATGCTCAAACCCAGAGCACAGAATATATCCATCCCTGAGTAATAATAAGCAAATAAATTAATATCTAAGTATTTAAATTTGTGTAAAATGGCTCCGACTCAACAACATAAATTAGAATTTTTGGTAACCCTACGAAAATGCATCATGTAACAAAAAAACTTAAAGAAAAGACCAATTTTTATACAATTAAAACCAAATTAAAAATCAAAACATTTTGAAATAACCAGACTGTGAGAGTTTGAGTAAGATTTTCCTTCTTTTTCCCTTGTGCTTTGAATCTCAAGGACTAGGAGATCAGAGCCGGCGATAGGTGTGTATCAGAACAAAGGCCACCATAAATAAGGGGCTAAAAATTTTAAGGGCGCCATTAGAGGCCCTTAGCGCAAGCGGACGCGGGATCCGAGATGGCAGATCACAATTGTTATACCGGCCCAGCGTGAAATCTTCGTGTTACTACACACGATTCGGTCTTTTTATTCTATTTTTAGTTTGTTTACAATGAAAATCATGTAAGAATAGTTTAGTAACCTCAAGAATTCATAAATCATATTAATATTCATTAAATAGCATAATTTCTGAAAATCAATTTAATGTTTTGAAATGCATGCCGCTAGTTAAAACTTGCTACAAGGACCTGTTGCGATCTAGTTTACATATTTTTTTCGATGTATTTTGTATGCCCTAAGATTGATTTAGAATACTTTTTAGTATTCATAAGCTAGACAGAAATGACATAGAGACGTTAGGTGTTCTAATACCTTTTTTTAAATTAATTTATTTATGTAATAACCTGCAATCAGCAAATAAATATTATATTATGATTAATAATTGGTAGATTCACATGACACTCGAAAGTTTAATAAAATACCTAAAAAATCTTTTGAACTTGAATATATTATTTAAATAAGTACCCATAGGAAAGTAAAATATTACATATTTAATTTTTCATGTTGTTTATAATTACGTCATTATGACGATAATGATTCTGATTTCAATACCAAGCTGATTAATGGTGTCCTAATTAAAAATTCCAACGGCCCTCATAATCAAGGTGTGGTAATTCTCTACCGCTAGCTATATTATACGTTGGCTATTAATATTTGTCAAGTGAAACGATTCCAAACAAAAAAAACAGGCAAAGCGTGACTTGGACTCATCTACGGAACCTTCAGTAGGCACAGACCGCACCTCGGAAAAAACGTATAAATGATTATTAAATTATATTCGACTGCCTGAAAACCTATTTCTCTTGTTTCATGCCGCTTAACTAGTTAATCAAAATAAATTATTCATTTCAAAATTTCGCAGAATTGGCAAGACTTGAATTTTGAACCTCTGGACGCCCGTCTTCATAAGAAAGAAAAATAACACGGCGACTTACCTCACTTATCAGAAATGACATTTGACACATTTCGCGCCTACTGCCTTCTCTATGGCTGAAGGGCGCCATATTGGAAACATATCGAAAAAGTTGAAACAGATTTTTATTTCTTACATGTTATTTAGTGTTTTTTATTCTAATTTATTTTATTTTTAATAAAGTCTATGTATTTTACTCTATTCAAGATGAAGTGTTCAAGACTAAACCCAAAATAAACCTTCTCCTATCGAGTCTATAGAATTAGTACTTACCTAGTTAGGAACAATAATTAATGATGGCTAGGCAGATTTTTTTTATCCTTTATGTTACGGAACCCTAAAAATGACAACTTTAACAACTGATGTTGCGTAATTTTTGTTATTAACTTTTTGTCAGCAATTTTATTCGTTCAAGTATTTGGTTATGGTAATTTATAATTAAAAGTTAAATAAATAAGTTGTAGCTATTAAAAATATAATTAAGACGTTATCTTTCAAAGAGTCTAATCTAATCATTTAAATGAAACATCGCACAAATTCAAGGAAACTAATAAGAAAAATTTAAAAACTTATAAATGTAAAGTGAATTGTCAAAGGTTGTCTGGAAGAGGCTGCTTTAGCATTATGACTGTCTTTGCACCCTTCTGTATAAATTTTTTTTACATTTTGTTCATTGTATCCTTTTAAGTGTGTGCAATAAATAGTTTATCTATCTATATCAATCTATATTTTAGTGAGCAAAAATTACAAAAATTGGTCTAGTCGAAGTTAAATTTGATTAGATTTTTGTTATTTTTTTCAGGAATTTCAACTTTTATCTTTACTAAGTAAATGTGAAGCTATTGACAGATAGACAAAAATTTTACTCGCAAAATTTGCGTTCCATCCCATAATTTAAAAGTTATATCAGTTATATCAGTGGCCATACTTGCCAGCGCATAAAGCCATATTGTTTCATTAATATTGACTTTCGTGTTTTAGAATCATAATCCTGAATTTAGGAACGTCTTTGTACGTGACATCAAACTGTCATTTAGAGTAATATTGCTTCAGTATTGCTTTATGCGTTGTCAGTATGGCCCCAGTTTTTTCCGCGTACGCCAATATACGCAACTCAATCAAATCAGCAACTCTTTATCAAACTTAAAAACAAAGTATGGAAATTGTATGAAATTATACAGTAGTGACGTCATAAACTTTCAACGCACTTTTTTCTTTTATCTGTATTTTAAAATGAATATCAAACGTAAAACAAGCCGAGAATGTGAATTTATGTCTTTTGAAAGATTCTCTATTTAATAATCAGTTAGAAATAATTTACTTTTGATATAGGCATCATCCCTATTGTCGCACGCGATAAACCTGGTAGTTTTAAAAGCTTAATTTGTACAATGATTCCCGTCAACGCATGTCATCCGCCTTATCGCAGGATCTCTCGCCGCCATACATCATCTGCAATTAGTAGCCGTGTTTTTGTATCTGTGGAGAGATCTGTTTATTATCTGTGACGTATTTAGGATTGTTTTTATCATTTTGTATTACTAATAAATATTATTATTATATTACTAGCTGATACCCGTGACTTTGTCCGCGTGGATTGAGGTTTTTCGGTTCCCACGAGAACCCTTTAGAATTATCCGGGATAAAAGTAGCCTATGTTACTCTCCAGGTCCTCATGTATACCCATGCTAAAAATCACGTTGATCCGTTGCTCCGTTGCGGCGTGATTGAAGGACAAACTAATAAACCAACAAACAGACATACTTTCTCATTTATAATATTAGTATGATAATATTTAAGATTGTTTGTGTGAGCTGGGGTTATACTGTCAACGAATAAAGCAATACTTATGCAATATTACTCAAAATTACAGTTTGATGTCACGTACCTTGATGTTCCTAAAATAAGAATTATATAATTCTAAAACACGAAAGTCAACAATAATGAAATAATATGGTTTTAAGCGATGGCAGTATGGCACTAGAACTTTCTACGGACTTTGGCTGTTGGCGTATCAAAATAGTTGCGCGTTCCAATGGTAAATCTTTATTGCATTTTTTTAAACTAACCAATGATTATTGTCATTGTAAGGCCCCGTCCTGTCCTAAGTCCATGAGCTATTCCAGACTATAATCTATCTCTGTGCCAAATTTCAGCCAGATCCGTTCAACCGTTGGGGCGTGGTTGAGTAACAAACATCCATATTATATCCTTACGTCCATCCAAACTTTCGCATTTATAATATTAGTAAGAAGTAGGTGTGAAAGTGTTTGTTTGTTGGTTTGTCCTTCAATTACGTCGCAACGGATCGACGTGAAATTTTGCTTGGATATAGAAGACCTGCAGAGTGACATAGCTTACTTTGTATTCCGAAAAAATAAGGATTTCCCGTGGGAATTAAAAAAAATTATGCCACGCGGATGAAGTCGCGGGCATTAGCTAGTACTTAACAAGTAGAACCTCCAGTGGCCCTATTTTAAAAAACAGTTAGTCTCAAATTTTGTAGACGGTCATATTGCGATGGTTAAAATGTAGCAATCATTTTACGTAATAAGGCCCCAGGTCCTCGTTGTCTTAAAACCATGTTTAGATCAACAAATGAGATCCGAAATGACATGAAAGCTTAATCCTATCTAATTCTGACGGCCGCACGCGCCGCTTTACATTTTTATTTTGACAGCTATCCGTGAAACGGTGATGCGTTCATAAACAAACGGTCAAACCTTTTAGTGTTATTTATTGTTACATCCGATAAAAATAATTCGGCACCGCGTCCGCATAAGATTCTCATCACACCGTACGCTTGTTTGACAAGAAATAGAAAAGATGCGTCAAAACTTTGTAATGAAATGTTATAGATTCATGATCCCACGATAAGTACTATTTTTGAGAGCGTCCAATCCAAACTAATATTATAAACGCGAAAGGGTGTCTGTCCGTCTGTCTGTCTGTCTACTACGCTTTCACGGCCCAACTAGTGAACTGATTATGGTGAAATTTGGTTACAGCCCGGGGCTACTTTTTATCCCGGAAAACTGAAGAGTTCCCGCGGGAATCAAAAAACATCAATCCTAACACTAAAAGAATCTTGCTTTAAAGGTGAAAAAAGCTATAACCTATGAAAATTTAGTAATTTCCTTGAAAACAGTATCTAATTTTCAAATGGCAGTTGGTACAACTTTGTGGCTAATTATAAAGCCTAATTAAGTATGTAAAACCCGCGTCAATCATTGTTATGCCCGCCTTCCACTGCAAACGGAGCGGGCTCGGTACGGACTCCGTTGAGCTCGCAGCGGTTATTTTCATACAAGTGCTTCCACTGAAAAAGAGTGAGCGAAGCGGACTGAAAGTTACACTGTTAGCAATCATATGAGAATAGATTTCTTTTGACTGAAGTCAAATTATTTGCCTTCATTATTATTAAAAGTTCGAACGCTTATTTCTAGACTAGCTGATGCCCATGGTTAAGCCGCGCAGACGACAATTAAAAAAAGATAGGTTGTGCTCCATAAGCTATTTATCGGTCGGTCGAAGTTCACGTGGGAATCAAAAGGTACGAAGTCGCAGGCATCAGCTAGTTTATAATATTAGTTAGCCTTATAGCCTCCAAAGTGCCGGGTCGCGAATACCCTACAATAGTGGCAAAAGACCCAGCGCCGTATTGAGTTGATCACTCGACGAGTGCGCCGAATTTATCCCGCATTAAATATAGAGGAAGGGTTTGGTGCGAAACATTATTGGCGACAGATGCACCGAGTATTTTATACAAGATACTGTTATTGAATGGGCTGAGATTATTGCTTCCTTAATAAAACAGACTCTCAACAGCTATATTTTATGTGTTCCTAGTATATACAACTCTAAAGGTCAGGGATATTAATTTTAATTATTATATCGGTGGATTTAAAATGGGCATTGATTATAATTGGACTAGCTGATTGGACTACGTCCGCGTGGAATAAGTTTTTTTAATTCCTATGGGAACTCCTTAATTTTAAAGTAGCCTGTGTCATTCTCCACGTCTTCGACGATAGCCATGAAAAAAAGTCACGTTGATCCGATGCTCTGTTGAAACGTGATTGAAGGACAAACCAACAAACAAAGACACTTTCGCATTTATACCTATTATTTGTATGATTATCTGATGAGTCTTTGGGTGACTAAGAGTAGATAGAATACTAGCTACAGAAACTGAAGATTAATTTTGTTACCAAAATCATTTTAGGGTTAAAAATGATTTCTCTAACCTATAAAAAATAATTTAAGCTTTGAACGAAGGTAACAATCATCATTTCAGATCCTTCTGTGTTAGTTACTGTTACACGTTTCTGATTGGCTAATGGGTAAACCCTTTTGCTATTGGCCTGTATCCATTGCCGTAGCCTGAATGCCTTAAATTCAGCCAACCACACCAATAATTGTTGATGCAGCCTTTTCGGAAAAAGGCTACTTAACATTTTTTTATATTCTAAGCAATGCCTTTTTTAAGTTGGTTAAAAGTTGCAGTCATTATTGAAATCAGCTTCACTCTAATACACATACATATGAAACACCAGGATAACATAATATGTGTAGCAAACAGCGACCACTAATGAGTGCGACAGCAGCGCTGTGCGGCCGTTGCGGCGAGCGTTCGAACTAATTCGCATCCGTGATGGATTGCCTCCACTGACGCAGCACCACCGGTGTCTTGCTGCCTAATTGCTGCTAATTACTTTATTTAATCTTCAAACTATCACTAATGTGTCTTCTGTTTATAATGTCAAAGAATAGAAGGGCGTCTACCTATTAATGTTAATTTGCATATGTCTATGTCAGCATCCAACCCAGTGCTGGACTGTATAGATTAAAATTTTTCTCACCGTCCTAATTAATGATTAATTTGGGTGGTGTCACAGACGGGAAAGTGTTACATTTGTATCTAGTTTTGTCAGCACCACTGGTGAATAATCTATTTTTCTTTCTTTCATTTATTTTATTTGACCAACCAACTTAAAAGACAATTCAATACTCAATTTATATGTTACATGTGGGTCATACAGTTGTCTCTTATGTTCCGTCATGTTTTGACTCTGCCACCGGTTCAGAAAGCAGATTCTACTGATTCTGGGCCAGGTAGAAACTCAGCACTTTGCTGTTTTCTGTTGTGACCATTGAATTAAATGCATAGAACAGCTAAATTGTCTTGGCGAGGTTTATGAAAAACATGTTCTATTATGAAGCTAATGTATTATGTTGCATCAATCACAGTTGCTATTGGGTCAATAGGCATGATGACTGATTTTGAAAAATGGTCAGATTATGTTCGGACGTATCTACTATATCGAAAAAATATCTTATTTCAGCAGAAAAATAAGGTTTAGTAGATAAAATTGGCATTTGAAATTTAAATTTTAAAAATCACGCCGAAACGCTCGCGGGTGTCATGGCGTCGTTTGTGACGTCACTACTGTTTTTACCAATGTACTCTAATGTACTGCGTGCAGTAAACAATAAGTCTTCGTACAACATTTTAGATATTTTGTGTGAATAATATGAATTCTAAAGTGTGTAAGCCGTGTGCGGTCCCGGTGTGTGATAGCACATCAAAATTAACTCCAAACAAGTTATTTATCTAAATTCTGCTATTTATTTCTGCGAAGATCACTTGACGAAGTTTTTGCTTTATTCTAATACTAGCTGATGCCCGCGACATTCCCGCAGGAACTCCTTAATTTTCCGGGATAAAAAGTCCATATAAATCTTCCTCTTGAATCATTCTATCTATTAAAAAAACCGTATCAAATTCCGATGTGTAGTTTTAAAGATCTAAGCATACATAGGGACAGACAGCGGGAAGCGACTTTGTTTTATACTATGTAGTGATGATGTTTTGCTCATAGCACAAATAACTGCAAAAAGTTAGATGCGTGCCAAGAATCGAACCCCAGACGCGCCGAATAGGAGGCAGACGTCATATTTACTAGGCAATCACCGCTCATATTAAGTTATACGGTATAGTTTTAAAAAACAACATTTAATTAACATAACCTCTAATAACTCAGTACCATGAAGTGCTTAATATATAAAATAGCAGATTTTACGGGTTTAGGACCTATATATTATTATGTTATTATTGTACTTACATGGAAGTTTTGACGTTGCGAAATTCTGCTAAACAAAAGTCTTTGTTTGATGCAAGATACTCAACCAACATCAACAAATCAATCCTGGGCAAATTAGAGCTAGTAGCTTTGGTAAATCCTTGATCCGTGGCTAAAGATTTTTAATTTCTTGATTTTGGATTCGGTAAAACAAAGCTAGATTATGGAAATGATCTTAAGGAAACAAAAAAACATACAAAATTACTTGATAAACATTTAAAACACCTGTACTTATAGAGATTGTTTGCCGATTGTCAAAGCTCGAAATAAATTGTGACGTCATTCGCTTCAGTGGTGTTTTATACAATATGGCGGATTGCTGTATTTTATAGTTTTATTTTATCAAAATAAATAACAATCTCACTCGAAATAGAAAAATAAATAAGTTTTTTATAATCCATGAATCCTATTTCATTACATAAATTCATAATTTCATTGATTCTTGGATACTGTCATCATGCCTATTAATGGTATTCTTGCTGCGACACTATAATTTGGCCAATGGCAAAATAGTGTTAGCCAATCAGAGGTGATTGCGATCGCTAGATTACAGAGTCCCTGTCAAATCTCGCCGTCAGATTGCAAAAAGGAAGTTGTAGGCCACAATATTTTTGTTGTAATTAATAGCTAATTCAGTTCGCGTTACTACAAGATCGTTGAATATGACGGATAGTATTTACTTTTTTCATTAGGTATGACTTACCCACCCTTACTTGTCCAATTTGCGTTTTTTTTTTTTAATTCTAAAGGATGCAAAATGCCAATGCTTTGTTTTCCATTTTCCGATACTTTCAATATTAAGTCAAAGATCAAAATCATTTCTCTGGAAAAATATAACTTTTTATTTATTACGTTTTAACTCCTAACGTCGTAACAAACTCGAAACAGGGTCAATACAATAGACCACCCTCTTCACTATAAAGACATAAAAACAGTGCAAGCACCAAGGGTCCCCTCAATTAGTACACCATGTGTCGCCGTGATGAGGAGCCGAAGGTCGAAGGTTTAGGGTCAGGATATATAGCAGTAATTACCACCACCAGGCGCACGTCGGATTAAGGAGGTCTTTCTTAACATTTGTCGATGTAATTTCGCAACGCACTAATCCGTATTGCGTTTAGTGTTGATTTGTTTATTGATCGGTTTATTGTCGATACTGATTTAAGGCCAATTTGGATTTCAGATCCTCCAGTATTGCTCCCCGTAACATTTGGAAAAATATCGCAAGCTAAATTAATCCTAATCAGATTCCAGTTGGGTGCCATTCCTGTAGTCCTAATCCTCTGCTTATAAGTATTATATTTAACTAGTTACACTAATATGATTTCCTAATAGACTATAGATTAAATATACCTACCTACAGGTATATCAATATAGTCAGGATACTTCATATAAGAATGTCTAAATATTGATCGAGCTATGTTGTTATTTAATTTCGAGTCTAGATTTCAATATGGAAGCCCAAAATTAGACAATTTTATGTACATTGCCCATCAGTACGGCATGATTCCTGAATTCATATTAAAAGTGAAATCAATCTAAATATTTAATCAAATTAGGTATACTGTACAATTGTTTAACGATAAGTTTAAAACGTGGGATAATTAATTACAAAAGCTACGATCTTCAATGTAAATGACAGAGCAAACGATATCATGGCAAAAAACAAAGCAAAAATAAGATTCCAATAGGCAATATTGGACAACATTCGAGCGTCCACTCGCCACTCTTGATCCCCTGGTTATAATAATTTACTGGTCACACCTATAATTGCCTGATTTAGGCCACTTTCTATGCGACGCCGCGGCCGGCGGATTTCATGAAAAAAATTTATCGCCCGTGGGGCCCGCCTCCGGATTAGAAGAATTTGTACGTGATATCGCTTTTGTTTTTGGGGGCCGTAAATCATCACATATCTGTCCCCGCGTCGATTTCATTTTGACTTCTTCCTCTTATCTGCTGGCTAGACAAAACGTCGAGACTGTTGTGTATGATTTGTTGAATTGATAGATAGCCAAGATAATTAGGTACTTACTACAATAGAATACTTAATGTATTAAAGGGCGGAAAGGGTGTCTTATTGAAGTGAAATCTTCTTTAGCCGCGTTGAGCACTTTTTGGTAGGGGGTAAAAATGTGAATTCGCGGCGTCATCGACATGCATGTCGCCGACATGCTCGCATTCACATTCGAAATTAAACTTTAATGTCTTAATGTTAAGGTTTATATTTTATTTATTTAAAAAAATATTTAAACATTCGTTTTCACTTCTATTGGCAGTCAATATGACGGCCAATTTTTTTTTTTTGATTTTCACCGTGTCTACTTATGATAAAACTATGGGAAGCAGGTGAATCTCTCAAATAAATTGGTAAGCTATTTGAGAGACTGCTTGCAGCGTGAAGCGTAAGTAGGTAGATAACGGACACACAAATCATGATTTGACCTAAAGATCAATAAAATTCTTACCTCTGAAGACTTGAGAAATTTATTGACCGTATTGACCTAATCAGCTTTCATCTTCATTATCAAAGCTTTGTATATAAATGCTCATCCATTAAAATCAATACTAATCTTATGAATACAAAATCGAGTCTACCTGTCTGCTACAATTTAGCGGCTTATATCTTCAACCAATTAAGATGAAATTTGGTACAGTGATAGGTTACATTCCGAGAATGGGCACAGGTTACTGTTTTATCCCAGAAAATAAAGGAGATCCCGTTGGAATTAAAAGAAAAGTAACGGGTATCGTCTAAGTAGTTAAAACTAAAATAAAGCTGTGATCGTCATCAATCGGCCGTCTGATATAAGATATCCTATAGCCATCAGATCCGTCCCTCTGTCCGGAGTGGATTTATGGGATTTCAACGGCGTTTGTACTGTATTATTCACCCTTTATTTGCGAGCGACCAGTTCGGCAACAAATCTTAAAGATTTAGACACCCTTTGTAAAACACAAGTGTCTTATTACATGTACATCCTGTTCAGCTTAAAGTGCTGAAACTATAAAACAGCAATAGAATATAACAAAATGGAATTTATTTTATTAGCTGACCCAGCACATATTAAACACAGAAATACAATATAACTTACGCTTTATTATAATAGCGAAAGAATCAGTAAAAGTTTACTTTATAAACTTTAAAAATATGTTGATTGAATATAAAAAGCAAGATGATGTCCGCGAATTCGTACGCGTGTATTTAGGTTATTTGACAGCCTTGTTGGTCTAGTGGTTAGCATGTTCGCCTGGGGTTGAAGAGGTCCCGAGTTCGAATCCTGGGTCGGGCCATAATTAGATAAAAATTGGGCTTTTCAAAAATTATCAGTACTAGCTCGGAGTTATAGGTAGTTGGCAGTGTGCCACCACCGTGCCTCGAAGGGCACGTAAACCCGTCGGCCCTGCAATTGAACTCTCTCCGGTCGTGTCGAATTTTCCGCCCCATCCGGCTATGAGAGTAAGGGTAAAAAGAGTGTATTTGTATTTGCGTACACACTTGTGCACTATAAAAGCTCAAGGCTAATATCACAGAATCTTACTTCTTACTAATCTTACTAATATTATAAATGCGAAAGTTTGGATGGATGTATGGATGTTTGAACGTATGGATGTATAGATGTTTGTTACTCAATCACGCCCCAACGACTGAGAGGATCTGGCTGAAATTTGACACAGAGATAGATTATAGTCTAGAATAGCACATAGGCTTGTTATCCCGTAAAACTAAGGAGTTCCTGCGGGAACCAAAAAACCTCGATCCACGCAGACGAAGTCGCGGGCATTAGCTAGTAGGTAATAGTTTGTTAACTAATATTTCTAGAGATTGGCCGCCTGCGCTGTGGCCGAAACTCGGTCATGGGGACATTATTATGTGTTTGGAAATTTGAAATTTCCGAAGGGCCGGTAAGAATATCAGCGTATAGATCGTTAATATTAAAAAAAAACATAAATAAAACTACGCAGAATGTACCAAAAGCATAACCTTTGCCAAATATACATACCTACATAGTACAAACAGAAAGGGCTTGGCAAAGCACGCCGTTCAACAGACGGCGCTACGAAAATTATTTATTTACAAAGAAATATGTTTTAATTTGATATATGGCCGCCGATAAATTAACGTGACACTGACCAACATTACATGGACGTAATCCAAGCCATGATATATTATAATTTATTTATATTTTATACATAACATAATTAATTGCGACATTATTTATCTAAATTTTGCAACGCGGTACCCACTAAAATAACCACTTTCCAAAATTACTACGCGCGTTTTTTATCTTTGTCAAAAGTTCTATAATTGAACGTCAAATAATAAATTACTTATTATTATTGGAACTTTATCTTTTATTTTGCAATAGTCACTTTTTATTTGAGAGAAAATTGGAATGATTAAACTGCTGATATATATAATGGAGGAAAAGAATATTGGTAGGTAATTAATACCGTTACGTTAGAATTTGAATTGAATTCTCCGGTATGAAATGTAGCCTCCGGCTAATTCAGGATGTAAGCCATCTGTAGTCCAAAGTTCAGCCAAATCGATTCAGTCGTTATGACGTGAAAGAGTAACAAATATCCTAATATTAAATTTATTACAAATTGATTTGATGCTCTTTGACGCCACACGAAAAAACAAATATAGAAGTAATCGGAAATACTGGAAAAAACCGGGGAAAATGAGGAAAAACAAAACGTTACCATAAAACGTTACGACATATTAGCACCCCTTGTTTTTCCCACATTCGTTTGCGGGTGGCTCAAAAACTTACAAACATCAACACTTTCACATTTAAAATGTTCGTAAAATTATCGATGTTATGTTCTTTAATGCGTCTGGACAAAACAATTATAGAAATACTGGGGAAAACTGGAAAAATGAGGAAAAACAAAAGGTTCCCATAAAAAGTTACGACATATTAGCACAGTAGCGAAATACGGTTACCGCGCCGGTCGGGACGGCAAGGGCCCCTATAATTCATTATTAGCAACTTGTTTTTCCCACATCCGTTTGCGGGTGGCTCGCAAACTGTGGACTATTTCAAACTGAGTTACCGGCTACGGCGACTAATTTTGGACGTGCTTTTTTGTAAACTTGAAAGATTCTGATGTTTTATCTTTCTTTACAGATTAAGTGCTAGCACGTAATATACTGAATTAAATTATTATTACTTGAGTCAGTGAAAGCTGAGAGTGCAGAAATTAAAAAAAGATGGTCAGATCTTCACTATAATTTTTTTGTTTAGCCTTATTTTTTGTATGGCCTTAATGTTGCCAGTATGCATAGTATACTTATCTAGTCAGCTTTAATTCGATAGACTCTAACACTGAATTTACCTCTGATAGTTGTACTATAAAAAAGTAGCACAGATCGGAACAGATTTTCATTGAAACAGCTAAGAATCATTCAAGATAAACCCGCCTTCAGATACAAAAGCCACCTTAGATTCTGTCTTTTACTTTGACCTGTATGATCACACACACTCAGACACTAAGGCTGAAACTTACCTATAAACACCCCTTTTTTGCGTCGGTAATAAAACTGATTCAAATCCCAAGCAAGCGTTTCAAAATGTAAGTTTCAGCATTTGGCTTTCACCGAGCTCGATGCGGGGTAATCCCGGCTCGGACGTGGCTTATCGCTAATCGCCAAATGAAAGCATTAGTTTTAAGCGCTACCTACTTACAAGAGAATAATAATATGTACAGCAGGTGACGAGGATGACGAATTTAAAGAAAGTAAAACTGAACAACTTATAAGCATTAAAACAAATCGACATATTTGAACGAACTCTTAAAAATATCTAAAGCATGACTAAGATCTCTATACACCGAATCGAAAATGCTGTCTGATAATGCGTAGAACAGAATACAGATTTTCATCAAATTTTACCTGTACGATGACACACACAGCCAGAAACTGAGGGCTCAAACTTATAAAACCTCTCTTTTTGCGTCGGGGGGTTAATAAAACATATTCAAATAATATATAATTCAAATAACATATAAATAATATATATTTTATAACTAGATGATGCCCGCGACTACGTCCGCGTGGATTGAGGTATTTTGGTTACCACGGGAACTTTTTAATTTTCAGGGATAAAAAGTAGCCTATGTGCTATTATATTACATTCTATAATTTATCTCTGTGCCAAATTTCATCCAAATCCGTTCAGCCGATCGGGCGTGATTGAGTAACAAACATCCATCCATACATCCATCCAAACTTTTACATTTATACTATTAATATTAGTATAGATTATAAATAATTATATAAATAAATGGATTTTAACTGAAAAATATTCGCAAGCAGCACAATTCCACATGAAAGTTTCAGCATTTGGAGCCCGATGCGGGGTAATCCCCGCTCGGACGTGGCTTATCGCGAGTCGCCAAATGAAAGCATTAGTTTTCATAAAACCACTGATACCCGGCGCCTTAACTCCCTTAGCTTCACCAAAAGGGCGGGCTTGACTGCAACATCGATAGGAATAAAACGCGCTTATACCAAGAATAGGACAGACCTCTACTCTATCGGAATCACTTGAAAATTCCTGTCTTCAAGGGAAATATTTAGCATGATTTCATGCACAAATCATAGATATGAAAACATATGATGTAGTAGAATTCTACTTCATGATAATATTATGATCATTCTTCGATTTGCGTTTCATGAAATACCACTAAGTAGTGGTAGTGGTGAAGCGTTTAATTTTTCCACTTCATTTTCCATTTCAAGAGATGGTTGAGTACTTTATGAAATGATCAATTTTGCCACGTGGGCACGACACGTCATTCCTGCATAAACTACAGTAAGTACAACAATTTATTGAGTTATCTCTAGAGATAGTGAAATCTGAAAATTTCATCTAAAATAAGTTGAACTTTGAATTTACAACATATTTTACGCTATTCCAAATAGTGAATCAAATAGCAAGCCCAATATCAGAGGAAAGTTTTATCGGCTCAGCCCCAGCGCGATATAAGCCCTGCAGGCGACGCGGCTTATCGTATACTCGCCATATGAATGCATTAGTTTTCATAAACCTGCTACTACTGCCTACTGTCCTAGTAGCTAAGGCCCTAGGCCCTGTATTCCATAGGCTCAACTAAATTTAATTGAATCTAGTTATTTCTTGAAAATTTTCACGAAACACAATCATGCAGAAATAAAATAATTCAAAGTAACAAAATGTAAAACATTGTTATATTTAAACAACTTGGTATTATGAGTAATATTTATAAAGAGTTGATTTTTCTTTTTATAATAGATATTACATATTAGTTTTAAAAGCGTTTCCCAAAACTCTATGCAAAATTCATAGGGGTTTCTAATAATTATAACAAATATAAGTAGCTAGTTCTAAAATAGTAGGTACCTAGTTTTAGAAGCAGAAACTATTCGAAATTCATAGGTAAAACGCCAGTGCTTGATAAAGTTGTAAACAACGCAACTATCCAGAGAGGCAGAGAGACGCTCCCGGGCGGTCCTCCCGGAATTAAGCCTTAATTAGGGAAAAACAGAATTTATTGCCCGAGCAATACCTCCGCTCACCTGCGCTCCCCCTCCTGTTTGTTTTGCTTAAGATGCGGAACCCGCTTGGACTTCGCAAATCCCCTGTTTTTTAATAGCTTCTACAATGACAACTTGTTAAGTAATTTACAGTTAAAACATAAAAATACTATCAAGTTTTCAAATACTTCCTTTACTAAAATAAATTTCAAGGTTTGGTACTTAAAAGTTGGTATAAATAAACTTAGTTACTTAATTTATAAACTAAATAACTAAACGACCTGAAAAATAAAACGCTATTTTTGCTCTTTCGCAAAATAATAAAATATCCTCCCAATATTAAAATCACCCCGCAACGAAGTTCCTAATAAGTTAAAGAATTTGATTATCCATTTTCCATGGAAAAATATTTAAAAAACTTCTCGCAAAATAATATCATAAAACACCAGGATCGCATAGGTTACGAGGTGAATAAGTAACAGCGCGGGTGCATTCCCAAATTAACTGTCAGCATGAATTGTCGAGATAACCAGCCGCCGCCGCCGCCGCCGCCCGCCGATTGCTTTGTGATTCGATTAGTTTTTCGTGTAATTTTATCGAAATTATATCATATTTGTTATTGGCATATGAGTTGTTTGTTGTCATGTGATTTTAGTTATCCATATTTTATTTACATCCGATTTTTTGATCGCGTTGATTGAGTCGCGTTTTGATTTACTTATCAAATTTTATTTGTTGGCTCTGGCCAAACGCTTATTCTGAGAGTATCTAGTATTAGTCTCGTACTAAAAACAGGATAAATTAACTGCAATATTTAATTGTAAATAATGAGTGTTCAAGATAATACATAGATATTACGAACACTAAAAAGTATACCTATATAACTTTACAGGGGCCATACTGGTAACGCTTAAAGCCATATTGTTTAATTATTGTTGACTTTCGTGTTTTAGAATTATAATCCTTATTTTAGGAACGTCAATGTACGTGACATGAAACTGTCATTTTGAGTAATGAGCTGAAGCTTTAAGCGTCGGCAGTAGGGCCCAAGGTACTACTTACCTAACGCGTTACTGTATAAAGGAATAGACATCAACTAACGTAATGAACATTGGGAAAATTATCTCCAATTTAAACTGTAAAGCGTAAACCCGGCGACCCTTCGTAATTACAGCGAAACATGGCTAGCGTCCGATGCGACTAATGTATTGTTAATATCAAAATTACTTAATTAACTCTTCATCTGGCCGGCGCGGTCTCAGATACCCCATAGCGTGAGAGGCGGTGGTTAGCAACGATCACTGAATGTTACGCACTACATTGGCCATTTAAAACGAAAATGATTGCTGGCTGCAACTCAGTTGTCTAATTGACTAGCTGATGCCCGCGACTTCATCCGCGTGGATTGAGGTTTTTTAGTTCCCGCGGGAATTCTTTAATTCTTCGGAATAAAAAGTAGTCTTTGTGTTATTCCAGACTATAGTCTATCTCTGTCCCAAATTTCATCCAGATTCGTTTAGCCGTTCTGCCATGATTGAGTAACAAACATCCATCAATCAAAACTTTCGCATTTGTAATATTAGTATAGACAGCTTAAAAGAACATAACACGGCTTATGTGATAGAATAGCTATTCTACAAATTTAGAGGGGTATACAAGGGTAAAATTACAATAGGGATAGGGACAGGTCAGTGCGAAATGTCAGTGTCGTTACGTATGGTAAACACATTTCGTCGTGTCACGCTAGTCTGCGCAGCTACATGTGCGCGTGTGGACGTTTTTCCAGCCAGACAAAAAGATTTCTTGAATTTTTTCGCTCTAATACTGTGACGATAAGATTTTACTTTAGTATTATACAGTCAATATGAATAACATCAGATTTTTGTGAAACCGATCGACATAAAATCGAACTCCAAAGGTATTTGGCTGACTTTTATGGGAAACTCATAAAAGTAGTGAGTTTTGTCACGATTTTTGATAACACTAATTTTTTAAATTAGTGCTTTTAGTTTTAAAAATCTCAAAAATAGATTTCTATTTTCTGAATTTCAAAACTAGATTTCTATTTTTGAATCTTACAAGAATTAAAATCGTGTTTTTTATCGATAAGTTATTAGCAGACATTTTTTTGTAATAACAATAAAATTATGGTACTAGTGTCCATTAGATATCTGATGCCCAGCTCTAGTCCTATCAACCCTCACGGGGGTGGAGGAAAAACGCAAGTTTTACGCGCGGCGCGGGGGCAATTCCTTGTATTAATTTTGACGGCTCAAATTGTTATTACTGTGTCGCTAGTTCACTGCAATGTGTTACACCGAGGCCCGAGCCGAGGTCCAGAGATTTATGGCGTGACTCTAATTCGACGATTACAGAGCTCTGTTAATTTTTGTTGGGCTGATTATTAGTTTAGCTTTGGCTGTTTGGAATCTTGTTCTTGCGGATTTATCATTTTTTCTAAATTAATCGCACTTGATTTTCGTAAGTTTTTATATTTAACTAGCTTCAGCCTATGGTTTCTCTCCCTTGATAATTTGAGACAATTTACTCATTGTCATTATTAAAAACAGCTTTGTCCGAGGATTTAATACCTGACTGAGTGTTTATGAGCCTGTCGCTGACTGGAGTAAGTCACTAGTGACTTACTCACTAGCGTAAGTCAGGTTTGTCGTTGCAATATGTAGATAAATAAGATAATGACTGTGAGATAAAGATGACGATCACAATCACATTTTCATTCAACATTCAACATTCTCTCACCATTGGCTGAAACGTTTTGCTTAAGTAGGATTTATTTAATTCGGTTAATCACAATCTTGAGATTGTAGCAACTTGCACTAAATATTATATCGTTTAAAGTCTATAAGAAAACTAAGGCTCACTTGCACGAAGCCACGTAAATATGTTTTAGATAAGTTTTCTATGCCTGTCCTTTTCATGTCAACCCCGGAACTTATCAAAAAGAGACAGCATCTAAAAATTTAACAAATCAGTTTAGGCAGTGTTGTGCAAGTAAGCTTTAATAGCTTATTACTTTTAGCTGAATTTACTTCATAACGTTCATTAAAAAAACACCCGTGGTAATTAATTATTTAATTATAATTATTGTAAACATAAAAATATAATAAAAAATAATAAAACATCATTCATTACTAGCTATGTATTACAAAACACATAATTCCATTGGTGTGTCATATCACGCGAGCGTCCGAATAATTGAAAAGACATTACAATGCATCCGAATACAACAAATGGGACGCGGAATTTGCATTTTGTTTACGCGTATTATTTTATAATACATTACACGTACCCCAGATGGGGTCTCCTAAATCATAACACTCTGGGTCTTGTTAATACCATCGGCGCGCGAAGGGTTACATCGCAAAATGACGAGTTAAGACTCCAGTACACATCGACCAGATACTTTCGGCACGATGACGCTACATAAGGACTGATATCAAGTGCAAACCTCCACACTTTGAAAACGAATTGAAATGATTTTATATAGTATGTATTTAAGGTCAACTTCATTGATATTAACTAGGTATATCTTTGCCTAATTGGGGACTAAAATCATATCTTAAAACCAATCACTTTTGCCGATAGGAAATTAATATTACCGATAGGCTAATTACTATTCTCAAATAACTTCAAAATTACTATTCTTAAATTGATAGAATGCAGGAAAACATCATGAGAAAATCTGCATGCTTGAAAATTTTCCATAATGTTCTCAAAGGCGCTTGAAGTCTGCCAATGCGCACTTAGCCAGCGAGATGGGCCATGGCCAAACCCTTCTCGTTCCGAGAGGAGACTAGTGCTCAATGTGAGCCGGCAATGGTTTGAAATGATGATAATAAGGAACAATATTTTACCAAAATTTTACGACAAGTGTCGAAAAGACACTTGTCATACGTATATGGCCAATGTGTAGGAGGTTTAACTCCTTGTTGCAACTATCAAGTCCGGTGCAAAAATGCACACATGACATGATTTATTTGTTCCGAATGCAAATGAGACAAATCGCAATGAGATTTAAGAGTTAAAGTGTCAAGCACCCTCCGAGGGTGAGTTATAGCTGTTATCTTAGTTTGGCTTAATGAAAGCTACATTTCGTATTATTGCAGGCAAGCTTTTAGTACTGCTTTGAATTCTATTTTGTTTTATTTGAATTTCGAACGCAATGGTTAGTTTTTTCAATAATCTTAAACGATTGTATTTTTAGGTTATTGAAATGTAAAGTAATTTTTATTGATAATCTACACAGCGAAAATAGCTACCTCACTTTTGATGTAAAATGTCTGACAGTTCAGAAAACTTTGGTTAGGCAGGCTTCGACTTGATAAATTTTTATTATAATGCTGCTTCGAATTCGATTTTGTTTTATTTGAACTTCGAACGCAATGTTTTTTACCTACTTACTTAACTGAAATGTAGATTATATTCTGATATATGGATTAAAATAGCTATAGGTAATATAGTAGGCTACATAAAAATACCTACTTCGTTTTTCATTGATATAATTTTTGGCAGTAATTAAAGTAAATAAACCCTGATTATATTTCGTAATACTGTAGATTTAAGCTATTAATAATGCTTTGAATTTTTATTTTGTTTTATTTGAACTTCGAATAACGTGGTTAATTATTTCACGTTATTGAAATGTAGATCATTCTACAGAACTTTGTGCAATAATTTTTAAAATTTAATTGAAATGTGGAGAGAATACGATATTAGTTTTACACGTTATTGGAATTTAGAGATATCCACATAGCAAAACAAAGCTGGTTTCTGATAGTAAAAACACTGAAGTAATCCTTGGTCAATATTTGGAAATGGTATTGCCGTGTTCATTATTTTTATTACTGACCGGGGTGTAGCGACAAATACGTTATGTTAATAGGTCCTCGAAGCTCATGATATCCTGGTATCTATTATTATTATTGTGAGATTTCCCCGGCTTTTCCCTAAATAGGAAAAGTTAAAGGGCCCATTTAGTTCCTGGGACACGTCCGACAGCCGGTCGGGCCGGGGTACGGGGATCGAAGCCGTGAAATACAAGTTAGGGCAAATTCTAATACATGCTACGCGAAAATTAAAGCCATTCCATTATACCTACTACCCACACGAAAAGTTGTTTCAATTAAAAGTCCATGATACTCAGTAAAAAATTTACTTTTGTCCTCGGCTTTACCTGCAATTCGGATCTAGCTAGTTCTCGGATTCAACCCATTCTGATTTTTACATGATTAATATTATTGCTATATAATGTAAAAGTGTTCTAATGTTGCCTAGTTTGAGTAAATTAATTTGTAGTTTGAGTTTTGAGTTTGTCCCATTCTGAGATCCGATCTCTCCTCAAAACGATGATGAAGTTGAAATAAAAGCCTTCCAATATGATTATTTATGCAAAACTTCTGTGTGAGTGCGCGTGATGTTTAATGAGTCTAATTAATAAATAATTATGATTTTTACAATCTTTGCTTACAACGTTTGAACATTTGTAATCAGAATTACTTGATCATAGTCGTTTAATTTCAATCGGTAATCTTTGAATAAATTCTAAGATTTGAAGCACAAATAGCTAAGTAAAACTGTTTAAAATAAGTACTCTAAAAACAAATGACAAAATATAACAAGCTAAAACATTTACGCTAATAAGTTCACACTCATGAAAATATCGTATTACAAAATAATACATGAAAAGCACTCAGAGAACTATACAAATAATTGTAATTCAAGTAATTTCATTAAATGTAAAACCGTCTTACTTTGAACGAAGGGGCAAGGCAAGACTGAGGCTGCGAGAGAATAAAATTTAATTTCGTCTCGAAGTTTTTGGATTTTAATTACCTGAAAGCAAATTAAATAAGGGTTGTGTAGAATACCTCGAATTCTAAGACTTTGCGGAGCGAGCGCTCAAAGTAATTTATTACGGTTTTACGTTGGCAAAGTATTTTACAATGAATCGGTTATACATAAAGTTGTTCAGTGTTTTAGTATTTCACTTGTAATTATTTGTGTTGCGTGTTAGGATAAATTTTGTTATTCAATTAAGAGGACATCTTACTATTAGGTACCTATTATTATAAAAGTTGCGATGTTTGTAAGTTTGGATACTTAACACTACATTGACTGAACTGATTAGGCTGAAATTTTGAATAAAGAGTGATTAATTAACGCTTTACTATGTAATGTATTTAATTATTATAAGAATTAACACATATGCTACATTTCATTCCGGGAAATTCAAGAACTTCTGCGGGAATCAACAAACGCGAAAGAAGGCGCGCGAGTGTAGCTACTTTATAATATTCGTCTAATATTTTTTTTAACAACTGAAAAATCATATAAAAAATAGAAAGATACTTTAAGGCTATAAACCTTCTTGCAAGAAAACTTTTTATTTAGTACTTCCAACAGTGGTCTTACAAAAATAAAAAAAATAAACTGCAAATTTACTGCGCGCGGGCAGAAAATTTAACTTACAAACCCTGTTTACTGTAAGTGCATTTTTCGAGCAAGTGTATTGAAAAAAATAGAAAGATACTCGTACTTTAAGGCATCATGTATGTATCTAACTTTTTATGCGCTCAGTATTATTCATTACACACAGTACTTTGGAAAACATTACAAAAACGGAACTTGTAAATATTTACAAGATGCAAAATGTGAATTTGTCATAATTGATGGATTAAAGGTGACATAAGTGACAGTCAATAACATATTGACAGCTGATTATAATTTATTGACCAGTACAAAATATACAAGCCCGGGAGATGACGGAAGTTTTCAGGAAGTTCACAAGCTCAAAAGGCTGGAACTCTAGGACGTGCGGCCAGTTTTGAAAAAAATTAAGAAATGATATAAAGCCCTATGGAGTTCTTATACGTTAAGCTGACATTTCACGAATACAAAATTCAACTATCTTCAGGTTTCTTGAATATTTTAACTTAAGAGCAAATAAATTAATTCATGAGAATTTAACGTGGTATTAACAGCTTTAGACAGGCAGATCCACTTGCCAATTCTTCTCTAAATTATTCAGAATTTTTTTTTCCGTTCTTAGTTTGCTTCAATTTGCTTTGCGCTGAGAAATTGAAAGGCTTCAAACTTCCAGCATTTCTTAAGCACCTCGCCAAAATTTTCTATACGGTCTCGGTCTATAATACCAATATAATTGACTTCAGTCATTAACGAAACAAAAAACTGAAAGCAATTTATAAGAAGCGAACACGAATTAAGTTTTAATATCAATTAAAAAGTTTTATAAAAGAAATTAAATAATCGTTTTGCGTGTCGAATTTGCACTTGGCTGGTTTTTATAAATAATAAATAATTAATTTATTCAATTATATACGCATTGCGATATGTTTTTATTTATTGGCGTGTCGTTTTCCGTAATGTATGTGTCTCTGTTGAATTAAATTTAAATTTGCTTAATTTAATATAAGAGGTATAACGTGTTATGTTTTTAATTGATTGAAGGAGTCTACTTTTTGCTGTGCATTATAGTCATTATTACAGTTTTATATTCTTTATTTTATAATAAAATATTTTTTTTGGTATGGAGGAATATTTTTTTTGTGTTTCTGTTAGGCAGTTATATAATAAACCCATACCCCTAATCGGTTTCAACACGTCATCGCACCGGAACGCTATATCGCTTGGCGTAACATCTTTGCCGGTAGGGTGCTAACAAGCCACGGCCGAAGCCTCCCACCAGGTCAGACAAGGGAAAATTCAGAAATTATAAATTCCCATAATTGACCCTGCCGGGGATCGAACCCGGGACCTCCGCACATTAAGACAGCAGCGCTCAACACTGTGCCACGGAGGTCGTCAAAAATCGGTCGGCCGATGTTATGCTTGTAATTAACATGTGTTTTCTATTTCAGGTTTATCAACGCGAGACGTAGGATAGTACAGCCAATGATAGACCAGTCGAATAGAGCAGGTAACATTTTTCTTATACAAATACTTTAATTCAGTACCTATTGAATTATGAAGGTTAAATACGATTTCTTCTTCATTTATTTAACCGGTTTTGTAACAAAATGCAAGCACTTACAAAATTACATATAGATAAAATATCATTATAATGAAGATATTTATGTGAACATAAGCTGACCACAGACATTATCCTGTCATAAATTGCCGAGGTCATGCAAAACGCCCATAGAAAAAAGCACATTCAGTTTTTTCCAATTTTCCAGGCTTTTTTTTTTATTTTCTTTCCTTAAGAACCTTATTAACGAACATTAAAGAAACAAACCTCATTTTTATTTATAAGTATACTATAGATAGATAGATAGATTTAACTTTGCGTCGCATTGTCACACAAAACAGCCTTTTCAATAGGCTCAAGTAAATTCAAATCGATGCTGACATTTCCATCCTTTTTTAAATTTTCACATCCTCGTAGGTGGGTTCGGCAAATGTTCTTTTATCTTTCCTAAAACACATTCCTCTTTCGGTGTCCGGCCTGAAATTCGTTTAAGTAGCGGTCAGCGGTCCCCCGGGACCCTGGGGCTCCGCGGTGCATCCTGCATACTGTATGAAGTACAACTCGATTGTGGACTTCAAAGTCGTTGGACGCTGAAATTCAACGCTCACGTACCAACGTTGAATACATTTTGCCGATAGTGTTTCCGTGTTCCGAGACGTACTTTTTCAGTTCAAGTGCAGGTAAATGTGAACTAGTACATGTACGTTGAATTTTCTGTGATGCCTGCCACTTCGTCCGCGTGAATTACGGTTTCATGATTCCTGCGGGAACTCTTTAATTTTTAGGGATAAAAAGTAGCCTGGTATGCAAGTTGCAACCTACTTTGTACCAAATTTCGTTAAAATTGATTCCGTGAAAGCGTACTTACTTACGTACTTTTGCATTTATAATACTAGCATGGATATGATGCCTGCGTTCACGAGTATTTAAGGTTTCGAAACCGGGGACATCTTTAATTATCCTGGTTAAAAAGTAGCCTATCACTCTCTATGTTCACAACCATGCAAAAAATCTGTTCGATCCGTTGCTCTGTTGCAACGTGATTTAAATACACGCCAACAAACACACTTTAGTATTTTTAATACTAGCAAGACTTCTCTACTAAGCTTCTCTATCTACTTCTGGCTTGAAGTCAGGGTAGGCATTAGCTAGTCAGAAAGCCTATTTACTAACTTTTCTAATGAAATGAGCATTGACGTATATTCATGTGGGTAAGCCGTGCTTTTATGCCATTATGAATTGCACGCCACTGAAGAAAGATGATGTTTCTTACATTCTCAAAACGTCCTTGATATATTCCCTTGCATGGCGTCAGAGAGGTCATCCAGGGAGTTTATGTGTTTGTGTGTGTACAGAAAATGTGTCCTCGCCATGGTGATACATCAATTGGTCTAGTCGCCAATATCGCTAAAAGTGCTTTGTTCCAATTACATAATGTGTATTATGTATTACATAATATTGCGTCTTTTTCTAAAACCAATACGTATTTTTAAAAGCACATTTTTTTAGCCACTGCAAGTTAGCCCTTGACTGCGATCTCACCTGATGGTAAGTGATGATGCAGTCTAAGATGGGAGCAGGCTAACCTGTTAGGAGCATGGCAGTTATATTAAACCCATACCCCTATTTGGTTTCTACGAGGCATAGTACCGGAACGCTAAATCTCTTGGCGGCACGTCTTTGCCGGTAGGGTGGTAACTAGCCACGGCCGAAGCCTCCCACCAGGCCAGACCAGGGAAAATTCAGAAATTATAAATTCCCAAATTGACCCCCCCGGGGATCGAACCCGGGACCTCCGCACGTGAAGACAACAGCGCTACACACTGCGCCACGGATGTCGTCAATTATGTAACTTAATATGCTATGGCACGAAATACTAATGTTATTTCTATAAATAGTACACCAGAGGATGCCCATTCGTCCACGTAGATTTAAGTGTCTGAAAAAATTCCGTAGGAACTCTTTGATTTTCTAAATTAAGATTTTGACTAAATTCAGTACTAAAATAGGTTGCATCCAGGGCTACTACTTATCCCAGAAAACAAGGCGCTACTGCAGTATTTTGTAAAACACCATATGTTATCCATGCGGAAAATCGCATTGGCATCATTTTCATAAAACATAGTGGTACAGCAAGCCAATAGACAAAACAAATTCATCTAAGACAGGGATTCCCAAAGTGGTCGATTCGACTCCTTGGGGTCGATTCGACTCCTTGGGGTCGATTTCGGTTTTCCAGGGGTCGATATAAACGAATACTGATTTTGGGGGTCGACGAGGTCTAAAAATCGACCCCTGTTTTGATGTCTTTATCAAAAAATAATTACCTACTTAAGTATTTTTATGTAATTTGTATTAATCATTTTTAATTACACTTGATGTATACTGAATTTAATGTCTATTTATTTCGTTAAATTTTGATGCAAAATGATGTCAAGTTTACTCACTTAACCAATCGCAAAGTTTTTAAATTGGTAAGTATTTTGTATCAATAGGAAAAAAACTAGAGATAGGATTTTTAAAGTAATTTGGCTAAGGGGGCCTCTTGCCCAGAATAGTTTGGAAATCCCTGATCTAAGACCTACATTAATACGTCAAACTGTTCCAATTCCGAGATATCTTAGAGACAAAGGCGGTCTAATCTACCTATAACCAGTGCCCTCATATCTGATAGGTTATATGCCGGGGAAGAACATACGCTACGAAAATCTAGGAGTTACTATTTTACGATTTTGAAAAAACCGACACCCACGCTGGAGGAAGTCATAGCTATCATCTAGTATCCATAATGATATTATAAATGCGAACGTGTGTCTGTCTGTCTGCTTGGCTTTCACGGCCTAACTACTGATACAATTTTGATGAAATTTGGTACATCACACACAGGTTACATCCCTGGGATGGACATAGGCTACTTTTAATCCCGGAAAATTAAAGAGTGCCCGCGGGGGGGAAAAAAAGCAATCCACGCGGACGAAGTCGCGGGCATAATCTAGTTTTGCATAAACCAAAGTATAGGCACTAGGCCAATAGCCAAAAAAGTTCATCTAAGACCTACGATATATATACTACTATATACGTCACACTGTCCCAATTCCGAGATATCTTAGAGACAAAGGCGATGTAATCCCGCCAGGCGGGTAGCTACCCAGTGGCCACACATCAGATAGGGGCCGATTGTCGGGGGCCCGTGATGGATGGCCGGGGACGGGTCAACGAATTCCTACATTATTCTTTTTTTACCCTTCTTGCGTCCGTTTGCGCGGGTAAGCCCTTTTTGCGACGTCCTTTTTCCTCCGCCCCTGGAATTTTTACCGTTTTATGGACTGTTACAATTACGGAATAGGAGTTGCGTGGCTCATGTTTTTTCTGCGGCTATCGGGGATTACGTTTTTGTTGAAAACAAAATTGGTACCTATATATCTTAATATAGGTACCTAATAAAGTAAATAAGTAGTCTATACTATATACTAATATTATAAATGCGAAAGTTTGAATGGATGTATGGATGTTTGTTATTCAATCACGCCAGAACGGCTAAACGGATCTGGATGTTTAGCACGGAGACAGATTATAGTCTGGAATAACACATAGGCTACTTTTGATCCCGGAAAATTAAAGAGTTCACGCGGGAACTAAAAAACATCAATCCACGCGGACGAAGTCGCTGGCTCAGCTATTATATTATATGAAGGTACCCGTAATATTACTATAATAATTTCACGCTTGGCTAATGGAAAATATTTCCGTAACCAATAACTCTCAGGTTCTTTAAGCAGTTGTATCTTCAAGTCACGCGAATGCTTCATGCGCCGCTGGTAAAGAATAGGTAAAAACATTGAAAACTTTTTACTTACTTATATATAAACAAGTTTTAAATGTTTTGTTTAATTCTCACTAAGTACCTACAGTTGATTGTAACCTATTTATTATATAATATTGTAATTTTTACAAGTACTTTTGAACCATCATGCGAATCTAATACAGGGTGCTATCCCTACTGATAAGGTATTGTTTCAATCCAAACATTTGAATAACAATTATCGAGACGTATTGTATACTAGATTATGCCCGCTACTTCGTGCGCGTGGATAAAGTTTTTTTACTCCCGGGGAACTCCTTAATTGTGCACTATAAAAAGTAGCCTATGTTCTTCGGGAAAGCGGGACTACACTTGTTTTCTCTTATCATCGAAGGACGAGGTAACGCGAGCAAAATTAATAGGTACGGGCCCAAATGGCACTGGAGTACCAATTTTTTGTTTAACCACTACAATTTAGCTCTTGGCTGCGATCTCACCTGATGGTAAGTGTTGATGCAGTCTAAGATGGCAGCGGGCTAACCTGTTAGGGGCATGGCAGTTATATTAAACCCATACCCCTATTCGGTTTCTACACGGAACGCTAAATCGCTTGGCGGCACGTCTTTGCCGGTAGGGTGGTAACTAGCCACGGCCGAAGCCTCCCACCAGGCCAGACCAGGGAAAATTCAGAAGTTATAAATTAACAAATTGACCCCGCTGGGGATCGAACCCGGGACCTCCGCACGTTAAGACAACAGCGCTACACACTGCGCCACGGAGGTCGTCAAAATATAGTAGAGTCCTCTAGTTTGTAAAATATTTATAGAAATTGCAATAAAAAAATTGCACGAAATTAGTCTCTCAACAACCGGTGACGTAAACAGCTAATTAACGAATTTTTTTTTCGGATCCTATAGTTCAAGATTTATTTGAGTGTCAAAATATTCATAATATGCGATATTTATTGATTGCGTTGACTTGGAAGCTTGATTTATTGTTTATCAGCTCAAAGAGATCGTAGACCTAAGTATTTAATATTAATTTCAACTTGATACCTCCACGCGTCCTTGTGAAACAGGTGGTTGACAGACAGACAGACAGACAGACGGACAACGAAGTGATCCTATAAGGGTTCCATTTTACCTGTTGAGGTACGGAACCCCAAAAAGTAGAAAACTCCTGTTCTCGTGGCAAGTGGTGCGTGTTTCCTGCCCTCCAAGACTCTGGGGCGCAGGAAACAATAACAAGGCCCAGCCGATGGGGCTCCACGTAACAGGAAACTATGATTTAGTGAGAGCTAATATTCCTATGGGATTATTGTACGGGAATAAAGCCATTAAGGTTTTTGTGAAATGGTGATAATAAAAAAAACCAGCTGAGTTCGTTGTGGACTCTGACCAGGGCGCGTTTGGAACCCTCGTAGCTTTAGTTTAAAGATTCCGATTACCGTCGCTAATTATCACTTGTATACTTGACGTTCAAAAAGTGTACGTGTAGGTACTAGGTACCAATCTAAATATATAAGAAGACTAGGAGACTTGCCCGTGACTTCGTTCGCGTGAAATAAGTTTTTGAAATTCCCACGGAAACTCCCTTGTCTTCCGGGATAATATATAGCCTATGACACTCACAAATTATGAGGCTTTCTATTGTTACCAGAATTTTTAAAATCGGTTTAGTAGATTTCCCCCCTACAACGTCGCAAACTCACAAACTCACAATTCACAAACTCACAAACTTTACCTCTTATAATATTAGTATAGACTACTTACTTGCTACTAACTAACTGGACGGATCGGGCTGAAATTTGGCATGCAGATAGCTTTTATAACGTAGCCATGTGCTAAGAAAGAATTTTTGAAAATTCAACCCCCGAAGAAGTAAAGCTGAGGTTTGAAATTTGTATGAAAATCGAACTTAACGTGAGCGAAACTGCGGGCGAAAGCTAGTTCTGAAGAAACATACTTTGAGTTTGACTTTAAGGATAGTTGTTATATGGGTCTTGAAATTAAAATTATCATCCTCATTTCAACCCATTGCCGGCTCACAGCTGAGCACCAGCTCTCCTAACCGTAATCCACCACGCTGGCCAAGTGTGGACAGGCTTCACACACGTTTGAGAACATCATGTAAAACTCTTGGGTATGGCTTCTTATAATTTTCTTCAAATTGATTAAATTCTTAAAAAGCACTTAAATACACTGAAATTATTAGTAAGTACCACGTAATACCATATGAGTCAGTGGTAATATTCCAATGGGACTGTATTATATACTGGATAAAAAAGCTACAGAAATACTGCCTGTACTTGTATTGTAAAACAGATGCGAATCCCAATAGAGGTAGAAAATATTGTGTTTAGCAATGGACAGAATTTAATCATTTCGAAAGCCACGATAAATAAAAAGCCAGAAACCATACAGACTGCATAAAATTCGCCTACTCTGCAGAAAATTGTTTCGTTCATTGTCTTAAGTACACGAGAGACTTTTGGCAGTCTCCAGAGCAGGCACGTAAAGTAGGGGCAGAATTCTAAATATTCCCGCCGGATGCCGCCAAGTTTGCCGACGACGGAAAATGGCAAAAGGGAGGGTAGACAGAAAATTGTTTTGGCAATCGGCTGAAGAAAATGGCCACCGCATTTCCTGCGGTCAAGCGAGCCAACAGCTTTTCCAATCGCTCCGCTGTTTATGTATTCCTGGTGCGTACATCTTGCGGGCTGAACAACTAGTGTGTTTTTTGGCCCGTATATGCCGTTTTTTTTGTGGTAAAAGTTCTCCTAGTTCTACCACTCTAGACGCTGCTACGACTCCGTTTACGATAATTAATTTATAGTAAATTATTTCCTTGTTAGAACTTAATTTTCCGGGATAAAAGTAGCCTATCCTTTCCCAAGATGCAACTTTTCTCTGTACTTACGACACGAGTATACCAAATTTCTTTAAAATCGGCTAATCGGGCCGAAGTGTACCCGACACGCAGACAGACCTACTTTCGCAATTATAACGTAGCAATTAGATAAAATAGCTTAATGCCCGATTTCATCAACGGTGCCGTAGGGAACACCAAAACCCATTAGGTGTTAGACTCTTGTTTTACGTGAAAGCCGTCACTATAATTAGTCTTTTATAGAAATTTTCAGTAAGTACATTGAAAAGTGACGATACTATTTTTATCATTTGACAGAACGAATCCACTTGCGCGCGAATTCGCGTGTTTCCGAAAGCATTTCCTTTGATGCACTCTGCGCCACTCATCATTACGCACACTAATGAGTAAATAACACAAAATTTAGCTCACGAACACACTAGAGACTTTTTGTTTTGTTTTGTAAATGAAAGATAGAAAGCTGTAAACTCATCTCATCTTAAGGGCGACGGACTGAAACTTAATGACCTCATAAGTTCGAGTATAAATAATATCACACTTTTTATTTGTATTGCATAATTATTTTTAAACGGGCCAATGAGACTTTGGTCATGTTTCCGCCATTATTATGTCACGTCTATAATTGTTATCAACATGTTCTTTTAATATTCAATACTACCCAAGATAAGGAATCATACTAAGGAAGATATTCAATGCAGTTGCTATTTTTTACTGCCTGTAGATTTGCACGAATCAATCGCTTACATAACGTGACAAGGTCCTATCCCTGGGATCGAAGTGTTTTACTACTTTTTGTCGCGCGACATGTCTATGGTCGCAAGTGTGTCTCATAATTACAGTTTTAAATACTGCCCACGTCAGGATAATCCGTGAAAAGCCGGATAAACGATTGGTCGGAAATAGTCGGCCGTGCGAATTGTAATTTACAGTCTCGCGCGGTAATGGCGACGCATCAGAGGGCGATTTATGCTCTTATAATAAATTCATTAGCAAATCGTGTGTGTGTGAGTGACTCTTTACTTGTGTGATGACAGAACAGGCAAGTTCATATTCGTGGTCCTATTGGTCATTCGATGGTTATATATTGAGTGAAATAATAGAGTAACTTTTGAGTAAAAATTCTTAACAGATTTTAGAGTAGGTAACCTATATAAACATATATAATGAAGCTTGTATTGTATTTATAGTCAACTAGACTAGACTATGCCTTTGACTCCGTCCACGTGGATTTAGTTTTTCGAAAAACCTTGTGGGAACGCTAGATTTCCCGAGATAAGTGTAACCACAGATTTGTAGCCCTATCTCTCTACCAAATTTAATCAAAATTGCTTTGCAAACTGATGGGCCGTGAAAGCGTAGTTAACAGACATAAAAACTGCATTCATACTAATATTATAAATGCGAAAATGTGTCTGTCTGTCACGATTTAACGACCCATCTTTTTAACCGATTTAGATAAAATTTGGTATAGAGATATGTGCATTGCATTTTGGGGAAGGACATAGGCAACTTTTTATCCTGGAAAATTGTTCCCGCGAGTATTATAAAAGCTTAATTCACGCGGACGAAGTCACGGGTATCATCTAGCTTGTCTCTCTACTGCATAACTTTACGATTTAATAATTAGTTAAATCTTCACTTTTGTCGTCGTCACGTTAATCGTCAAATGTTTTTTATTAGAATAAACTTTTACAAGTGCTTTTGAATCGTTGAGTGAAACTAGTACCACTGGTTCGGAATGCCATTCCTACCGAGAAGAACCAGAAAGAAACTCCCTGTTAAATAAATTCCCCTAAATAAAGACAAAGCACTTGCAGAGTACAAACTATCTTCTATTTTTACCTTTTCGCAAGGGAACCCTAAAAAAAGTAAGATTCCGTAGCGCTCTCGGTGATTGTTGTGCAGAACGCATTAATATTCCGCTGCACTGGAAAGCGTTGTAGCTCTGTTCAAAGAGAAAGATAAAAATAAAAAAAAGTGGCACTTTTTCGAATTGCTCCGCTCCGGATGAAGTAGTGTTTAATCGGCAAAAAACGTGACGCAGTGTTTATTGGAGTGATTGTTTTATTCTTTTTCTGTACAATTGTTTCATTATCCAATAAAATATTACTACTAGCTGATGCCCGCGACTCCGTCGGTGTGTATTAAGGTGTTTTATAGGTATGAAAAATAGATAGTAGCCGATACTCAGACCTACTGAATATGCATATAAAATTTCATAAAAATCGGTCAAGCCCTTTCGGAGGAGTATGGTAACTAACATTGTGACACGAGAATTTTATATATGAGATAATATGATGCAGCGACTTTGTTTGGATTTAAGTTTGTAAAAATCCCGAGGGGGAAAATCTAGGGTAAAAATGATCATATGTCCTTCTACGGTAGGTGTATAAACTGTCTCTGTAGCTCATCAAAATCTAATGAAAGGATGGACTGTGATATTGTAGCAGACAAACAGCCACACTATTACATTTACCATATTTATAGTACGCAAAATCTTGTCAGCGTGATAAGGCAAGGGTTTCGGATGGGCGTTGCTGAGTCAGTTATGTACAAAGTAAACAGGTGGAGGAAACCTGCGCGCCCGAGAGTCCTTCGTAATGTTCTCGAAGGTGTGTGTGAAGTCTGCCAATCCGCGCATGGCCAGCGTGGTGGACTATGGCCAAACCCTTCTCATTCCGAGAGGAGATTCGTGCTCAATAGTGCCCCGGCAATGGGTTTTTATTTTTTATTTTATTTAATAGGAAGCCATACATAAAATGATAAAATGATCTTTTGTCTTATTCTATTACATCTTAGTTATATATAATCTTATGACTACTATTGATTAAACACTTACAGGCTAACTCTGGGTTGATAAGAAAAACAGGAGACGTAAAACCGCTCTTGTTAACATTTGATACATTATCAAAACCATACCATTACGTTCTCAAAAAAAGAGCTTATTCTCAAAAGTCATTCCGATCACGACATTAGCCCGTGTTTGTGCCGATCGGCGCAATGGCGCGTGCCGCCATAAAGACCCCACGGGAAGACGGAAATCGGCCTCAATAATGGGAAAGCACCATTAGGGCACTCACAAACCATGCTTTGCAAAACATTTTGGTCGAAAATGAAAACTTTTCACCGAAGACTTTTGGCTGAGAAAAAACACACTACGGTCAGGAAATCATAATAAAACGTAACGAAACGTTGGTGGCTTCGCCCAACCCCTGTAGCGGCCAGTAGGGCCTACGCAGCTTACTCAATCTGAAAAAAAAAATTGTCTGACAGACAAATTTTTTGCATTTTTGTATTGTATCTTATCCCTAGTATACTGTCTGTCTGTAAGTACAGAGGGAAAACTTCTGAATAATTGGATTTTGGAACTCTCGTAGCTAGGGAAGTCCTTGCTACGAGAGTTCCAAAATCCAATTATTCTTCCTAAAATCTGATTGCACAAGTAGTCCCGTCTGTGCAGACCCTAAAATCCGTACAAGGAAGCCGGAAATCTGCGTCAATAATAGGAGAACACCATTAGTTTACGATTGATAATACCCATGGATATATAGCGGAAGGCATAACAGTTCTGTGGTGAAATTGAGCCTCTATGCTCGACTTGACAATAGAGTGCGCCGGTTTTTTACATCGTTTTTTTCATAACAAGTATGAAGTAAAGTCATTACGGTGTCAGCACTTTAAAGTATTGCTGAGGAGTAGTTTATTCAATTTTATTGACATTTCAGGGTCCAGAAGTTGTATCATTCAAACGAATTGTTGTCGGAATACGGAACTACACTTAATGCGTACCAATTTGTATTATTCGTGCTATATAAGGCATACCTATAACAGTATACCTATAGTTTTCAGGAAGAAATAAAGTGTAGTCTAGCAATTTCTAGGCAAACCTAAATATAAAACTAATGCTAAGAAGTTGCATAGTGTAAGTGCTTGCAGATTTGTTGTATCAATTTTTATAGGTATTTTGGATTGGATTTACACTTATATATTATACTAAACGGGAAAGTTTTGATGTTTTAATGTTTGTTACTTTCACCCCACAATGACCCGTTTAGCTGCAATTTGAAATAGAGATAGCTATAGGAGAGATTGTTTATTGGTTTGTCCTTCAATCACGTCGCAACTGAGCAACGGATCGACGTGATTAATGGCATGGGCATAGTTATGGACCTGGAGAGTGACATAGGCTGCTTTTTATCCAAGAAAATTAAGGAGTTCCAGCGGGAATTTAAGAAAACTTAAACCGAACGCACGAAGCATCAGCTAGAATTGTGACTATTTTTTAATACCACGAGTATCAAGAGCAGTCCTAATTAACCGTGCAGTGTTCTACCCCGCAGTGTTCCCCCACGCCGGCCCCAGCGGCGCCTACAGCCCCGAGGCCACCATGGGCTACATGATGGACGGCCAGCAAATGATGCACAGGCCCCCCACGGACCCCGCATTCCACCAGGGCTACGCGCACTACCCCGCCGAATACTACGGCCACCATCTTTAATCCACGCACTTGTACATGTGAGTATGAAACCTTAACTTGGCATTTATGACGTCCGCACTCACCTGTGGCTCGCACGCGACTGACGAAATATAGGCAACAATTAATGAGCACCGAGCGAGCCGCAAGTGTCATGACACAATGTACACAGGTATCATGACACTATAAGTAGTATATGATGGATGGCAAGTAGGTGATCGAACCCTGCACGAACCCTGCATTCTACCAGGGCTACGCGCACTACCCCGCTGAATAGTACATCCACCATCTCCAATTCATGCATTCGTATAAGGGAATATCAATTTTCTAAAATAATAGAATAGCATAGAATCTGCGTCGGCCAAATTTTACAGTTAAGCAATAAATAAGTCCGAACTCGCCCTATACTCGCACGCTACTGCCATGCGTAGACCACCGCACGTGGGGTAGCAACTAATTTATCTTGCTATTCTCACTACAGTCAATATAGTATACAAGCAGTATCGTGACAAAACAACGCTGGTATCATGACACAACGCGATATCTAAAGCTCTGCGTGCATCATGACATTTAACGTATATCAATTGTATTATTTTCGATATAAATATTAGTTTGCCTAAATACGTATTTCTGACAATTCCAATTTCTTTTCCAGATATGAATAAAAGTCCATCGTGCGGCCTCATCTCGCAAGAGCTGAGACTGGAACAGGAGAATCAGCCAGGCTGGCATCGCCGGAGCCTAGCCGTGCGCACACGTGATACGAACAAACAGGAGAACGATGCTAAATGTACATAAACGCGAAACATTTTGTAATATTTGAAACAGTATACGATCTCCTAAATTAAGATTTAAAGTCAACTTTAACGGTTAAATTAAATGTAAATGTTAAATTTACGCGAAGTGACTCTATGGACGCTGTATAAAGAAATAAAACTGGTGCAATCAATCATTAATCACCTAAATTAAAAAAATGAAATGAAGCAGTTTTTATCACTCGGAACTATAGGAGCAAAGTTGATGAATGTAACAATAAAAAAAATGGTTTGATAATATTATAGTTATCGTATAAATATTTATAGCTAATTGTGTATTGTTATTAAATATAAATAAATAATTGATTAGTTGTAAGCTGTAACTATCACTGGAAGTACTGGGAGCGCAGACAACGGGCTGATATAATTACTTTTTTTTTGTGAAGGCGTTGTCTATGTAATAGATCACTTAGATTTGATTTTACCTTACCTATATTATATTACTGAACTTAGTAAAAAAATCATTAATCAGAGACCAATTTAGCCGAAAGCCGAGGCCGAATATTATTAGGCCGAAGAGTAAGCCCTCTATCATATGTGATTACCTTTATTTTCGACACTACTTTACTTTATTATTCTTAACTTTCGAATCGCAACAATAATGGATAAAGCTCAAAAAATTACGTATAAATAAATGTCAATTTCACGATGAATCTATTAATTAATGAAAGAGAAAAAAAAACAACAGTTTGCAATTTTCCTTTACAGGTAAATAACGTACATATCTTTGAATTACATTGTATAGTATATATATTTATTATTGGGTATCGTATAATATAATAAACTTGCGAGCAACAAAATTGACCCAGAGTCTACTGCGAACATTAAAACTGCTAATTATTATAATAAAAATTATGTTGAAAATTCAATTTTCAATATAATTTTTATAAATTACTGGATATATCAACTTCAAAATGCTCATATCGATTTCACGTCTGCGTCTGAGTCGATTTTGATGCCCGCAAGTGTAGTTTCACCCTGCCTTGGTGTTCATAATATAGCACAATTTGTAACCGATGTATACGATAAATTAAATATGATATTTTACACTGTTGAAATGCGATGAGATTTCTAGCTCTATTTTGTCTTGATACCTGACATTATAATGCCTTCTACATAAGAGACCGCGGTATGGCGTTGATACCACTGTGAGAGTTCTGAGTTCTAGGTTCCGATTTAAAATCTAACCAATGAAACATCACTTTGACTTTATAACTGGCGCCAATCATTTAGTCGCGTCTGAAGTTGACCGAAAGACGCGTCGCAATATTTTCGTGCCTAGTATGTAAGTACGACACCTAGTATGTAACTTCGACAGTTTGTTCATTCAAACTACTAGCTCTCATGAGCTGCGCAAACAAGTATTCGTACCTCAGATCAGAGACTATTCGTTTGGCGCTAACTATACAAACAACTACTTTTCTGTACCTATAATACCAGGTTAAAATAAGAATAAGACGACCAACGACCTCTATTTATCAACTGTAACTTTAAAATTACGGTTTGCAAGGAAAATACTATGCATACGTAACAATTTCTATCGACATAATTTTTGTGGCTTAGTAGTACAAAATATATATTTAAAAAAGCATATTTTCAACTATGACGTCACAAAATGTCGGAAATACAGTCCTATTCTAAGTTTAGACGTCGTGGGATCTATCTGGAACGCATAACTCTGATCTCTGAACTGTGGAATCCACGCCTAATAGAAGCTACAAAATGAGGGTAGAATTTAAAAAATCGAAACGAATGTATACAAATAAAGAGATACGAGATAAAGATCGACTATAAACGCGCCAAACGTAAGTAAAAATGACATAAAAGCCGATTCAATTATAAAATTAAATTACTAATATTATAATGTATATCGGACCGGCAATTTCATTTTCGATGTTGTTTCAAATAAAAATAAAAATTATACTAGGTATACATAATATATTTTAAATGCCTTAAAAAAATTATTTATTTTTAGATATTTAAGATGTATCTGCATTATAATGACCAACTTTTAAATATTTTGAACTAATCTGAATCTGAATGTAAATCGATAAATAAAATTATGTCAAACGTCACTTTGACAGTTACATTTGGCGCGCTTCCAGCGATCGAGTTCCGTGGGGTTGTCATAACAAAAAAATGTGCACTGTTTTTATTTCACTATTTTGTTATTCTGTATTTTATATTAAATAGTATGATCGTGTACCACGGAACCAAATATATAAAAAAATTAAATATTTTAACAAAGCCTAAAGGAAAAAGACGGATAGAGCTCCCGCTTACAAAGTGAAGGCAGTTGTGGGCGGGGTTGCGCGATGCAATGCATCATGAAATGCACCTTTTCACATGCCCATATGATAAATTATTTGCGCGCTTCAAAATGGATTTGTATGGATAATAATATCGATAGTTTATAAGCACTTTTTTGTTTTGAGTTGGGTACTTGCTTTATTTGCGTGTAACGCGGTTTAACAGCGGAACTTCAGGATGTCGTCGGGTAAGAAGAATGAAAGTCATGTTTCAGTGTTTCGGTGCGCGACCGCGATGCTAGACATTGATGCACCATACTTCGTAAATAACTGAAGAATATGGAGATGCAGCGGCTGCGCAGCCCAAATTCCCCATTTGCAATAATTCTCCAAGTTTTAAAGGTCCATTATCGAAATCTCCATGTTTTTTTTTGTATTGTGGCGTCGCTTCATTCTCCATGTACTTTTTCATTCCTTTATCCATCTTTTTCCATTAGTCTAAGTACTTTAAGTCCTTTGGAGAATTCAAGGGTAATATAATATTACCAGCCTTAAGCCAAGTATACGATTGGAGCTTTTTGAAATTTGATGAAATTGGTATTAAATAGCCTAACCGTTAGCTTCGTAATAGATAAAGTTTTCCGGAACAAGCTTTATACTAGTATAAATACTATCTGACGAAGTCCGTTCATTCAGGGTTGTCACACAGCCTTAAAAGATTAGCCTTTCATTCTTGTTTTTTTTGGTAATCTTCTTGGCTATTTAGTCGACATTGGTTTAAAGTACGCTTAGGTTACTTTGGCTCAAAAAATGGTTTATTTTGATTTCTATTGAGTCGGACAGCAAAGACAAAGCAATTTTGGGAGGAGGGGGGCAAATTAAATTTTAATTATTTTTAATTACTAGAACATCAGTTGTTCAAGTTTATAGGTGCTAAAAAGAGTACAGTCGGCTCACCAAAGGCGTAGATTCACTATATTTATTTATGCTGAATGTATATACATGCATATTACATCAAACAGCCTAACGGACTTTGTTAGATAGATGGACTATATTAACCACGATTCTTTGTAAATGCGATGTGGTTGTTTTTATATCTAATCAATTCCATAGAATTTGGCGTTGGTTTATGTCGTCTTTATTACTAAGAAAATTAAAAAAAATTGCTATACCACTTCTGTTGACGAATTTTTTACTTAGGCATATTTCAAAGTAACGTTTCTCTAGTCAGCAGTCAAGCTGAGAGTGAAAAACGGCAAGAATTTTACGGCAAGATTAAACGCAAAAATTAAAAATGGATGTTAAATTAAATATATAAAAATTTTAGGATGATTTTTAACTAACAATTTTCGATCGAATGCTACTGTCAACAAAAACAAACGCATCGCATAAAAAGTTTTTTTTTAAATATATTTGTTAACTTTTGTAAATAAATAAACAACAATAAATCGTTCTTTGTATAAACCGATTAGTTTTCAATGATTATTCAGTATTAAAATTGATTTGACTTATGAAAAAAATTACCGGACTTTGTTACTATTAAAGTAAGCGTTCGTTGCGTATGCTTGGAGTTTGTGTGAATAGGGGTGTGAAATCCTAAAATATGATTTTGTTCAGATTTAGCTTGTATCCCGGAAATGAACATATGCTACACTTTATTCCGAAAAACTCGAACTTTGAACTCTTCGAAATTTATAAATAATCCCAAAGCCGCGTCCATACAAATAAAAATTTGCGTTGTGTGATGAACATTGCATGTGACGATACAATATTTTCACCATACATTGGAATCTTTTTCGAAGTCAGACTACTAAAGTTAGTTTGTTGGTATTGGTGTGACTTTGCAGGGTTATGCCACATATTGGCAATTGCATGAAAAAATATGGAAATCTTTACTTTTTCTGCTAACTCTACCGCACAGCTCCAAAGCATTGTGCCGCGTTCTAAATTGACGAACTTTTACCCTTATAATTATTATTATTATTATAATTGTTAATGCGAACTCGTGTAATATATTTTATTAAGAGGAAAGTCTTAAATAGTAATTATTAGCTATTAATGTATTAATTGAAGAATTTTATTTTGATTTTCTCTTTATTATATATGTATATGTACATTATACTTGAGTTTGGAAGTCACGACCTGTAAATATAGAAACTAATACGAAAAAAGTAATTCGGACCGCAGCGTTTTTCACCCGAAAAATATTATTAAAACGACTTTTTCATTGTGAAATTACTATACTTCGTTCATTAACGCTGTTACCTATTTGACACTTGCTGTAAAATCTTTTTTTACAGTAACTTATACACGTGATTTTCAAAAATACTGTCATATTATCAAGCGGCGAATTAGTTATGTTACATCTATGTTTAATAATATGACTCTAAACTATAACAGTAAAACTTTTAGACGTCAATTAATCACGTCAGATAGAAAATGTTATTCACCCTGTCTAGGTGTAGAGTCATAGAATAGGCATAAGCCTAAAAGGCTTAGAACCCAAAGCCGTAAAGCCAGTTCAAAAAACACAGACATAATTAAGCCATAGCTAGCTCATAAGTTAAACTGGCCTGCTATAGAATAATGAAAGAAGTATAGTATGTATAAATATATATTTTTATTGTACTATAATTATTATTATCGGCGATATTGTATGAAATTAAAATGTACGATTTTTATGAAATTACCAAACGCTGACGGAACGACGAAAGGAAACGTGTCGGCATTATGAATGCTACGAATTGTGTAAAAAATATTAAAAACTAAAAAAAATATCTTGTTTAATTTTTTTACTTACTTATAGCCCTGGACACTTACTTATAGGGACAGCCCTGAAATATCAGCCAAATTCATTTGAGATTTTGGAAAAACAATGACACATGTTGGCATCAACGTTGGCCCCAGCCCCCAATGCTACTCATCCAACGTGTGGAATGAGAAATTTGTGCTCCATTGCATCTGGACTCTGGACCAATGCAATTTCGGGATCCATACGAGTAGAACTGTTGGCCCCAGTTCTACTCGTATGGACTCGTTTAAGCTGAGAGAGCAAAATGGCGGCCTTAAAAATTGTATTGCCCCAGTGTTGCCAGAATAAAATGAACATTGAACATTAAATAATCCACCCTCAACTGACTAGCGTCTGTCACTATGCAAGTAAGATTCGAGTTTTAGACACTAGTAACACTGGCATATACAAAACCTCAATACATTCCCATTTTTCCAATTCCCAATTATTTTAGATCCCAATTTTTTATAGGCACTCTCAACTTTCACTCTATTACCAATCATGCGTACTAAGATTGTTATGCGAAAGTTTGTCTGTCCGTCTGTACGTCTGTCTATCTAACAGGAATAGTAGGAAACAGGTAGATAGTAGGTATACTACGCAGGTGTTTTTTGAATGAAGAAAGAAAGAAAGAAATCTTTACTAAGGGATACAAGTACAAGAAATAACTAATAATGAAATAACACTTAAATAATAAACGCGAAATGTCACTTAATCCCCAAAATTGTCTTCACTCAGCATGTGCTATTGCTATATCTATTATTATATAGCGCTGATCTGAAATAAGGACATCACAACAGTGACTAGTAGAGGTAGACATATTTATATCAAAATAAACTCGCCGGCATATTTAGCGGAACATAAAAAAAAGGTTTGATATCAGTATCATATAAGGTTGCTGGCTGGTTTATACGTCATTTAATTTAAAAAGAAATATTTTCAAATTAAGAAAACAACTGAACATCACATTTTATGCAATTCTTTTAATTTTATTCAAATACACCTTATCTGGAGCGAACTTCGCGTATTTCTTCCTTCTGAGTTTGATTTAAAATTTCATTGAAATACTGTTTTTTTTAGTTTTTTTTAATCGCGTATCTTTCTGGAGTTGATGACTGAATTATGCCTGACTTAGCCCCAACGGAGATTGCCAGGGCACTCGAAATGCGAAGAAATGGTCAAACCTACAGAGTGATATCCAGCGATCTTCGTCGACCAGTTTCAACGATCCATCGCAGTATCCAACGGTTCAGAGAGACCGGTACTTATGTGAGAAGAGCAGGACAAGGCAGAAAAAGACGCACTTCGAGTAGGGATGATCGTTTCATTCGGCTTTGTGTACGTAGGACCCCCGTTTGACGGCCGTCCAAGCCCGACATGAGTTAGAAGCAGTGCGGGGTGTAACCGTAAGTGAGCGTACGGTACGAAGAAGGCTCGAAGAAGCTGGTTTGGGTTCATTTGTGCCCGCCAAGGCTCCAAGGCTCGAGGTAAATCATCGTAGAAACAGGTTAACTTTTGCTCAGGAACATCGACTTTGGAACGCGGACCAATGGAGTAAGGTATTGTTTAATGATGAGTGCAGAATTCTCTTAAATCAAATTGACGGCAGGCAAAGAATATACAGACGCAAAGGAGAACGATACATTCAGACAAATTTTGAAACTACAGTTGCATACGGTGGTGGATCAACAATGATTTGGGCGGGCATTTGTTTGGGAGTTCGCACAGACTTGGTAGTGATTGATAGAGGGAGTCTGACTGCAGACCGCTATATCAGAGAAGTTTTAAAAGAAAATGTCGTACCATTTGCCCCATATATCGGTGAAGATTTTGTTTTTATGCAGGATAATGCTCGGCCGCATACCGCTCGGGTAACTCAAGCCTATCTTAATGATATGAATATCACTGTTATGGAGTGGCCGGCGAGATCACCGGATATTAACCCAATAGAGCACGTTTGGGACTTGCTGAAAAGAAAAGTTAAGTCCAGAATTCCAGCTCCTGCCAACGTGGGAGAACTGCGAATCGCCGTAGTTGAGGAATGGCGGAGACTATCCCAGGAGACCATCGATAACATCATTCTCAGTATGCCTAGACGGGTAGAAACTTTAATAAGTGCACGTGGTGGAAATACGCGATATTAATCACCATTTTTCTAATTTAATTAATTGTTATTTTAATATTAAATTTCACTTTTCCCGGTTACATGAAAAGTTCAAAAATGTACAATTTTTCACAAATAGCCTTTACTCGCAAAATCTGTTCTTAATGTGATCTCATTTGAATTAAAACAAATGAAACTTTAAATAACAAAAGAAGTGTAGTAAGTAGATTTTAAAATAAAACCATATTTTTTTAATTATGGGCCTTTTTTTATGTTCCGCTAATTATGCCGGCGAGTTTAGTAGTAGTATATACAGTAGGTCTACCATATCTTACGTCAATGGGTACAGCTTAGAATATAACTAATTTTGAAAATCGAATTGTGAAAAATGATTTCACAAGAGATCAAAGGCGAGGAGAGGCCCACCAAAGCCTCTCTTGCTTTTCTGGCAGTGCTTTAAACCAGGTCAAGTGAATCAATCGTCTTTATTTACGACAATCACTTTGATTAATTAACGGTTAATTCATAATTAACAATTAAAAATACCAGGGCGGCAGACAAGCAGAAGAGCATCTAAGTCTGTTGGTCTGTGCTACGTTGCTACGCTCGTAGCGTGGTAGCGTCGTAGCGGGCGGGGTTCGAAAATGGCGGCCGACAGTGAGTAATGGCACGCCGGGACGGGTCCAGTGACGCGTGCCGCAGGGCTGTCGCTTTATTGCTTTTTCATTTTAATATTTTATGGGATGGACTCTCATGAGTCATGACAATAAGGAAAATAAAAATTGTGTTGGTAGGTATTTTTGGTACATTTTTAATAGGTTAAATACAAGCCGCTGCTACCCATTCCTGTTGTTGGCATTAAAAACCACGACAAAAATATTCGAGCAACCTTTGCTACGCCACTCTTCGATATGACACAAATAGACTCCACACCAATTAGTAAATAACACAATATACTCGTACATAGAACTTTGATACCCATTTCTAATTTAAGTAAATAATATTTTTCATATAGTCGTTTACATAGTCATTATATTATAATTACTGAATTAATAATTATTATTTACACTTTATTACACTTCCAAAACCTAAACAATAATCTTCGAACATTACGAATTTATTAACTAACAGGAATTGAACCGAGACCTTTTGCTCACCACTGAGTACACTCGTAGCTCTCACGCATTTCTACATATTGTACTTAACTATTTCATGATAATAAAATAAATAACGAGTGCCCGCGCCTTCACTCCTATAGGAATTTCTAAAAATCCGCCATATTCGTATCGTCCGCCATGACGTCTACATTATAAAGGGAACCTAAGTAGCTTTATAGCTACAAGGGTGTACTTAGAGAGTGAGAAAGTTTTATTTTCCTACTAGCTGATGCCCGCGACCACGTGGTTTGGGATTTTTTGGTTCCTGCGCGAACTTTTTAATTGTCTGGGATTAAAAGTAGCCTTTGTGTTGTTCCAGACTATATAGACTCTATCTCTGTGCCAAATTTAATCCAGATCCGTTAAGCCGTTCAGGCGTGATTGAGTAACAAACATCCATTCATCCATTCATCCACCCCAATTTTCGCATTTATAATATTAGTATCTTAATTTTCAGTGTGTAAGAAAACAAAAAACTTATTAACGACGGTAGGCAGCCCTACTTTTTTCCTACAACGGAACACTGTAAGCAACGCACCGATTGTATCGCTCGCGGATGCTCGGAGCGGCACATTTGTCAACCTTAGCCTCCCCTCCTCCCCGCACACGCCGCGCCCCCGCACGCCTCGCAACCCTCGCTCCCGGCGACAAAAGAAACGCGAGATGCCAATTTATGTCGCCCTGGTAGCTATGTGATGCGTATACAGCTGATGCCCTGGTAAGAAATTAAAAAAGAAAAGGGGATTTTTTTGGGATTTGAGCCTACTTCTGATACCGCATATCAGTCGATCGTTAAGTTAAGCAACGTTGACACAAATCGGTAACTGGATGGTCGGCAGAATGGACCGGTTCGGTCTTTTTTTTGCCAGTGCTCTCAAAACTTACGTGAGATGCTGAATAGTGTCGGCCTGATAGAAATTAGAATACCAATTTCATAGGGAGAAAAGACCTCCCGAACATGAAAAGTTTCATTTCATTGCATATCTACTAGCTAGTAACTTTAAAATTATTATGAGGTTTTTTAGACAGTTAATTATACATTTAAACTACTTGGTACCTAAGAAGGTAAAGCACTTGATCAGTTTTTATTTTAATGCAAAATTAGGTACGGTACAGCTAATCTCACCATCCATTCCTAATACAGTTAAATTAACAACTAAGTAAAATACAAGCGTAGAACTGTACTCAGTCACTGAACCGCAATATAAATCACACACTAGGCATACTAACGCTGTACCGCGTCGCGCCTCGCGTGATGAATCCGGAACGAAGGCCGTGAAAAACGTCGCGTCGCGGCGGCTAACGGCCGTGTCGATGGCCGCGAAGTATTGTACGGATAGCAGAATAAACAATCCATACAATAAAAGGGATGTTGCTTACTTGTCAAGTCAACAAAGTCTATATCAAACTTCAAAACGCGCATTTAGTGTGGGAACTTATAATTAAAAAAATGGCAGTCATAGTGACTGCCGATAGTTCAAGCGAAAACGGTTTTTAAAAATAATTAAAATCATTAAAATACAAACCTAAGGCATTAAGGCATTAATAAAAAATCGGCAGCCATAGGGACTGCCGATAGAAGTGAAAACTAATATTAATTATTTTTGAAGTGAAAACTTCTTTAGGCGCGTTGAGCACTTTTTGGTAGGGGGAAAAAATGTAGATTCGCGTGAGCGTGGCCGACATGCTCGCGTGACCGACATGCTCGCCAGACCGACATGCTCGCGAACATATAATTATACTACATTTGAAATTAAACTTTAATGCCTTAGTGTGAAGGTTTATTATCTTAATAATTTTAATTGAAAAAAAAATATCGTTCGTTTTCACTTCTATCGGCAGTCCCTATGACTGACTGACATTTTTTTAAAATTAAAATATACACAAATATGACGCCATATTTTCCTAACAATTCCATTGACTTGCTTTTTATTGTTTAATGGTTCCTTTAAAAGCTGTTAAATTTAACGCAGAGGTCTGGCGTAGATTTTACATATTTTGATATTCAAGTGCAAGTGTGACTATCAATCAGCCTGTTACTATTTTCCCACGCAAGCGATTAATCGATTTTGATGTATTTCGTTATCTATGATCTCACGGCTTTGTTATGATACCCTTAACACATAGCAATAAGCAACCAATAAGCAATTACATTTGAGTAGAAGCGCATTAAAACTAGTTTGCTAACGGTACGTGTAGCAACAAACGCGGTCGCTTTCCGCGCGGGCTACTGAAAATTAATATGCTCCAAAACCGCGAAGCGTCAGTCACTTCTAACACCGCCGTGAACTTCTAATGCCCTGGTACTCAATGTAACTATTTATCTGGTATATCCTGCCAGCCTGGTAGATTACACCGATTGTCGACCAACCATTTGCATAGCGCTGTAAACTCCTTATACCCTGGTATTTGAAGTAACATTAACTGCCAGCCTGGTGCTTCGAGACTTGGTTGGTTGGTATTTATTTAGCTGTTTGCGCAGTATTTATTGATGATGCAATGAGATAGTAAAGGGCTGCCGTGGGTAGCAGGGTGGTACTAATAGCCACGGCCGAAGCTTCCCACTAGAAAATAGCACTAAAGGGCGAAAACACACTACGTACAGGACCTGACAAAACGTCCTTATGAAACTTTTGTCCGCCAGACATTTTTTTTATACGACTCTGCCTGTAAAAAGGATTATATTGTTTTCAGGGTTCATGTATGTATGTATGTGAGTTTGTATATTCCACCATAACTTCTGATTTTGATAAATGAGTTATCGTTAGAATCCCTAGCTTATTCGGGGTGACATAGGCTAGTAAAATTTAAAAAAAATTGATGGGATGACCCCTGCATTAAGATTTGAAAAACAAATTCGAAAATAAGATTAACTATTTAGATTATATATATATGTCCCCGTAAGATTGTAAAAATCGTTAGATTATAATCTAACTCGCGAAATTCTAAAGTGTCGAAAGATTGTAAACTGTTCAATGTTCTGAGTTTCAATTTTTTAAATTTTCATTTTATTTACTTTTTCTTGTCTCTTTCTTGTAGGTTAGGTTAGGGTTCGACATAAATAATCAAGTAGTGCCCGGCCACAGGTCGGGCACTTAGGTTTTATCGGGTTTGAATACCTATCAGATTACAATCTACCGGAAAATAATGCGTTAAATTGTAATCTTTCGACAGTTTAGAATTTCGCGAGTTAGATTATAATCAAACGGTTTTTACAATCTTACGGTGACATATATATAAGAAATTGTAAATTGTCGAAAGATTACAAGTTAACGCATTATTTTTCGGTAGATTATAATCTGTTAGGTATATTAACCCGATAGAACCGAAGTGTCTACCTAATTATTTATGTCGAACCAGGACCTAACCTACTCGAAAGAGACAAGAAAATGTAATACAATGAATATTGCAAAAATTGACACTCAGAACATTGAACGGTTCACAATCTGGCGTCAGTATACAATCTATCGAGATAAAAAGCGTTAGATTACTATCTGACGATTTGTGCAATATTACGGTGACATACGTGACGTGTCGTCCGCGACGCGTCAGTCACTAACACCGCCGCGAACTTCTAATGCCCTGGTACTCAATGTAACTATTTATCTTCTTGCCAGCCTGGTAGATTACACCGAGTGTCGTCAACCAACCATTTTGCATAGCGCTGTAAACTCCTTATACCCTGGTATTGGAGGAACATTAACTGCCAGCCTGGTACTTCGAGACTTGGTTGGTATAATGGTATATTTGCGCAGTGATGATTGATGCATATGATAGTAGCGGGCTGCTTTTAGCCTAGGGTGTTTCTAAGTAGCCACACGGGAAGCTTCCCACTAGAAAAAGCTCTTTAAGTTTTAAAAGCTCCAAAGGTCGAAGACACACTACGTACAGGAAATGATATAACGTCCTTAGGAAACTATTGTCAATAATTATTTTTTTGTCATATAGTATTTTCGCCCTTTATGATACAAGTAAAAGGCTAATTTAAAAATATTATGAAAAAATAAAGAAAGGGCTCAAAAAACAATTCCTTAGAACACCAAGTTAATAATTTATTCATCTATACTCATGTGATAATTGTTTTACTATTTGTTAGAATTCGCGTAGTTTTAATGAAAAGAAGAATGAAGGAATCAAAAGATCATGATCCGAACATTTTATAAAACATTTTTATTAGGGTTTCAGTGAAATTAATTTCAAGAAATTGCTCTTATGGCGTCCATTAACTTAAGCCGCCAAGTCGCTTGCGACCGGAAGTAGATATTAGAGCGACCATAACGCATGGCCGCCGCAAAACAATAACAATAATTTCAACGAAAACGGAAATCTCCTAGCGAAAAATCGTTAAAATACCGGACAGAGTCCAGCGTGCGCCATCAAAGCAGTTATTTGGTCCATTTAACGTGAAATACTTGCTTTGGACGTACTAGGAGTGAAGAGTTGGCGAGCTGGTGGGAACTAATGGGGAGGTGCTTGAAAAAAGCCTTAAAAGTTATAAAAGCCTTAGAAGGCTAGAAGGCACTGTACATATTAAGTCAATGCGTTCGGCGAGTTAGCAGCTAGTATACTTTACCAGGTATTTGCCCACGGCGGACTAAAAAAGGGGTAAAGGGGCTGCCCACCCTAAGCAAATGATCAAATCACAATTCAGTACTAAATATCTGCATGAAGAGCCATTTTGTAGTTTGTTTTAGAAAGAATAATTCAAAATGTTGGCGCTCCCTTTGAATATTATTCGGCGTCGGGTTGCTGTTTTCCTGATCGCTTTCGTTATTCACTCCTTTATCGGCGCCCAAAAAAGCACCATGAAAACCTAGGTGTCTATTTCATGATGCTCTAATTTAGGGAACCCGTGCCTCCAACGTCTTGAATCCGCTGCTGGTACTACTTCTCATCATAATTCATGACGTGCCTAACCTATTTTTTTCAGCTATCCCAATGCGGTCGACTCGTGCTTCCAACGTCTTTTACATTTAAGAAAGATTGCGATGAGTTCGTCATATGCAGCTCTCTCCCCATTCTCCCACCAGCTCCACAACTAATATAGATGCACTAGGAGTGCAAAGGTGAGTGGGAAGTTTTAGAATACGATTTATGGCGTATGAGAGATAATAAAAGCCCGCTCAACGCTGCGCGCTTGGTAGGCCCGTGTCCCGAACGCTCAGTCACAGCAGGGTACCCCTTTGACCGGGGGCCCCGACGTTGATTCCCGACCATAACATCTATCTACATACAGGGTGTACTTGCAATATTAAAATTATTTATAGCTTTAGATTTAATATTATTTTCTTTTGAGAGATTTATTCCACGTGGTGCTACCACATAGTTTAAAATACTTCTGCAATAAGTATTTCATACCAAGATATTATTAAATATGCGAAAGTGTGTTTGTTTGTCTGCTACGCTTTTACGGCCCATCTATTATACCTATTTTGACGAAATATGGTACAGGGATAGGTTGCATCCTGGGAAAGGACAAAGGCCCCTTTTGATTCCGAAAAATTGGAGAGTTCCCGCGGATATCTAAAAACTTAATCACACGCGGGTGAAACCACGGGCAGTATCTAATAAAATCGAAAAATTTGAGGGATTCAATCCCCAGCTCCGTATAGAAGGAGGAAGTCCATTGGCATAGGCCATTGCAGATCCCGTAACATCTTGCAAATTAACTACTAACGGCCATTCAGGAATTTATTTCATATGTAGCTATGATAATATTATGCAGAGAGTTGTTAAATGACTAGAGTAGCACCGTGGGACAAGGACGTAAAACTTACGTGATTTTGAAGTAATACTGCTTTAAACGTTGGTAGTAACCCCCCAGATAATTTAACATTACTTTGATTTTTTTAGAGTTCTATAATTCGCAGAGTTCGATTTTTAATTCCTTAAGTGTGAATGTCTTACTCGAAGTATCTATGTGTGATCAAATCAGCTGTAACAGATCTGCGTAGAGAAACTAAAATTGTTAGTATACCTAATTTAAATAAATTAGGTATTATATAATTATATAAAATATTATACTAAATATATTGTTATATATTATAAATTATAACAATACATTTAGATTGCTTGATTGATATTTAACAATAATAAGTCAACTGATTCCTAAGCATACCTTGTGGCTATAGCCGAATGTGCTGAAATTGTGATTTCAAACTGTGATAGGAAAACGCAGCGTTGGCATTGAAAGGTCTATACTCTATAACTACATCAAGAGTCCCAAGATACAAGCAAGTATGGAAAATGGAAATCCCTAGATAACATCTAAGCACAACTAGAGTAAGCATGGATTAAGTCTTTTTATCCCGCGGGGGCTCCGCAATTTTTCAGTATAACAATCCAATTTTCCGGGATCGGGATAGTAGCTTTGTACTACTTCCCCGAGACACAACCTCCTTAAACCAAATTTCATCGAAATCGGTTGAAAAGATGAGACGTTAAAGCGTATCAGACAGACACACTGTCGCATTTATGTATAATATAGATGTGTGCACCTATATCGGTTGATCGACGAAGATGCATTTGCTACTCTATGGTCTAAACTCAATGACATAAGGATAAGGTATACTTAATATAATGGGACGAGTTATAAGTTGTGCTAAGGCAGTTCTTGCGCTTGTCACTTTAATCGCAAACATTAATAGAATGTCGTTTGATTCTCTAGGTAGATAGTGGTCACGCCAAGTCTGGATCATCGGTAAAATTCTAGACTCGTTTGAACTAATAGTAATTGGTCAAATTATCTGAATTATTATAAACTAGTGGTTCGCCCTGAACTGAGACCTCGCGATATCCATAAGATAGTTTTAACTATATATTGTAAAAAATAGGTAGTTAACTTTTAACATTAGACGCAAAAGAGCTAAAGAGTTATTGGAGAAACGAATAAACTTTTACAGAGCGCCATCTATTGACATCATTGTGAAGTTTTGTTAAAAATACTGAAGATCATTAAAAATAAAATAATTTCGTTTCCTTACAATATTTATCCAATTTTAGTATTTGTTGTTCAAGTACAGGATATAATTCAAATAATTGATGAAGTTTCAGGCTCAGCCTTTCAGAAAATTGGGAGTTCTGACGTCAACTTTGGACGTTAGAAAATCTGCAGTTTGAAAGCCCCCCATTTCGTCAATTTTAGGGGAAAAATTTTAAAAAATATATTTTTAGACTCTATTCCTAATTATCTTTAAAATGATAATCCGCAACCTTAAGTAACGCTATAAAAAATATTTTACTTCGCATTCGCTTCTATGAGAGCCCCCCTGAAATAAAGATTTTTATAACTTTTTAAGCCTTATTCGGCTGAAGGCCATCGGTTTACATATTATATTTAAATTTGAAGTAATTACGTTCAGTAATTCAGAAGTTATAAGGCTCTGACAGGCGGACAATTTTTTGGCAACTGTAGGACGGACAAGTACTAATTCACTCAAGTAGACTCAGAGACCTTCGCTTCGCTCGGTCAATTAAGAGCAATTGCCGAATGTATGGAAGCTCATCACTTCAGAACGGCTGGACCGATTCTGGTGTTTTTTTTGTTTTGTTTTAATGGGGAAGATTTCAAAGTGTGTAATAGTGCCACAAAGTTATCTGGCCCGGTGGCCAAAATTGGTACTGATTTTGATGCCTGTTTAGCTTTGTTTCTATTTTATTTTTATACTAGCTTATGCCCGCGACTACGTCCGCATGGATTGAGGTTTTTTGGCGCGCGGAAACTCTTTAATTTTCGGGAATAAAAAGTAGCCTATGTGCTATTCCAGATCTACTTAGTTACTTCCTTACTTCCAGAACTAATCTATCTCTGTGCCAAATTTCAGCCAGATTCGTTTAGCCGTTCGGGCGTGATTGAGTAACAAACATCCATCCATCCGCACATCGCAGACCACGCAGACGAAGTCGCGGGCGTTCACTAGTATATATATGTATGGCTATATATTATATATAATTTGTAGCTTTATATAAATATTTTTATTTATTTTGTTATTTCCGCACCATCTATCGGTTGTTTCTGTGGCTATGTCCTTTTAAATCATTGGTTGCCTAGAAGAGATCGCTGAGAAGCGATAAGGTCGCCAATTTTATACTTCCTTTGTTATTAGCTAAGTTTACTGTTATTATTGTTTTTTGGTGTACAATAAAAGTATATTCATTCATTCATTCATCCTGTATACTAAGTTATATGGCTGTAATTAATTACGGAACTAGTACAAGCTTACTGTACGTGTCGTTAATGAAAAGTTAAACTGAACAATGATTTGTGTATCGACCTCCTGGGCCAGTCGATATGCCCACGTACCGCGTACCTACTTCATACTTGGCCATCCAATGGATTTATTGGGCCATAATGAAGCTATAATTGTTCATTTATTATGGGATTTCGTGTTATAGAATCCTTCTTTTAGGAACGACAAGGTTAGTGACATCAACCTGTTATTTTGACTAATCCATACTAATATCGTAAATGCGAAAGTTTGGATGGATTTATGTTTGTTACTCAATCACACCAGAATAGCTGAATGGATATGGATGAAATTTGGTACAGAGATAGTTTATAGTCTGGAATAACACATAGGCTTTATCCGGAAAATTAAAGAATTCCCGCGGAGACCAAAAAATCTCAATTAAATGAAATTGCTAATATAGCATAAGTATTGCTTTATGTGTTGGCAGTATGGCCCAAAGGGACCATAGGGGTCAAGCATTTTTTTTTCAATTGATAAGAGAGAGAATCGGTCAAACTCAAATCTTTTTATTCAAGTAGACTTTGACAAGTGCTTTTGAATCGTCGAGTGAATCTGGTCCGGAATGCCATTTCGAGAAGAACCGGCAAGAAACTCAGGGTTTGCTCTTTTTTTTAATATTGACAATTACATCAGTCCTAAGCATTGCGGGAGCGAGTCAAATCCATACTCTTTTATCATAAACATATTCTTAAACAGTATAATAAAATTGATATCTTCCCACAATTAATTATTTCATGCAATATCCTAAAATTTTGTCTTCCGTTCCTTTCAAAAATACAAAAAAATATTTCTTGTCCTAAAATCTTTCAACCGGATGCCACATCGACAAACGGAAGCTGAAAAAACATGGCGGCGACCCAAAAAGGCTATTTAATTAGGACATATTCATTACATCACGTCACATGTCGAATACATGAAAGAAATTCCCAATTTCTTTATTACCTCATTTCGATTCAGCCTGTGTTATAAGAAAAGCCATAGAGTAAAGAGAAAAAATAGAGCTTCGAGTGAAAAAAAAGTTTGTCTGCCCTTTCGCCGCTTATAGGCCTATTACACAGCACTTTTCACCGGGCCCTGTGGTAAGGGTTGGCGTGGGCGTTAAGTTTTAGCGTCGCTATTACACTGCACTGACTAACGGGCCCTAACTCAGTATGAACGAGAACGTCAAGAGAGTTGAACGTGTATCTTAGTATGTTTATTAAGTTCACTGATTATGGCACCCATGCTATCGAAGCAAAAAAGTAGTATCCATACTAATATTATAAACTAGATGATTCCCGCGACTTTGTCCGCGTGGATCGCGTTAATAATATTAGTATATGCTACGATTTCAAGGCCCATCTATTCAAACAATTTTGATGAAATTTGGTACAGCGGTAGGTTACGTCCCGGAGAAGGACATAGGCTACTTTTTATTCCGGAAAATTAAAGAGTTCCCGCGGGAACCAAAAAAACCTCAATACACGCGGGTGAAGTCACGGGCAGTAGCTAGTAGTTCATATAGTATAGTAAATTACTATACTATAGTATAGTTATATAATATACTATTCTATATTATAGTTTAGCACACGATGTACGCGCGAGCCATAGAGACAAGTACTCTCTAAGCTGGTTGTGCGACAACTGAGGTCCCTAACCGCCCTGAAGGTTATTACACTACCCGGTCTGCAGAGCGCTCAGGCAGTTAGGCAGACCGAGACCACCCGTTCTCCCTATTCAGGGACCCTTACTTCCTGAACCTTATTACACTACACTGATCTACCAAAGGGTCCCTGTGAAAAGTGCGGTTTAATAGGCCTATTAATACTTTTGACAGATTTTGATGCAATGTTGTTAAGGAGTAGCTGACATCACGAGAACGGCCAAAAATCAAAGAAAAAGAAAATCCTGGAAGATCAAAGAGTTTCCACGGGTGCTTAAAATTTAAATTCGTGCTGAAGTAATCGCGAGCATCATCTACCTAGTTTTGTTTCATTTTTGATGCTTACTAATTTTGATTACCGGGTAAAATAACCAAATCGAAGTCCTATTTCAACAAAACAGGAGTGCTCATAATTTTTCCGTAGATATTGTGTGTAAATCTGAGTATCTTAAACGAAAATCTAAGTTACGATTGTTTGCGTAGCGTAAAGGATCCAGAGGCTGTTCATCCATATTTCCTTTAGTCTATGTTTCGACATATGAAAAACAAGATAGATGTCGCCACTTGCGTCCTCAATAATGAATATCAGAACTAAGTCAAAAATCTATCCGCCCAATTTAGACTTTATTCCTAACAGCACAAAGCTCAAATTCTTTTACTTCCTAAAGTGTACAAAAGCATTGCCAAAATTTGTATTTCGAATAAGAACATTAATCTAACGCTAATCTTATTTTTTTTCAAGTCGATAAAGGCAACAATACCTTGTCATATCCAGCCATTTACGGCCATTCGAATTTGGAATTCGCGCGATATTTACATGTGATATCTCCACCTCTTACTTTTGCACGTTTGTTGTGTATTGTTATCTCGTTCCCTCGTACGTGACTGGACATTCCGATGCACGCTCGAAGTCGGATAATAGCTGGGTTTGACAATAACATTAGTTCGGATAGGGAGCCTTTGATTGGATTATTGAAAGATGGACGTCACGTGATTTAAGACCGCCTGGTGTATGCGAATTATTAGCATTCGCAATACAGAATCCTACCCCCATTTCATTAATTCTATAATTAACTTAAATCGTAACTACTTTACTTAATTAAACCTATTTTTTAACCTGTGACGTAAAAGTACGAACTCTACCTGCAGAAAGAATTAAAGCACGATATTTCCCTGAGGAGTCGTCCCCTAGAGGCAGCGCTAGTATACACTGTGTATGTGTCGCCGCCAAATCGTAAAATCCGCCATATTACAAAACGGCTAACCTTATTACAAAATAAAAATATTGTAATACCGCGAATTCTACAATCCTGTTACCTGTTGTACGTGTATGTACCTGTTACTATACCTACCTACTTCTTATATATCTAAGTCTCAATGGGAGAATGGTGGAAGTATTAGGAACGAAAGGACTTGTATCCAGGGCCGTAAATAATTAGGTAGGTATATTAAAAAAACGGCCAAGTGCCTGTCGTTCCACGTGCAGTGTAGGGTTGATCGACTATTATATCGTTAGCTTGTAAAGCCTTCTCAGGCCTCAGCTATGATGGCACTTCACTCTTTCAAAAATCACATGCATTTGAGCGTAGTGGACTATGGCCGCCATAGTCCACCAAGCTGATAAGGAGATGTGATTGGCATCACACAACTTTGAGAACAATATGAAGAATCTCTTACAAAAGTAACGATTCGTAGGTTTATCTAATAAAAAAAACCTGTTGTAGGTAATTTCGCAAATCCTGTTTAAGTTGACGTCTATGTTTATTATAACTTTAAGCTCAGAATATATTATTAAAATAGTGCTTAAACTACTTACTAGTTAAAGAGAGAACCTGAATGGTTTCCAGTTCTACAAGTTTTTAGCGTTTAACATTTCACACGTTACGTAGCGGTGTAAGTACCTACATTTATACATAGGTACCTACTAATTATTTATTGATAGGTATATCATGCTACGTTTGGATGCCAACGGCCACGTTTTTTCGCAGTTCTATGGTAAAATGGTGGAGGAACGGGGTTGTGAAATACCTGAGCACACTCTCCAAAGTATTATTATATTTCTCCCATTTATTTATTCACATTTTTATTATAAAATTATTTCTGAACACGTTTTACATAAATATATAAAAATACTATACAAAACACATTTAAAAATAATCCTATAAAACCTCCACCCATTGCGGGGCCTTAAAGACCCAAGCAGCCGGTGGTCAGGGCTCCAGAGAAAGGAACTTCCTCACAATTCGCGCCGTCATAATATTATTATTATTAAGTCTTTATTTACTTCCTTATCTATGATTAAACTGTTACATTAATTTATTATGACTAAACTTACTATTCCAAAGTATATCCTAAAGAATATTGCAATAATACCGCACTTGATAATTTCAAAGTACTTCCAAAGTATTCCAAAGTACTAGTTTGAATAAAAAGCAATTCAATTTCAAATTTTTATATTCTGTAGTGCATTGATACTTAACTCCACATGTACGATTTTTCTCTCTGTTTGTTTTTCCACTGCAAGTTAGATTTTTGTAGGTAGTCGAAGGATGTCATCGTGAAATCTAGATTATGATTGCGGGCCGCTTTATGGTCCCAGGGACGAATACGGTCCGCGGGCCAAATGTTTGATATATATAACATAGACATTTTGGGCAAGAGACCCCTTTTCCAAAATGAACCGATACTTAGACCCCCATAGCCAAATTACTTTAAAAATCCTATCTCTATTTTTTTCTTATTGGTACAACATACTTACCAATTTAAAAACTTTGCGGTTGGATAATATTATGTGAGTAAACTTGACATCATTTTCTCATCAAAATTTAACAAAATAAATAGACATAAAATTCAGTAAATATCAAGTGTAACTAATAATTATTAATACAAATTACGTAAAAATACTTAAATAATTAATTTTGAAAAAATAAAACATTAAGTCGATTTTTAGACCTCGTCGACCACCAAAATCAGTTAACGTTTATGTCGACCCCTGAGAAACCGATATCTACCCCCTGGGGGATATCGACCACTTTGAGAATCCCTAGTCTAGTGGTTAGCCTTCGCATATTCAAATGCGGCCGACGAGGTCCTGAGTTCGAGTGCCGGGTCGCACCATAATTAAGTGGTTTTTTCTGACTAGAAATTCTTGGTAGGTACTAGCTCGAAGTTAAGAAGTTGGCGGTTTCCCCCCGTGGCTCGGAGAGCATGTAAAGCCGTCGGTCCTGCGCCTGATATCTCTCCGATCGTGTAGGATTTTCAGTCAGAGTACATCTGTGTTTGCACACACACTTGTTCACAGAAGTCTAATATCTGTAGAGATAAGCCGCCGATGCTGAAATTCAGTCGGGAGAATATAAGTATGACTGCAATAGACCGACGAGACAAATAGCATATTAAAATAGTAGCTACCTAATATCATAGCATAATGAACGTTATCCAAAAGCAATTCCAACGCGGATGGTAGGTATACGGCGGAGTAAGTCAGCCGGAGTCAAGCGCGGGCCGGCTTAAGTACATTTCCTTCATTTCGGAATTCCCGCTTACAATCATTGTAGCAATTTTCCGGGGCATCCGTCGCGAGAGGCCGGGGGTGATACGCTAGGAGGCCACGCGAATATATAGGTAAAGTTATCTGGCCCGGAGGCCACAATTGGAACAAATTTTTATGCCTGTTTAGTTTTTGTTTTCATTTTATTTTTAACTAGATGATTTCCGCGACTGCGTGGATTAAGACTTTTTGATTCCCGCAGGAACTCTTTAATTTTCCGGAATAAAAGCATAGCCTATATAGAGCCTATGTCCTTCCCCGGAATACAAACTACCCCTGTACTAAATTTCATCAAAATCGGTTGAACAGATGGGCCGTGAAAGAATAGCAGACAGACACACTTTCACATTTATAATATCTATTTATTTATTTATTTATTTATTGTATTTCGGTATACCAACGGCGAGTACACAAAGCTTAAATTAAAAATAGTACATAAGGTTTATAATCGTGTGGCACGCCATTTATAGGTACACAGGTGTAAACTGTTGAAAGATTGTGAATCGTTCAATGTTCTGAGTGTCAATTTTTGAAATATTCATTGTATTTACGTTTTCTTGTCTGTTTCTTGTAGGTTAGGTTAGGGTTCGACATAAATAATCAGGTAGTGCCCGGCCGGGCACTTAGGTTCTATCGGGTTAATATACCTAACAGATTACAATTTACCGAAAAATAATGCGTTAAATTGAAATCTTTCGACAGTTTGCAATTTCGCGAGTTAGATTATAATCTAACGGTTTATACAATCTTACGGTGACAAATAACTACTAATTCTAACCTTTTTCTTTTAAAAAAAGTTTTTTGCTGGTCTTTTTCATTAGAATCTGTTTCCCGAACCGGTGGTAGAGTCCTGATATAGCATAATATTTAATTTAATTTTATTCCAATGATTGGAATACTTTACTATTAGTGAGAGTAATGGAGTAACAACAATGATATTATATATATTGAGTAACAAGGACATAAAAACCCGGCTGAGTTTGTTGTGGTTTCAGACCAGGGCGCATTAGGAACCCTCGTAGCTTTCGTTTTAAGATACCGTCGTTAATTATCACCATCACGTCTTATACTTTTTAAACGTGACGTCACAGAATAATATAATAGTACTGGTGACGTTCAGAATGTACCGATTTTGAATAAATATACTTTAAGTTTGTGTTTGGGAACTTGGATCACCTATCCCGAAAGAACCTAATTGTTTTTGGGGATAAAAATATCCTTTGAAATCTCGACACAACGTCCCTAAAAAACATAAACTTTTCATTATAAGAATAATTACGCCGTTAGCTCCTATCCTACCCACGGGGGGGTGGAAGGGGATGTAGTCTAGTGGTGGGAGAAGAGGGGAGGTTCAGTGACGTCGCTCAGCGTGTGAAAATTACATTCCAGGAGCGCCTCGCATATCTATCACTCGCAAATTTAACTTTAGTTTCTGAGCGCGCGCGTGTGAGTTACATTCAACTGTTGTACACGGGTGTTTGGATGTGTGAATGCATATAGCGACATACTCTATGTATATGTCACCGTCAGATTGTAAAAACCGTTAGATTATAATCTAACTCGCGAAATTGTAAACTGTCGAAAGATTGTGAACCGTTCAATGTTCTGAGTGATAATTTTTGAAATATTCATTGTACCTATTTACGTTTTCTTGTCTGTTTCTTGTAGGTTAGGTTAGGGTTCGACATAAATAATGAGGTAGTGCCGCAGGCCGGGCACTTAGGTTCTATAGGGTTAATAAACCTAACAGATTACAATTTAACGAAAAATAATACGTTAAATTGTAACCTTTCGACAGTTTGCAATTTCGCGAGTTAGATTATAATCTAACGGTTTTTACAATCTTACGGTGACATATATAATATAGAGAGAGTACATAAGAGTTGATAGCTCATTGTCGTTATGGCCGTGGGTTCGATCCTTGGACCTCTATGGTTTTGGAGTTTTGTGGTTTTTACGTATATAATAGTACAAAAGAGTTCATAGCATAGCCGCTCGTTGTTATGGCCGTGGGTTCGAACCTCGCACCTCTATAGTTTTGGAGTTATATGCTATTTTTCTATTCTATACTACCTATATACCTAGATATTATTCTAAAAGAAAAAGACTGTTTTATGATAGATGTTTCTACGATCTCTCTGATCTGCTTGATGTTTAGCACGTAAATTTTTTGGGTACAGTCCGTCAAACTTATCTGACCCGGTGGCCTAAATTGGAACAAATTTTTATGCCTGTTAAGTTTTATTTTTCATATCTAGTTACTAGCGACGCAGCCACCGGTTAGATAAGTTTGTGGGACTGTACTTTATGCACCTGCCATTCTAAGGTCATCCAAATACAGGTATACCTACTTTGGGGATGTTTTTTCTTCGCGAACACAATTTTTTGGTTCAGAGAACCATTTGCGAAATATTAAGCTTTTAAAAGCTCGACTTCTGAGAGAAGACTTGTTTAGTAATGGCCCGGCATTAGGTCGAAGTGAAAGAAATAAAACCACCTGCTAAATATGAGTAAAAACAATAACAGCTGCAATTTTTTTAAGGCTAGTTTTCATCGGAATCATTTGATAATTAATTATTTTTTTAAGTTTCTAAAAACGCTACATGTAGCTCCATCTATTGTCTAGTAGCGAGACAACGATGGTGCAGTCGGGTTCTTGTTTCAGTTTCATTACCTATTATTGGTTCCAACCCAAGATTATTCAGGTCTCAACAATTATACAAGAGTTCCATAATATTTATTATTTACTAGATGATGCCTGCTACTTTGTCTGTGAAAAATGAGGTGAAATTAGGTAACATTGAGGTGAAACTTGCTACCTATAAAATACGCGGTAGCATATCGTCAAAAGTCAAAAAGTGAAAGTCTGTATAGTTAGATCATTGGAACCTGGACCTAATAATAATATGGGTATAAAAATATCCTTAAAAATCTTATGAAAACCTGAAGACAAGTACCTACCTACTTTGTAGCTGCAAGAACTACCTAAACTAAACTAAACTTCCTTTTATACTATAATAGGTAGGTACCATTATTTTAAAATCGAATTTGTATAACCTACCTTGACATCCCTGAAACAAACATATTTTTTATTATTAAAAAAATTTACAAAAAACACGACTGATTAGTATTTGTATGGTGCCGTCCTGGGCCTTGGCACCATACAATTTTAGCCAATGCTTAATGGCGCTATTATTAATTTTTATCCAAAAAAATTATAGCCAGTGTCACTCGGGAATCGGGATGGTGTAATTCTGTAAGGATTCTAACGATACCCCATATATCCAAATCTGTACAGGCATTTCGAAGTTATGGTGGAATAAAGAAACTCACATACATGCATACTTAGTTACCTGAAAACATTACACTCGTACAACATTAAACATGATTGTCAACAAGATTGAAACAATACTGTTATAAGCGATGGTAGTAAGCCCCCAGTACTAAATAGCGAGATGGCGGTGAGTGATCAAAGAGCAACATTGTACATTGTAAGCTAATGTGCCATTCAGAGGCACGCGGGCCGATCCGCGGGCATTGTGTTGTATGCGCTTATAACGTAGGCATTACACAGGATAACCCATATGAAGACTAGATTTATTTCTGTCCTAATTTAGTCATTTATAAGAAAGGTTTATGAATTAATGGCAAAAGCCGCCCTCTTATCAAGAACCTATCTATAAATAAAAAGTAAGTACCTACTTAAAAAAAAATCAAGAATCAATACTTAATTTGGTCATAATTGCGAGTGCAGAGTTAAAACAATCTAATAATAATCGCTAATCTTATACAAAGTTATATAACGTGAAACAATGAAAAACAATGTATAACCATTTTGAACAATGTAACACAACGAAAAACAATGAAAAACAAGTAAATCAATAAAGAAAAAGTCTGGTATAGTACATAATTTATATTTGCATATACAAAACCTCACAACTGTCTAGCATTTTCTATTATTATCGTGTTTAACATTCCAGCAATTTCTATTACCCGCCAGCAGCCAGAAAAGAGCCAATTGACATATTGTTGGTTTTTAAATAATGAACACTCCAAGCAATAACGAGCATTCATTCAGAAGTTATCAGGCTCTGGACAGACTGACAGATGAAAAGATAGCCAAAATGCTAATACACCCCACTAGACTCAGAGACTTCGGTTCAATCGGTCAAAATCCTATTAATAATCATGTAAAACGATTATTAACGCCCGCAGCTATAATTTAAAAGCGAAATGCCTTATTACGAAATGCCTGGGGCGTATGCATAGTTAATTATAACCGCAATTCTGAAATATTAAAGAACTAATAATGTTTGTTGTCTGACAAAATAATACATCTAAGAAAGCTATTAGACTTTACTTATCGAACCGGAAAACTGTGAAACGTTTTTGAAAAGAGAAAATCAGAAGGAAATCCGCGAAATCCATACAAATATCACATTCACAGCGTAAGAGAAGAAAATAGGTTTTCTACCTTTGCCCTTCGAATATGCTTTTAGTGATACCTACTATTTCCGGAAGCTGTCTGTTACCTTATCTTGACCCATTGCGTTTATAGTATAGGCAATGGGGCGGTTTGTTGTATAGAGACCCCCGCATTAAATCCTCAGTCGTTGAAACTTGGCAGGGTTGTAGTATGGTATACACCAATACTTATACAAAAATATCCAACAAAAAATCCATCCGGAAGTTAGGTATTTATACCTAAAACTTAATATTTATGACTGAATATTTTATCAATTTCTTTTTAAAATAATAGTATATTTACACTCAAAACCGAAATATCAAACGAAATAATCATGCAGAACATCGAAATTTAAACCCATTTTATTATGAAACCTAAACTGCGTCTATGCGTTAAGTACCTTCCTGCTTTAACAATTAGGCATGGCATAAAACTACCTTTCTGATTTTTTTATGGATATTTTTAATATACGTTTAACTCACGATACTCTATCATACTTACTATAAAGTTTCATCGCCTGAGGAATTATTGTTGGGGTCGACTAGCTTTATTGCCTAGAAGACTATTAACCGATTTTCATGAAATTTGCTACACAGGTAGTGTGGTATAACTCGTGAGCGGCAACGCGATACGCTTGATCTTCACCGTCTTGATCGTCTGTTATTTTCTATGGCATCGTATCGCGTCGCGTCGCTTCTGTCGGTCACCTAGGACAACGGGTTACTGTACATACAAACTCTAGAAGAACCGAACTATCAGCGAGAACAGGGTTTTTAAGTATGGAATTGGAACGCGGTTTTTTTTAATCCTCCACAAGTTAGCCCTTGAATGCGATCTCACCTTTATGGTAAGTTACGATGCAGTCTAAGATGGTAGCGGGCTAACCTGTTAAGGGCATGGCAGTTATATTAAACCCATACCTCTATTAGGTTTCTAGGCGGCATCGTACCGGAACGCTAAATCGCTTGGCGGCACGTTTTTGCCCGTAACTAGCCACAGCCGAAGCCTCCCAACATTATGTAGATCACACGGTTATGTAGATCACACAGGTTGTAGGTCAGACCGCTTCCGAATTTCATACAGTAAATATCCTGTAGTCAGTGGCGTGCAGATCATAGAGGCATAAAAGCACTGATTACCAAAGCTAAGTGGAAATACGTCAATGCATATTTTTTATCAAGACAGTAACTAGGTATTCTGTCTTACCAACGCCTACCCTAGCATCAAACCCTGTGCACGCCACTGCCTGTAGTATATTATTTTACTATGATTATCGACCATTTATTTTATCATAGGTCGATACGTCGTTTTAATAGGTAACTAATAAAGTATATTGACGCAAATGGAGTCCTTATCATTAGATGCAAATCAACTTTAACTTTAATGGTGACCCCGACGGACATGGCTAATTACAATACAATACAAAATACTTTATTTCCAAAAAAAATTTAAAAGGTAACAAGGTGCACATTAACAAACTAGTAAAATCTTAAAACTAACAAAAATTTCTGGTTTAATTCATGTACCCCTTATATGCTTAGCTGTGGACCTCACACTAGGAGACCTGTATCGTGAGGTCCTGTATCCTGTAAATTGAAATATATATGTCACCGTAAGATTGTAAAAACCGTTAGATTATAATCTAACTCGCGAAATTGTAAACTGTCCAAAGATTGTGGACCCGTTCAATGTTCTGAGTGTCAATTTTTGAAATATTCATTGTATTTACGTTTTCCTGTCTGTTTCTTGTAGGTTAGGTTAGGTTAGATCAGGTAATTCTATCGGGTTAATATATCTACCTAACAGATTACAATCTACCGAAAAATAATGCGTTAAATAATAATCTTTCAACAGTTTTCAATTTCGCGAGTTATATTATAATCTAACGGTTTTTACAATCTTACGGCGACAAATATAAGGAATTAATTAATGCGAACCTTTGTGAAATCAAAAACAATACCTTCATTAAGTAACTAGTTAGTTTTTCTACTTGAGTAGGTATAAGTATTAAAGGTAGGTACTATCGCCGCCCACATATAAAACAAAAGCCAAGACTTTAATAACTCAAAAATGAAGACCGTCTAATAGAGAATGAGTGATGGATTTTATTAAAAAAATAACTTTCGGAGGTTCGCATTAATGTTCCATTAGGCTAAACTTCTTCGAAACAAGAACAAAAGTCCATTTTAATTACTAAAACAGCGCAGGTCGTCGACCTCGGCAACAAAGCCTTCCGCGACTGGTCGAACCTCCGATCGTGATAGCCTATGTACCTACCCAACCCATTATAGCCGATTTCATTTTTAGGGTTCCGTACCTTAAGAGGAAAAAAGGAACTCATAAAGGATCACTTCGTTGTCAATTTTGAGCACGTAAAGCCGTCGGTCCTGCGCCGGATCTCTCTTCGGTCGTGTCGGATTTTCCGTCCCATCGGGCTATGAGAGTAAAGGAACAGAGAGTGCGCCTGTGTTTCCGCACACACTTGTGTATTATAATATCTCCCGCGCAGATGGCTAATCTCTCTAGATATTGGCCCGCCCTGGCCTTCGGTCGGGAGGACATTATTATTATTACCTATTAAATAAATTATTACCTACCAAAAGAGTTTCTGGATTTGCCATTGCATAAATTTAAAGACTGCATCTGGTCGAAGCTATTATACCATTAATGATTTTCTCAATGACAAAGTTGCATGGAGGCAACAGGCTTTGCATCGAGCAACATCTTTGTTTATGAAAAGACTGCTGAGCTTCATATCGGCTCTTCTCAGTCGAAACAGTTTTCCGAACTAGTGGTAGATTCTTACGACTTAGTTATCATAAGGGGCACAAATTGTCCTACGTGAAATAAATCATTTCCTTTTCTATTTTCATTTTGTCCGTCTGTCTGTCTTTCTGTCTGTCAACGCCCTTTTTCTCGACAACGTGTCGTATCAAGTTGAAATTATTACGAATAATTGGAGCTGTATAAAAATTTAGAGAAAAAACTGGCCGTTTATGCCGCATATTTTGCATATTTTGACACTATCTATTCTACAAACTAAATATTTCAAACTTACCTTTACACAGGTTCAAAAAATCTATTTAAAGTATGCTCCTGAAAAAGCTTATAATAGGTAGGTACTGTTGAAGATTATGTACCTAAGTTCATGATAAAAGAGCATGGATTTGACTCGCTCCAGCAATGCTTAGGGCTGCTACATAATAATAATATACTAGCTGACGCGTGGATTGAGGTTTTTTGGTTCCCGCGGGAACTCCTTAGTTTTCCGGGATAAAGTAGCTTATTTGTTATTTCAGACTAAAATCTAACTACTCATAGGTATCTATACATATAACTTCTTAACTCCTTAATTTAATAAAGTCGATTATTATAAGAAATCGAATCAGTATCGCTTTACGACATTCATGCTTATGTATAGTTATGAGAAGTTAAAAAGTTATTTAAAAAAAATTATCATGTATAGATATGAGTAGTTATCGATATTTATAAAGTACTCTATGAAAAGAATCGTGTACTACTCATTTGTGGTAGTAAAGAAGGTATTGATATTTCGATGGTATCGGAATATCCCTGTCCCGTGTCCACCAAAATGATATAGAATGGCGCTTACGCTTATTTCAAAACAATACAAATATTTTTAACTAACTTTAAACCCCATTCGCTTTTGATTGAAATTAATTTATGCGAAATTATAATTCAAAAAAAGATTTTTTATAAATAGATAAATGGCGCAGACGCAACAACAGCCCACTTTTGAACATTTTCTATTCATCCAGATCCGTTCAGCCGTTCGGGCAATGATAGAGTAACAAACATCCATCCATCCATAATCCATCCATCCACACATCCAAATTTTCACATTTATAAAATTAAGTAAGTATAGAAGTATGGATATGGATTAGTATGGAATGCAAGTAAATTCGTCAGTACGGCCGGTTCGTGATTAGAAGGCGTTGCGTCGAGCGGAGCCGGGGGCGGGCGGCAAGCTATTACTGCTAATTGCTGTCTGCACTTCGCGGAACCGTGGCGCGGGTGTATTATGTACATTGTGGATATACCACGCCCTATACGCTGGGTTGTTTGTACCTAATCGATGTTTATATCGACTCAAGATCAGTTGCTAAACTAACTGCCATAGCCATACCAATAACCACCACCACCACTACAGCCCATTAACGTCCCACTCCTGGCCACAGGCCTCCACTCTCATAGGAGAGAGGGAATAAGGATGATGCCTATATCAAAAATAAATTATTTCGAACTGATTAAAAAATGTAGGGTCTTCAAAAAGACCTAAAATTCACATCATCGATTAGTTTTAAGATAAATAACCATTTTATAATATAGATTAAGGAAAAAAAGTGCGTTGAAATTTGATGACGTCACAATTGCAAATTTCATACAACTTCCATACTTGAAGAGCGTTTTTAAGTTTGATAAAGAGTTGCTGATTTGATTAAGTTGTCACCATCCCTATTACAGCTTAGACCCACCACGCTGCTCCAAATCCAATACGGGTTGGCGGGCTTTAACGACTATTATCATGTCAGGGATATTTGAAAATAACCGGGACACTATTAACTTTTCTGTGCCGGGACCGACGGCGGCAAGGGGTTGAAACACCGCCAACTTGCTACTCCGTGCTAGTAATGAGAATTTCTAGTCATATTTCCGACCCGGGACCTCGTCAGCCGCAGTCGAACTTGCTAACCACTAGACCAACGAGACTGTTACCAACAAGTAATAACCAATAACAATAATAATAGGTTAGCCTATACCGTATACGCAAGGCTTTTGTTGTACCTAATCGATGTTTATATGGACTCAAAATCAGTTGCTAAACTTAACTATATGTACGAAGGTTAGTCCACTACCATCCGACTGCATCATCACTTACCACCCAAACTTAGCATGCGCACAGAGATATCTCGTGACGAGAGAGAGAACTGATGTTATCGTTGCCTGCTAATTTTTCGTTTACTCTAACATTCACAAAATGCGGTACATTACAAGAAAAAAATAGTCAGCATTTAAGTGTTCGTAGAGAAAAATACCACAGATAAGAAATATTACTTCTATTGACGTAACGATATCTCATTAGTAACCATGTAAGCTTCGGTAGACAAATAGAGATAACAGGTAGACATAATTTTACTCGTTTTTCGCATGCTAGCCCTACTAGTGAGATCACAGTTAAGGACTAACAATTTTTCTTTTAAATAAGACTGTTGAGTTTCTTGCCGGCTCTTCTCAGTAGAATGTGTTTTCCGTATCGGTGAAATAGAGCCCTGTGAGTCCTGACATTATATCATAGTACCTGTGGTATAGAATCCCTGATGTCCTTGTGACTTTCGCATTTATAATATTAATAGCTGACGCCCGTGACTTCGTCCGCGTGAATTGAGGTTTTATGTTTTGAAGAAAATTGAAGAGTTCCCGAAGTCAAGGTCTTGGATATTAACATATTGCTACTTTTCGCAGACTGTTCATTTTGTTAAGCTGGGAACTACTATGTCATTATGAAGATATAAATTCTAATATCGAATCTAGTCTTTCCAGAAAAAAATATAGCCTCTAAATGTATACAATCGCGACCTCAAACGACTCCAAGTTTCACTCAATCAGCAGTGCGCCGATCAAAATGCTAATGTACCTTGTTATTCCTTTTGCGGCCGACCACGGCCCAACATAAACTGCCAACAAATTACACTCCGCTTTTATTTTTAATTGCTACGGACGAGCCACCGTCTTCGCCAGGGGCCTCTGACCCTTCTATTTTTGAATTATGGCGCGCAGACACGTGATTGGCCGGCGCCCGGCGTGGAAGCGTTAACGTTCAGTACCCCGGTATTTATTAGCATACGTTTAAAAGCTGATAAAATCTAAAATTAAATACCCAATTGCAGCTTAGTTTTCTCGGTAAAGCGCCTTAGTTTGGTTGTTTTCTGAAATGGCAATGGAAGTATAATATTTTTACTTTATTCCCTGCCCATCTTTATTACCAGCTAGAATCATCATCAACCGATAGACGTCCACAGCTGGACATAAGTCCCTTGTCTTGCAAGGATTAAACCACTGGACGGATCGGGCTGAAATTAGGCATATAGATAGATATTATGACGTAGGCATCTGCTAAGAAAGGATTTTTGAAAATCCAACCCTTAACGAGTAAAATAGGGCTTTGAAATTTGTATGCAAATCGAACCTAACGTGGGCGAAACTGCGGGTAAAATCTTGTTATTTACCTATATACGTAATATAAATTATGTAATACAATTAGAATACTTAGTAATGAATAATTTATTATAGAACAAAAGCCCTAAAACGGTGGGGAGCTCGGCACGGCTCAACAGACCGACAAGTAGACGGACGAATAAACAACCGGTTTGCAAAAAAAACATACGCACTGAATTGAGAACCTCCTCCTTTCTTGGAAATCGGTTAAAAATTTACTTTCATGTTTTCGTTAGCCAAACTCATGTCGTGTTGTGTGAAACCAAGTGAAACCTAATTTTAAATAAATAAATTTTATTTAACTAGATAACTAAAAAACTTACTAAATACTACGTCATGATGCCTGCGACTTCGTCACCGTGGATCAGTGGCGGACTTAAGAGGTGGCAAGCAGAGCAACCGCCCGGGGCCTCGCTCTTGTAGAGGCCTCGCGCCCTCATAATTGATAAATTCCACAAAGCATTAGAGCCTCGCAAATAGCTACCACCCCTGGATGTAACTTATATGTCCGTACCATTTTTATTAAAATAGATTAATATTCAGAAGGGCCGTGAAAGCGAAGCAGGCAGACCTACAGACCATACTACAGACACACTTTCATATTTTTAATACTATTATGGATCCACACAGATGTAATTCGTATTAAATAATAATATAGTAAAGAAAAGAAAGTAAAACTGAGTAACTGAAACATAAGAATATTATTATTGCTATATAACTTTACTTTGAAGTTACTAAACTGAAGTGGCAAGCATTTTGACATTTAAGTTTCCGAACGCAAACGTCAAACGTCAAATGAAAGTATGACATAATCGCAAAAACGCAGGGCGCGTAGATTCTGTTTTTAATAATAATTGGAAAAATATTAAAACGTGACTGAAACTCATTGCGAGCTGTTCATATAATAGTGTTTAGAAATATGCAATACAGTATGTCGTACGCTATGATTCGACATTTACGTAGAACTAGTTTATTGTATGAGCAAATTAGGGTCGAAAGTACATTGAGCAATGTAAGCCAGGAAGAGTTTTTATTCCGACCTCCAGTGCCTCAATGGAACAAGGTAATAAGAGAGGCAGAAAAAATAGTTGGATATCCGACCTCCTTCATGAATTTGCGATGGCTCCTCAGTGACGAATTCGCAAATTTGGCTATGCACTTACGAAAAATTGTAAGTATTTTTTAATCTTAGTGTTATCTAATAACGATTTCTAATCTATACAAATATCTATCCAGTAGAGTTTCTAATAAAATCTTAACCTCGTGCTATTATTCTCAATAGATTTTAGTGTTATCTTTTTTGTTTACCAGTAACTAAATGATATTTCATAATATTTTGTAAAAACTTCTGCTGAAAAAAAGTTATGATTACTATTTTTAAACATGAAAACCTTTAGCGAAATACCTATATTTGGACATTAATAGTAGTAGATTAAGTAATATGCAAGGTTATAATGATTAATACAAGGATTTTCTTGTTTGGATACAAGGCTTAAAATTTAAATTATTTTGATGACCCATTAATTAGTAGGCCTAGCCGGAAACTTAATTCCAAAGAAGATTAATTAAGTTTCAATGAGATAATTTCCATGTTAAGTAATTATTAATTAAGTATATAATCACTTATTTCCTACTTCCTATTTAACAAAAAAATTACTCAAGCATGACGTGATGAGTGTAAATTCACCTAAATAGACTCTCTGGCTCAGTGGTCTTATAACTGAGAGGTTCAAACCCCGGTAGAATTTCTCTGGTCTGGAGGGTTACTACCATCTCTTAAAGCAGTATTAGTTCTATGTCACAGTTTGGACAGTTTTATGTCACATCCCTAAAATAAGGTCTATAATTCTTAAACACAAACATCAGCAATATTAAAACAAATATGGATTTAGGCAATGGTAGTATGCCTCCTGGTCTGGTTCAATCTGGCTTCAGTTGTAGGGTAAACATACCGGTTAACGGCCGTTTAAGCGGCTCGTTGATTTCAGAGTTGATTTCTACCATAATGCTGTAATCCAAGACTTTAAAAAAAAAATCATTTCATCGTACAATAGTCTCGTTTCATAAAACCTAACGTTTATAGACGTATCAGTAATACATAATTAAAAAAAATATATTATTCGCAAAAATAGCAAATATACCGGCTATCGGCCTTTTCACTCAGTTATCGTCCACCAGTGCACTGGTTATCGGCCACCTAATCCATGGTAGAAAAACTACTCTTATTCAATAGTGCATAGGGTATATTATAGTATGAAAGTAAAACAATTGATAAATTCACAAAAAGCGGTATATCTTTACTCTCTTTTACGATTTAAAATACAATTAGATAACAGATTCTTAGGCGTAACAGAACAAAAACAAAAATAGCTTAAACCTTAACTTAATTATACTTCTTAGGCGTGACCTCTTTGTTTATAAAAGGAATTATTTGAATATCGCATTTTGGTTATCGCATCGCAGTATTGTTATTGAAAGTCTTCAAAACTTCTCTACTTGCATTTTCAGCAGTTTCACACAACATACATTCATATGGTGCGGTAGCTGCTTGATCGTATGATAAATTCTTAAGTTTTGTGCATTTTAGGTGATACCAACGAATGCATTGATCACAGCCAATATTCATTTCGCCCTCTTCTTCAGTGTCACTTATAAGGTCAAGATCACAAGAACCACATTTAACACGGGATTGGGTTTCTTCTACTATCCTTTTCTTCATCTTCTTCTTTTTTGGTTGTAGTTCTTTTCTCTTTAGCTCTCTTTCAAGCTTTCTTTTCTTAATTTGGTTTTCTTTGTCCTGTTTCGCTTTTTCTTTTTTTTCGTAATATTGTTGCCAAGCTTTAGATGTTATAGCACTCGGAAACTGATTTGATGTACGAGTTTCTTTGTTTTTAGTGACGAAATCAGGAAATTCAGGTGTTTTTTAAATGGATCCTCATCTATAAGAGTTGCTGGTGTTTCCGGAGCTGATGCTATTAATATGTTTTCTGTGACTATTATTTTACTGGCATTTCCCGATTTATTGCTCGAAGATTCTGTAGAAGGTATTGATTGTTTTTCTGCTAACGTAATAAAATCATTATCGGGCTGTCCAATTGCATTAAGCTCATCAATTTTCAACGCAGGAGAAAGCAGATTTATGTCAGAAATTGTCCTAGCCTCTGTATTACCATAACTTGTAATAATAGGAGGGTTTTCTTTGGCGTCAGACTTTTTAGTACATTTTTGTTGTTTATCTGGTGAAACATCCAAAGACCTGTTTAAGAGAACATGATCGTGATCTATATCTGCAAATGTGATATCCATGCTGATATTTTCTCTTTGATCCTGGTACTTTTCAGATTCCTTAGCTTCTAGATTTGTATGTATTTCCGAGTTCCGGGGATCTTTGTGTAGTTCAGCGACCGTTTCAATTTCAATAACATGCAATGTCTGACTCTCATCAAAAGGAATAACGATATCGTTACTAGCTTGACATATTTCTGATAAATGTATGTCCCTAAGTGATGCTATTGAGATGTCGTTGAGAGATACATAAGAACCAATCTCTGGAATCTGAATAGAGCTGTGGTCCATGTCCTGAACAGAAAAACATCCTGAAATTTTTGGCCTGGTGCTTTTCGAAGGCTTGTCAGAAGGATTTTTATATTCAAAGGATTCTGAATGTCTGGGGGTTGAAGTTAATGTATGGATTAAACCTAGGGGTGTCTTCGATGTCATATCAGAGGATCCCTTTACTTCAAACGATTTTGAATTTTCCAGGATTGAACCGGATTGTGAAAGTCGGGGAATCTTTGGGGTTTTGTCAAAGGATTGGTTAACTTCAAACGATTTAGAATGTCGAGGGATTGAACTGGATCGTGAAGTTCCCGGTGTCTTCGATTTAGATCGTCGTTTTTGTAAATATGACTCCTTTGTGCGATCAAGTTCACGTAAGATTATGTTTGGATTTATTCCCAGCTTACCTATATTATCTTCCATCAGGTAAAACACTTTTCTGGCTATTTCAAAATGCCTCTCGTTCAGAGGTTTTTGTGAACTTGTTTGAGCAGCAGTTGTATTCCGTATCTGAGCGTCTTTTACGCATTTTGAAAAGTCTACCTGTTCTACATCAAATGGATAAAGGCCACATTTACGGAATCCATTCTTGATCGTCTGAGTCATCTCCATGGCATCTAGCGTCTCTTTAAAAACTTGGCAGAAGTTTGTTTTTGTTACGCATTTGTTCAGGTTTTCAGACCGACTCTGCCAATTTTTTACGGTGCGCTTCCATTCTTGTTTTAGTGGCTTAAAGACACTTACATCTGCTGGTTGCAGAATGTGAGTGGTGTTAGGCGGTAAAGCGTACAGAATGATATCATTATCCTCGCAGAACTTACTCAGTGGCATGGACATGTGTGACTTATGTCCATCCACGAAAAATAGTACAGGCTTTTTTACGTTTTGCTTCGTGAGCCAATCATTGAAACCGTTAGACATGTACTCGAAAAATGTATCCGAACGCATCCACCCAGTCTCCGATTTCCCCAAAATCCAATCAGGTGGCATGCTGTCGACGACTGCTTTAGGTGGTCTTTTATATGGGAACACCACTAATGGCGGACATATTTTCCCAGATGCAGTCATTACCACCAGCACTGTTATATTCTCTTTCTCATTGCCTTTCTTGACAACGTATACATTTTTATAGCCTTTAGGAGCTAGAACCTTCCCTGATTTAGGAGACAATGAAACACCAGTTTCATCAGCGTTTAGAATACGACTAGGATCATCTAAAATGTCTAATGCATTTCGTTCAACCAAGAAAGAGTGTAAGTTTGCAAACCATTTTCGAATTGAACTTTCCTTGATGGCTTCTCGCGCCTTATTAATAGCTTCTGGCTCTCGGATGCTAATGTTTGGATGGCGTTTGAGAAAGCTGAGATACCATCGTATATCAGGTTTACCTCCTGGAAAGCGATGGTCTATACCCAGTTCTTTTGCAAGCTCAGCCACTGTATCCAGAAGGTCATATTTGTTGATTGGGATTCCGGCTTTCGCCAACTCAATTATCCAATCAACGATCTTTTTTTCTCCATCAAAACCAAATATAGGGTCTGGGCCAACTTTTCTCCTTTGATCAGCAACACGACCGGAAAGTCTGTCCTGTATAGTGGATCTTGGAACTCCGTACAGCCGACATGCTTCTCTTATGCCGCGACTATTGCTGCGTATATCTAAAAGAGCGCTTGTCAGTGCTTCTTCACTATAAGCAAACCTTCGGGAAGGTTCTTCATTTTTTTTCTTTTTCTTTCCTTTACTGACAGGTGCCATCTACAAAAAAAACATAATTCCCACACCAACTACCACCAACAACACCAACAACCGGTAAATAAGCTTGAATCTTACTTCTTACTAATATTATAAATGCGAATGTTTGGATGGATGTATGGATGTTTGTTACTCAATCATGCCCCAACGGCTGAACGGATCTGGCTGAAATTTAACACAGAGATAGATTATAGTCTGGAATAGCACATAGGCTATTTTTTATCCCGGAAAATTAATGAGTTCCCGCGGGAACCAAAAAACTTCAAACCACGCAGACGAAGTCGCGGGCATTCGCTAGTAAGTAATAATTATTAGTGAACTACTAATTATTAGTGAACTACTAATTATTAGTGAACTACTAATTATTTATCGGCCGCCCTCTTTTCGAAAGGCCGGAATCAAGTGTAATTTTTACCAATTTTCGGCCGCTCTTTATTTCAAACGGCCGTAAACAGGTCTAACTTTTACTCATTTTCGGCCGTCCTTTATTTCAAATGGCCGAAGACGGGTTTGGTTTTTACTGGTTATCGGTCGCTAAACGTTCGGTAGTTTTGAAGGTCCAATCTTTGAAAATAGGAGCTATACTGACGGCCGGAATCTAGTTGTAAATTCACAAAATTCTAGCTATTCACAAATATAATGGACTCTTATGTTGTTGAATTTAAGGTTTCCGCAATAAAGGCAAACAGAAATGACGTAAATAAATCTGGTTTGCGACCAGCCGGTCGGAAAGTAGATTTTGAAATTAATCGTCAACGTATTGTCCGACCACCGAAAATATCACAAATTATGAAAAGTTTGATGAGATTGGGCACTTAAATATTAAAATTGAATATGCATAATACACACAAACCAAATCAGTCATCAATAAACCACAAGTAACACTTAAAACTTACATTTGAAAATCAATCTACGTGCTATTTTTTTCGCTAAACTTGATACGCGTCCACACACCAAATTTTGAAATGGCGACTGAGGGCTCAGTTCGCAAATTTCGAGGTCATGCTGTTGGATTGTGAATCGTGAAGTTCGTCCGGATCAAATGGCGCGAAATTAAAAAGGAGCGGTGTATAACACGGTCTATTATTCAAAATAACGTGCGAAGTGGCCGAAAAGGGGTAGTGGCCGGTAAACCGGTATGTTTACCCTAATTAGTTACCACTCTACCAGCAAAGACATGCCACCATGTGATTTAGCATTCTTGTATGATGCAGTGTAGAAATAAATTATTATAATGGGTAAAGACTTAATGTGAGAATCCCACCTTATGCCTTGTTTACATTCTAAAGAGAACCACTGTGCAAAATTTTAAGCGTTCTATGTCAAGGAGATTCAATGATTTTCAATTGACTAAGTAATATAATTTAAAATTATGCCTGTTTTAACAACAACATAATTATTCTTTTAGGTAGGCAGCAACCACCCTATAATGAAAACAGCCAAAACTGTTCTCTACAATGAGCAAAACAACCTGCAGCCCTGGGGACTCATCATTTTACTTCTCTCGAAAGCCCTTAGCCAATCCACATATTCCTCAGAAGCCACCACTTTAATGGAAAAGCAACGAATGCTGGCAGAATTAACGGAAATGATACGAACAGGCCATTACATACACAAAGGTTTACTCAACATACCATTCGAAGAACGAGACAAGAATCAAGAAACATCAATATTTGCAAACAAAATTGCAATTTTAATCGGTGATTACCTGCTTGTTACAGCGAATGGTATGCTAGCTCGTTTAAGAAACCAGGATTTGTCATATTTAATATCAACAGCGTTACGTGATTTGAGCGAAGGAGAGTTCTTCGGCCCTCGTGATAACCAAAACTTACCAATACCAGGTAAACCGGTGAAAAGGAACGAAGATAATTTTAAAATTAGTGGTGATACAATACCGTTGGATGTGAAAGATATATTAGGTTCACCTATCAAAGAGTGGACATTACGGACTATGTATAATGGAGGGTCCTTATTCGGTAGAGGTTGTGAAGGTGCAGTGCTATTAGCAGGTAAGAGTGATTCGGATCAGAAAAAGGCATATTTATTCGGTTGTCACTTATGTTTAGCATGGCAAGCTGCGAGCGAACTCCAAAAATTCACTTCAACAAATAAAGAAGCTTTTTCCCTAGTTAGTGCACCAGTTTTATTTGCATTAAATAGCTCTCCAGAGATATACGAAAGTTTAAAAAGTGTTAATAACATTTCTTCGTTAAACTTTGAAGAATTAAAGATGAGAATAACGGAGACAGATGCAATTGAGCAAACTGAATCGTTATATGCACAGCACACTGAGAAGGCTAAGAGTTACATTCAAATGTTTGGTGATAACCAGTCTGTTAGCACTATAAAGAGATTGATAAAAACTGTATAACATTGGGAAAATGGTGCTAATTTGATAACATACAATACAAACACCTGGCAGACAGTGTGAATTAACTTGTAGTGAGGGTACAGACTGATACGTCAACAACAAAGTGTGACATATTATGTGTTAGATTATGAGTGACAAAGAACTATGAAGCCTAGCAGCCAAATTATCTCTTTCTATGGTTCGATGTGTCATTTTTTACTGATGGATAAATAAAATGAGCATGTCTAAAATGGTTGAATGGTGGAAAACGAATAACCGATTTTTCACCCTTGCATATAAATCGTTTTATACAAATTGTATGAACTAAAAAGTATGGCTGAAATATAATTTTTAGAATAATTGTTCTGATAATTTAGTGATATAAAGAGAAGATCAGTTTTGAGGATCAACTTCTATATGGCCGTGCATTGGTTCATTGAAACACCCTACATATATAACCAATTACTCACAGATAAATTCCTGATTTTTTAATGAGAAATGAACTGTAAATGGAAAGTACAGGGAACCTTTAAACAAAACTGACCACCACCTCTTCCCTACAACTAAGGTTGGAATACTAGGAGTGTATATTAGTCCAAGCCATTGTGGCGACAAAATACCTCTTGGTGCAAAACACACCAACAGAGCCAAGCACATAATTATTTTGGTTTTATAAATAAATTATACTGGCGTGCACTGGACTCATATTATACCTTCAATCATTGTGACAATCTCAATAGTTGTGATTGGCTGAATTTATAATAGTCTTGATGCAGCAATGGATTTTTGCCAATTGCTACTATTGCATACTATATACTATTGCAATTGTTCCTAAGTAGCAATCATATTTATGTAATAACCCAATTTCATTACACTTCTCTGTAGGTGTGTTGTGCCTTAATTAGTTACTTAGTATTTTTTAAGTTTAGTGCAAGCAATCATGTCCATTATGTATTATAGTTCCAAAGCAAAATAATTTTAATTAGGCATGTTATAAATATTAATATTGTTTGTACGTGCTGGCAATGTAATTAAAGTTCCTTTAAAAATACCTAGTAGTTAAGTTTCTTTGCTAGTTTCGATTGCTATTTATATATTGTCATATCATTGTTCGATTGTGTATTTTTTTTCGTAGTTTTATTTTTTAATATGTAAGTAACCGTACTTAGATAGGTACAAGTTTTTTTCGTGACAAGGTAACCCTTGCACTGTTTTTTCTTTTTGTTATTATCTATTGTTCAAGATCTAAAATCTATATACATCTAAAATCTTGAATATTTTAATGTTTAAAATGTGTAAATATATACTTAGAGCAAATTGTGAAAACACAATATTTTTGTGATACTTTAGTAGATTGTTGTGTTTTAATAAAAATCTATAGAAAGTTTAAATTTCTTTTTGCCTTATTAAAATACATCTTATTAATAACAGTTTTAATTTTTTGTAAGTAATATACTTAGGACTAAAAAGTAATGATTTGGTAAATGTTCTAATGTCCTGTATTTTTTTGACTATTTTAATTTTTACTTGCATGCTTTTTGCAAGTAGACATGAAAAGAGGGTTGTCGCCTGCGTCCAAGTGCGAAAAATAATCACAAGATACAAAGAAAGAAAGAAAGAAGGGAGAGTATAATATTAAAAAGAGTTGGGGCTCGAACAGCGTGCCGGCGATATCGACTTCCGGCAAACGAATCGCAGTGAATATCGCCGGCACGCTTTACAAGCCCTAGGAAGGACCTGAAGAATATTATTAGTGGTTAATCCATACTAATATTATAAACTCGAAAGTGTGTCTGTCTGCTACGCTTTCACGGCCCATCTATTGAACCGATTTTAATGAAATTTGGTACAGGGATAGGTTGTATCCCGGGGAAGAACATAGGAAAATCAAAGAGTTCCCTCGGGAATCAAAAAACTTAATCCACGTGGACGAAGTCGCGGGCATCTTGTCACCATAAACAAAAATAAAATAGCTTCAACATTTTATTAAATCCTATATTTTCACTCAATATACTGAAGAGTTTCACTATGAATCATCGTAGCCATCTTCTGTATCGCGCACCTGGCGTCCTCTACCGGAAACTTGTTACTGTATTTCAAAATGGCCGCCATCTCCTCATCCAGAAGCTTCGTCAAGTATTCAAAAGCCCTCGTTCCTCGCACCGCGTAGTACAACTGTTTATATTCTACAGGCGTCTTCTCTAACTTAGCCTCTATAATATAGCTGTATACTGTAGGGTACTCCCATATAGCTAATGTGACTGGGGCGCCAACTAAAGAGTACGAATGGGGATGTGTAAAGAAGTCTTTAACGTCCAAGTAGAGTTGCCAAATGATTGCCAAGTGTCCGCCAAGTTTGTACGCGTCTTTTTCCAAATGTTCTTGTTTACCAAGTTTCATCGCGCCTTGGCACCCCTTGAATAAGAATCAGAATATATTTAGGTAGGTATTCAAATTTGGTATAGTCCCACGAACTTATATGACCCGGTGGCCAAAATTGGAACAAATTTTTATGCCTGTTTAGTTTTTGTTTTTATTTTATTTTTCATAGATAGACTATACTAGCGACGCTGTCAGATAAGTTTGTCGGACTATTAATACCTACTGTAAACTTTTGAACGTCAATAATATAGTTATGGTGATACTTAATTACGGTATTTTATAAATAAATTTAAAAATTAAAAACCTTCGACACAACCAATCGATCAGACCTGTAAATGTTGCTCACATCTCTTCATAAACTATAAAAGAGCTGATTATATTCAAACAGCTGAACCGATTTCCCATCATAGCTAAGAAAAACTAAAGCTACGTTCCAAACGTGCCCTAGTTTGAGAAGAGCCCACAGCGAATTCTCTTCCGGCTTCCGTTTTTCCCTCCTCTTTTAATATTGGAATCTTCGAATCAAGAGTGAATAGGCATCTTCTAGTCAACGGCGCTCCACCTTAGGCTGCATCACCACTTGCAAGCAGGTCGGATAACAGCCAAGGGCTAGCATAATAATAATAAAAAAAAATCAGCTGGTCTTTTTTTATTACCACCAT